>CAWUFW010001139.1:1005000-1605000 GCA_963921515.1 Calotriton arnoldi
TCTGCTCCTGTGGTACACATTTATACACACCAGCGTGCAACAAGGTCTATATTAGTTGGCCTGCATTTGAGGACTCTGTGAATCAGGTGTTTTAAAAGATTGTGTGTCTGCGTGTTAAGTTCTCTGTGCACTCGTGCGTTATGTGCCTCTTAGACCTGGACTACTGGTAAACCAAATACCAAATCTGTTGACTCTGTCAGTGGTTGCTTTCTTTAGCGAGGCCTGTGAAATAGAAGCTTTGTACACAACTAAACATTGTGTTTCACATTGCGAACTATAACACTCTGAAAGGAGAATGATTTTTTGGGACTTGGGTAAACTGGTTTGCAGCCGGGTTTTTGTCGTCGGGACATGGGTTCTATTTGACCGTCATGTGTTTGGCTCTTGCCCTGTCCCTCCTGGGTTGGGCTCCTTTAAGGGAGAGCGCCTTTTCATCCGGCCTTGTCCGAGCTCGGCACTCTCGTCCCTCGGTCACCCGCAGAAGCAGTAGCGCTCGTGATATTGGAGACTGGCCTGCGCCGTGGTCATCGCCCTGCGGCGGGATGACGTATTCGAGTTGATCCGAGTTCACGGCGGAGACTGGTTCCGCTGGCCTAGTGCCTCGTCGCCATCCACAATTAGCATCGCTGCTCTCCGTGAGCTCACTCACCCATCTGCCGGTGCAGATAAGACACTTAGGAGCTGCTGATGGGAAGCATAGTCGGGGCTCTGAGCCCTCCCCTGGCACCCCAGCCCCCTGCAAGGTTATTTAAGGTCGAGGCCTCGCTTCACATGCAGGAAAGGCCTTTAAATGGCTGTGTTTATGCGAAAATAACGCAGAACAGATTTGTGATAATGTTGCGATTCCATTTCGGGACCACATTCTGGCTTCAAATCCTGTGTGTTGAACGAACGATTCATACAGAGTTTAAATAGTGGAAAGGCTGTATTTTCCCTTTGCTCCAGAAATGTTTTGGGGAGTTTTAAGTTCATGCAGGCTAGCCACTCTGCCCCTTCGTCGTCAAGGGCGATGTGTGGCCTAGACCAGGCCTGCAGAGGGCTGTCTTGGTCACTAGTCCGTTCCAGACGGCCAGTTTCCTGGCTTTATTTAGTCCTGGTAACCTTTTCTGTTGTTAATAATGCACTTTTGATGTGTTTTTCCTGTCACATTGCACAAGCCTTATGCTGGGTGCTATATACTTTTGGATCATGTTTTTGAACTGTGAAGATATGTGATGGGCGGCTTCTTGAGGGCCTAAAATACCTTTATCTGTTAATCTGCAGAATATCAAATTATTCGTTTAATTGAAGTTGCCGGTTTTAATTGATTTTGTACCATTTCAGCGGGGCAGTCTGAAGGCTGGGGTTAAAGAGTGAAAACTGTGTGCCTAGTGCCTGCATGGACCTGGAGCCGTGTCCTGGTGTTCGAACGGGTCACTGGTCTGCATTGTTAAAACACGACAGAGGAAATTACTTCAAGCCCAAGTCTTTTCGAGCTAAACCAGCCCCTCTATATTTCATCCCCGCTGCCCTGCCTTGTGAAGCGGCCCGTCCAGTCCCGGTTTAATCATTAGCCCTGGATTGTAAACTCGTTAATCGGCTTTAATGCGTTGGCTTATTGGAAATTCTTGATAGCGCCTTGGCGCGTTGCCCACAGGTGAGGCGGTGAAAGGGCGCTGGAGTACAGAACTGACTGGCCTACGGATAACCACTCGATGCTGTTACGTACAAATATGAGTGAAACAATAGGGTTTTGTAATAGTTATTTCTGTAAACACCGCGGATGACTTACTGCCCGAGTGCTGATGCACGTTTCAAGGTCAAAATGTTTTTTCCGTTTTTTTTTTTTCCTTGCAGCCTCCAAACAGGAGGGAAGCCGCGAGTGAGTGCCTGCTTTTCTGGTCTCTTGACAGACATGCGTGGGCAGGAAGTAGCAGAGGAAGAGAAGCAGCAGCTGCTGTTTTAAAAAAAAAATTTTTGACCCTGCTTTCTCTTCCATCCAGTTTCCCATGGGCCTTGCCGGAGATGCGGCATATTGTTGTTTAGGGTCATGCCTCCAATAAATCATCCAGTACCCATGTAATAGCAGCTAAACCTATTAAGTCTACTAGATGCATACCCTTAGATGTTGTTAGCGCCTAATAGGATTGGCCGAATGCTATTTAAGACTAAACACCCCAACTTACAGATTTCATCCTTTAGAAATCCCTATGGTGCTTGACAGGTGAATGGACCTTTGCCACCGTGTTTCAAATGGAGCTGGAACGAAAACACAAATCATGCATAGATCATCAGCTGTCAGATCACAAATGTTCAGTCAATGATGAAAGGTTGGATAAGATTTCAAAACCTTTATTTTAGAGGATTAGTGGGGTTTTGTCATCTTTATTCAGGTTAATCAAGCATACAGAAATATTGAATAAAAAGTTGATTAGTGACAGCATAAATCAATATAGAGTGCTTCAAATCAATCAATCAGGATTTACAAAGTGTGGCTAATCACCCAATTGGGTATCCAGGCGCTTGCAGGCCACGGAGGATTATTCGAACAGCCAGGTCTTGAGGGCGAGTCAGAATTCTGGAAGTGAGGTGATGGTCCGGAGGTGCGTGGGGAGGCTGTTCCAGGTCTTTGCTGCGATGTGGGAGAAGGAGCGTCCTCCGCTTCTGCTTCGGTAGATGTGGGGACTATGGGCAAGTGAAAAGGAGGCAGAGCATAGCCTTCTCAACGGTTGGTGGAAGTTCAGGCGGTGGTTAATGTAGGCGGGCCCTTGGTTGTGTAGAGCCTTGTGTGTATGGGTCAGCAGCTTGAATTGGCATCTCTTCTGTACAGGGAGCCAGTGGAGTTTCCTGAGGTGGGGTGTGATGTGGGTTTGTCGGGTAAGGCAGAGGATGAGTCTGGCTGCAGCGTTCTGGATAGTCTGGAGTCTCTGTAGAAGGTGTGCAGCGATTCTACGATTGCCGTACTCCAGTCGGCTGGTGATGAGGGCATGTCACGGTGCGTCTTGTGTAGGGGTAGCCATTTGAAGATCTTGCGTAGCATGCACAGAGTGAGGAAGCAGGTGGAGGAGACGGCGTTGGTCTGTGAATTCATGGTGAGCATGTTGTCAACGATGATTCCAAGGTTTCTGGCGTGTTTGAAGGGAGTGGGTGCGGGTCTATGGTCTGATGGCCACCAGGAGTCCTTTCATGTGTTGCTGCTGTTGCCAAAGATTAGTACTTCCGTCTGGTCTGTTTTCAGCTGCAGTCACTAGTCGGCGACCTTTGTAATGTATCTTTGGAAGTTGGTTCTGGTGGTGGTGGGGTCATCGGTGAGTGAGAGGATGAGTTGGGTGTCGTCTGCATCGGATATTATGTTGACACCTTGGGATCTGACGATTTTGTCCAGTGGGGTCATGTATGCGTTGAAGAGCGTGGTGCTGAGGGATGAGCCCTGGGGGACACCGCAGGTAATCTCCTTGGGTTCAGAGGTGAAAGGTGGGACGTGGATCCTCTGGGTTCTTCTGGTGAGGAAGGAGGTGATCCATCTGAGCGCGTCTCCTTGGATGCCGATATGGTGGAGTCTTTCGATCATTATGTGATGGGATGAGAGGTCAAAGAGGATCAAAGCTGCTGTTTCTCCTTGGTCGAGGAGGGTTCAGATATCATCGGTGGCTGCGATCACAGCGGTTTCGGTGCTGCGATTGCTTCAGAAACAGGATTGGGATGTGTCGAGTAGCTGGTTCTGCTCCAGGTGTGTCATGAGTTAATTGTTGATGATCATCTAACTGCAATTGGCCTGTCTCTTAGGCTTGCCTTTGGACCCCAGCCTCCAAAGGTCTTCCACACCTGTGCCTTATAATCACTCTCTAATTCTCTAGCTGCTATATAGCTCCTAGGCTTTGGATATTTACCCCATGGCAGCAAACAGGACTAGGTGGCCTGCCTATTGCCAAAGCCAAACGTAAACCATTGTTTATTTTTGTATTTTTTGCAAAACTATTGGCCCGTTTCCCAGAATAATTTTCTGCCAAGTCTTGCAAGCTGAAGCAACCATTCAACTTCTGTTTTTCTGCAAGGAAAATATCTTTGACTGAAAACAAACTGGCTTCAGGTTCAGCATATGCAGGGCGTTTATGGGTCTTGCTATAATGGGCAAACTGAGAATAGAGGTGAATGATAGTGGTGTCAGAGCTCTGACCCTTTTGGACCGGTCAGCATCATTTGACTGTGGACCATCTTTTCTTGATAGAATTGTGGCATCACAGAACGTGCCCTCAAGGGGCTGATTTTTTTTCCTTGCAGCTTGACTAGAAGTCGTGGCCACCATATATTTTCAATTCCTCACCAGAAACCGGAAAAGGTCAGGTGGACTGTTGCCATGGGTCCTTACTTTCACCTTTACCTATTAATATCTATATGTTGGTCCTGGCAAGAGTTCTTCATCAGTATTACTTCTGTTTATTTGTGCACGCCTATGACATATGGCTGTTGATAATTCTTAATCTGAATGAATTCACATAAATCCATTCACCGACATCTCTCCCAGCAATGCTCTGTAAAAGTTTAGCTGTGAGCCCGCTAAATGAAGCTAAATCCCTCCAACACTAAGATTGCCTGACACCTTAGAGCTCTTTCATGTGAAATTGAATGTTTCTTGGCACCCTTTTTTCAGCACCTGCCAAACCCTGTGGTGCTAAAAAATCTGGGGATCCTGCTAGAAACGAATCTTTCAATGGAAAATCAGATTAACATCAAAGGCTCAACACAACCAAGGACCTGCCTACATTAACCACCACCTAAACTTCCACCAACCATCGAGAACACTACACTCTGCCTCCCTTTCACTTGCCCACACTCCCTTTGTCCACCGAAGCAGAAGTGGAGGACGCTCCTTCTCCTACGTCGCTGCAAAGACCTGGAACATTCCTCCCCATGCAGCTCTGGGCCATCACCTCGCTTCCAGAATTCTGAAGGGCCCTCAAGACCTGGCTGTTGAATGAGCTTTCCAGGACCTACAAGCGCCTGGATACCCTATCAAGTGATTAGCAGCGCTATATAAATCCTGATTGATTGATTAAGGTGGTGTTCAAGTCAATGCATTTCATGTTCCAGCTCTGCAGGGAAACTAAGACAAAGCAAGCTCAAAGAGGAGAGGGTGATCCTCAAGGAAATTCCAGCTACTTGTACTTCACGTGTAGGCTTCGCACCTCCCACTCACTTGTGCACAGAGGAGCGGGCACTCTGCCTTTCAATCTGAGCAGGGGATGGGCAAAGCTATCAAGTGAGCATATACAATGGGGCAAATGTTCCCGACGTTCTGGAAGGGAAATTAGAACAACAAAACATAAAAGGGCCGAAGGAGATTTAAAGACCAGCAGGAGTTATATCCCCAGTTCAGAACTAAAAACACAAAAGAAACCCTGGGTCTAGGAATCGGATGAATGCTAATGTGGTATCCCCTTTAAAAGACGGTTTCCCTCACCCACCCGAAGGTGGCATGCTTCATCATAGGGTAACCTCCTCCCACTATGAACCTAGTCATAGTGCGGGCTACGACCCCCTCTCTGAGAGGAGAAGCTCAGGGATGTTTTAGTTTGTCTGACAGAGGTATACTAATTAACTTAAGTAAAATAGGTGTGGGGAGGGACGCAAAGCAAAAATGAATGTGAATTAAAACTAGTTTAGGGGTATGCAATACGTTTTATTCAGGCGTCCCCAGGCCAGGTTTAAAAACAATCTATAACAGGATGGGATTGAACCTGTCATAGGGGGTAAAATTGGTCATAGGTCCCCATGTTTCAGCCTAGTACCCTTGAAAGAGGTGTGGCAACCTTCTTCAGGACCTTGTGAGTGTTACTACAATATGTGTGTAACCAATTTGTGCTGCATGACAAAAGAAATTTGTTAAATACAAAACCACTCGGTCAGGGATCCACTGGTCAGAATCTCCCTCAAAAGTCAGACAACCTACCCCAACTTAGCCTTGGCGCAAACACTCAAGGTGGCATTGAGTCCTTAATCACTCGATGTCGAGCGGCATGGAACTTCCCTGATCTCCTCTCTCTCAGAGAGGGGGTTGTAGCCCGCACTATGACTAGGTTCATAGTGCGAGATCAAGCATGCCACATTCGGGTGGGTGAGAGAAACCGTCCTTTAAAGAGGATGCCCCATTAGCATTCATCCGATTTCTGGACCCAGGGTTTCTTTTGTGTTTTTGGGAAAATAAAACATCAAACACATGCACTCTCATTGACTTGACAGTTATACATGCTGGTGCCAGTGCAATACTATCACAGTGTTGCATCAAATTATAGCAGACGCAAAATTTATGTACAACAGTATCGGTTCCCAAAAGCTCTCTCACCAAGGTCAAATATGCAAACTTAATAAAAATATTGGTAGTGTGACAAGACTCTAACCCCAAAAATGTAAAAAAGGAGTGCTTTGACAGAATAACCAGTTCTTCCATGCACAGCCTTTTGTATTCTGCTACTTTTTCTAGACACTTACTTTGTTTTTTAGGTCTCTCCTGACGGCACATGTGCTGTCGCTCGAGAGCCTTTGGTAAATAAAAAAAAAACTCAAAAGGGGCTTAGAGCCTGCCTATTACTTACCTTTCCTTATAATTGGTTGGCTTCCACTTCAATCTAATTTCATTGCATCTCATTGGTCAGTACCTCCAGCTTCCTGGTTTCTTCCTGTGTATGTCTGGTTCCATGTAGCATGGACCAAGTACATTTTCCTTTCTGCGGCCAGTGTCCTTCCACTGGCCAAGCAATTGTAGAGGTACTTTTCTTTATTTTCTAGTGCTGCACTCCATAAGAGTGCATTGTTTTGCAGGCCGTCTCTACCCGCCGCTCATACAACACCCACATTCAATGGTCGCTTGCCCCCGTCCCTCTCACCACCTCCCTCCCATCACTGCTTGCTCCCTCCCCCTGTGGCTTGCCCATCCACCAGTGGTAGGAGTGGGCAGATCTGGGGGGCACAAGATGCTCATACATTTTATAATTTAAGAAAAACCGTTCCCTTTTTTTTGTGACAAGACCACTGTCCAGGTCGGTTAATTCCAATAGCTGGAATACTTCAGCTGGATTGTAAGGCAGATAGTCTCCTGTGCTGTGAAACCGAGGGAGGGACAGACAGCTAAACAAACTTTCTTTCCAGGGTGCCTGTTTTCCTGAAAGAATTGTAAATGAGCACAAGTGGTTAATCTGCAAATGTAAACGCTGCTTAGAAGCCGGGATATTGGCTTTAATTGATGGAAACACTTAAAGATTCCGAATGACACAGATTTATTCTGTTTTGAGTGGGATTACAAGGGAGTTACCAGCTGGGCTGAGAAGCGTGTGCTTTTAAAGGACAGTCATATAAAAAAAAAAATTGCACTATGTACATTTTGGGTATTACCAAACTCTATATTTTGGAAGCACTTAATATTAAACATTTTTGAGAATTTTGTAGCAGCCTATCTTATACTGTGTGTAATGCAAGTTTAAAATAATGACTAACATATTCATAGCGCTTTCTGTCACAAATTGGGACCACCTCGTAGCACTGAATATTCACTAGTCACTATTCACCACAGCACCAACCTGGATTAAATTTTGTGGCACTCTGGTTACAGACACAGACCTCTGAAGTGCATTAACAAATAGAGGCTTTATAATGTACGATAGTGCATTTCCCACTGATTAACTTATTTCACATGCATTTTTCATTTAAGCTTTGTCATATTTTAGATGTAGTTACCTGAAGGTGAAAAACCCCAAAAAGTTGCAGAATATTTGTTTTTTTAGGCACACCTTTGATCTTTGCCCCATGCTCACTCACCCCACTCGCAATGCCACAGTCTGCATACTTTTTTTTATTGCACTTCGACCACTGCCGTCCACTGACCCCCGTCCCCTCGACCTCTGTTGCTGCTTTACCCCCATTGTTGCTTTCCTCCCCCTCCTGTCGTAAATTTAACTATAGCCCACCTCCCTCCCCGTCCTTGCTTGCCTGTCCCCCTGCGACCCCATTTAGTTCTTCCTTCTTCCCTGACGTCGCCACAAAAAAAAAGTGCCATGGCCGCATCAGAACGCTTTTATTTTCTTTACATTCAACATGGCTGAAAGTAAAGAAAATAAAACATTCTGTGACGTGGCGAACGCTAGACGCGTCATAGCACTTTGTTAAAATGTATGTTCTGCCATGGTGAACAGCGGCTGCGCTGCTGTGCAACATGGTTAAAAAAAGCATTGACCAATAGATCTCCTGTAGGTGAGACTTTTTGGCTTTGCCAATGCTTGTTTTGAATTAGCAGCAATTGGTTATAGACCTGTAACATTCGGTTGCCTGTCTATTCGTTTTTGTATGATATGGTAGTAGTGAATAGTTTCTATTGTGGGTCGGGGACTCGGTAATTTGAAAGAAATTACAAGGCCCATATTTCTTTTCAGTGGAAACTGGTAAAATGGATGAGGTTTTAGACACGTATTAGATTCAGAAAGAAAGCAGTGAATTTCAACCTTTAAGACAGCTGTTTTATTTTTCTTAGTACTTGGGGATGGATTTGAACTTGTGAAAAGGAATTCCTTAAGTATAGGCGTCACTGGAAGGACCCACACGGTCGTTTAACTATTTTTTTAAGGTTGGCTGGTTTTCTGGCCACACTTCAGAAAAGAAATAAAACAAGTAAGTGTTCAGCTAAATCGTCTTACCGAATCTGTCGTTCTTGTAACCAATAAAACCTTAATTCGATAAAAACAAGAACAGTGTATTTCGTAAAACAGAATGCAAGTGTTTAATAATATCACATATTGTCTTAAATCAACAGTTTTGCCTACCTCATGAAAACTCAACCCATTTGGCAGGATACACTGTGTCTAGATCCATGCTGCTTTTTGCTAATTACTTGGCTGTCCAGGTGTTCTGCTGTCTGTTTTTCAGTGATTCACTTCAGCATCACTCCCGAAGCAGGTGTTGCATTTTCTCTTCTTCACTATGTCCTACCTTGAGCCTCTTACATTTTACCATACCTCTGTTGCTTCTACTTTGAATAAACCCACTTCACATTCTGCTAATTCTAAAACATGTTGGGTATTTTTTTCCACTTCAGCGTTTTGTTGGGTTTTACTATGCATCATTTATTGTTTGAGAATAATCACTTACAAAAATGAATAAGCATTTGGGGTTTTAAAATGTAAGTATTATGCATGCTGGTTCATAGACAAAGCCGGTGACTGGTAAACAGCAGATTTTCTTTGCTTTGGACTAAATTGCTAAGTTTCAACGTTTGAATGCTCGAGCTAGAATCATGAGTGCTAAACGTGGGAAAGCGCCACGCTGTCTTCAAAGCTGGACAACACTGGAACACGTTTTTATTGTCGTGAGTTTATTTAAGGATCACATCACTTTATTAATTCAACATCAATTAAAATAATACCAAGATGAACCTGTCCTTGGCATGGTGGTTGATGTGGCATGAGCTGTGGGATCTTTGCTTTCTTCAACTGATTATGTACCGCGTGGTTAGGTTCCCAGTGCTGGTATGAAAGCAAAACAAACTTTCCTTAAGAAGGCAAGTTTGTTTTATGAGTCATTATTTGTAGGTTGATATTCGGTGCCTAACGGAAACAAAAATTATTCAGATGTTGGCTTCAGCATTACAATGATTACTGTCATAAATATCTTAGTCATATTTATGACACACAACAGTCTGTGTGCTTTAAGTTGCAGGCAGAGCGGTATGTGGGAGATGATTGGCACTCCTGACCCACCTTGTGACTCCTGTGACAATTTATCACTTCAGTCACATTACATAGCTCTTTGTAAGCCAGAAAAGCTTGATTTGAAGTCATCATGGTGTAATCATGTCTAAAATTGTTTTTTGATGAACAAGGTTCACATAATTACAGAAATGAGTGGAGTTAGGCTTGGCATAGCAGAGGTTGTAATGGGCAATGCTTCTTTAGTGGTTGCTTGATTAGTAACGCAATGCTTTCTGGTGGGAAAGAAAGGGGCATGGCAGGGAAGGGGAAATTATTCAATTACAGTTTTGAAGTGCTAGAGGGTATTTTATTTTTTCTCCAATATTTATTTGTTCTTTTTTTATTACCCCAGTTTTTTACCTAATGGCTCTTGTTTACTGGCAAACCACAGTGTAGGATGGATATTATATTTTAGTCCTTAATTTTCAGATCCTGTGGGATTATATACCTTATTCAACAAATCTATTTTTTTCTATGGATACTTCTAACCGGGGATTCCTCACTTATAGAATATCGCAAGGTGCCAGATTGGATCGAGAAGATTTTTCAACATAGCCTCTGTGCGCCAGTAGGTGCCATTATGCGTCTCTGCGGTAACGCCACTCCGCCCCAGAAGTGGCGGCTGGAACCTCATATAGACATTGCCTGAGCACATGGACGTCAGTTCTTTTCTTTCTGTGCCTTCGTACGCACATCCAGAGTTAGCTCCTACCTTTTCTCGTCAGTTGGCAAGCTTATTTTCCAATTTATTTCCAGTGTGCAAAGGAAGTATGCACTTTACTAAAACTTCAAGGTTTTAATTTGTAGCGACTGTCGCAAACACGTCTGTGACATATCCCCATGAGGTGTGCCTCTTGTGTCTGGACTCAGGCCATGACTCCAAGTTTTGATGGTAGTGGCCCTAATGAACCCGAAGGTGATCCGTAATGCTGAGCAGTATGCTTCCAATCACTGCAGGAAGTCACTTAAGGCCTATTCCTGCTCGAAGTCGAGGACATGGACTCGATCCTACTTGGGGCCCTTGCGGCGACTGGTCATTGTAGCGATCCAAGTCTTCTGGTAAGTCTGAGTCAAAAAAGAAGCACAATAAGTCCAAGCGGACCGCGTCTCAGCTTTACCACTTTCCCTCTGAGAATTCGCAAGGATGCCAAGATGCCCCCTGATCTTACTCCTGATCCCCTACTGGGAAGCTGATTCCACAGCTGATCCCAATGCACCACAAATTTCCAGGTCCATCAGTGACTCGACCAGAGGTTGATGCATTCAAAGAAGACGTGTCCGCATCTTTGGCACCATGCCTGCCTCCTCTGGTGTGCCTTCAGTCCCCACGGATCCGTGAGGCCTCCAGTCAAGTTACTGCCGGCCAAGGGCATAGCTCCAGGGCAGTGTTTCAGGTGTTACACCCCCCAAAAAAATGTATTCTGCAATAGTTGGGTACAAGTGCTTTTAGTCGAGTAATGTGAAGTGTCTTTTTGATTTCACCTGGGACATTTACATGCTCATATTGCCTAAAACACGCACACACTCTCTCTTCTATGTTTTTAGTATATTGTGTACCCCTAACAATCCATACTCCTATCTCTTTCCACTGCCCTCATGTCTTGCTTCTTATAAAATGTGTTTTAACAAGATGTCCCAGTCTGATTATTGGGAAACTCGAAGCTCACCCTCCCCCAATCATACTTGACCAAGGCATGCCCCTGCTGCCGGCAGGCCTTCCCTTGGCTTTGTCTGTGCCTCCCACACCCCTTTTGGGGTCTAAGTGTGCTTCAGAGCTGACTATATGCCCGGCACCATGATCCTTGCAGGTTCACACTGCGTCGACTATGTTTTCATTGATCTGTCCCGCTCCGAACCGAATCTGTCCTGGCCATTGATGACATTGCTATGGCACGGTTCTGACATACCCAGCTCCAATACATTCTGACTCTGACAAACAGTGCCAGTGCTAAGGAGCTGCCTGCTGGTGCTCCACCAGCTTTTTGGATCAGACTCTGACCACCTAACTACTTTTTTGTGATGATGGTGGGCCGGACACTCCACTGACACAGGGCTCGTCTCACCCACTGGTCCTAAAACTGAGGAATCTGCTTAGTTCACCATGGTCATCAGACTGGTTTTAGAAATTTTGGATTTACAGTTATCTTCTGTGGATGTAGAAGCCAACGTACTCATTGTGGTGTAACAGCTTGGACAGTCCTCATTAGAGCCCTTACTGCCCTGCAACAACGCCCTAACAGACACCTTCCTGGGCCCGGATCTTGCCCACCAGTAAGCAGACAGGTGGCATGTCAACACAGACCCGCTCTGGGTGACCGTGCTTTTTTATGCAAATTCTTACTGAGAAATATGGGCCTAGTAGTACAGGCTTCCACCAGCAGAGTTAACTGCAATTCTTTTCTGCCTAAAACAACCCCCCAACCCTCTGGCCAACTCCCCGGCCACCTCCAACAGAGTGTCAAAGAGAATTGAGGCATTTGGGTGAAATTACTGCCAGTTCCAAAACATTTCTGCACTAATTTGAAGCATACCATTGAAGCTGGCCAGGATCTGACCAAGTACATCATCTGGTCAGCTTGGATACCATGCATCCTATGCAGAGTGGCTGGTACTAGTGTGGTGTTCCCGCTCCAGGCGTGGATGGCTTCTCAAGTGATGTTTAGATATCACTCATAAATAGGACCCTTAAATGGTCTCACCTTTTTGGCGCAAAGGTCGCCTTCACCCTCGGAAGGTTTAAAAAAGGTAGAGCTATTGCACTGTCCTTTGATCTTTCCACACTGTGGCGGGGTTGTAATAACAGGTCGGAGGCCAGGTCGATTTAGGTAAGGTTTTATTTTTCCAAGGGTCCGTTTATGCCTGCTTGTTAGTCTTTCTGTGGCGAATGCGGACGTATCCGTTGTGCCTGGGGTTCGTCTGCTTCCTTCTCCGGTCTTTATTCCTGGTTCCCAGGTTCCGGTGCGAAGGCTTGGTCGTCCCTCCGTGGTGATGGTACGTGAAAGAAACGGAAAACACTCGTGTAAGTATGTTTTATCCTGAGTAACAGTACACCAGGGGCCAGGGAGTGATAGGACACCGCAAACACTCGTGCTCTTATCTCTGCTGAGACAGGGGGGGACGTGTTTCGTGGGTGGTAGTGCAGGACAACTAATAGGGAGATCTCGTGGGGGTTCTAGAGCTCCCGGTTTAATCCTTCGGGGCGTCCTTCCTCCCAACCCACCCTGAGAACTTTTCCCGTACCTGGGTAAGCCACGCTCCTCCTGGAACGTGACTCGGCGAAACGTGGGGTCGTTGGCCTCCTGGCTCAGCCTGGGGTCCGGATGGTCTCGGTCCTCGTCCTGCGGCGTTGTCCTCTCTCTTCCTTCTACTCTCTGCATACGCTCCTGCTCCCGACTCTTCTTCCTCCGCTCCGGTGGCGACGCACACACTCTTCCGGGAGTCCTCCGTTCTTATCGTCACGAACGTGTTGACGTCATCAGGGGGAAGCCCGTCGTCCGGGAAACCCCAGTTAAAGGAGCCGTCTATGTTTTCCTCTATCTGGCTTGTTACAGACTCTGTTGGTGTTTTCCAGTCGTCCTGTTGGGTGGAAACAAGAGGGGGGGAGAGAGGCACTGCAGTCCACCAGTCTGTATTAGATACATGTCTCTCTCCCACCGGCCCGACCCGTCACACACACCCAGAAGGCAGTATCCATTGCAATTTCATCCCTTTCAAGGCATCCCCAGAGATTTTGCCTGCGGATCGCATCAAGGCACACCACTCCAACAACAGGCATCCCGTGCTTTCAGGGTTGGGGATCCAACAGACAACACCCAAGCCTGCAGGAACAGCAAACTTCTCAGTGCCCAGCCTCTCTGGCAGCAGCCTCCATGCACTTTAGTTTACCCATAGCAGCACACAGACATCCCATGATCAGACATCTCCACGGGTGGCAAACAATTACAGCTGACGGGTGGGTCCTGCAGATAGTCCAACGAGTCATTCGTTTCCGTCCCCCCACATCTTGAACCTTCTTTAGAGAGGTTCACAGAGGGCCATTCATTCATTCTACTGCAAGAAGTACAGACTGTTTTGGACAGAGGAGCCATGGAGAGGGTCCTGGCATAGGAGGTCTGAACTGGATGCTGGTCCCGATAATTTCTTGTGCCAAAGAAGGGCAGAAGCCTCCGTCCCATTCAAGACCTTTGACTCCTCAATTTCTTCCTGAAATTCAAGATGCTCACGCTGGCCCAGCTTCCATCTGCCCTGGATCCCAGAGACTGGATGGTGGTGTTGGTCCTTCAGGATGCCTATCGCCATTTCTCTGCCCTGCATGCCCACAGATGGTACCTGCAGTTCAAGGAGTTCAAGGCGGGACACAAGCATGTCACTTTACAGTGTTCCTTTCGGTCTCACTAGTGCCTCTCGGTTGTTCACAAAGGCGAAGGCGGTAGTCGGTGCCCAGTCTTCCGCCACCTTGAAGACGTGGGTCCCTTGCTCCCTGTGCCACTGGATTCAAGCTAGCCTGGCTGATGAAGGGTGACATACCCTGAAACTGGTCCCAGGATGCTTGTTTCCGGTCCAGTGAGGACCTGGCTTGGCAGTTCGGTCTGGACTGTTCCCATGAGGCACAGGGTCAAGACTGATTTGCATATGGCTGGGTCCAAACTGGGGTGGCGTAGTGGGCAAAAGAACGATGGATTTAACCCAGATCTGTTGACTGGGGGAGAATGTCTGAATCATTCAGCATTCCGTCCATCATTTGTTGCAGATACACTGTTGGAGGCTTCTCACCATAGTCAGTAGAGGACCACCTCCAGACGAGGACAAAACTTCTTACATCACTGGGGTTCATGATCAACCTGCTGAAATCATAACTCACTCCTTCGCAGAAGTTCCCTTTCATCGGAGCCATCCTCAATGCGGTGCACTTCGGGCCTTCAGTCCAGGCCAACAAGTCCGGAGCATTCAGGCTATGATGCTGATGTTTAAGCCTTTGTTCTTCGTCCTGGTGAGAATGGTTCTGCGGTTTCTTGACCTCCTGCATCCTGCTGTCAACTTTGCCAGATGGCTGGCACATGTGGGCTTTGCAGTGGGACCTAAATCCAGGTTCTGAAGGAGACCTAAAAAAATCTGCATAGCCGCAATTGGACCAGCAGCAGATCCTCGCCCAGAGCTGACAGTGGTGAGGGATGCAGCGCTTCTGTGCTGGGGAGGTCATTTGGGAGAGATGGAGATCAGAGACTTGCCTCCATATCAACTTGCTGGAGTTGTGCGCCATTCGCTTGGCGTTGAGAGCTGTACTGCCATTCAGCAAGAGGCACAGTGGTTCAGGTCCTCACAGACAATAACACCGCCATGTAGTATTGGAGCAAGCAGGGCAGACAGCTGGGCTCTGTGTGTGCAAAGCGCCCTGCGTCTCTGGAACTGTCTGGATTGTCAGGGAATCTCCCTGATAGTACATCACCTGGTGGGATCTTTTAACCCAAGGGCAGATAAATTGGGCCAGGGAAGTCCAGTGGAACATGAAAGGCAGCTACCCCGAAGGTGACAGAGGGCATCTCCCAGCAGTGGTGAGAACCCTCTCGATCTGTTTGCCCCGTCAAGAACACAAAATGTCAGCACTTTTGTGCGCTGGAGTTCCCAAGAAGGCTCTTTTTCGAAATCCCATTCTGCATAGAGTGGATCACGGGACTTCTTTATACTGTCCCACCGCTACCTTTCCTGCCCCTAATTCCGAAGTTCGGAATGACTGGCCCCCAAGTCATCCTAGTGACTCTGGATTGGGCCAGGAGAGTATGGTACTCCGAACTGCTGGGCATGAGCATCTGTCCCCCGGTCAGGCTGCTGCTTCAGGAGGATCTTCTGTCATAGCAGCAAGACAGGGTCTTGCACCCAGGCCTGTGAAATCTACACCTCCATGCATGGAGATTGAACAGTGGCAGTAGACTCCATCTGATGTACCCTCCTAAGTAATGGATGTCATCTTGATGGCCAGGTGACCTTCTACGAAATCTCTTTATGCCATACAGTGTTAGAAGTTTGTGGCTTGTTGTGGCACCCATAACACAGACCCATTGCAGGCCAAATTGTTGGATGTGTTACTATTTGTTTTGTCTTTGGCTTAACAAGGACTTGGGTACTGTTAAAGGTTACCTGTTGAGCCTTTCAGTCTTTTTCCAGTTACATGCATTGAGGGACTGACCGTTGCACCAGTATATGTCCAGCAGGAGATGCACAAAGTGTTTACCTGACACTTAAGGGAGCTGTACGGTGACCCTGGCCCCTCTCCCAATGATTGCTGCTCTAGTGCACATGACTGAGGCTGATATAGGCATTTGGGGAACCGATAATGGAAGCCAAAATACAATCAGCCTTCCAGAAGCTAGCAAGGTGAAAGTTGCCATGACGTACAGCCTGCTGGCGGAATTCTACCAACCATGTGTCCTTCCTGGCCTCTAAACTGGTGGAGCTCTATGCTGGGTTGCTGGAAGGCGGCTTCCTCCAGCCCCCACTAGAGAGTCCCTCATTGTGTCAATGCCTAAGTCGGCAGGCGATACTCTCGATGTGGCGTCCTACAGGCCACTCTCAATGCTGAACACCGATTACAAGGTCCTGAGCAAGGTGCTGGCCGATCGCCTACTGTTTCACATGCACCGCTTGGTACACACTGATCAAAACGGTTTAATTCCACAGCATAATACCTCCTATAACATCAGGAGGGTTTACTGGGTCTTGGATGAGACGTCGGACTCCCGATACCCAGATGTAATCGAGTTATCAGTCAACATACGCAAAGTGTTTGACACCCTGCAGTGGAGATATTTGAGGGTCGTCGTACGTAGGATAAATGTGGCCGCAAGAGGGGATAAGTGGGTCTCATTGCAGTACGCGGGAGCGCAGGCAAGTGTAAGGACGGGCTGGTGCATCTGAGTCGTTTGTGGTTCAAGGGGGACCAGACAGGGATGCCCCCTCTCTCCACTGTTGTTCCCACTGGTGGTGGAGCCTTTCGCTGCCATACTGAGGGTTCGGGCGGTGTATGCCGCTGAGGGAGGAGGCGCACAAGGTCTCCCTATATGCAAACGATATGCTGCTTTACCTTAGTGAGGCAAACCGGTGGGGTGCCATGGACCTATTGGAGGAGCTGTAGAGTCTCAGGCCTGTGCACAAACTGGGAGAGACAGTGATTCAACCAAAGAAGAAAGACCCGTTGCAGACACTGCTCACTTTCAGGGATGGACGCCGGTTGATCTTCTGGTTGTGCAAGACACTGATAGTTGCGACTCTGGACGGCCTCTTGGGTATCCAACTCCGATGGGAGGGCCCCTTGGGTAGGCCTGTAGGGGTCAAGGAGTGGGTGCAGATGCTGGAGAGCACATACACAATGCCCAGGAGCACAATTCAAATATACACACTTCAATTAATTCCACATGGCATACCTCACACCCCTTTGCTTGGACGCGATTATGCAAACAAACTCATAGCTGCCCTAGATGTTCCCTACCCAACGATGACTCCATGCACATGGTCTGGGGTTACCCTGTGATCACTGGCTTGTAGTTGTAGGTCACAACTGAGCTCGAGCAGGCACTCAATAGGCGCAACATGTACACGTCTGAGATTTGCCTGATGGACCTTTACACCTGTTGGGCAACACGAAAAGTAGGGAATAGGTTTGCCGACCTGGCCCTCATTGTAGCCCCAGCAACAAAGCACATCACTGGAAGTCTCTTGAGGGATCATCACATATGAGGCGGAAGAGGGAGATGGAGACCTGGGCTACTGCAAAGGTAGCAGCTCTCCGGATGGAGGAGGCACTGGGCCAGCACAGAGAACCATTGGCAGAGCAATGGATGGAGGTACTCGCATATGTAGACCTAGCAGACAGGGCAAGCTCTCCTTCCTCTCCGCCCTCCAGTGCAGTGAACACACATGGCGGGCGGACGACTCACACTGCCTGACTCACACTGTACCCGAACATTAGCGATACACAACCCAGCGCAGCCACTACAACATTCCCATCATACATTAGACAGACGTGCACGCCACAAAATGGGCTATGCTCTAAAGCAGCCATAGTAGACGCTCATCATGTGTGTAACGGACTGGATTGAGGAACTGTTGGTAGTACTGTTTTACTGCTCAATGTGGAGAAGTGTGGCTCAATGGTTAGAGCGGCAGACCCTGATGCAGAGATCTGGCCCGGGACCAGGGTTCAATTCCCGCCTCGGCGGGTCTTGGGCTCAATTTCCTCGGACCTGATAATTCTCGCCTCGGTGCCTATTCTAATCATGGGTCCCACTCTGCAACTCTGGGCAATAGCTTGCTTAATCTCCACAACGGCCCCAACAGCGCTGGGATGCCTGGCTTCACCCTGGGGGTGCCCAGGAGTGGACATTTTCACAGGGAAAAGCCAGGAAGGGTTCCACAGCGGTATGCGTACAGCGCCTGGACACCCCTTTGGGGGGTATGGGTGCGCTTTACAAGTACAAATTTCATTTCATTCATTTCATTTCATGCTGCTGTATATACCCAGTATGTCAACGAGGCTACGGATATACAGCCACGGCCACGACTTTGAGCGTTACGTGAGCTGGGGCACACCCAGCATTAAGATGGAGCAATGTATAGAATGTTAGAGAAAAAATATTTAAGGAAAAAGACATTTCAGATGATTGAAGAAAGATTATTTTGCAATCATTTAATTTATAAGCTAGTAGATATCTGCACTAGATGTTGCTGGCAAATCCCTTAATAATGAGGAAGGAGATCATGTTGCTGTCTATGCCAAATTCTATTGCTCATTGAATGAATTGAAACTCTTGAATCCTTTGTTTGACCTCATGGTCACTTAATAGAATCCAGACGGGTCCACTCAGCTTTTTAACCATGCATAAAATGAGTACTATTGGGTTGAATAACAAGAAACACCTGTTACTCAGCACCAAGGCGCCCCTAGAGATGAAGGTATGCTTTACAAATACAGCTGTTGTGTTGTCTATTAAAGAAATCACTAATCTAATAAATGTTTGTCAGTTATGCATTTTGATCTACGTTTTCTGCTTATAAATAGATGAATATTTCATATTTTTCTGGACATAGAATACATTGGACACATTTGAACAGATTGAAAATGTGTCCTTCAAATTCCTCAGTTCCGAATTCCTCTAAATCCACACAATGGGCAACTCTTTGGGTATGCCTTTCTTCCAAAACCACTTTTCTGGTCCATACAAATGACTCCTCGAACGCATTTTGTTATGTATGATTCGCTGTTCAAGGTTTATAAATATTATTGTATTTTCTTCCAGGCCTGAAATTAATTTACTGCTGATTATTGTATGTTTGACGAAACATTGAGTTAGACTCAATTGTAATGTACTATCAGTATTGAGCTTCTTTCATTAATATCTGTATGTATTTACAAATGTATTTGTTTCTCACCTTTTCTGTCAGAACGATGAGTTAACATCAAGCAGCATGTACTGATCTGCATGAAATCACCCTGCTCAAGAACAGTGTATAAATGTTTACGCATACTGTTGACAAAGAATATAAATTACAAATACATAAGGCATTTGTAATATCTCAGCAAGTGACCCGTGGCCCCAGTCAAACAGGACTCCTGTTTCTCTCCTACATGTCTCAGATCAATGACCCTAGCTGGTTGCAAAGATAGAGACTTTGAAACAAAGTTTGGACTTCAAGTGATAAACTAGGGTGCAGCTTATGCTGTTGTGATCAATTCCTATAGATATTGTTTTATTCTCTTGATCCATTGATTTACACTGTGGTAAAAAGTTGCCACTATTTGACTCCTGGTCGGTGATTCCTCATTGTGTCCTTCAGAAAGGTTTTCGTATAACACTGAATCTCATTTTGGTTTGCTTTTGGTGGTTCATACGTTAAAGTCGATATAAAAGATTGTAGAGGTAGACAAACGAAATCTAAAGCAAAAAAGGAAAAATTAGTCATATATTTTTAATTTTCTGTAAAAGATGAACAATCTGTGGAAGCATGGTGTAAAAATCACATTAAAATAATGAGAAACGCACATCCGACAGACAAGCTAAGTGAAATATGTAGGCTTTCTGTCCCCCTTGCAGATTCTTTCTCTTCAGCTACCAGTGTGTGAGTTGTAATGTCAAGGACTCCCTTTGCAGGTTGTACACCTGATCTGAAAGAAACACGTTAGTGATAGATTCCTTACCTTAGAATATCCCCAGGCGTCAGACTGGATCCGGAAAGTTTTCGTCAGCAGTACCCCTGCGTGTCGGAAGGTGGCACCGTGCGGCTCCGCGTCCGTCGTTGGCATCGTGGTCGCCAAGATGGCGTCGCGGCAGCTACTTAGACGCCGCCCTCGCGCACTGACGTCAGTTCTTTCTTTTTCCGCGCCAGCAAGCGCTGATCCGGAGAGAGCGGTACCCCCAGTCATTTTTTGACTGAGTTTTTGAGGCTTTTTGTCTCTGTATTTTTCGAGTCGATCGACTCCTGGTGCCGTAGGGATGCCCGGCTTCAAGTCCTGCGAGGAATGTCATCGCATGATGTCAGTGACGGACCCGCATCACGTGTGTCTCTACTGCCTGGGGCGCGACCACGACCCCAAGTCATGCCCCGACTGCCGGGCCATGGTGCCGAAGACTTTGCGGGAGCGGTCCCGAAAGTTGCTTGAAGTCCGGCAGTTGGCTCCGCGCCGCTCAAGGTCCCGGTCCCGTGGAAGGTCGAGGGACCGGTCGCGGAGCCACCACCATCGTTCGTCGGGATCGAAGTCTTCGCACTCGGGGTCAGGTAAGACGGAGCACTCTAAGAAGTCGAAAAAACGCTGTCGCTCTCCGACTTCCCGTCGCGCGACGCGGCTGAGGGTGCGGGTGGTGCCACCCCCGCGGCTCCGGCAGAGCCTACGCAGTCGCCGATCGGCCGACCCGCCGTTCCCGGGTCCGTCGGCGACTCCGGCCCAGCTGCAGGACTTTCTGTCAGCCATGGCTCGCCTCTTTGGGCTGTCGGGTCCCGCCGGTGCGCATTCGGGCCCCGGGGCCCTACTGGGGGTCCTTGCCTTCCACTGCCGACGGCTCCGGCATCGCTGTCTGCATCGGCCCCGGCGCCGCAGGACCCCCATGGATCCAGGCCTGGATCCCGGTCGACGCCGGTTGACCTCGTAACACCTCCACCGACCCCTCTGGCACCACTTCCGACGTCGCCTGTCCCGACGGACGACGTCCCCCCCAGTTTCAGCCCCAAAGTGGACACGGCGCCGGAACGGCGTCGCACGACGCCGATTCCGACGCCAATGGGATCCTTCTTTCCCTATGTCCATCCTCCTTATTTTCGGCCTGTTCATCAGCCTTCGGAGGAAGGGGAGGACTGGGAGGGGTCTGAGGACCCTCTCACTGCACAGTGTGAGTTAGACCCGGACTGGGCAGAGGAACTGGGGGATGCCAGTGGTCTTGACACCTCTCCTGACCTTGGCATGCTCACTCCTCCTACCGTGGCTACAGAGGAGGGTGCAAGTTACGCCGCGGTGTTGCGTAGGGCGGCCGAGGCCCTCCACCTCGCGCTCCCTACAGTGGCCTCAGGACTAACCTCCTGACAGAAGTGCTTCAGCCGGCAGCTACCTCTGCGGAGCCACTGCTGCCTTTTAATGATGCACTTTCTGACGTTCTTTTGGGCACCTGGTCCAGGCCCACCACAGGGGCTCCTGTGGATAGGAACATGGCCCGACGCCATCGCCCGGCCCCCGGAGACCCCCTTTTCCTCTCCTATAACCCCACCACTGAGAGCTTGGTTGTCCAAGCCTCTGCGTCTCCAAGCGCCTTCCCTACCGCACCTCCGGATAGGGAATCCAAGAAACTGGAACAATTTGGGAAGAAGATTTTCTCTTCCGCCAGTTCAGGGCTGCGGTCTGTGAACACCGCATGCCTCTTGGGCCGTTATTACTACTCTCTGGGGGATGCGGTGGCGCAAGTGCTGCCTCAGTGTCCGGAGGAGGCCCAGACAGTGCTCTCTCAGGCTATTGCTGAAGGGAGAGATGCGGCAAAGTTCACAATTCGATGTGGCCTTGACACCGCCGACTCGCTGGGCAGGGCGATTTCCGCGACAGTGGCGCTCCGTCGCCACGCCTGGCTGAGGACTACTGGTTTCTCGGGGGATGTCCAGAACACCCTGATGGACATGCCCTTTGATGGCATTCGCCTTTTTGGCAACAAGGCAGATAGTGCGTAGGAGCGCTTTAAGGACTCGCGGGCTACGGCCAAGTCCCTGGGCCTTTCCGCCACCCGCCCTCCTCCGCCTTCTGCTTTTCGCTCCTTTCGTGGCCACGGAAGGGGCGCCCCGACACATTCGCTTCAGAGCCACAGGCCTGCGCAGCAACAGTCTCAGCGCGGCCGCGGACGAGGGACCCGCCGAGGCGGGTCAGGGGGCCAGCGGGCGGGTCAGTCCACCTCCACCCCGGCCACCACTGCCTCCAAACCTTCCTAGTCCGGTCTTTCAGGCCCATCAAACGCCAGTGGGCGGCAGGATTCGCCATCACATCCCCCACTGGCGCACCATCACTTCGGACAGGTGGGTTTTACAAATAGTCCGAAAGGGCTACTCCCTCCCCTTCGAGACTACCCCTCCAGCCATGCCACCCCAGTACCACCGCATGTCGGGGGATCACTTGGCACTTCTTCAACAGGAAGTCGCAGCCCTCTTGGCCAAGCGGGCCATCGAGCGCGTTCCTGCGCCAGAAGTAGGACGTGGTTGTTATTCCCACTACTTTCTGGTGCCCAAGAAGGACAAGGGCCTGCGTCCTATCTTGGACCTCAGGGACGTCAATCGCTTCCTCCGGAAGGAGAAGTTGCTCAGGTCTTGTCTACCCTCGACCCTGGAGACTGGATGGTAGCGTTGGACCTGCAGGACGCATATTTCCACATTCCCGTCCTGCCGGCCCACCGGCGTTACCTGCTGTTTACGGTAGGCCATGAGCACTTTCAGTTTACCGTGCTCCCCTTTGGCCTTACCAGCGCCCCTCGGGTGTTCACGAAAGTGATGGCAGTGGTCGCAGCTCATCTGCGCAGATCAGGGGTTCCAGTCTTCCCCTATCTCGACGACTGGCTGTTGAAGGCGGGCTCGCCCCAGGCTGTCGTCTCCCACCTCCAGGCTACGGCCGACCTCCTGCTTTTGCTGGGGTTCTCCATCAACGTGCCGAAGTCGCACCTGATTCCCTCTCAGAAGCTCCTCTTCATCGGAGCGGTTCTGGATACGACGCACTTTCGGGTCTATCCTCCCGAACGGCGAGTCCAGGATATTCAGGCTATGAGTCCGATCTTTCAGCCTCTATCCTGGGTTTCGGTCAGGATGACCCTGAGGCTGCTGGGCCTCATGGCCTCCTGCATCCTACTGGTCGATCATGCCAGATGGCATATGCGGGCTCTGCAGTGGGACCTGAAGTTCCAATTGGCGCAGCATCAGGGGAACCTGTCCGATTACGTCCAGATCTCGGAGGGCACTGCTCAACAGCTGCAGTGGTGGCTCACAAACCGGCATTGGGTCAATGGCAGATCCCTCTCCCTTCCCCAACCAGAGCACACAGTGGTGACGTACACGTCCCTCCTAGGATGGGGCGGCCACATGGGAGAGGCGGAGATCAGAGGCCTCTGGTCTCCGGCGGAGTCCAAGCTCCATATCAACCTTCTGGAGCTTCGGGCGATCCGACTTGCACTGAAGGCATTCCTTCCCTCTGTCAAGGGTAGAGTAGTGCAGGTGTTAACAGACAACACCACCGCCATGTGGTACTGCAACAAACAGGGCAGGGTGGGGTCGTGGACCCTATGTCAGGAGGCTCTGCGCCTCTGGACATGGCTGGAACATCAGGACATTTCCCTGGTGGTTCAACACCTGGCAGGTTCACTGAACGCCAGGGCGGACGAACTCAGCCGCAGGTGCATGATGGATCACGAATGGCGTCTTCACTCTGAGGTGGTGCAAGGTCTCTTTCAGCAGTGGGGAGAGCCTTGGTTAGATCTATTCGCCACCGAAGAGAACGCGCAATGTCAGCAGTTCTGCGCGTTGGAATTTCCAAGGCGGCACTCACTCGACAACGCTTTTCGTCGTGAGTGGAGTTGCGGTCTGTTGTACGCCTTTCCGCCTATACCACTTCTGCCCAGAGTGCTGAAGAAGATCAGGCGCGACTGGGCCCAAGTCATTCTTGTGGCCCCGGACTGGGCTCGAAGAGTTTGGTATCCCGAGCTACTCAGTATGACCATCGATCCCCCGATCCGACTGCCTCTTCGGGAGGATCTCCTGTCGCAGCAGCAGGGGACGGTCCTCCACCCGAACCTGTCCAGTCTCCACCTCCTTGCGTGGAGATTGAGCGGCGGCAGTTGATTCCTTTTGACTTGCCTCCTGAAGTCTGTGATGTCATTGTGGCAGCCAGGCGTCCCTTCGCTAAGTTGGTATACGCCTGTAGGTGGAACAAGTTTGTGGCATGGTGCACAGCAAAAGCTGTGGATCCCCTTTCTGAGGTCCTACTGTTCCTTCTTTCTTTGGCCCAGCAGGGCTCTGCTCTGGGCACTATCAAGGGCTACCTTTCTGCTATTTCGGCCTTTCTCAGGCTCCCTGATCAGCCCTCTCTTTTCAAGTCCCCTGTTGTTAACAGATTCCTTAAAGGCATTACCCACCTTTTTCCTCCTGTTCCCTTTGTGATGCCACAGTGGGACTTGAACCTGGTTCTCACATCCTTAATGTGTGCTCCCTTTGAGCCTCTCCATAACTGTCCTCTTCGTTTATTAACTCTGAAGACTGCTTTCCTGGTTGCCATCACCTCTGCTAGGAGAGTGAGTGAGCTCCAGGCTCTTTCTTGTAAACCTCCTTTTCTGTCCGTCCATCCGGACAAGGTTGTCCTCAGGACACGTCCATCCTTTCTGCCAAAGGTTGTTACTGCCTTTCACATCGGGCAGACCATCACTTTGCCCACCTGCTTTCCGCCTCCGCATCCTTCCAGAGAGGAAGAGAGGCTCCACCGTCTGGACCCAAAACGTGCACTCTCTTTTTACCTGAGTCGCACACAACAGTTCCGGGTGGATGACCAGCTCTTTGTTGGCTACGTTGGCGCCAAGAAAGGTCGGGCCGTACACAAGCAGACTATCTCCCGATGGGTCGTCTTGTGTATTAAAGCCTGTTATTCTCTGGCAAAGTAGGAGCCTCCGTTAGGGCTGCGCACCCATTCTACCAGGGCGACCGCTGCCACTACGGCGCTGGGACGTGGTGTCCCCTTACAAGACATCTGTCAGGCAGCTACGTGGGCCTCGCTGCACACTTTTACTAAGCACTATTCCCTGGACAGCCAAGTCCGGAGAGACGGCTTCTTTGGCCGTTCTGTTTTCCGGGACTTTCTGGTGTGATCTTGGTTCGCAGACCCACCACCGGGGTTGGTATTGCTGGGATATCTATTCTAAGGTAAGGAATCTATCACTAACGTGTTTCTTTCAGATGAACAAGTTACTTACCTTCGGTAACGATATATCTGTAAGAAACATTAGTTAGTGATAGATTCCTTACCGCCCCACACATCCTCCCCGTTCTGCGAACTGATTTCTAGGGTTAAGGTCATCCCTTTCAGGGCCCTAGTTTCAATGCACCAGTGGTCAGTATCTTGCATGGCTCTGCGTTCTTGGCGCGGAAAGTCGTGTACAGAACTGACGTCAGCGCGCGAGGGCGGCGTCTAGCTGCCGCGACGTCATCTCGGCGACCACGACGCCAACGACGGACGCGTAGCCGCACGACGCCACCTTCCGACGCGCAGGGGTACTGCTGACGAAAACTTTCCGGATCCAGTCTGACGCCTGGGGATATTCTAAGGTAAGGAATCTATCACTAACTAAAGTTTCTTACAGATATATCGTTACCGAACGTAAGTAACTTGTTCAACGCGCTCACACACTTTTTGCATGACTGAATGACTTGTGAAGGGCAACCAATGGGGAGATCTTCTGCAGACGTCCAGTGCTCTGTCCAGGATGAAATTCATTTGAGCTGCTAATAAAATGAATGAATACCTGAGCCAGTGCTTTCATGTTGCAGGTCTGTGTTATTGCCTGCCTCTGTGGTGCGTCCCAAGTCATTCCTCCTTACTCTCTGATGTTTCTACACCCGTTATCTCTGGCAGAAAAAAATCTGCATAAAATCTGCAAAATGTCCCAGCTATACTGAAATGAAGAAATCTGTGCTTTCCGCAGAAAAATCTGCATCACAGATTTGCTCTATTCTCGCATATTAGTGGGAGAAAGCATGTTACTTAATCCAGGGGTCTTCTACCTTTTCTGTACTGAAAGCAACTTATGTTCAATGAAACACATTTAGCACTACTAATACTATTAGTGTTGTATAATCTCAATTTTTTATATGTATATTGATTCAACCAAGCAAAAGCTTTCTAATTTAATAAGCTGGGCTGCACACAGGTGAGCTACTCAGAGGTAGTTGGAGAGCTACAGTAGTTCACAAACTACTGGTTGGAGACCCCTGAGTCTCAGGCGCCGAGAGATCCCCTTGGGGATGATTCGCCGCGCCATACTAATGAGTTTAATAATAATTAATCCTTGTCGGCAGAGGCTCAGTTTTCGAAATATCCTATTCCTGTGGTGAAGAAAGTTACTTTACGTCCATGCACTGGTGGAGAAAACAGAGAAGATATCCTTTAAGGCAAAGAAACCCCTGATTCGAACGTGTTCTTGGAAAATCAATTTTTTTGAGCGGAATAGTGTGTAGGCCAGGGGCTATAGTTGAAATAGCTGGTCTGAAGAGATATCCCTTATCAAGTTAGCTTGAAAGAAGAACACGTGACCCTTCCTTTTCAGAAATACCAGGTTGTGGCTGGAGTCTGAGCACTTGCTCCTTTTTTGCATATGCAGTAGGACATGAATAATTCAGCAAATGTTATTAGTTTAGTTTCATATTACTGAATTCAGTGCTGGCTAATATGACAGTTCTGTCATGTTCTAGAAGGGAAATAAGACCATGTTGAACTCCTGACACATCTTGCCGTACTAGCCATTATGCTTTCATGCCAGTCTGCCTCACCTCCTCATTAAGTGGCTTTTTGATTGAAAAGTTGTGCGCGGAGAAGTTTGCCAAGCGCTACAGCATGGCTCCGGCCTCCTGCTGCCGCCCCAGAGTGGGAATCTGGAGCAAGAGATGCCCATCGTTCTTCATAGAACCTAATGTCTTATTAAAGTCGTTAGTGCAGAGAGGCCGTGACTGATGGTTGTATTAGTTATTTCTAAACACCCTGTCAGGATAATGGCTTTCTTGAGCCTCTTTTAATGTTGAATCCATCCAGTGAAGGATCTTAAACATCTTGCGTTCAGACAATTCAGTTACTCATTATTTCCGAAGAGCTCGCCTTGCGAAGCGCTGTGCATAATTCAGAAATCCTACTATCTTTTCTAAAATAGGACCCCAAAAATATGTTAGGTGGAGAGTGTACTTAGAAACAAACGCAAAAGAAAGAGCGTTGAACAGAATAAACAAGATAAGTGACAGAATGAGTTTGACAGACTGAAGGAGAGGAAAATTGTGGTGGGAAGCGATGGAAAATTCAGCATCCGCTAAGGCGGAGTAGCGTCGCCCCACTGCTCTGTCAGCAGTAGTTAAAGAAAACTAAAATGATAATAACTAGCGTTATCATTTTAGTTTTCCTTTCCTGGTGCGTGACGGGGCTGGACTGCCAGAGCAGGGCAGTGGAGGAGTGGTTTGCGCACTCCAAGGGGCGCAATGACGCTTTGACCGACCCTCTCGGGCTGGCCAAACCGTCATGCGCACTTTACATGTTCTGCACCCAGGCTGCATTACAGCCTGGGTTCAGAACATGCCCCAGGCTCCCATTCCCTGCCTGAGCGCCGATCCGCAGCACTCAGTCCAATCACTGCGCTGCTTTGCAGCGTGGTGATTGGCTAGGGGAGTCACGAGCCTGGGTGCTTCCTGTTCCTGCTTCCAGAAGCGAGAGGAGGCGAGCGGACCGAGAGGCGGTGGCCTGCACGCCTCAATGTAAGTGTTTTTTTTTGTCTTTTTTTAATGTACAACCCTCCTTATCTCCTAGCCCGCTACCCCAGGTAAATAGCGGTCGCCACTGGTTTAAATACAAAATATGTTGCATTACCACTTAGTAAAATTGCGTGCGCAAATATGGGCCACACAGTTTTGCAATAACACAACCAGCTACTGTTTCCACAAAAGAAATCTGAATCGCAGTGCAATTCTCACCCGCCCTGAGAATCTAATTGCGGACAACTGCCTCTTGGTCTAATAACTACAGATCTCATATTCTACAGAAGCAGACTTCACGTATACTTTTCATCGAGGAGCACATGTACTCCAATTCTGATACTTTTATTGGATGTCAAAATCCTTTTTCATCTCTATACAATAACACTTCGAAGAACCAACGTTGTCCGCATACAATTCAGAGCCCTGAAGAAGTCCTTGTAGGACAAAACGTGTTGGCTACTGTGGCTACTGTCTGTTGGCGTGATTTTTAAAGAAGAAAACAAATAAAGAATCTTTGAACAAAAAATCTTTCTTGACATGCATTTGTTACATGCATGATATTCAGTTGTTATAAATACTTATGCTGTGTAAAGGACTAAAATACATGTTGAAATATAAATGCATCAATTTGATGTAATTGTCAAATTTTGAGTGCTGAACCACCAATCATATAGATCTCATATTCTACAAAACTGGCATTGCCATTTGGTCTGTGATCCTCCAACATTTTGTACCACGTGTGTGCGTACATATATGTGTAGATGTGTGTGTGTATATATGTATATATATATATATATATATATATATATATATTTATTAAAAAAGACCTCTTAAGAATCACAACGTTTTGCAGCCAAGAGAACTACCGGAGGTGAGGTTTGCTGGCTAGGAGCCTGGAGTCTCAGTGTTCACTCACTTTCCCCGGAGTAAACAGAGGTGCATATGACAGAAGTAGGATCGGAGGACTGAGTGGTCATGGATTTGACCAAAGGAGATCCGTCCAGCTTCCCGACGGTGGTAGTCATGCAGAATTTGAATTGTCACTGAGGACAAGGGCGAGGTGAGACAAGAGGCTGTGTGCCGGCTCTCGATATACTCACCTAAGTGTCATCTGGCTGCAGTAAATCTTAGGTGGCATAAGATTCGGTGGTTGGTGTTCCTGTTTGGATTAGTAATGCTAATTGAAGCGAATATGATATTTAGTGACACTGTTGTATGTACTCTGCCAGCTACTTGTGGGCATCTGAATTTATTTGAGTATACTGTTCGGACATTATATATCTTATCTATATTGACGAGAATGGGCAAACCTGAGGAATTAGTGGACTTATTGATGTTTGGTACAATTAGTGCAGAAGGATTAATAGCCCGCGAGGTGCGCCCACTAGGGTTATTTACTTAAGCCACTGGTGATGCCGTTTTCTTCTTGTATGTGAGCAGCATTAATCAGTTTATAATCTTTTTGTATATACAGAAAAGAATATGTATTGGAAATAACATGACTGTACCTCTATAATTCCTTTTTTTTTTTTTTTTTTTAAATTGTAGCAGTATGCAAGTGCTCTGGTCCATTTCAAAATGGCGAGATGTATATTGTGGACTGTTTTAGTCTTTGTTTAATGTCCATGCAATTACACTGTATGTGATTGGTTAACAGCGATGTAAATGAGCAACAACGTAAGTTTGCTGCTATCGTGATCAAGGCTTACTGTCAAAAGGCGTAGATAGTCTCAGCCAATAAACAAATTAGGCAAAAGGACTGCCTCTGGTGTGCCGGTCTCCTAATTATTTTTAAGAGATTGTTTTTTAATTATGCGCCAGTGGGGGCTTCCCCTCTGTCTGTGATCCTCGTTCATCAACCACACCACAATCAGGAATTTGCTGTTAAGAGACACCAGATTCAGCAAGGTAGATTAATCTTCTTTATTCAATTCATATTGTGCACCAAATCGAAAACAGGATGTCTACACGTTTTGGCTTACACCTTCACCTGGACTACCTGGGGTCTCTCACCTCTGACTTCAAAACAGTCCCTCCACTATTGCACTGCCCCTTGTATGTGCATTGCGTTCTCCTAAATCAATCATAAGCTGCAAATAATGCTATCTATTGTGCAACTTCACATATTGCAGTTGTTCCAATCTCACAATTCATCATAAAATTAATACTTCTGATAAGAGAAGATAGCAGCGCAGCGTCATTCTCCTTTAGGCAAGATGGTTCAGCGGGTAGCACAAATCATGTTTTTGTTCAACTTCACACCCCACAGTTATGACATCATCTCAATATCCGATATATCTCCCAGACATTATGTACACTAAAACAAAATAATTATACATTGTTGTATAAGGGTCAATTAATAATTAATAGTGACATCACTAGCTAACCTTTGGTATTGATGTCTAAATTAGACTTGCATCCGCAATTACAACAATACGATCTTTATAATTGGACAACAGAGGAATAATTGCAACATATATATGACCCTTATGCACGCATTCCAGTGGCCCCAATAGCTGGCCATTGGTAAGTGTTGTAAACATTCTTACCATCCTGTTTCTTTGCTAAAGTGACAGGTGCCGAGGAGCTCATAAAAGTAAAATGAGGTAGTTGAAATATGAATCTAGCAGTGTATTCTATTGACCCTATTTAGGGTACATATCTTAGCTAGTATTAAAACATATATTACTAATAGGGTTCTAAAGTGACTTTGTGCTTATGTGCAAACGCCTCTTAGAGTAAAATATAGCCCATATCGTATGTTTAAATACAGTCACGAATGATAATCCTAATGATTCTCTTGTAAAGTACATGTCAAAGTTGATATTGAGGTAATCCTATAGGACTGAATAAGCTCTAAAGTGACTCCCTGCTTATGTACAAATCGTAGCTAGAACTTCAGGATATATTCATAGTAGTCCTGTATCTTCATATTGTGGGATGTGAACCTTCAATAGCACTCATATTGAGTATCACAGTTCACATCAGTATGCTCGGAATATGAGTTTTGGAAAGTGCAAAAAGTCAAATGTAAGCATAAAAAACGTTGATTGAAGATGAGCTCAAGTGACTACGTGCCCATGTGCAAATATCCAACCAAGATTCAAAGATACAGGCATATTGACTGCATATTCGGCATCTAAACACCTAATACATAATAAGTCAATGAGCTCTATAGTTAAATCTCATAAAGTGCAATAGCATAAAAGTGCTGACCTAATTCTGTCCATTCGTGTCTGGGGAATATCAATTATACACATGCAAAATAGTTCCGTCATAGATGGGGAGTGGATGATATTATCAAGGTCTAGCGGCAAGTGCAGTGGGATTAAGTGCACCATTAAAAAAACTCATGTAGATTGAAAAAATACCAAAGAACAATGCTAATACATCCTAAACCAGATTCGGTTTCAGTTTTTTCTAACACTTGACATAACAGTAATCAATTTAAAAGATTATTGCATAGAACAAGCAATGATGTGAACCTCAATTAGACCGCTGTCTAAAAGGTGTGCAGAGGGATCTATCATTTGATATATAATCTTGCTATATAATATCATGTTGTTGTAGATCTGTACTATACTGTTGAGCAACTTATATATGGACATAGAGTTCATCATCTAGATTGTCGCCATGGCTTTTCTGTTCCCAGTAGTATGATCATTCTGGACTCAGCTCTTCTCAGTTCAAGTTCCCAATCACCTTTACGAGGGTGGGCCTTTATATGCTTGATACTAGGCAAGACTGCTATGGTCCCTGTTAGAAATGGCGGTCTCTAGTTGGCAGAGGTTTGCACCTTTGTCCGAGTAGGGACCCTTCTTCCTAGTCAGGGTAAGGGGGATACACTTCTAAAATAACCCCTGCTCCCCTCCTTGGTAGCTTGGCACGAGCAGGCAGGCTTATCTCAGAGGCAGTGTGTAAAGCATTTGTGCATGCATACAGTAACATAGTGAAAACACTACAAATGGACACCACACCAGTTTAGAAAAATAAGCGAACGTTATCTAAACCAACAAGACCAAAAACGACAAAAATCCAACATACAATACTTATAAAAAATAGTTACTGTGCAAAATAACCTTTAAATTGCAGGAAAAACGTGAAAATACAGTTCCTCCGCCTCGGTAGCTCCGTCCGGGGCAACCGCGATACTGAATACGACAGAGCCTAACAATTCCAGCCAACCACGTCGATACGGGTTAGCAAAAGCGCCAACAGACTTGGAGACAATACCTTCTGTTGGTACGGCCGACACGATGGTACGAGCCGGTCCGGGGCAACCGTTGCGGTTGCGCTGTGAGATGGAAGCGTTGCAGCGTGCGGTGTCCTCACGGCTCGGTGCAGGCAGCGGCTTGTTGACGGAGTCGGTGAGACCAAGGCTTACGTTGCAGGTTGAGACGGTGCTCGATGCGGTGCTGGCAGGTCACGATGCGGCGACGGAGCCGGTCGATGTTCGAGTCGGGCAGCGACTGAGTCGATAACGTCAGTGTAGCGAAGCGGTGACGAGTGCGATGCCCACAGGACACGGTGCAAGCAGCAGCTCGTTGACGGAGTCGATGAGATCAGGGTTGCGTTGCGAAATGAGGGGGTGCTCCCTACGGTGCCTTCAGGACATGGAATCCTGCGACGGACTCGGTGACTGAGTCGGTCACCCTTTTCTTCTCCAGGCAACTGAAACCAGCGGTTCCAGAGACGGTGCCCAGAAGCTTGGTGAGGTCTTTGATGTTCCTAAGACCTCGTGAACAGGGGGGCAAGCTCCACTTCAAGCGCTTGGAGATCTTCCTCAAGCAGGGGACACAGCACACAGCAAAGTCCTTCTCCTTTCCTTGGCAGAAACAGCCACTCCAGGCCACCACAGAGAGCACACAGCAAAGGGGCAGTACTCCTCCTCCAGTTTCTCCAGCTCTTCTCCTTGGCAAAGGTTCCTCTTGATTTCCCAGAAGTGATCTAAAGTTCTGGGGTCTGGGCCTCAATATTTATACTACAAAATCCTTTGTTCTCTGGTGGCAGAGAAGCCCTGTGCTTGGTCAAAACCGGTTCGGTCCACTCCGGTGCAGCTTTCTGGCAGGAGGTGGAGACAGCATTGTGGAAGGCAGACCAGGCCCATTCAGGTGAAAGGAAATCTCCTCCCCCTACTCTAAATGCAGCCCAGGTCTATTCAGCCCAGCCCTGACTCATTAGGCGCTCTGGAGCCACTTCTCCTCCCCAGCCCCTGTCACCCAAAAGCCAGACAAGCAATACACAAACCTAGCAGATGCACACTGGATGGCTAAGCAAGAAAATACCCACTTTCTAAAAGTGGTATTTTCAAACACAGAATGTAAATATCACCATCACTAAAAGATGCATTTTAACATCCCGAGTTCAGGCATACTAAATTTTATTTTCCTAGCTTGTTCCCAGAGGTAGTTATGTTTATAAGATGTTAAAAACAAACTCCCCATTCTATTCTATGGGAACAGGTAGCCTTGCAATAGTGAAAAACGAAATTGGCCGTAATTCACTATCAGGACATGCCACACACACCAGGGCATGTCCTACCTTTCACATACACTGCACCCTGCCCACAGGGGTACCTTTGGCCTACCTTAGGGGTGACTAACATGTAAGAAAAGGGAAGGTTAGGGCCTCGCAAGTGGGTTCACTTGCCAAGTCGTCATGGCAGTACTAGACTGCACACAGGCTCTGCAATGGCAGGCCAGAGTTACATTTACAGGCTGCTCATGTGGGTGACACAATCAGTGCCGCAGCCCACTAGCAGCATTTGATTTACAGGCCCTGGGCGCACACAGTGCACTGGACTAGGGACTGACTGGTAAATCAAATCAGCCAATCATGAAAACACCAATCCATAACAACAATTTACAAAGGGAGCACTTGCACTTTGGCACTGAACAACTGTGGCAAAGTGCCCAAAGCATCTAGACCAGCAAAACGGAGTCCAACACACAGCAAAAACACAGGAGGCAATGGCAAAAAACGCAGGGGAGTCCCACGCCAATGGTGCCAGGTCTAACAGTCCCCATTGTGCACCTCCCAAAAGTGCTTGGTACTAGGGTAGCTTCTATCTTCGTTTTTTTGGGCTTTTATGTGTTGTAGGAAGCGAATCTTTAGTCTGTCAATAGTGCGTCTGATGTATTTCATTTCACACCCACATAACATACACAACTGTCTCACAAGTTATCTTCTCTTTAATTGCAGAAGGTTTTCCTTCAGAGATCTCATATGTTCATTTGTTGGTACCATATGAGCATGCCTTGCAATGTTCTCATCTCCAAAAGCCAAAACTCTTTTTGGAAAGCCAGTTTGATTTTTCATTAATGATGAACATGCTTTGCGTCAAACTATCCCCCAAAGACTTGGCTTTAGGAAACGTGATCTGGGGGTGACAACTAATTCTTGTCTTGATATGTTCATCATGTTGCAAGACACGCCAGTTGCGTGTGAGGATAGGCTGATGTTCCTTATTAAACTCTACAAAAAACCTGATAGGAGCAGTGTCCAATGCTTCCTGTTGTGTGGTGTCATGCCCATGGCTTCTCTTAGGATATGTATTTTCATATAACAGATTTTCTCTGTTCCTCAATTTAACCCTGCAGTAGGTCTCATTAAAGATCTTATGGGGGTATCCTGTTTAAATAAATCTGCCAATCATGGCAGTAGCTTCTTCTTCAAATAGTGTATCGGTGGAACATATCCTTCGTGCTCTTAAAAGTTGGCTGTATGGAATGCTCCATTTGAGAGTTTTTGGATGTCCACTGTTGCCATGCAGAATTGAATTGCAGGCTGCAGTTTGCGAAAGACGTAAGTATCCAACTTATCACCATTTGCTTTAAGAGATATATCCAAGAATTGTATTTTATCTTTGCTCCAGGGTGCTGTCAAATGGATGTTTTTGCACATATTCCTTTAACAAACTCTCTTCCCCATCCCGGATGAGACACAAGTCGTCGATGAAGCACACTCAGCACACCACTTTATCCAAGCATTGTTTGTAGCTGTCAGACCATGCCACCTCTTTTTCCCACCAACCCATATATAGGTTAGAGTAAGTCGACGCAAAGGAAGACCTCATTGCGGTTCCTTGCTTCTGTAGGTAGTTCTTGTTGTTAAAAAGAAAAGCTTTGTGTGTGAGGCAAACATTGAGCATTCTCATGAGCATCTCTGTATGCTGGACATATTTGATTGGACGTGTTTTCAAGAAGTATTGACAAGCATGCAGACCATATTCATGCTTTATGGACGTGTAAAGTGTAGTAACGTCCATAGTTATAATATTGGTACTGCGCCAGGGGGTGTTGTTAACTTTGCCCAGGAAATCCCTTGTGCCTAGTATGTAAGAGGACAACTCCGTGACATATTTGCACAGGAATAAATTGAGAAATCTAGATGTATTCTCCAAAAGAGAGTTCACCATGCTCACTGTCGGTCTCCCAGGTGGCTTTTGTTTGTCTTTGTGCACCTTAGCCAAGACGTATATGACTGGATTCCTGGGGTGATCTGTTTTTAGGTATGCAAATTCTTCAAATTCCAATAGCCCTTGATTAAGCCATTCCTTGAGCATGCTATGGTATTCAGATTGATACGTTTCAGTGGGATTGACTTTCAGACATTCATAGTGATCCTTATTGTGCACTTGTTTATGGGCCTCTTTATTATATTGAGTGGTTTCCATAACAAAATGTCCGCCCTTATCTTAGGGCTTGATGACAACTGATTTGTTATCTCTCGAATGGTTGATTTCTTGCCAGTCTCTATGTGAGAAGTTATTGCCCCTTCTGTTTCTGGTGGATGTACGTAATATGTTGATATCATCCACTACCAGTTCATGAAATGTGTCAATAAGATTGCTACTGGGTAGTTGAGGGCAAAACTTACTTGAAGGTTTAAAATGACTAGCACTGTGTGAGCATGTGGTAAAGACCATATGTTGTAACTGAGCCACTGTAGTATCATTAGAGTCAATCTCAGATGGTGTATCATTTTCACTGCTGTTTTCAAGCTCATTGATGGCCAAAGGTTCTGGGATATCTCCAATTGAGAATGAGGAATTTGTGCTATCAGAAGTCTCTTGTACCTTATGTCGAGGGACCTTCATGGCATGATATTTACAAAGTTTCAGTTTTCTAACAAATTTGTATGTTTCAATTTGGAGGTTAACAAAGTTTAGGCTGGCTGTGGGTCAAAAACTGAGATCATGGTTTAAAATTCTTTCTTGGTTCTCAGTGAGTGTAATCTTGGAGATGTTCATCACTCTGGTGTTTTGAGCAAAACTCCACTTCAGTTGCCCTAAGTTTAATTAAACCTTCACCGGTTTTCCTTTTGCTCCTCTTTGTTTTGTACCATGGCCTCCCCTGCCTCTTCCTCTGCCTTGCTGTGGCGTAGCCATTCTGATGAATCTCATCTCTCCTTGAAAATCCAGTTTCTCTCAGGAAGCTTCATCTGCTGAAAATGCTGAATCCGAGCTGACATCAGTGTCGCTGGGTGAGGTGTCTGGCCGCTCCATAGTGTTCATCCTTCTTGGCTCTTAATGAGTCAAATTTTCTCGCAAAAGTATAGATTCTTCCATACTCATAATTTAACTTATCCCTGTTGAATTTCGGTGCTTTACGAATCTGATATCTTTTTCATGCTTCATGATACTTTCCACCATCTTAGACAATAGTTGTCTTAACTTCTTCCTGATGTTTCATGGGCTCCAGTTCCTTCATTAGTTCCTCAATGATTTTGTCTGTTGTTCTATATGGTGTCTAGCAAGCGTAATGAGAGTGGCCATGAGTTTTCCCGAGACATTTCGTTGTATGTGATCTCCATTCCTGAAAAAAGATCAGCATCCATATCTCCAAAGATAAGCATTATTAAAATACGCAGCCCCTGTGGCACTCTTCCACATTCTATATACTTGGTCAAAGAAGTCATTTCCCACCTTTTTTCAATTTAGAATTACAAGCTTTTTCAAATTCTTCAATTATCTATGTTGCTGTTCTGGGACCAGCATTCGTTGTATGTTGTGCCTCATTAGTTCACACATTGCCTTCAAAAACATCTTGCGCCGCTTTTTCCCATAGAGCACGGTGTTCTGCCATTGCAGTTGTTTGTTTGTGAAAACAGAATCCCAGTACGAGTGTGTGTGTACAGGTGAGGAGCATGAATCCCTCCCAATGGCCACCCTCCGGTACCCCTTCGGAGTCCTCCCTGACCCCCACCAGGCATATGTACGCAGATGTTGCCCCAGTGATCCACACCAATCATGTATTGATTTAATTAGTTGTAATTTTGGAGTATGCTATCGTTATACATGCACTTTTGATCCAGCAAGTGTGATTTCAGGTTTTCTCTGCTCGCTTGAGCTGGATTCTGTCTCTTCAATTTGAATGTTTTCTTTATCTTTGAAACAACGACAATGTACAAAAAAAATGCATTGATTTATTTATAATCATAGATATATTGTCCATTATGAAATTGCAACGCAGTGCTATTGCAGTTCTCATCATGTTAAATCATATGTTAATTTAATCAGTTTTGCTTTTTGGAATATGTTGTTGCTTTTCATGAACCTTAGCAGTGTATTTCTTGAGGGAATTGAGAACACTCATATCACTTTGAGAAAGGCTTCTGTGACTCCGAAACGCATCAGTACTGATTGCTGTGCTGTCTCTTGTTTGCCGTGGAATATTGTGGGCAACATCTGCGCACTTATTTCTGACGGAATCGAGGACCGTCGCGAGCAATGCCAGGCCGCTTGTCCATGCAATCTCGGCTTTTCCCGGATGTGTAAAAAAAATATATATATATATATATCGATATGTGTAACAAGTCCGGTTGCATCCACCTCCAGGAGCTGTTTCAGAGAAACGGGTCCAAGTCGTGTTCTATAAATCCAAAGAGTATGCGTCTCAAAGTAATGACAGAAGTCTTGCATTCCTCCCATCAGTTTCGAAAATAAAGTTTATTGGCAACACGTTTAAACCAGACGGTCTTCCGCACGCCCCCCTCCCATATATATATATATATATATATATATATATATATATATATATATATATATATATATATATATATATTCCACTCGATCCTTACTCCTTCAGTAAACAATCAACTCAAGCCCAAATCCATAAAGCGTGTAGTTTATTCAAACATGGAACAAGCACAACGCCCGACGCGTTTCGGTGCAGCCGCACCTTGGTCCACGGGTCAAGGAACTGTTTGTCTAATCTGAATACATATAGTGCACAATTAATAAACATAAATGTAGGACTACTTATCCCTATGTTCAACATGGCATCCATTTTGTAATGGTCTTTTTAGAACGTTGAAACATACACTTTCACATGTATATAAACAAACTGATCGATGTAACAATGTAATTACATGAACTGAAATAAATATAATGTACATAATACACAATATTTCGACAAATTGTAAATAAAGGACGACTTTCAAACTGCCAAGTTATTGAAATAAAGCCGCAGTGGGCTCATACCAACAAGTGCGAAATACACAGTATGTCGAAAATGACGAATTTCAAAACCGCCATAATATTAAATAAAGCCGCAGTGGGCTAATGACAGGGGTATCAGTTGTCACGTGCAATTCTGCCCAAGTGGGGCCAATTTGTCGAAATATTGTGTATTATGTACATTATATTTATTTCAGTTCATGTAATTACATTGTTACATCGATCAGTTTGTTTATATACATGTGAAAGTGTATGTTTCAACGTTCTAAAAAGACCATTACATAATGGATGCCATCGCGGTATTTTTGCAGCGACTTGCATTCCCACCATTTAGTTAATTCAGTGCGCATAAGTTTTTCAAGATGTTTTAATTTAGTTTTGATGTCATTGTTCGGAGCCCCCGCAGAGGTGGAGGCTCTCTGTTGGTTGTCAATATTTGGTAGATTGTCAAACAACGCATCAGCTGCTGCTTCCCTTTCCCGCAGCGCTTGGTTTGACATGTTGAATAAATGCAAAACAATGTTGTGACTGTCGATACTATAAATGTCAAATACAGTTGATCTGCACAGTCAATCTTGTGACCTCTTCTAACCTGCCAAATCCCATGCATACATGTACTCACAAACGGGTATAGAGATGATAGACGGGTCCTCCGACTCGACGCACAACTCACCCATGGTGAAACTCGAGCAGAGATTGTCGGGCTGGCAGGGGGCAGTGATTGTTCCGTACTCCTCCCGGAGAGACTCCAACATCCGACTAGTATATATATATAATAGACATCTAGCTGCAGATTCCATACCTTTGAATTTCCAAGGCGTCAGACTAGATCCGGAAGATTTTTCTTCGAGCGGTATCCTTGCCACGCCGGTAGGTGGCGTCGGTCGGCATAGTCTCTGCCATTGTGATGTCCACGTCACCTATATAGGGCCCCCCTCGGCACGCTGACATCAGTTCTTTTCTTTCCGTGCCAGCCAGAGCAGGTCCGTGAAGAGAGCTACCCTCTGTCACTTTTTAACAGCCTTTTTTCTATGTTTTGTCGAACATTTTTTGGTATGTAGGTTTTTCCAACATGTCAAAGAAGACTTCTGGACTCAAACCGTGCGGAGCCTGCCACTGCGCCATGTCTTTTATGGATCACCCCTGGAGCTTGGAACGCGACCACGACTTGAAATCATGCTCCGACTGCCAGGCCATGGCTCCGAAAGCTTTGAGGGAGCAGTCCGTAAAGCTGCTTGCGGCCCGGCGCTCGGCACCGCGTCCTTCACCCCAGAGTTCTCTGTCCCGGTCTAGAGGAAGGTCCTGGCACTGCTTCGGGAGTCATAAGTCCTCGTCCTCGAAGTAGTCGGTAGGTCAGGTAAGAGGCATAAGAAACATAAAAAGTTGAAGTGTGCTTCGACTTCTCCCCGTCCCTCGTGACGGAAGAGCCTCGGTGCTCTAGACCTCATTCTGCGGAACCTCTGCCTGGGTCGGCTCCGTGCTTCCCAGCTTTCCTGAGAGCTGGAGCAACCCCCGCCCAGCTCAAAGAATTTTATGACGCCATGTGCCTCATATTTGGGCGGCCTGACCCTCCCGGCATGCCTTGGGGCCCTGGAGTCTCAGAGGGGGCTCCATCGGGTTCCACTCCGGCTCCAGCGCCTATGCCCCCTGTTGGATCCAGTGGTGCATCTGGACCGACGCCGGTCGTGCCTCTGCAACCTTACCCAGTGCCGAGACGCCAGACGCTGCCGGTGCCAGCCCCATTCTTAACCCTGATGACCTGGAGCCGGATTGGCGCCTACTGACACCGATTTCAGCACCAATAGCACTCATGGGTCCTTGGTCAGTTCCTCAGCCTTGTTTTGAAGGGCTAGGAATGGAGGAAGATTGGGAAGGATCACTGGACGCTTTACAAGACAAGCGTGAACACGAAATGGACAGGTATGATGAATAGGGTGAGGCCAGTAGACTGGATACCGCTCAAGATTATGGCCTGCTTTCTTCCCCTACCGTGGCTACAGAGGAGGGAGCTTTGTATGCTATGGTGGTGAGATGGGCAGCTGAGGTCCTGGACCTTCAGCTCCCTTCGGTGAAAGTCATGACGAACATCTTGATGGAACTCTTGCAGTTGGGTGTCTCCTCCTCGGAACCCCTCCTGCCATTCAACAAGTGTTGACTGATATCCTTCTGGGAACCTGGTCCATGCCCAGCACAGGGGCTCCTGTGAATAGGACAATCGCCCGCCACCATCGCCCCGCACTGGGGGACCCAAATTTCCACACCAACCACCCTACCCCCCCCAGAGCTTGGTGGTCCATGCCTCTACCTCACAAGGCCCGTTCCCTTCTTCATCCCCGAACAGGGAATCCGTGAGGCTAGATAGTTGGGGTTAGAAGCCAGCCTTGGATTGCGGTCTATGAACACTGCATGCCTATTGGGCCGTTATCCCACTCTCTGTGAGAAACTGTTCTGCAAGTGCTGCCACAGGTCCCAGAGGAGGCCTGGGCCATCCTCTCCCAAGTGGTATCAGACGGGAGAGATGTGACAAAGTTTGCCATTTGTTCTGGGCTTGACACAACCAACTCGCTGGGCAGAGCGATGTCATCGACGGTGGTTGTACGACTCCATGCCTGGCTGATAATTTCTGACTTTTCTGGGGATGTCCAGGCTTCCCTCATGGACAAGCCTTTTGATGGCACCAGTCTCTTCTGAGACAAAGCAGACATGTCTCTAGAGCGCTTTAAAGACTCTCTGGCTAGGTCCAAGTCCTTTGGCCTCTCAGTGGCCGCACGTCCCCGTCTACTTTTTGCCCCTTTTGTGGCTACGGAAGGGGTTTTTTGCCACACCAGCCATGCCCTAGCCACAAGGCCGTACAAGTTCAGCAACCTCTGCGCGGCCATGGGCGTGCTCATTCCAACCCCGTGGGTTGGGCGGCTAGAGGTCTGGTCACTCCACCACCACCCGCCCCCTCAGCCTCCAAACCCTCCTTGTTTGGCCCTTCAAGATCATGGGCAGCCAGTTGGTGGCAGGATCAGTCATCACCGTCACCACTGGCAAAATATCATGTTGGACAGGTGGGTTCTTCAGATAGCCGTCCAGGACTTAGTTTCCCCTCTCTCTACGCAGAAGAAGGGCCAAATGAAAGTAAATAAGTGGTTTACCTACAACCTCTTAAATTTGAAACATAGAGGTGGAGTTCTGGAAATACAGTGGAACAAAACAAAACTCCTTTTCCTTTCAAATGGCATTTAGATTATACATTACACTTAAAGGTTACAAAGTAGCCTGCACTAACTCCAAAAATTAATATTCCCAATCCTGTATTGACAATGCTGGAAATTTGACCAAAGAGTATTTCAACATCTTTAAAGCACTGGCGACGCCCACTTTTTGTTTACCCTTTTGGTGGCTTCTTATGATACTTGAGACAACTTACCCACCCAGAACATAGGCTTTCGGACCTGCTCCTTTTACACTCTCAGTGTTTACTCTTGCCACTGATGATGACCTGAGAAATGTACTTATACTCTTCAAGAAATCCTCGCCCCTTTGGGACATTTGTAATACTAAAGTAATCATTATAACCTCCTAGCGCTGATACCAGTGAGGGTTGGGCCAGCTAAGGGGGCTTGGGCAGTGGTGTAGCAAGGGGGGGGGGGGCAGCCCCCCCCTTCCCTGCTCTTACCAGTGGCCTTCGCGTCGCGGGTGGCAAACGAACTCAGGAATCGCCAGCACCCCCCTTCCCCTCCTAACCTGCAGCTGCCAAGCGGCAAAGCTCTAGCTATGTCACTGGGCTTCGGTATCTGCATGGGGTTTCTTGTCTGTGAAGGGTTCTGCCCACAGGAGGTTTGGCAGTAGTCTATTTTTTTTTTTTTCCTTTAAAGTTTTCAGCAGTTCCACAGTACTCCAATGGGACCTGGCGTGGACGTCCTCTTTTAGTCCATAGGAACTCCAGTGGAAGCACACAAGGCCCTCACTGGGCTCTGCTGGAGTACTGCAGGACCCGCAAAGTAAATTTGTATTTTAGGAAAATTCTGTCCAGTTTCTCCCTTGCGGAAGTAAAGAGTCTCTCCCATTTGAGGTCCGGCTGCCCAGTCCATCATGCCCAAAATACTTTCGTAGTATTGCTTGAACTGTCCTGTTTAAACAGACCTGAGCTTGGGAACAGCGATTAGCAAAAATGGGGCCTATTTATTAAAAAGTCACGCAGTGCAGCGCAGCAAGTCACCTTGCTGCTCTGCACTGCACGACAGGGAAAGGACAGGAATGTGCCATATTTAAGGCAAAATGGCACATTCCTGTCTTTTCCTCTGCATTGGCGCCCTTTTGGCAGCCTAGCGCCAATGCAGGCATCCTTGCACCATGGTGGAAGGGTGCCTGCGTTGCACGCAGGATTGTTTTTGTGCACAAAGGGACACCTTCTCCCACAAAACCAATCCTGAGAGGCACATTCCTCTATGTGTGCTGCAGAATGCATAGAAAGAGGAAGTAACGATGAGCAATAAAGATATTTCTCCTTGTTACGCCTCTCCTAGGAAGGCATATCATTTTGGCGCATTCCCAGATTTTGCCAGTTTTGGTAAATCTGGGAATGCTCCAAAAACCATGGGAGTTGCGTGGGAACACCCACACAACTCCCATGGAACGCCTTCCCAGGGCAGAGTAAAACAACCCATCGATTTGCTCTGCGTTGCCTTACTCCAGATTTATGGGGCCACCCAGTGCCACGCAAAGTGCCCTTTCGTGGCTTCATAAAGCTTACTTAAGGTTTGTGTTGCAGTGCAAGAGCGACGCAAACCAGCTCGTCAACAGGCCCCAATGTATCTTGTGTTGTTTGTGCTGGCCCGGTTTGAAGTTGTTGCTTCTCTTCCACTACTTCTACTTCTGTTTGCCAGCTCTGATCTTGCCCGCATGCAGAGGTTATTTTGTGCCAGTCCGTTTTTTTCCTGAGATGTCAGTAGCTCTGTGTGTGCATGAGCTCCAGTGATTGAATAATGCTGGACTCTGCAGGCTTACGAGAGTCACAGGCCATACCTGGGAGACAAACGAAGAAAGGCTAATCCGAAACCTCGTAGGCTGTCCCTTGACACTACGCTCGAATGGCTTATTCTTTTACAAGGTGTTTGGAGGAAGGTCTCTTCCTGTATAAGGATCATCATCAGTTCTAAAACTGGAAAATCTCTATCTGAAATGTAGGAAGCTGCTTAAGAGCCATCTCTGCTGTCAGATCTGTAGCTCGCTTTCACATATCTACTGGCATCTAGACACCTCAGGACTCAGATCTGCTTGTTAAATGCCTAAAACCAGTCCCTCCTTGAAGCATACGTTTAGAATCTACGTATGGCTTTTACATCTTCATCTCAGATTAAGCACTATACAAACAGCAGTAGACTGCTAGTATATAAACCTAATAATGTGAGATGAAGATTTAAAAGCCATTCGTAGTCTACTGCCATTTGTGTAGTTCTTATTTCGGTCTCTATACGCATTTATGTGACCATAGAGCTCTTAGGTTACCCCCCAGTGACTTGCAGTGCTATACAAAAAACTCAAATAAATAAAATACATTTCACTGCCTGATAGTTTTGCGCTCTCTACTCGCTCTCAATAAACGAGTTACTGCCACTGTCTATTTGGGGAGCTTTTGTGATTCCTCGACATTGTGACACCTAGCACTTGCATTGTAAGAGCACTTCATGCTCTTTGCCACATCTACTGCAAACGTCTTACTCCTGTACTACTACTTTTTTTTTTTTTGCCCATGTCCTGGAACCACAAAACAGTGAAGTATCTCTCCTTGCCTCTTCTTGTCCTGACTTTCACCATCTTGGTGGCTCCTCACGTCATTGTATCCGGTCTGCCTCCTTCTCTGGGTACAGTATTCTTTGCGAGGCTGCGTCAGTATTGCACAATTTTTTTCCTGCTTATTAAACATTTTCCTGTTTTGAATAAAATATTCGAAGGCACCCTAAAAAGACTCAATAAATTCTCACAGCTATGTCAAATGTTGGAAGCAAATTAAAGTGCTGTGGGAAATTTAATGCGTGGTCCTCCAAGAAATTTAAACAAAAGCGGATAATGACAGGTGCTTTCAATAAAGCACAATCAGTATTCGTAGTATAATATCATTGTAACCAACACAAACATTTCCGTTTTAACAGTAGGCGGCATCTCTACAAAGCAGCCCACAAAATATGCTCTCTTTTTTTCTAACAAACTCAAAATGTAAACTTAAAAATATGCTATATGTGACGTAGATGGAAGATCAAAATGATCGGTATATATGCATGTATCATCCGAGAACATATGAGGGATGGAGGAGATCGTAGTTCGACTTCATTTGCATGCATTAGCATCTTTGACATTTGAAACACTGCAGTGGTTTCCCTGTCTCTGTTGGGTGTCACAGGCCATTCTGAAGTGGTCGAAGAAGCTTCAGTCCGTCCTCTTTTCTCAGCTTTGCACCCCCACTTCAACATTTCTTTGCACTTGCCCAGGGCAGCATAGTTTGTAGACTATCCCCTCGTTTCAAGCACTCACCAGTCTCCAGCCACTACCATGTCGCACTGTTTGTTGCCATTTGAAAAAATAAGATCCCTTTCTTGTTTCTGAGCTTCCAATACCACATCGGGCTGTTCTCTCTAGGGTTTCTTCACTTCATAGCATAACTTTGCTAGTAGCGACACTGAATCTCACTTGTCAGACTCAATTCCCATTATCTTAAATCGCCCCCTTCGCTCTTCTGAAATTTCAACTTTGTTAAATCTGCTGTTGTCCCTCCAAAGTGGCATACAACGAGCCCTCCCCTATGTTCTTGCTAAGGGTATCGAAAAGATGAGCAGTGCTACTGATACTTGTTGCATCCGACCCCACTCTTTTTAAATTTGTGGCACATATTTTATCTCATATATGGTAGTGTGTTGCATACAAAATAACACTTTCCTACCAGGTAGTCCGTCACAATACCCGAAGGCTGACTGATTTGGGCTGTGTAGTGTTAACTATTTTTTCAACAAAAACAAATTCTCATCATAACCAAGTACACCATTCACAGTGCTTCCTTTCCAAGCTTGCTGCAGCTCCCTCTTATTTTCTTCCATATCCGGCTTCAGATTAAACCTACCTTTTACTGTCTACATCTGCAGGGTATTCCCTCCGAGCCTGCCTGTATCTTCATGAAGTGCCAATAGGAGATGCTGAAAGAGAGTCTGAGCCTGTAAGGATGGTGAGGGTGGCACTGGTGTATGAGAACACTCACAGCCTTTAACTGATATTGTGGACCATATCCATGCCTTTCAAAAATCAAGTCCTTGTGGGATCTCGAAGTAATTCTTAGCAGTGGCAATTAAGGGTGGCCTGTTTTCCAATGGATTTTGCACCTTTTTAGGTTGAGCATTCGAGACCTCTTGTATATACTTTAGTATATACTTATATGTGTATGTACTTTGTGGGCTCTGGAGATCAGCCCTAGGTCTTGTCTGCTTCCGTTTAGGGACTTTATTTCTGTTCAACTGCCTCTATTTAACTGTCTTGATAGAAAACGACCAGCAGAGGTCAGTAAAATATCAGAATCACTTTAGCATTCTCTAGATTCCAGTCCATAGAAATTGTCTTCCACGAGCACCCGTAGACAATATTTTTTTCAAATCTTGTATTTTCAGTGATATGACCACCGAAGACCCTGATTTTATATTAAAAACAGAGCTTTGAACTATACCATTTCCAGCTGAAAGGCAATATTTCTCTCCTTGTGTTCCCATACCTGGCGTGTCACGCAGTTTGGTGCTTACTTTCCCTCCATGTTAAAGAACAGTAGATGTTTCAGCACCCAGGCTAATGTGCTGCATAGCTAAATACATTTAAGGTCCCAAAGGCGAGACCGATTGCATTGCAAATGCTTGTTTCTTTTTGCAACACAGAATCCGGAATCCTGTGGTTTACTTAAACTAGGGCTTATATCAAATTAGTGCTACTGACTTTTTTCTGCAGTTAATTCGAGGTAGATTTTATAGTCTGTTTTATATCTGGCAAGGTTTCATGATGAAGTCTTACCGACCATGAGACCCTGTAAGATGGAATCGCTTTAAGCGATTTATAGAGTAGAGAGAGAGGGCTGCAGTGTGAGTCACATAGCAAACTGGCTTCACAAGTAGCGGTAGTACTGAACAAAAGGTGATGTACTTACAATTTACATACAAAAAATTTAATGAAAAAGTGATATTAAATCATTTTGCTACGACCATCGTATGTAGGTATATTTACATTTTTGCATGTTTGTAATTGTGTGCAGCTGAGTAAAAGGACAGCCTTCATGGCCATCCACCCCAACCTAATTTTCCGATGCAATTGGAATACCAAGAGGGGTTCTCGTCACTTGCAGCTGAGTAGTGCCACTCAGATGTATTTAAGTGCAGCCAGTCGGATTATGTGAGGCCAGACACCGTCCAGGAATGGACGTCTCCATGACTAGTGTTCTGCTTGAGTGAGGGTGACGGTTTGTTGAGATCCTTTCGAATTCTGCCCTTCAGCTTTGTGGCGAACTAGTATGACAACTTCTAAACGTGAACACAAAGCAGGGCTTCAAAACTAAGGAGAAATGTTATTGGTAAACTGTTAACTTGATGTAATTACCTGCCTGACGCTGTAGACATGAAGGTTATGTAATTAGTGAGAAATCTGTACAGGCTGCAGCCATTGAAAGGAAGAATAGACACGCAGGAGGCACGTGACAATGAAAACACTTCTCGTGCCTGTTGTATGGTGATCTCTTTAAAACATGCTAAAACATGAACCTCTTTTTCCCTCTCATACTGCCATTCTGCAATGTTTAAAATAGTTAAGTGCCAGCTTTAATGTGTTTGACAAGAAAAAATGCATTACAGGCAAGTGCTGTGACTTATGTGTACATGTATTTATGTGCTTGGTTTGAAGGTCACTCTGTGAGGCTGCTGGGTCAAAAGAAGGATAATGGAAAGCGGCTGGGGGGAGTGCGATTGGATTTGCCAAAGATTAGGAAGAATCCACTGATAGAAATCATTTCCATCAATACAGGGTAAGCTTTTTTCAAATTTGCTCATAAAATATTCAGCGCTGCCTAAGAATTCAATTTCATTTTTTGCAGGAATGGCGTGCGGCTCCTGCCCAGTTTAATTCTTAAAGTAAAGGAGGGGGTGAGGGGGAAAAACCCCTCAGGGATTCTCAACAGTGTCCTTTAAGGAAATACAATAATTTCCCTGTTCCCTGATTTCATTGCAGTTCAATTTCTTTTGTTGGTGGGGGTGCAGCCAGCAGGATAAATGTGTTTTTTTAATAACACAGTATGCTGTTGACAGTGTTAAAGGTAAACTACTCAGATTTGATTTGCCAAATATTCCCTCGGGGCGAATCCTACAATCTGCTAGTTATTATGTTTTTTGGGAGTGGGGGTGGGCTCGTAACATATATTTTATCCCAAGCAGATGAGCTGTGTGAAGACTGTTCTGTAATCACCTTCATCACAAAGTCATGGTAGCGTGCTGAGTGATTGGTTTAAAAAGTATAATTTACGAGAAAAAAAATTAACCGATCATATAAAAACATAAGGGTTTATATTAAAACCCTAATGTTGTCCTTTTCTGCATTACATTTCCTGAAAAGCGATTAAGTGCTTTAATTGGAGATCTTGATAAACCAATGGAACTTGGGTTCCATAACCACTATTTTAGCTAGGTTGAATAGTCGGATTGCAGTCAAGAAGGTATAGATATGTGGATGATGCTGTACGAATATTAAAAGTGAAAAGAACAGATGATGGAGGGAGTGCTGAACAAATCAAACAATCACCCTAGTCACAGATCTGGATTTAATCTATCCTTTTCTTGCTCACCACACCAACCAAGTTTGGACCCAGCCATATGCAAATCAGTCTTGACCCTGCTCCCCATGGGAATAGTCCAGCTCGAACTGCCAGACCAGGCCCTCCCTGGGGTGGTGTGATGAGCAAAAAACAAGATGGATTTAGGCCCAGATCTCTACTGGGGATGAATCTTTGACATTGTTCAGCATTCTGTCCATCAATTGTTCTTTTTGCATTTGTCACCCCAAGTAGGCCCAGACGTGGGTCCTGTGCTCACCATGTCACTGGATTCAAGGTATTCTAGCTGATGAAGGGTGATATCGCGAAACCGGTCCTAGGATATTTGTTTTTGGTCAAGGGAGGGCTGGCTTGGCATTTCTGGCTGGACTGTTCCCATGGGGAGCAGGATCAAGACTGATTTGCATATGGCTAGGTCCTAACTGGGGTGGTGAGCAAAAAAATGATGGATTTAGGCCCAGATCTCTGTACTGGGGGTGAGTGATGTTGTTCAGCATTCCGTCCATCAATTTTTCTTTTTGCATTTGTACGAATATTGAACACCTCCCACAAAGTACTGTGGTATTTATACTTTCATAAGCTACACAATACTTTTGTTTGCTACGATAACATTGAGGTCCATTTAATGCTGTGTTCCGTAAATTGATTTAGGTCATGCTCCTTGGTGGGACCAGAAGTTGGTAACAATTTTAGTGGGTACAGCTTCCCTCCAAACTATTGCATTAGTGTTTCAAAAGCAGTGCCATAAGTGCCAAAATATTCTGCTACCTCAAAAGTGTGTCCATTTGCATTACCCCATGCTGCAGTGAATACTGGTGCAACCTTGAAAAAAACAAAATGGGAGGAATGCTCAACTTATTCTCGGCCACTGCTAATTTCTCATGACCGCTTTTCAATCCATTGTTATTATGGGGCTGCCTACTCATTACAAACAATGACAAACCATATGCAAATCAGCTTTAGTCTTGCTCCTGTAGAAACAACCCAGTCCCAAAATATGGTGCCTGAAAACCGAAATAGGGTGCATGCCACCCCTAAGGATCATAGAGTGCTTTCTCCCAAACCTATTTGGGTTCATGAGTCCCTCGCCACATTACGTTCCTCACCCTTCTTCCCTCCGTAAATAGGGACTCTGACATCCTGCCCTCGGGTGCCTGAGGTAGGTTGGCCTATTTTTCTCCAGGAAGCTTGACTCCAACTTCTCTAGGCTCCCTAAATTCCACCTAAAGTATCCCTTTGTGACTTCTCCCAAGAGTAAGCGTTGCTTCCCCACAGGATCCTTGATTTCCACAATGCCGTAGCGTGCCTGACTCCACTGACTCCCCCTGTAGTTCCCTAGGATAGATAGCCTGATGCCCCTCATTCCCCTCCTACCCTCGTAGGGTGCCTAACCCTTGTACTTTATAGCTCACCATAGCGGGACTGACTTCCTCTTAAGTACTTTCTTCCCTTTCTATAAATTGCCTTACTGTCCTCTTGTGTTCTTGTCTTGACACTTCCCCTTAGATTGGTTGACTTGTTCCCCCTTAAAGTGCATGACTTATAATAAGCTAGTCTAGGGCGGCAGGTTCAATTACATTTCTGGTCAGAATCTATTTTGCAAGACACTTATTTTCTCCCCAACCCTACCTTGGTGTACCAAATTGCAAATGCTGTTATGTGTTTTCTCGAACTCCTCTTTCCTTTTTGCATTTCACTTTGGTTATGTCCAGTGCCTGCCATGATTTTTTTAATAAACATGTGTAAATCCCACGGTTTTGGCTTTAGTCTGTGAATTCCCAATAGTTAAACTTTATCGCGAGTCCCCCATAAGATAGGAAGGCAACTAACTATCTCATTTTTCTCGCTCTAGCGTCTCTTGTAAAGCATGAGCCTTGATAGCACAACATTCAGACTTGGAGTAAATATCTTTCAGACATCGTTATTGAAGTTTCATAGTCCTCTACAACTTTACCATTACAATCCCCAATGTAATGTCTCTAATAAGGTAACCATTTGACTTCATGTCACTTAGGGCGCAATGCTGTAGTCCGGGGTTTTTGTTTGAAACCTGAAGCCTTCTTGGGCTGTTGACCTTCTTCACTTTTGTTTTTCGAATTAACTTAGCACACAAAACTGTGATTTGGAAGAAAAAAGCACACTTCTGGAGCTTTGCGTCCGTGGTGACGCGGAGTCATCTGGCGACCTTAATCTATAAGGCGGTTGTACGTTCTTCTATGCTTCACCCCTAGTCTGTGATGACCAGTTTTTAATAGATCAAGGACCAATCCTCATAATGGTCATCAAAAAAGTAAATTCTTCTGTTTCCAAAGTATTTTTAACTGCCTCATCTGCGCAGGCGATGGTGATACACGTAGAGCTACCAAGATGAAATGCTGACAATATAATAATTAAAAAAACTGAATAAAAAACACAATGTAATAATTTAAAACTACAAGCTGACAACCTAATTCAATAATCACGCACAGCATAGGGGCCAATTTTCCATACTGCAGGACCAATGCTAGCCTGTAACGGTAAAAATTTTCCAAAGGCCGTCACACATTCTTCTGTCCAGCTTTAGGTGTTCTCTCATGTTCACCATACAGTGACGACTGTCAGACCGTGGTACCTGAGTTCCCCATGTCGCTGATGTTTGTCTGCGGATGCTCCTCTTCCGTCCTCCCGCCAGCACACTTTGTCTTCTGTATAGCAGGCAAACTAGTTCACAACCCTTGCATGTGTTTCTGTTATTATCAATAAAGCTGGTATTTGGGTGAACTGTGAAGAGTGTTACAGTAGAATGGTAATGCCTAAACAGATATTGTGAGAAAAAAGTAACCCTGGCCAGTGAACTACGCTCCGCTCGCGGAGTTTGCTGCACTCCGCGTTACGCGGATCTCGCGGAGTGCAGAGAAAATCCGCTACTCTACACGTAGCGGACATTTTTGCTCGCTCGCGTTCTTCATCGTCAAGTTGGCATCCGCGAGCGAGCAAAATCAACATCCCGGCGAGATTTTTCCTCGTTCGCGATCGGCAACATCAAGTTGGCGAGCGCGAGCGTGGAAAATAAACCTCCCGGCGAGATTTCTCAACGCGGGGGGGTCAGGTTTCTCATTGCGAGTGGTCGCGTATGCTCGCGATGAGAAACTGCCCGTTCGCGTTGAGAAAGCTGCTGCTCGACTAAAAATCTACTTGAGCGGCAGAAAACGAGATTTGCACTGTGCTTGATGCCGTTTGCAATGATTGCACAGTGCGGACAAGCATTCGGCATTGTGCAATCACCCCGAACAGCATTTTCCTATCGCACTACGCTGCTCGCGTAGCTCCGCGGAGTTGTTTTTACCACTTTGCGTAGCGTCGCGTAGCGCAACTACGCCCACCCTTAGAAAAAAGTAAAGGAAAAGACAGTTTGTTATAAAAGAACATGCAATAGAAACTGAAAGCTAAAAAAAAACGAGGCAAAGAAGCAACCCATAGAAAATATGAAAGGAATGAGTCTGTGTGCACTGCAGCCAAAGCTACATGTGCTGAAAACATGCAACGACTTACTGTGTAAGTGAGTGCGCCACACCCTACCAGAATCCGAACCAAAGATTTGTTTCTCCAACTGATTCTAAACTCCCCCCATCTTCACTCACTTGCTTCAGTCTGTGCTTTGTCGCAGACTTCAGTCATTGCCCACTCACCACTTTTCCTTATTCCTTCATAGTCTCGTCTACCTCCTCCAAATCTGAACCTCTCCTCATCAGTTCTCTCTTGCACCATTACTTCTGCCCTCCTCCAACTTTTAGCTCCTTTTCACAGCCACGCCTGTGTTCCCCATTGCCACATTACTCCACCACCCTCCACTCAGGATCCTTACCGTTTGCATATCTCGCCACCCTAGGTGCTCCTCTGTCTTATCCACTGGTTCCCCTCTCTGCCATCTTCCCATTCACACATTTGTCTCATTCCTTGCTCGTTCCATATCCCTATCTTCTCCTTGGCACATCTTCCACTAGCTTATCTCCTCTCCCTTCTTCTCACTTCCCCCCTTCTTTCCTCTCTATGCTCTTCTCTCTACTTTATAAATGTCCTACTATACTGCTTCTCTTTCTTACACACTGTGTCGCTCCTTTCTAAGGTACCGTGCCCTTAACTTTTACACATTTTTCACTAGTGTCCTTCCTCTCTTATTTTTTTCACTCTTCCCCTTTTTTCCTTATTACATTTGATTTTTTTCCATCCCCTTTAGTCTTATTCTACTATTCTGTCTGCCACTCTCGCCTTCTCTTCTTTCTCTTTTGTCCTTTCAGGTATGGACATCATCCACAATAATGCCGCTCTCTGTCTTTTCAAATGTTTCCCATCTCTCGTTGTCCATGTCTGATATGATCACAGATGCCAGCATGGACAGGCCAAGTAGCCAACATATGATTATTTCACAAATCCACAGTACATTCTTGCTGCCTGCCCCTGACAAGGAGCTGTCAGCGGATCTTAGAACCCAAACCGTTGTAGGACAATAGAGACATGTTGAGCAGTAACATAACTGTAGGAGAAGGTGCGGCAGGTCAGAGCTCGGTTTCATAACTGAGACTGTTTTGAGACAACTGTAATATTGTGTTTAAAGTCTCAGAAGTAGGCAGCAGCAAGATGGCAGCCATGCCAGAGAGCTGTAATTCTGTCCCTGCAAGACTGCTAGCATCCATCACCAGGCAGTGGGGCAAGCGGCTTAGGAGGTGAGAGCCGTCCCCATCAAGAGGCTCGCACCTGTGCCACCATCTCCAAGAACAAATGCGCATCTCCATGCAGTGCGAGCAGCAAAGGTCCAAGCCATCTGCCCACTCTGTGGTTGCCCCTGAAAGACTTACATCCTCTCCCCACCACAACAGAACTCCAAAGAGAGCCACTTCTCTGGTCCTCTTCATCAGTCAGCTGCTGAGCTTTCCTCTGCCACCCCTGTGCTGGTTGTCCTAGAGGTCCCGCCTCCCATCCAGTCCCACACCAGAAGATAAATCCTGGCTTTCACTACGTTCATGTCTTTTAAAACAAGTGGCTGGTGGTTGTGAAGTCTCTCTTGGTGTGTGGGGTGGTGTCTGCGCTCCTTTATAGGCCATCTGTGCTTGGAGAAGGTGGGATGTATATGCAGCTCACACAGAACTTAGTTGGTAGATTAAAATGTGTCTTCTGGTTAGATCATCAAATTCTGTGCCAGGAACTACGAACTGATATTAACAACATTAACGTTAAGTTAAAGCTATACAGAATGTGGAATTGAAGTGCCTTCAACAATCACTAGCTATTTAAATAACCTTTTTAGTTCTGTAATATTCTATTTTCTTTTTAAAGGGGATAGCCCCCCTTGTGCTTTTTGTGTGAAGTGTCTGCATCCCATGTCAAATTGGGGGACCATGGTACCCAAATTGCTCCTCTAGTTTCAGCAGACATCCTACTTCTTGGCCCCGCCCAAAACTAGCACATATTTCAGAGGCTCCCTCGTATGATATTGGCGCACCCCCCTTTTTATTTTTGCTTAATTACTTCATTAGGTAACATTTTTTGTGAGCTTCGCTGTCCCTTTTTTCATATCTTCATATAGCTTTCAGCCAGCTGAGACAAAGGCTTGGAGATTCATTGTCACATCTCCAGTAGCTTTAGCTTAATCTTTAGACTTCCGCCCTTTTAGGAGAATTGAACCTGCTGATGTACTGTTGCAGCTGAATATAAAGTAGAAAAGGTAAGATAAAAGAGCCAGACACCAAAGGACAGAAAAGGTCAGAGTGTAGCTGTAGCAGCGTGCGGACCCTTACTTACCTGAGAGTTAGTTTTGTGAATTTTGTAAACCCGCGTTTTGAAGTAGTCAACTTTGCAGTTACAGTTGCTTTCCAGAGCAAGAGACCTACTAAGAGGTTGTGTCTGTCCTACTCACCCAAAAAGAGGGCAAAGTTTGAATCTATTCCTTCTTCAGCCCCACTCATTAATGGTAGATATTCCTTAATGCAGGACCTGTACAACATGAACTAGGGGCATTGAAACATGCCGATGTTCTGCTGCATTCATCTCTCAACAGCTAGAGCATCTCTGGGCAGTTGGTCGGTAAGTTTTACTCCTTCATTTGCTGTGTAGCAAGCATGGTAAACCATGAACAAATGATGGCGGCATTATCTAGTGTTGATGGTTAAGTACTTGTACATTATGGAGCTCCTCCAGAGGGCATTGGTTAATTCTGTGCCAACAGATGTCCAGCGATTGGTCAGCTCTATTGCCCATACTCTGTCTTCTGGGAATAACTTTTTTATAAAACTAAGAAATTATATGTATGTGATATTCCTCTACATAAATTACTGTTTCAAAATGGGTGTGCTATTTAGGTCATATGCTCCCGTGCATGGCTTTGTGAAAAAGCACACTTTAGCTGACATCATAACATTAAACTGAATTCATTATTTTTGTCACGTTGTAGTTCCCATATATTCGTAGTGTCTTTTCGTTGTCACTCCATCTTAAAAATATGCAATCGTGTCCAGGCTCTTCGAATTTCAATAGGGCTTTAAGACTACAGGTCATGATTATTCAAGATATCTGTGTTGAGAGTGATATAAGGATACTTAAGATATCTCGGACTATTGGAGCAAATATGCTCCAGAGTTTGGAGAATTTGAAATTAGATTCTTAAAAGAACATTTTGTATTATAACGTTTAGCATGAAAACCGCTTTGTGAATTTGGATTGATTTACATCAGTGAGAAATTTAAATTCATCAACTTTACACCACACAGGAGTGATTTAAATATCATATAAGTGCGCGGCCCAATAGCACATTTTCATGTCCGAGTGGGTCTGTCAATCCTCATTAATTTCTTGCTTCAACTTTTTCCTAAAAATACTCAAATTTTGTTTAGCACAAGAAAAGTGGTTGCGCCTTACGCTATTCAAATAATTTGTAAGAGATATAAATGGAAATTTTTGAAACACAAAATACACTTTGGCAGGATTATCAATTTAATGTAGTTGCTTCACCTCTGCTCACCAAGTGAGTAGATTCAATTGGAACACGTTTCCAATTCACTTAGAAATATATAGTATCAAGTATCTGATTTTCTCTGCCAATGGAAATTGTAATGATTGCTGTTTTATGGAGCTTTCTGGCAAATTCCAAGCCAGTAGCTCTGACCTCTGCGTATTAATTTTGTACCTGAAGATGGCACCAATGTTATTGTATTTATATTGTTATTACTATGGCGTAATCAGCACATAATTTGCACTTGTGTATCAGTTTCCAAATCTATATCTGCTATTGTCTCATTTGCTCTTAGTACTTCTACCACTGACTCGATAAAGGTGAAAACTTGAAACTGGGACAGTGGACACAATTGTCTCATACCTCAGTGAATTTGTTTCCCAACGCTGGCTACAGTTCGGGATCTAGGACATTTTGTATGAGGCTTTTACAGCTGTGATATTCCTGCAGGGAATCGAAATGAACAAGCGACCTCCTAGAGGTAGTGCCATTTTTCTAGTTAAGAAGCCTCTTCAGTTTTCTACCTTGAAGCATAACGAGGGCCGGGATGTTACTATTGCCAAATATATACAAGCTAAAAGATTACCTTTATTTTTTCTTATAAAGTGAAACTTTATAAAGTCTTGCTGGTCTGGATTGACAACCGAGGGAAGTAGTTCTATCTTTTTCCATCTTTATTCTTAAAGAAATTCATAGCTCTTCAGCTTCCTGTGAGAAAAACTACATTTGGGGGATCCATTGATCATGAATTGTAGAACTAAAGGAATGATTCAAGAAGGCATTATTACATCCTGTCATTGAATTTCAACATATATTAAAGTAGGTCACAGTTACACTCATTCTCATATTAAAATTGGCAACATGAGTTGGATAAAATTGCTTTCAACACTAAGTATGTGTGCAAATTAATTAATGCTGTTCTTGGCATTTAAGGCCCCCCCTCCCCGAGTCAGTAGGAGGTTCTCAATGAACCCGTTGGATTTATGTGTTCAGATTAATGGTAGAATACACATCTTTAGCATGATCCTTTGTGAATTGGATCACTCATGGCTTTATTGTAGAGTTGATTTCCACTTGCTTGGTGATCCTAATAATCCTTAATGATTCCCACAAATTTTCAATCCGCTCTAAATTAAACTATAGAACCACATTTTTCTTTTGACTCAAATTTCTTTAGAATATTCTTTAGTTTTTATTTGAATAGCTGGAAGTAGACTGTCCCGTTATAGGCTAGACTCTGATTTTCTCTAACTGAGCAGTTTGTTTTTGAAACTGTTGGTGGATTTGTGAGAATTGTAAATGTATTTCTGTTTTCCTTGTCTGTGCCTTGAGGGTGCCTTTTTCATCACTGTTCTGAATACAACTTAGAGTCGTCATGGCCTCTATCAATAGGATATCTGTGGACCCAGTTGGTTTAGAAGGAAGTGATTATTTTAACTTAGTGACCCTCCTTCTGCACTCTCCTTTGCTTGTATAACTCCATTGTCAATGGAGCTGGATCCCTTTCTTCTTATTTCTTTTATTATGTCTGTGCCAGATTGTATACTCTTGGCCAAAGTCTGCTTGAGTCTCACTATAGTAACCAGCTGGCTACAGAGGCTCTTTACCTGAAGAATTATTTGTTTTCTTCTCTCTGGGTGCTGTTCACATGGACCCCTCTGGGTTGCTATCTTTGATCTCTGTCTGTATGTATTTCTTGACTGTCTTCTCGCTATTTTCTCTGCATCTTAGCTAACGGTTTTATTATTAGTTTGAAGCTGTGACAGATGCCTTATATGTTGTGTATTGTGGCCTTCCAGGGTTCGCATCAGTAGGTTTACTACGTTTCTAGTGGACTCAGAGGATTCACTGGAAGAGTATTTATCTGCACTTATCTCTACTGTCATGACCTTATCTCAGAGATAGCCTAGCACATTTGCATTTATCGTTTCGTGAATCTTCTCTTGAACATTTTTCTGCCATTACTGAGAGCTTTGTAGGAGTTACTGAGAGGAAATGGTTATAGGGTGTTATCATTTATGTGGATAGATGGAACCACCTTAGGCTTGTGGACGCTTCCTCTGAATCTATCAGTAGGGTCTTTTCAGTGCTTTGTGTAGGAGGAATGGCACCTTTGCAGCAGCCTTTTTTTCCACTCTGATGGCAGAACTCTCGGGCTCATCCACTCTGGCCGTCCTTTATCCCTTTGTGGAGCAACGGGTGCTCTGTGTTTGCGGACGTTTCGGCAAGAGAGTTTCAGAGGGCTTTCACCCCACTTCCTTCAGCATGCTGCTGTAGTCAGCTCTTTCACCCCCCCTCTGTGATACTCACCATGTGCTTCAGCAGAAGCCAGTCTTAGCCTCCACTTCCACAGATAATCTGTACTGTGGAAGTTCGAGGAATCTGAGAAGGGAAAACATACTAGCACAAAGCTTCAATCGCAAAATCAAAATCTGTATGGCCCCTTACTGCCTTCTGCTCAGCTTGTTGTGTATTATACACTTGTTGCTTCTCTCACTTGTCTGCCTGTTGTCACAGAAGGGCCTGAGTGGAGCTCTAGTAGATAGTTTCCTCAACCTGCTCGCTTCTTCTCACAACGTAACTATTTTTACGTTGCCCTTAGCCAGCAGACTAAGGTTTTGTAGTGTGCATTGCGACAGTGGCCCCTGCAGCTCTTCCCTTTCCACTTGTCACCCATGTATTTGGACACAGGACTTGAGCGGTTTTGGTGCTCCGCCACTACCTCCAGACATCTTCCTCTACTGCTGTCCCCTGGAACTCCTTAATAGTGGTTGACCTGTTTGCCAGACGTCGATAACTTTTTCTGTATATCATATTGCATTTGCCTTTGAATTTCAAATGTTTCTTTACTCTTTATTTTCCAAAGTAATGTCTATTCTCTCTTCACCCATGTTGTTTTCCCATTTCCATTTTTTAAGCAATTTCAGTTTTCGTTTATTATGGGATATTTGCTTTTTCCAGGACCTCATGCCCAGCAAGATGTTGCCTTTTTTTCATATGTACTCATGTTACACTTTTCTGAAAGGAAGTCTACTTTTTCCTCTGTGAATGTAACTAAATATTGCATAAGGATAATACTACCTTTTCAACTGTCTTCTGTGTCTCAGTCATGCTTCAACAGGTAAAGACTGAGACAACGCAATCTTGGACTTTAGAGTAAGGAAGGTTACCAGTAAGTCATCTGACATCACCCCCTTGTCCATCTCGCCCCATCGCTTACACAGGTCTGGGACTAGATACAATGGGATTTAGAGTGATGATTATTACTGTCAAGTATTCCTGCAGTTCTGTGCATGCCACCATGTCAGGAGGGATTTTTGTGTGGCTTCTCTAGCTTCTGCACTATGCCACCTTAGTTTAGTATTGTCTGTTCTAGAAAGGATATAACTACCTGAATCTTACTTCTAGAAATAACGAGCCCCATGATGCACTTCAAGCAGATTGTGCCTGAGTTGGTGTTGAGATCTTGCTGATAACTGAGTTTTCATTGGTTTACAGCAAATGTAGATTATATACATTATTCAAGCTAAAATTTCTTTACGGTAGCCATAAGGAAGTGATGCACATCTTTTTTGTTGGGTTCACATGCTAGACTGGTGTGGGACATGCAGAGCAGCTCTACTACTCGCTGTCCCTTCTGTGTGGTCTTGTTAAGTGTGCATTGTTACTCAGTGGCACATCACTTTACTCACCTGTTGCGCTTTTCAATATTACATTAACATGCTGTTGTAAGATGAATGGAGTAAATTTGCCTCTACACGCTGTTGTTCTGTTGCCATAAGTAAAGGTTGCCTTTGGGTAAGGCATAGTTTCCATGAAATCTAACTGCAGGATTGCTCTAGTGCCCCTCTCTGAAGAGTGATAGGGGCCATATTGTAAGAAGCACAACCGGCTTCTGATCAAATGTGAATTCTTGAGAACATTGTTACACAGTGTCAACGTCAAATAGTGCAGCCCCCATCACCACGCGCTGGAGTTCGCAGTCAGTTGCTACATTTGTCCTTGTGAAATTAATGACATGTTGTGAGTGGTCGTGTGATGGAGGCCGATTGGCTCCTTCTGAATGGAGGATGGAAGCACAAAAGCTTAGTGGTCATGAGATCAAGAGGAGCTGACATTGCCCTATGGTGGATGTTGTCTGAATCTCTTCGCAGCCAGTCGTAACATAGGTATGAAAAACATTATGGCACCATTAACCTATCTAATTTGGATTAGCGGACCCATACGTTTTGAGTTTATTAGCGATATGGAAAAGGGTTAGGGGTACCTCTGTAAACGTGATTGAGCTGTAAGTGTAAGAGGGAAGATAGGGCATATTTCGATGGGGCCAAAAAATTCCATCCACCCCTCATAGTTTTGTTTTACTCTGCATGTATTTGTGTGAATGACAGCCGAAGGAATGCCTAGTTTTGAATTACCATGCAAGCTGAGTGAAAAGGTTGTCTACTCCACAAACCACCTTCCTTTCTTTCATCAGAAGGTTCTTTTACATGCCTTTCGATGATACCTTGGTAATCTTGTAGTCGTACCGAAAACATATCATTCTTTTTCTGATAGTCACCAATTAAAAGGGTAGTTTGTGGCAGCTGTAGAGTTTGCCAGAGGCATTCCGTAAATTCTCAGGGCCCTGGAAAATATTTTGTATGTAAATTTGCCTTGGAATGGCATTTTAATGCAAACGCAGTTATTTATTTATTGCATTCATTGGAAATGGAAATTAAGTCATTTTCTTTTCAAAGAAAAATGACCAGATAGCCTGCTCAAGCCGTGAATCCAGGACTTTGTGTTTTTGCTGCAATCTTAGGAACAGATGATGGAAATCTGTGGTTTGGAAAGAAGAGGGATTTTTTTTTGTAAGTTCTTGGCAGTGCGTCCGTGCACAGATTGCAGACTTGAATATTACGATGCAAACCGGTTTTTGGGCAAGCAGTGGTTTCTTATAATTGTATGTCCCTTTTTGTTTTCAATTGGATAACATCAGATGTGAAGAATACAGTTACTTGAGGTGTGGCGCCGCGGCTAGGGCGACTGACGCTGGGGATCACGGTTCGATCCCTGGCTCCGGCGGCAGGGGTCTGCCCAGCACCATGCGACTCTGGGCAATAGCTCGCTTAATCTTCCCAACGGCCCCCAGCGCCGAGATACCCCTTCGGGGGTGATTCGTGCGCTATACAAGTACTGGATTTACATTTTTTTTTACCTTTATGGCAGCTCTATTAACCGTAGTCCATTGATTGTATGATGTCCCTAAACTGGTGGGGGAGTCTCCAACTACCTACTTGTGTGGTCAGAAAATGTTCTGGAATCTATTGAAACAGTGTTTTGCACAACTTGCACAGCAAATGTGCATGGATTTACTCTAACAACGCTTTGCACAGCTGGTGCAGCACGTGCATGGGGATGTGTTGGTCAAACAGTGCATGCACATGGTTACCGTACGGGAGGTCACTTTTGCATCTTCTCCAGCTCCCTTTTAAAAAAACAGAAACCCATCACGGTGATGGATTTGATTGATGGCAGATGAGTAGGGTAAAGGGTGTTGAGAATAATAGTAGAAAGCCTACAACCTAAGAGTACTGAGGGCACCATATCGAAAGTGCTGTTCCTACTTCCTGGCTCCCTCAAATAGATAAAAAAAAAAAAAAATTAAAACGTACCTTCGCCGCCACAGCACGCCTCTCCTCCGTCCTCATGCTGCAACACCGGAAGCACCCAGGCTCCCAGCCAATCAAGACGCTGCATGAGTAGCGTCGTTATTGGTCTGAGCAGCCTGTTTGGCCGCTCAGGCAGTGCATGGGAGCCTGGGCATGGTCTCCACTGGGCTGTGCAACACGGCCAGGTGGAGCACCTGCTAAGTGCTCATGATTGTTTGGCTGGCCAAACAATCATGCGCACTTTGGAAGTGCAAAAACCACTCTTCACTGTGCTCAACCTCCCCCCCCCACCCCAGCTCCAATCCCTCGCAGAAAAAGAAAATGATAATAACGGCATGTTATTATCATTTAATTTTTATTTTTTGCACCAAATAGCACAGCAAAACATTGACACTTACAGACTCTTAGAATTAGGGGGCCAAGATGCAAAAGTTATCAAACTCAAGTGCATTAAATGTCACTCTTTGACATGTGTGTCATTTAGAGCTTCACTCTTTGCCTATTTCCTTTGGAAATGGTGTATTGTGAGACCTGTGAACATCAAAAACTGGTCCAGGCGATTAATGGCTTGCTAGAGTAAACGTAGAAAGGCAGATAATTGAACTGTCAGGATCCAATATATATTCTCTAAACCTAGTGACATTCTAGAGCCTGGAGATTGCCCAGATATTTTTTATCTCTTATATAAAATAAAAAGTTAACATGAGGGTTTTCTAACTCGTAGGTCACACACCGCATTTCTTGGAACAGTTTGAGATACCAACTCTTTCAGAAGCTGAGGGGTTATGTTTAATCGCTGGGATTAATAGCACAAATTATGAATCCATCAAGGTGTTGCTCTTGTTTGCATACATTTTCAGGTTTTCATTGCCAACTATATTTACTGGGGTCTTCAACCTTAACCACACTGTGTTCTGAAAAAGTTATGCATTCACTTGCTTCACTGCCCAATACTATGACCTTGAGGTTACAGACACCTCTAGTATCTCTTTAATGACTTCTGCATTTCTCTCCAAAGTGGTCCACCATTGTGGCCACCCGGTGTGATCCAATGCTCTGCCACCTGTATAGCCCCTAAAAAACTTGCTTAGTAGCAGAGGCAAGTCTTCGCTTGAGAGGATCTCTTGGTCTTGTACAACCAACACAGGAATTTGTAATAAACAAGATTTTTGAATTAATTTTTTTAAAATTCTGTTCGTTTCATTTAGCCTCCCATGTTTATGACTCTTGTGTTGTGGTATATGTGGCGAGTAATTTTGTTTAGTGGAGATTTTAGAAGACTGGGAGGCTGTAGAAAAGCTCTACGAACTCATTCCTGCATCCAGGGGTGTAAATCTCAGTGCCTCAGTCAATATATCTGAAACATCTAACCTTTTTCTGCTCCTCCATTGTTTGTCATACCTGACTTTCTACTGCAATTAACGTTTGCTCTTATATGAAATGCCAGATCTTTATGTGGTAGTAAGCTCAGGAGTACTGTCAATAGTGGTAAGTCTGTATAGGAACACAGTTGGCTCCTTTTGAATTTCTAAATGAAAGAAAGATGCTGTCATGAATCTGAGAAAGAATGTGAGGAACTTTGTGAGTCTTTGGTTTGTCACCATTGGCCATTCAAGACACAACTACACCGTTCACTGGTGATGTGTAGGTGCACAGGATCAAATGGGAATAATTCAGAGCAACAAGTCAACCTCCTTCCTTTTACTCCTACCTCTACAAAATAATTATTTAGTGCCTCTAATGTCTTAACTCTTTTCCACCGGCCACTGACTGCATTTCACATCGACTGAGGTTACGCCACAGGGCCTGAAAGCAAAATGACTCGCTTCCCAGGTCAGTGTTAAAGAGGCGAAAAATATTGAAAGCAAATAAAGGTGTTAGTTTAAAAAATGTTTATAGTTTGAGATTAGGCTATAAAACTGAATATTCCCATGTAGTGTTTAACCCTACTTACAGGGCCGACCTTTCCTCAGACAGGCCCCTGGGCGAAACTAAATTTGGCACCCCTCCTGATCCTCCACCCCTTTCCCATTTGCTCCCTCCCATTGGTGATCCTAGTGGGGTGCCCTTTTGTATTCACTGGTCATGTCCTGGCTGAATACCTCCGAGCAGTGACCAGCCTGTTAACACACTTTTGACCCCTGATTTTAATCACTTATTCAGTTGCTAAACTGGAGGTGAGAGTCCATGGCAGGTGGCATGTGAGAAGGAAGGGTGATTGGGAGAGAGGCTAACGAAAGTAAATAAAACAAGATTTTATACACACCCTGGAGGTAATGAACTGAACCAGTAGCCTGGAATGAAAGCAATGTCCAAGGCAGCTTGGGAGGTCCGCTGTGTGTATTCCCCGTTTACTGTAGGTGCCGTGGCCCTGGGCCCTGCTCACCTATGCAATAGCCGGTACTGCCTGCATACACCTATCTGTAAGATGCTACAATAGTCGTCTGAGTCTTACATGGAATTTAGTGCAGCCCTAGGTTCTTGTTTTTGGTGTGTTTTGTGTAGAACAGTGGTTTCTACCTTGGGGTCTGCAGTCCGCGATGCTTAGTCAGGGGTCGCAACTGGTCAGAAAATTAAATTATATTAGCAGATCAATAAAGTGTATACATAAATGGAAAAATATAAAATTGAAAATGTGTAATTGTGAAGGTATTGGAAATTGAAGACTAAAAATTAAGTTTGCATCCTTAGCTTGATTAGTTGGAACAGCACAAGTACAACAAACAAAATCTAGTAAATATGTTTGCTGACCTCAGTTAAAGCAATGGTATGTGTCTGCACCGTGCACCTTGCATTATGAGCAAAAAAAGACAGTGATGTGTAAAAGTTTAGCATATCACTTTGTCTTTTAAAAATGAAAGGAGATTTCGAAAAGCTGCACCCCTCCCAGTAAAAGTTCATATTTCAAAAAATTTTGTTTGAAAATTAAATAATATATTTCATAATGTGTGTATGTTTTGGATTTATACCCCTGTCTATATTGTTGTGTATTAGTTTGAGATTCAAATAAAAGAAAATGCCTAGGCTCCCCGGCTTAGAGTTGTGATTCATCGGTGGTCCACAGATGTCAAAAGATTAAGAACCACTGGTGTAGAACATTATCTGTAGGCCTGATATATTTCTGTGACAGAAGGCATTTTTGTTGACCCTGCTGAGTTGAGTTGTGCAGTCACCTACTGTCCTCACTCCAGCAGTGAAACTGCTGATCACAACAGTCGCTGCTGAGTCAGCGCAATTAGATGCACATGTGGTTGGAGCGCCAGACCTCCTCAACGTCCTTTCCAGTCAAAGAAACTCCTTGTTTGTATTTGTTTTACTTATTTATGTTACGGTTGGTGGGGCGTGGGTGGGGGCTTGCTCTGTTTTCAGCACAGCGAGGTAGCCTCCATCATCTCTATACTTTTTTCCGACTAATCCTTTATTGGCCATGTGGTTTGTTTTACTTGGCTTGCACACAGAAAGAGTTTGATCTAGTAATGTACCTCATTTAATGCATGGGAATAAGGATCACGGTCTGTTTTAATGCATGTTGACTGTAAAAATGAAAAATTCTGTTTTATGTAGTGGTGTGTCTCTCCAAAGCCTTGTGGGTATGACAGAATTGATATGAGAGGTAGATGGTGCAGTATTTTATCTCGGGCAGGACTAGGTCTAAGTAAAGCCATGGGCCTAGGGCTCTATCAGCAGGGGCAAATATGTTTCCAAACAGAAAATCTGGCCTTGTTGAAGGTGAGAGATGGTGGCAAAATGTAAGTGCCAGGGCTCTGGCCAGGAGGCCACTGCAGCTTGTTCCACTCATTGCCCCTGACATCTCCGCCATTGACAGCACCTTCTAACCACTACACTCCTATTAGTGTGACAATTCAGAATATTTCAGGCACCCAAAGCTATAGAAATAGCTTGGGACGTAGGTATTAGTCATTTTGAATGTATATTGTATTCATAAACAACTGCTGTCGTGCTGATCTGTAAATTAGGCAAACAGCGCCACTATGTGGCAAACTGTCAGAAGTGGCAGTGTTGACAATTAAGTGCGGGTGCCGTGCACTGCAAACCACCGGCTCAAATTAAGCACTGAAAATGCCAGTGACCTAGGAGTGTGGAAAAGGTTTGGGCTAACCCTGATCTCCGTCTTCCTGCTTTTACTTGTGAGCAACTTACGAAGGATGTCCTGCAAGCTTTGCAGGAGGAATTGACTACCGTCCGCTGGTGACGTGTCTCGACCATCCAAAGCTAGATAGCGTTGCTTGACTACCTCAGTAGCAGACTGGCCACCTTTACAGTTCCATTCCCTCAGGTCTTGGGTTCACACATTCCACTCCAGGCGAAGTCCGTTTTGCGACCTTCCAAGGTGGATAAAGCCAGAATGAATTACAATGTGGAGCTGTTATTAAACTGCGCCTTGTGCCAATGATAACATGTGCTCCACCTCTGCAAAATCGTTTCTGAAAGGCAGGTAGTGATGTCATCCCAGACTATTTGGCAAGAACCAAAAAGGTTTACCCTTTCGTTTTACATCCCATAGAAGGAGGACATATGCTTCTTTGTTTTTGCAATATATGTATAGAATTTTTCAGTAACAATTTAATGTTAATGTAAATTAGCCTAAACATTAATCGATGTTTTGTAAGTAAAGATTCACAGCCAAACCCTGATTCCTTTCTTTAATTTAGAAACATGTTGTATCCACAATGTCAGCATATGTAAGCATTGGCTGCTACCATTTTTCTGTAGGGACAGATGCACTCTTCGTTTGAACTAACTATCCTCTCTTTTCTTTTTATGGAATTCCCAGAAAGAAAATAGCATGTTTTAAGTAGGTGAATACTCACAGAACAGATGTATAACATTCTAATAACTAATGTTTTTCAATCGGGTACTTCCAAAATCTCTTAGCTGTGGAACTTGGCTTGGGCAATTTACCTGTATGCTTTGGGGGCAAGGGGACATTGTGAGTGAGTTATAAAATGACATTACTGCAACCATATGACCCTATAGCAACATTGGTGGAGACAAGGGCTCAATAATCAAAGCCTTTGGACATCCTTTTCATTGTGCCTCAGAGAACTTCCATTTTCAATACCTTTTCAGAAGTAAAATGGCCTACGTGAGGCACTCACACACACACCTTCTCATTACTTGTCAGCTCGTCTCAACTGCTCCGGACTGCATATTAGACCTTAAGAATTGGGCTAGAAACCTTGCTTCTGAAAGAGCGTTTTTCCCTTCTTTTCTCACTCTTCAAAGATTGTCACAAAGTCAATGTGCCATCTGCAAAGTCTCTTCTGAATGTTCAGTGGGTGGTGCCAGTCTTAAATGGGTCCTCTCTCATGGACTTGATGTGTCCTAATTACACTGTAAGTATTTGATCCATGAGGGTAAGAGTGCATCTTTGATGCTCCGGTGTTGGCTACTCTCTCGCTAGACATGTAAGCTATAATGTGTAGTTCTCTGGATACTGCTTTGTGGATTATCTGTAAGTGCCTTATGGCAAATTTTTTCTCGATTATGGAGTACTTGTATCACTTCACTTTATGGTAATGGAGTCTCCTTTGTGACGGAATGGTGGGTAAAAATCGAGTGGTCTTAGAGGTGATTGTGGACCTTATATAATGTCACCTAGAGCACAGGTCCTAACAAGCAGCTACTCAAATTAAACTTCAATTTTGGGGCTAGGCATCTTGTTTGGCTATTCAAGATGTTTTCCATAACTTTGACAGAACCTTGGATGGAAGTATTCTGATCTAAAACCGTAAGAAAGGAGCTAGAACAATTGCTAGCACTTGGAGATTGATCACCTATCTGGAGACATAAAGCAGGCGGTTTGCTAAGTCACTCTTTTTAGATCTTGAAGAGTGGATTTACTCTTAGGACCCAATTGAATCTAAGGACCCTGTGCCATGCATCCACAAAGGCTTTGAGGGCCGTCTCTCTAGCAGGTAATGTCACAACATTGAATCTTCTTGCTCAAGCTGTTCTGGCTAACGAAATATAGCTGCACTGTTGTTTTATAGCCTACAGTACATCTTTCAATTGGGTTGATAAATCACATTACTCCTTAACAAGCTAACACAATATTGGCCTTCTGTTGTTGGAGATAAGAGCACTTAACTCTGAGACATGGCTGACAGAGCGGAATATTTGGTGAACCTGTATTTGTCCCCCCATCTGTGGATGATCTAACGTCTCTATTCCGGCATGCGCAGCTGATTTGATCTTCATTCAGATAGATTTCTAGCCGCAGATTCATCACCTTTTGAACATTCCCCAAGCATCAGACTGGATACAGAAACCTTTCAGTCGTACCTCTGTGCGCCGGTAGTTAGCCGTCCCCCTCCACAAATGAGTGGCTTAAAAAGGCACCACTTCTACGCACTGACTTCAGTTCCTTTCTTTCCGCACCACCAGACGCGGATCCAGAGCTCCCATATGTCTTTCAGAGACATGTCTCATAATTTCTATTGAAAATTCACAGTGTGCAAGGGAATGCCTCCCCCAAAAGCAACTGATTTTAAGCCCTGTAGGGATGGCCACTGTCTGATTTGCCTGTGGTGCCTGGGGTCGAGTTATGATGCTAAGGCCTGCAGCGCATGCGCATCAATTAATCCAAAGGCCTTCCAAGACCACGAGGTAAAACTCTACATCGCTGAGCATAAGACGGCCCCGGGATGAACCAGACCGGTCAGAAGGTTCAGTCCCGTTCTCACTTCAGAAGTCGCCGAAGCCTCTCCAAAGGTCTGTCGTCGTCCATATCTAAATCGTCCGCTACATCTAATAAATACAGCGAGTGGGGCTCGGCCCCACTTGCTTTCACCCGAGAAGGCGTGGGGGTGGCACCAGGGATCTCACTCCCTGAGTCTGCCAACTTTGGAGCCGATCGCATAACTATTTCCAGCACAACTTTAGTTTCAGGGGCCATCTGCCACTTCTAAACAGACCGAAGAGTTCTGCAAGGCCATACTCTGACTTTTTGGATCATTGCCAACTCCTGAGAGGCCTTGTATCTGGATTACCGCCTGTGGGTTCTCCCACAGTACCAGTTGGACCCTCCGAGCATGCTCCAATTACAGCTCTACCGCTGTTGCCACGGTCCAAGCCAGTTCCTGAAACTTCAACGCTGGTGTCGAATCTATTGATGCTGAATGAGGAGATACCAATAGGATTCTCCTAGTCTGAGGCGGTGCTGGTACGACCTCGAATGACTCTGCACTAGACAATTGTTGTGGCATCGCTTCCCTCAGGTGATTTGCCACTTCCACAAAGGAAATCACACACACTACACTTCCTTTTCGACATGGACTGGGTCAATGATTATGATGCGGGTGATGAGTTTGCTCAGACCTATACTGAGGACAGTTGGTGCAAGACTTGTAGGAGGCCAGCGATCTCAATGCCTCCCCTTAATCGGGTCTTATCTCACCCCCTGGCCCAGTCACTGAGGAATCCGCCTCCTACGCCATGATGATGCATAGCGTGGCAGAAGCTCCTGACCTCCAGTTTCCCACCTTGGAGGTTATAATTAATGTGTTGACTGAAGTCCTCCAGCCAGGGCAAACTTCTTCAGAACTCCTTCTGCCATTTATTGAGGCACTGACAGGTAACTTGTTGGACACCTTGTCCAAGCCTTGCTGTGGCTCCCATTCCGATGACCCTGCGTTCCTGTTTCAATTCCCTTCTCCCAAAAGTTTGGTTGTGCAGGCGTCCACAGTCGGTCTGATCCTAATACTTTCCTGACTACTCCCCTGATAGGAAATCCAACTGAGTAGAGACATTTGCTAAACTAGTTTATTCGTCCACTAGCCTGTCTCTCTGCTCAGTGAATGCCAGTTGTTTCCTGGAACACTACTCCCATGCCCTTTGGGGACTCAGTGGCTCAAGTCCTCCCTGGTGGCCCAGAAGATCTATGATCTGTCCTTGCCCAGGCCATCCAGAACAGTCGGGATTTATCCAAGTTTACAATTTGTTGTGGCTTGGACACCACTGACTGCATTGGGTGGGCCAGTGTTACCATTTGTTGTCACGCTTGCCTGAGGTCACTGGTTTGGAGATGAGGCAGACTCCACTCTCCAGTGGTTCAAAGAGAGCAGAACCTTCCTCTAAAGGTGTTTGATGTCATCTTGGCAGCCAGACATCCCTCAACAAAAATTGTGTGCCCCTGTTGTTGGGAAAAGCTTGTGGTTTGGTGTGGCACACGCCAAATTGACTCTCCATGCCAAACTATCTGACTTTTTGTTGTTTGTTTTGTCCTTAGACCAGCAAGGCCTTGCTGTGGACACAGGGAATGGGTACCTTCAGCTTTTTTGGACTTTTTGCGGTTTTCTAATCGGCCTTCTTTAAGTTTCCAGTTGTTATGCACTTTTTGAAAGGGCTACATTATTTGTTTGCTCCCTCTCCCTTTGTCATGCAGCAAGGGGACCCTAACTTGGTGCTCAAGTTTCTGATGTGCACTCCCTGTAAGGTGCTTCACAGTTGCTCCTTGCTGCTTGTCACACTCTGTACAGTGTTCCAGTGTGTGAGTGAGATTCAAGGTCTCTGTGTTAAACTGCCATATGCCCTTTCTTCAGAGACAAACTAGTTTTGTGGACACAGGCATCATTCTTGCCTAAAGTTATGACACTGTTCCACATAGCTCAAAACACCACCTTACAGGCGTTCTATGCTTCACCTCAACCTTCTAAGGAGGAGGAGAGACTTCATCGCTTGGACCCCAAGAGAGCGCTGATGTTTTTCATGAATCATATAAAAAAATTCCTGGTAGACATAAGCTCTTTGTGGGGTTCGCTGGAGCGAAAAATGTCAAGGCTGTACAGAAGAGATCCATCTCCTGTTGGATTGTACTCTTCTGCAAGATCTGCTACGCAGTGGCTGAAAAGCAGCCTCTGGAAGGACTGCATGCCCATTCTACCAGGGCCAAAGCTGCTACCACTGAGTTATCGTGTGGAATCCTTGTCCATACGTACATGAAGCACTGGACAATCTGGTTTGCTGAGAGGGGTATTTTGCCTGTCCGGTCCAGCAGGACTTGCTGGTTTGAGTCAGTTCACAGACCCTCCTCCAAATAGGTACTGATTTGCTATCTATTCAAAAGGTGTGGAATCTGCGGCTAGAAATCTCTATCAGAAGGCAAGGTGACCTACCTTCGATAACGCTCTTTCTGATAGAGACTATAGATCCAGATTTCTCACCCTCCTCCCATCCCCGATGTTCTGTGAATTTGACTTTATTAATATGATCCCAAGTCTATGAATCTGCACAATGATCACACCAATTTTATTTTGAAGGCGCGGACAGTCACGAAAACAGCTGATGTCAGTGTGCAGGAGTCGTGCCTATATAGGCCCTGCACATCATTTCTGGAGCGAAACTGCATCAGTGCTGAGCCATGGAGTGCCACCTACCGGTACACAGAGATAGCGCCGAAACGTTTCCTGGTCCAGTCAGTTCTGGAGCGAAACGGCATCAGTGCGGAGCCATGGAGTGCCATCTACCGGTGCACAGAGGTAGTGCTGAAACGTTTCCTGATCCAGTCAATTCTGGAGCAAAACGGCATCAGTGTGGAGCCATGGAGTGCCACCTACCGGTGCACAGAGGTAGTGCTGAAACGTTTCCTGATCCAGTCAATTCTGGAGCAAAACGGCATCAGTGCGGAGCCATGGAGTGCCACCTACCGGTACACAGAGGTAGTGCTGAAACGTTTCCTGATCCAGTCAATTCTGGAGCAAAACGGCATCAGTGCGGAGCCATGGAGTGCCACCTACCGGTACACAGAGGTAGTGCTGAAACGTTTCCTGATCCAGTCAGTTCTGGAGCAAAATGGCATCAGTGCGGAGCCATGGAGTGTCACCTACCGGTGCACAGAGGTAGTGCTGAAACATTTCCTGATCCAGTCTGACGCCTGGGGACTATTCAAAAGGTGATGAATATGCAGCTAGATATTTATGATTAGCACTTATAGCCATATAAAAAAAACATGTTTAAAAAAGGTATAGTCTCCACCAGAAAGAGCGTTGCCAAAGGTATGGGACTTGTTCATCGACTCCCATTGACGAGACTGTTAATTTCCCTAATGATACAGCCCTACCATGAACATTTCAAAACTTCAAGTAATGTGATTTGGGAGAGGAAGATGTGACCACACCTAGGCGGCTCAAGGGTCTGAATTAGAGAGAGTTTACAGCTACAAGCTCCTGGAAATCACTTTTACTTCACAGTTAAAATGGCATCTGCACTGTAAAGACTTCTTTGAAAGAGCTGCTCGATGGTGCAGCAGGTTAGCATCATTCAATACCCAATTCTGTGGAGGCTCCTAGTTTTCTGCTGTGGGCCTTTGAGAATATAGTCGCCTTGGTGCTGTTAGACTGGTCTCCTGTATTCATTCAGAAAGGTGGAGAGTTACTCCACTGAATTGAGCGTAATGGGCTTCACAAACTCTTTCTTATTAGTCCTTTCACTCCTCGTTCTTTGTTTAGTTTAAAAATAGTTATATATTCTATTTGAACTTCCATTTCGTACTTTAACTGGCTGTGCTATAGCAGCGAAGGCACCTTGGCAGCAGTTATACTGAAAGAGAGTGAGCACTTCCCTAAAGGTATAAACAGACATTGGAAATGTTTCTGGCTCTCAACGACTAGGCTGCCTGGGAAGCATTTAGTTCCAACAAACATGGTTTGAAGGCATTAACGCTCAGAAAGATATTTGATTTGCGCTTTAATTAGAACATTAATCTTGGGAAGATGAAAATCATCTCAGCAAAAAACTGTAGGTCTCTAAAGGGGCCTATAGTTCTTTGTTGCCTCAACCTTATTTGACTTAGGGTCTTTGTATATTCTTAGGCTTTATATAAAGTTTACTTTAACAAACTGGATAAAACTGAAGGACTACAAACAACATGCGTGGATTGTGTTTTTTTATTAGATACGGAGACTTTGGGCCATCTAATCACAGTTTGTCCTGGTCTAAAGTAGATGGGGATAGGCCTTCAGCGGAATGTTTTCAAAGAGCTCAAAGTGATGTGTGTTCATTGTATTTAAGCGGTCTATTAAGATTGTTTATTGAATAGTCAAATTCGTGTTAGAAACAATGAAGATTGTAAAACAGCATAATGACGTATGATTATGTAGTACATGGGTTTCATCTGCAAAAGTGATTAGCACGGTTTTAGATTCTGTATGAAGGTCCTGCTACAGGTTTTTGTAGATTAATGATTATTTTTCTTTTTTTAATTTGTATTCTATGGCTATTTTTATTTGTGAATAGCGCCATGTTTAACCTTTTACTGGTTTCTAACATGACATACTTAGCTGTATGCCTAAAATGCTGTATAAAATGTAGATTTTAAAGTGTGCCCTATGCTATTGAGGTTAGTGTTGAGTTCGGATTTTGGCCTAAACTCTGGCTATTTGCTGGCGAGCTCATGCTCACTCATATCAACATCTGCTAGCTCAGGCAGAGCTCAAGCGCCTTATGGGCATGTTTCTTTCGTCATCACAGACACTTTCCTTCATCTTAAACTTACTTTGTGCTATTACTTATAAATGGTCTTTCTGAAGATGAGGGGATGTAGAAACATACTAAGAGCCCTACCGCCATCATAAAACGCCCTCACCATTGATTTAAAATTGCCATCTTTGCAGATTGGTCCTCTCAAGGAAGAGGAAGTAAGGCTTTTTACTGCACCACTTCGTCAAAATGTTGTAAAGGAAACTGCCTTTTTACTGTGATTCTAGAATGTGGTCGTGCTAAAACGTTGTCTACAATGAGTTACATTTGTTTCTGTTTTTTGCTTATTCTTGTAATAGGTGATGATGTACTAGTTCATATTAAAGCTTTATAAGCCACTGACTTGGTAAAATCTACTGCATGAATCCAAGTCTTAGGTCACAGAAAGCAGAGGGCTCTGATTTTGTAAGATATCCACACAAATTTGCAGAAGTCGTAGAGGTTAAAGAATTTATGCTCACTAAACCACAAAGGATGTAAAAGTGGCGGCTTCTCTGCTATGGTGGAGGAGCATCGCCACGCCCTGCCAGCAGCCTAAAAAAACCCGATAATAAACCCAGGATTATTATTGTTTTATTTTGTTTCCCGGACGAGTTTTTGGGGGCAGGCCAGTGGGAATGACAGGAACTGAGGGGAGTGGTTGAACACACCGCCTTCAGTGCGCATGTGGGTTTGGCCGGCCGTCTCACGACGGCCAAACCGACAGGCGCACTGAAGCAGTCTCCAACCCGAGCTGCGTTGCCGGGTTGTAGATGGCAGGCACAGGCTCCCAGTCTCACTGGAAGCGCAAATTGAGGGCCCTCAGGGCAATCTCGACGCTGCCCTCACACTGCCAGCAGCCTCTCATGCTGCCAGCAGCATAATAGCAAAATACCAATAAACTTGCCTATACTGATATTTTCTTTAGAGAAAAATCCAATGGGTACAAGGAATCTACTCAATGTAACCCGATTCCATTTTTATCAAAAATAATTTTTATTCAATTTCATGAAAAAATTAGCATTTATCATTCATTAAAATGCAATTATCTTATTCCCATATCATACGCAAAACACCACAAACCGAAAATAGGACCCAAAATGTCCTATTTTCGGTTTGTGGTGTTTTGCGTATGATTTGGAAATGAGATAATTGCATTTTAATGAATGATAAATGCTAATTTTTTCATGAAATTGAATAAAAATTATTTTTGATAAAAATGGAATCGGGTTACATTGAGTAGATTCCTTGTACCCATTGGATTTTTTCTTAAAGAAAATATCAGTATAGGCAAGTTTATTGGTATTTTGATATGAGGCTCAGCCTTACTGATTAGAGCCAAACCCTTCGTTGTTAGATAGCAGCCTAATAGCAGCGTCAGGATTGGCCGCAGTGTAGCCTGGGAGGATGTGCCTGCAGTGGACTGGAGCCAGAGAGGAGCAGAAGACCGGCGATGCGGCAAGTACGTTTTTTTTTTTTTTTTTAATCCGTCATCTGATATACTCCTTAGCAGGGCCGGACTGGGAACTTAAAACAGCCCTGGCAAAAAATATAAATTCAGCCCAAATGTGCAGACGTGCTAATGTGCGCTAGACCCAGAGCAACTCTTTCAAGTTGCCGCTGGGATCACACAACATCCTGGAAGCAGAAACCAGCCTCCAAGTGTCAAAACCGGCCTCCTTGGGCTCCAGCCTCCCGGGGGATTGCCCGCTTACCCAGCTGGCCAGTCCGGCCATGCTCCTTATGCGCACCAGGGGAAACAACCTGAACTTTGTCTGCTCCAGCATGAGCAACTTCATATGCCTACCTTCCAGACAAGTGGGCCGTTTCGACCAGGCAACCTTTGACCTCTTCACATCTCATTCAAGCTCATGGGCAACAGAATTCCACTAAGGTTCTTCCATGATCATTCAGGAAAAACAGTGCCAATGTACGGCATGAAAGCCTCTCATCAATAGCCACCACCTATAAGCCCAACTTTAACACTGAAACTCTCCTCTGTGACTTCAGTTACATATTCCTGCTGACACCTCTCCACCAGTAAAATGCTGGTTGCTAAACCCTCTACCTTTAGTACAGAGATGAAATGGTGCAGCTATGAACAAAATGAATTTTGGTGTCTGAAAAATGTAAGCTCAACCTTTGGGCAGATCATTTCTGAAGTCTAGATCTACTACACAACCTGAGTCAACAAAACTGTCTACAGAAAAAAGGCCAGCCTGGACACATCTGTCTTAGTTTACTTCTTCCCAATCACTCACCTTCCCATCCTGGGAAAAGCCATCGAATATTGTGTTGCCGTCCAGCTACACAAGAAAATCCAAACTAACAATTTCCTACAGGCTACCAATATTGATTTGTGCCACATTGTAACTCATAAATTGCCCCTAGAAAGTTTTTGATAATGTGCTTTGCCTCAGACCAAGGCTACCCCCTCTCTGCCTTCTGCTTAATCTCTTAGAGACCTTTTACACTGTGATGCCATCAAGCCATGCTCAGCACCCTTTCCACAAAACTGAGTTCCAAAGTATGCATACCTCAGTGGTTGAAGTCATACCTTACAAACTGAGCCCTGGTAATCCAGGTGGGCAACTCCATGTCCAAGTGCATCTTTTTGACCTGTGCCCCACTAAAAGACATGGTTCTTTCTCCAGTAATTTTCAGTCTTTAAGTGGAGCTCTTCTGGATGACAAGGGACTCAAGATGTGGATGACACAAATGCTAAGGTTCAGAAAGCCTCTTCAGCATATGCTTCTCCTAAAATATGATTTTGGAGCTTCAAATGTGTCCTTCTCACTCCTGTGAATAAACAGCAGCAAATTCAAGATTATTATCAGTGAGTCTATATTGCTTCACACCCCAAATGATCTGTAGTGCCAGGTCAGTAGGCTTTCATATTGACACTTTAGGACCAACATCTGTAGTATGGGTTGGATTACTGAGATGTGTAGAGAAATAAAGAGGGTAGCATAGGTAGTCGGAAGTGATGAAGCAGGTTAAATGGGTACTTGTAAGTAGCACATGCTAGGCATTAATTTGGGTGTTTGTACAGTAAATGGGATCGTGGCATATATAATGGTGCTACTTGCCTAATTTTATTGTCTTTTGTAGTCATCATATTTTTCCATGTATCCTTGCTTTATCAGCCCCAGCTAGGTCCAGCCCAGGAGCATGTGAGGTGGCATGACGAGCTACAGTCCACATTGATCCTACTGAGGGTAAGGAGCCAAATGCGTGAAGCTGCCCTGGCAAAGGAAACTGGCAGACCAGAGTGAAGTCCCAACCTCAAAGTGAGGCAGTAGGTCTACCAGGATTGATTTGAGGGTGGGCAGACCAGCACCGTTGCAGGCAGAGGCGAATTGTTGGACCTATGACATCTACAAAAGCAGCACATTTTGTGAACTACTAAAACCGATGACCAGATATATACACAGACATCTTAAACCAAAGAGAAAGTGGAAGGCAGAGATATGCATCCAGAATGTAAGAAAGATGGCAGCACCTTGGCCTATAGATTGGAAAAACAAACCAGACATAGCATGATGCAGCTCCTCAGGAGCGTAGTGTCAAACACTGCCAGGATAGTCTCAAAAATTGAGATGTGACACACTATAGAGAAAGACACTACATTTGAGCATGTTGTGGTCAGCAAAGGAACAATGTGGACATTGGACCAGTTGAGAAATACTAAGCACGTCTAGGTGATGGTGGTTGTGAGCCTTCACAGAAGACAGAGGCAAACAAGAAAACAGTGACTATTCAAAATAATAAGAGTAAGTCGAAGCAACCTGCCTTTTCGGAAAAGCTAATAATGAGACCAAAAGAAACCTGTCTTTTAAATAGACTGGGAAGTATGGTAAAGAAGCAGGCAAAAACTATTGTAGTGGGAGTTGCCAAGAGAGTCCTTGAGTTTTGGATGTAAGCTGTCAGAGAGGAAAGAAGACACACAAGGCCTAAGAACTAAAGAAAAAGAACATTGGGGAGTGCAGGCCACTAGACTGTTGTCCATCGTCTGTCTCTTTATCCCCTGACAGTCATTATGACATCACCTTATTTTACTGCCAATGAAGTCCCACTGGCACCTCTTTGACAAAAGCTTTAGTGTCTTTTTCCTCTGTGTACATTTCCGAGCCAGGCCCCTTTACTTGTAGTACCGATTGCGGAGGACCACGTTGCATATCAAATCAAATGGAACTTGTAGAACGCACGACGGGGGATATCCAGGCGCTGTGCTGCAGGTCTCAGTGTAAGAGGCAGGTCTTGAGTTCCTTCCTGAAGTGGTTCAGGGAGGGTGAGGTGCGGAGGTGGAGGTGGAGAGGGAGGGTGTTCCAGGCTTTGGCTGCAAGGTGAGAGAATGAGCGTCTTGCGGTTGCGGCGGATGCATGGGGTCTGTGTGAGGGCGAGGTGTGTGGAGCAAAGGTTTCTGGATGGTTGGTGGAAGGTCAGGCGGTTCATGCAGTGTGGTCCTGGGTTGTGGAGGGTGTTGTACTGGCATCTCCTCTGGACGGGGAGTCAGTGGAGATCTTTCAGGTGCTGGGTGATGTGTGTCCTCTTGGGCAGGTTGAGGATCAGCCTAGCTGCTGCGTTCTAGATTGTCTAGAGTTTTTGCATGTGTGAGTCTTTGCATGTGTTCAGAGGTTGTGCCGACATAGAGTGCATTGCTGTAGTCGAGTCGGCTGGTGATATTAGCTTGCATCATAGTTTTCCTGGTGCTGATGCTAGTGGGGAGCCACCTGAAGATCTTTCGGAGCATGCAGATTGTGTGGAAGCAGGCTGAGGTGACAGTGTTCACCTGTCGTTTCATGGAGAGTTTGCTGTCTAGTACGATACTGAGGTTGCAGGCGTGGTCTTTCGGTGTGGGGCTGGGTCCGAGCTTGGTTGGCCACCAAGAGTCGTTCCAGATGGCGGTGTATCTGCCAAAAATCCATTTTGTCCGTGTTCAGTTTGAGGCAGTTGTCTCTCATCCATGTGGTGACGTACTTCATGCAGTTGTAGAAGTTGTTCTTTGTCGGGTTGGGGTTCGCTGAGAGTGAGAGGACGAGTTGGGTGTCATCGGCGTAGGAGATGATGTTGATGTTGTGTGATCTGACGATGTCTGCGAGTGGTGTCATGTAGATGTTGATGAGGGTGGGGCTGAGGAATGAGCCTTGGGGTAATTCGCAGATGGTGCGCTTGGGGTGCGAGGTGAAGGGGGCGGGCTTTCTCGGTGAGTCTTGTGAGGAAGGACGCCATCCATCTGAGCGCATAGTCTGTGATTCTGATCTGATGAAGTCGCTAGATGAGTGTGTGGTGGGAAACGGTGTTGAAAGCTGCAGAGAGATCCAGGAGGATGAGGGCGGACGTTTCTTCTCTGTCAAGTAGGGCTCAGATGTCATCTATTGCTGCGATCAGGGCTTTCTCTGTGCCGTGGTTGGGTCTGAAGCCTGACTGGGTCCAGTAGCTTGTTTCTTTCCAGATGATCGGTAAGTTTGAGGTTGATGGCTTTCTCCAGGACTTTGGCGGGGAATGATAGGAGGGAAATGGGACGGTAGTTCTGGAAATCTCTGGGGTCTGCCTAAGGTTTCTTGAGGAGGGGCCTGACCTCCATGTGCTTCCATGCGTCGGGTAATATGGTTATAGTAAGGGGGGCATTGATGATGAAGGTGAGCTGGTGACTGATCTTGTTGCTTCCAAGGTTGAAGATCTGATGTGGACAGGGTTCGGTGGGTACTTCTGAGTAGATGGATTTCAATAGGGTGGTAGTGGTTGGTGTGCTGAGTTTCCATGTGGTGAGCGGTTGGTTGCTGGTTGTGTTAGCTTGGTTGCTGAGAATGTTTGAGGGTTGGGGTTCGAAGTTTGAGTAGAATACAAAACAGTGTTTGCAGCCTATAAAAAAGCCATTATACCAGGAAAGCGGAATATTACGAATCTAGGATCCTGGCTGCCGACAACAAACAGAAAGAGACCTTCCAGATTTTAAAGGAGCTGAGGCAGTCACAAGAACGAAAACCCCCTGTCTGCCCTGAAGACTGCAACAAGTTTCAGTCCTACTTTCTTAATAAAGTCAAAGACCTCTTGACGGACATCCACAACACTCCCGTCGTCCACTGTTCCCCGGTAGCGGACCCCACACCGCTCGCCTATTACAAGCCCCTCACCGTCTTCCCAAAGCTCAACCATGACTCCATGAACCTCCTAATGGGCCGTGTCAAATCGGGGTCATTAGTAGATCCTTGCCCACCTAGGGTGTTCCGAATGGCACTCCCTGGGGTAGAGAGTGAGGTCCTCAACTTACTAAATCGGTCACTTGAAATTGGCCACGTCCCGACCAACTTCAAGGAAGCTAGAGTCATTCCCCTGCTGAAAAAACCAGGGGCGGACACAAAGAACCTTAAAAACTTTAGGCCAATTTCCCAGCTTCCTTTTCTGGCAAAGGTGCTGGAACAGCATGTGCTGAAACCCTATCACACCACATAGAGGTAAATCAGCTACTCCAAATGAAACAGGCAGGTTTTAGGGCACACCACAGTACGGAACTGGTAATGCTGGCAGTGACGGACGAACTTAGGCTCATGGCCGACAACAAAAAACCATGCGCCCTGGTCCTGCTAGACCTATCCGCAGCATTCGACACGGTCAATCACGGCCAACTCTTGTCACGGATCTCGGAGCTGGGCATCCAGGGGCCGGCATTCCAATGGCTCTTTTCCTTCCTGTCTGACCGATCACAAAGGATACAACTGGCTGACCAGGTGTCCGATACCGGCGAATTAACGTGCGGTGTCCCCCAGGGTTCGGCGTTGTCTCTCCTTCTGTTCAATGCCTATCTTCAGCCCCTGGTGGCCGCACTGTCTCGCATGAAGTGCCAAGTTTTCAATTATGCGGATGATACCCAAATCATCATCCAGATTGACAACTCTCCCTTGGCCCACGCACGGATGCAGAATATTCTAAAGTACACAGTCAACTGGATGACAGCCAACTCCCTCAAAATCAACCCCGATAAAACCGAGGTACTGGCCATTACCACGGATATCAACCCCTGGAGCGATCTCTTCTGGCCACAAGAGCTTGGCACTAATCCCAAGCCAGCCCAAGTCGTAAAAAGCCTAGGCATAAAAATCGATGCCAAGCTCTCCATGTCTCACCAGGTATCCTCCGTGGTGGGAACATGTGTGGGCCTGCTAAGACAGTTACGGAGACTCGCCCCCCCTTCTCTCATTCACGGCACTCCGAATGGCAGTGTCAGCTATGATAGTGTCACGGTTAGATTATGGAAACTCCCTGTACATTGGCCTCCCAGAAAAGCTGCTAACGAAACTCCAGGTAATCATGAATGATGCTGCCAGACTGATCTTTAGACTCCCAAGGAGGGCTCACGCTACCCCCCTACTGCAACAGTTGCACTGGCTCCCGGTCAAGCAGAGAACCAGGTTCAAAGGTCTATGCATAGCTCATAAAGCCATCCACGGTCAGGCCCCAGCATAGATCAAAGACCGGCTGGTAAATTACACGCCAGGCCGGTCCCTCCGCTCTTCGGATGCCGGCCTGTTGGCTTGCCCCGCTTTAGCACTGCCTCCAAAGGGGGCAGAGCCTTTCCACTACGATTCCTCAACTTTGGAACAAGCTACCCGCAAGTCTCCGTAAGGAACCCGTTCTCCTCCCATTCAGGAAGAAACTAAAAACACTACTTTTTACTCAAGCCTGGGGCACAACCTAAACCAAATTTCGATGCACTCTCCGGCAGATGTGCCGAGGTTGGGCTCTCTCTCACAGCGCTTAGAGACCTGGCGGTGATTATGCGCTTTAGAAATCCCAATTAACAATAACAAGATGGTTGCTATCTTGTTGAGGAAGTGATAGGCGAGGGAGTCGCAGAGTTCTTGTGAGGGAATGATCACGTTTTCTGTGGCTGAGGGGCAGGAGAATTCTCTGACGATGGTGAAGTGTTCCTTGGTTTGGTTGGCGCTGGTTTTGATGCGGCGTGTGAGGGCCTCCTTTTTGCAGCGCTGAGCTGGCAGTAGTAGTTGTTGAGGGTTGATTTGTAGGTGGCTTGTTCGGTGTCGTTCTTGCTGATTCACCATTTTCTTTCTAGTTGTTTACATTTGTGTTTTGCCGTGCATGCTTCTCATAGCTGTTGCATTTGATTTTGAGGCCTCAAGTTACTCCAGCTGACCCCTGCATTTGGGTCTCCATGTTAATCTCCATCTTTGGAAAAAATGTAGCATCATTAGGGAGTTCAGTTTAAGAGATTCTGTGCTTTCACATGAGTTATGGCTGTAGGCTTGCCTGTGAAAACTGCCCTTTATATTTTTCCATTACATTTGTGTCCTGATAGTGCATGTTTCAATGGTAGAGTATGGCCAGAGCAGACAGAGGGTGGGCCTCAGTTTCCTGCATTTGACCCGGTAGAATTTGTGTTACCGTGACTTTCTGTTACAGGTCGTCCAACAGCGTCAAGTTAATTTTTCTGGCCAGTGGGGTGTTTCTACAGATAATGCCCCTGAATGGCGCGCCTCTGCCGTGTGTGATCCCCTATCTCTTGTCCTAGTCCAGGACCACCCCGCACGTTGATTCATTGACGGCAAGTGCCTTATCTGGTCTAGCAGTTGTGTGTCCATTTTCTCCTGTGCGCGGATTAGGGCACATTAAAGCGCAGCCTGAGTTTTCAAAGTGTATATTCATTGGGACGAGTTTCTCTGTTCTCTGCAGATTGATGTTTTTCTGCAGATGGTGGAGTCTCAGCTGTAGACTTTGACAGGAGTTCAGAGAGTACAAAGTCAGGACCTGACAATTATCATCTTCGGCAGCTGACTAATCAAAGATTCCTTTCTTCCTATTGTGCTTCGGGCTGGGATTAATTTGGTGTCTTGAATGCTACTTTGAAATGGCTGGCCCATTAAGCTGCTCCTAGTCATTTTTGTGAAAGTGGAACAATTTGAAACAATTTGCATAAATTCTGTTATGAAAGAAAGGCGAGTAAAATGGCAACGCTAAGGTTCAGCAAGCCTCCTGGACCGGCCTCTTCTGCATATGCTTCTCCTTAAATAGGATTTTGGGGCTTCGCGATGATGGGCTAGCAGCTTCAAACAATGCTGGCTTGTTTCAAGGGGATGCGGGGGTAGCAGAAGGCAGGATGGCAGATTTCTCAGAGATTTACATTGTAATAGTTGGGTAACCGCAGATAACGCGGAGGTTTTTCATCAAGAGGTTGTGAGTGATATCAAATAGACAACGAGAGTGAAGCTCAGGTGTTTTATGATGCCTTTATTCAGTTTTTACCCACCTTTAATTTTACGTCACATCTTTTGCCTCTAAACAGGAGCAGAAGAGTAATGGAGGAGCCATTCATAGCATGGCCTCTCTTCCCAAAGATTAAAAATAATTCCTGGCCTCCTGCCATCTGTCCCCAGCCATTCCCTGTGCTTTCCCTTCCCAAATTTGACCTTTGCACTCTCGCTCTGCACCAAAGAGCCGCTGGTCAGTGTGGCTTACTTCCCCCTGTCAGCGTGGGTCTGTAGAGACTCATCTGAGGGAGACCCATGCAGACAGGGAAATGTGGTGGTTGGGCAGGCACAGAGCCGCCTGTTTTCTCACACTTCCCTTGGGTTCTGTGAGGACCTTGAATAGGCAGTAGAAGGCAGATGAGACCCCAAGCTGCCATTTTGCTGCCTCACTTGGGTCCCTGGAGACCCAGGCGAGGCAGCGTAACACGGAGAAAGTTAGCTCATCCCTGGGTGATCCCACGGTAGTGGGAAACAACTTTTCTTTCCCACTGGCTCTGCATTATAGCCGTATGTAACTGGATTTTGATCCGGTTATTTGCTCTAACTTTTAAGCCTTTCCTGAATACTCATGTATTTAGTTTGATAGACAGTGAGTTAGGTAAGTGCCTGGCTTTGGCTGTCTGGTGATAGAATGCTTGTTAAGGTAAGAAAGAGTCCTAAAATATTGTCGCCTAACCCAAACTATTTCAAAAGGCTGTTTCGAAGGTTTGACTGAACTGTGTAAACATTTAACACGGCTGATCTCAGCAGGGAACCCTTAGCTCGCTGTGCTGTCCACTTACCGTAAAATTAACCCATTATCAAAAATATTATCTTGGTGAAAAGGACAGGAAATAATGAAAATATCCATAATGGCATTTGATTGCAGCTTGCATGATCTGGACTTGTGTAAGGGCAGTGTGCTTACTGGCAGAACATATATCATCTTTATGAATGATCCAACGTACTCCACAGAAGCGAAGTACACTTTTGTACATGGAAGTGGTGCAACAAAGTCAGTTTTGGTCAAAATAAAACACTTTTTAAAAGAAAATGCTCCTTACCCGGTTGTTTTTCTGATTATATTTAAAGGCACATAAATAACCCAATTGCATGAATTGACTCTAATGTAGCAGCTAGCAGGCTTAACAGAACGCCTAAGCATTTTTTAACCACTTGCTTGGCCTTTTCTCCAGGTGCTGTTACAGTCTGTACTAACTGGATTTTTACCACTGGTGTCCTGGCAGCTTGAGGTAATGCTCTGCTCAAAAGAGCCAACGGCTCCAATGGTTTATGACACTGTAGGACTACAATGGTTGAGTTATTAAGGCTTAAACTAGGACATACTTTTCGGTAGGTAATTAGATAGATGATCACTAAAGCAACAGATCTTAGCATCTTCTGGGGCGGAGAAATGTCTATACGGGCGTGCTAATGAGTGTGGTGTAATGCTGTTGGCTGTTTATTCCAACCAGTGAAAATTGATACCCCGGACAAGTATTTGCCGGAAGTGGCAAATATATCCTGTTCTCAGTTTTGACACACAGAATGAGGCCTAACCTTTGCCAAAATTTGCATGTTATGCTCTTTTAACACACCTTTTTCCTGTCTTAAATTTCATTAGGTTTCACCTGCTAAACTTTGTCTGGTTGGGGAGGAAGACCGGGTGCAATAATTGTTGCAGAACTCAGAATTTCGATCACTCGTTAAGCTCCTGTTTTTCACTCAACTTAGTGGGACCTCCATTTTGTGTCACAATTGCTATGTCCGTCTGTAGGTACACGACATGGTGCAATACACCTGCTACCAAACATGCATGTGATTAGAAGAAAGAGTCCCAGTTCGGAGAGACTGCTCTTCTGCAATTGATTAATATATCGCCACCAACCTTAAGTCTCCCCTTGCCCCCACCATACCAATACTCTGGTGAGGGGGAAATAGCTGCCCTCAACAAGGTGCAGCCCACTGTGATATTATTTTGCAAATAATAGATCAACTCTTGAGCACCAGAGTTTGAATGCCTTTTGTTGTTGGAGTGGAGTAAAGGGTTGAGTGGATGGATTTGATGTTAAAGGGTTATTGATTTGTGTGTCTGCAAAAACCTCTAACCAACTATACAAAATCTCTATGTAAACGTTGCGAATAGTCACTGGTTTTGCCCATTGGGTGTTTTGGCTTGGCTATTTCATCCACTTTTTAATTAGGTAGCGAGAGATCCAATCCCACCTTCTTTTATGGTCCAAATTGTTTGGTCCTGGACGGATCTCCTTATGCCTGCCTTAATCAGATCCATTATATGGCCTAAAATTGTCAGTGATTAGAAAATGTGCTTATGACTAGTATTTTCTATCTATTTGACAACAATTCCTCCCTCCAAGCCTTGCCTTCTTCTGCTCCACCACCATTCTCGTCAGTCCAACACCCATTTGCTATTATTCATGTACCTTGTCACCATTCACTCATATTCACCATCCATCTGTTCACCCATCCATCATTGATCTCCTTAAGCACCTTTGTATTCATCCATTCATATACATATCCATCCCTGTCCTTCCTTTCCATGCCTCCTATCTCTACCTTCCATCCAACCTTTAACCCATCCACCCTTTCATCCATCATTCCTTCATCGTTAAACCATCCATCATTCTGCTCCATTATACATCCGTTCCTTTACCCATCTATGCATTTATCCATTCATTCACAAACACACATTCACACCTGTTGACTCACTTGTCCTTCTAGCCACACATACAACATCCATCAGTAAACAAACACTTTCTCACACTCCTTCAACTTTGAGGTGGACCCAGTATGCCAAATAAGACGCCCAAAAAGGCAGTGTGGGGGCGCGGGGGGGAAATAGTGGGGGCATCCCAGAACTGGATACAGTATGCCAGACTTGGTCCCCAAAACAGTAAGGTAGACAAATGAGATTTCCTGAACTGGACAGCGTGCCATATGAGTACTCCAAAACGAAATATAGCACCTCAGATTGTTTCCGGAAAGAAACCCAGTACTCCAAATGTGACCACCATATCTGGACTCGGTATGCAAAAGGCATCCTTGAGAAGTGGACGCAGTACTCTAACTGAGACCTCTCGAACTCTAACACAGTACTCCTAAATGAGGACACTAGAACTAGAAATTACATTAGAGATGCTTCAAGATCTGCACGCAAGCCACCAGTGGTGGCCTCCATAACTGGACACAACATGCTAGAGGCAGTGTTTAAACACAATACTGCAGATGTGGGCTCCGGAACTGGACACAAATGTCTAGATCCACCTCTCAATACGAATACGGTGTCCCAGATCAAGAGTAATCCGTGATGGGAGAGGTGTTAAGGAACCTCTCTTTTTTACTTGTTATTTCTCCCTATGCGCCCCAAATTTCCAGTTTCCCCACAAGAGGTTTTATGATCCTATTTAATTACTTTCAGATCTTTCAATACATGAACTCAAAGAGTTCAAGGACAGCGGAAGCATCGACTTCTACTGGGCATGTACTCATGCTGAGTCTTAAGTTCGAAATAACCAGTTAAGCGCACAAAACCATTGCTTGGTGCGAGCCGTAACTGAAATGTTACATTAACAAAAGTATTCCAGTGGTGTAGGTTTGTCGTGCCACACTTGAAGAAAAGTGTTGGAAAACAAATCACTTTTTTTTCTAAAGGCTTAAAGAGTTGACAGTTGAAGTCTACCGTTTTGAAATCAAGGTGTAATTGGTGATTATGAACAAAATCGACCAGACTGTAATTCAAATTTGTAGTACCACCGAATAATATAAACTCTTACAGGTGGTTGATTCCAATTTAGGAAATACCGATTGAGTACCGGCTTTAACGCAAGGTCATTGACGCAAAAACCATGATTCCGGCGTGTTTGACCCACTGGTAGTAGATTGGATTAAGTGTAACACCTGACATGCCAGTAGATTCTGAAAACCGCTCCAAGCAAAATTTAAATAAGGCTTACTTTCTTGAGTCAACAAAAGCCCAAGCAAACAGCTCCTCTGTTTTGGAAACAGCTAGTAAAAACAAACCTCTGCAACCTGGGACTTTTCTTTAAGCAGTGTGCTTAGAGTACAGAAATTTGACAATCTTAAAACACATCCAGAAGGAAAGCAGCCCTAAGCGGACCTTAAAAACATCTCCTGGGTTCTTCAAAATTAAGAATTCGTCTTCTTACAATCAGTGTTGATATTGCTGATGATAAAATGACTCTATGATGAGGAAATTACCAGAGAGAAAGTGGTCTGCATCTGCAGGCGGGTCCACATAGAGAGTAGCATTTATTCAAATACGTTTTTGAATGCTGAAGGAGAGCTGGGTTCCCTGAATTGGCTTAGTCAAATGATTTCAAGTTATTTCAATGCTTTATCTTGGAGGGATTTATCGAGCGTGTTTCATAATGACAGGGAAAGGACGTTGAATGAGTGTTGGAGAAGCTGTGCAATTCTTTTTCAGTCTGGATTTGTTCCTGTTTCATAGTTTTGTTCATCTCTACATTCAGCTCGTAGATGCAGGCATTTTCCACAAGCAGGCAATGCCTTCAGTACTTGGTCTCCAACCTGCAAACTTGCAAGAGATCAAATGGGGTGGTTTCATTATAGATGCACTGCAAACATGATTAAAGTAAGTGTACTTAAGCTGGCAGTCAGCTTGGCCGTACGATATATACCATAGTCTTTTTGCCGAAATTCAAAGCTCCTCCCATTAAAGGAATAGAAACTGTCAGACTGCATTTTTTGTCTGACAAATGAAAAAAAATCAAAATCTGTGTTTTGGTTCTTTCACCGAGTTGAAAATGGTCCAGGACCTCAGGGGCACCTCTTGAGGATCATAACTAACTCCAGCATAGGCTAGCACCTGGGCTCACACAGGTTCAGTTGTTGCTGGGCAATTGCAGGGAGGCCTCTGGAAGCTTTCTCTGTCCCTATAGCTCAAACTGATCGTCAGCCAACTGTCCCTTGGAGCCACTCTGGAGAGGCTGGGTTCAAGGCAAGCAGGGCTAATCTTCCTCCTTCAGGCATCAGGGCAGACCTCCTGAATCTTCCCCAGGCCGAAAAGGGTTCAGATTAGAGGTCCTGAAGGTCCCATTTTATACCAAGTGCAAGCCTTTGTGTGGGGGGAATTCCCCGGCCTACCCCCAAACTGGTTTTGGTTAGTTCTTCCCCTTGCCCTGGTTGTGGCTCCAAACTGTCTAGGGTGACAAAGGCAAGGGCAGGCCTGGTGCTAGGTTGCTTTGTTTGTGCTGCAGGCAGGGCCCTTTGAAATGTGATCAGGTCAGGGTACAGCTCCTCCCAAGCCATCCTGTCAGGAATACCCATTCCCCTCACACCTAGGCCTTCTTTGTTCCCATGTCTGGAAAGAATCCACAACAGAAGAGCCATTTTCAGTTAGGTGTCCCAGGACACTGACAGAAAGACACAGTTGGTTTTGGCATACAAATGCCAACTTTATAAAAGAGGCATTTTCTTTTTTACTTATATTTTTATTGTTTTCAAACACAAAATGAATGCAGGAGCAATACATCAAAACGTCAACAGATCATGAATTTAGCAGTACATTCTCATAAAATATTCATACTGTCCCCTCCCTCTACCTAAAAGAGGGATTTTCAACTTAAAATCCGACTTCACCATCCAAGAGGATTTTAAATTGCAAATCAATTGAGTGGACACAGCATTTGTCTATCTGATGCCCAAACCGAAGTTAGCTCTTAATAATTGAAATAAAGTAACCCAGTGTTAGTCTATGGGAGTGATCGCAGTGAAAACAACTTTTGGGAGTTTTCCCTGCCAGGACATGTAAAACGTAATCACACATGTCCATTTTTTCAAATATCATGCACCCTGCCCTATAAGCCTTTAGGGGAGGCTTATAGATATTAAAAAGGGAGGTTTAGGCCTGGCAAAAGGTTTATTTTGCCAGGTCTAAATGGCAGTTCAAAACCGCACTGCAGGCTGCGTTGGCAGGCCTGAGAAATGTTTAACAGTGCTATTTTATTTCAGTTGGTGGCACAATGTGTGCTGCAGCCCACTGGCAGCATTACATTTTCAGGCCCTGGGTAGATGTGGAACCATTTACTAGGGATGTATAAGTAAATTAAATGTTTCCACTGGTTAGCAGGGGAAAAGTGCACAGAGTTCTAAGACCAACAAAAACGAGTTCAGCAAAAATCGGGGAGTGAAGGCAAAAGGTCTGGGGAATACCATGCCAAGGATGTCAGGTCTAACACACTAGCTATGTATTTTTTGATTAAAACAAAAACTGTTTCGATGTCCTTGAAAGTTTAAAGTATGAACTCAAATGTTTAGGGTGATGGAATATATGCATAAGGGTTTCACATAATGTGTTCCTATATCCTTTCTGTTCAGAATTACATGGCATACATATAGGTACTTGCCAGGGACTGACTGGGAACCAGAGGCAGACCTGTCGAAATGTTCAAGCCAGCCCTGCTTCCTTGCTCTCTCATCTCACTCTCTCTCTCCTGAAGCCACCCTGCGCCTGATGTAATTACCTGGGGAAGCTGGAGAAAGTGTCATGGGTGTGAGCTGCGTCCCTCTTACCTAAAAACATTCCTCCTAAGGCTCGAGCCCAGTGGAAAAAAAGGAGCAGTCTGGACCTGGTACTTATTAGGCTTCCGTGGATACACTGAGTGGAGCAAAGTCCAGCCGTCATTCATCCACCCATCGGTCAATCCTGGTGTCACATGGTTATTTAATGAGTTTATTGCAGCCTAGACTGTAGGTTCATCACTCCACCTTAATTCTCTGCCTGGCCTGGGCGATTTGTCACTCGTGTGGTGTTACACCTAACTACACTGGCTGATCTTGAAATGTTAAAGCACAAGCTGGAGTTCGGATCCCTGAATGGATTAGTGCTTCGGTGCCAGCAACATATCAGTACCCTTACCTCTACTTACAGAAGTGCGCATGACACACCCTGCTTCTCATACTAGTCACCTATCTGCTTTCTCACTAAAGGGGCATGGTCAAATTATGCTAGATCAATTAAGGACCAGCCCTCCGGAACAGAGTCATTAAGGATGAAATAAAGCAGTTACAAAGCTAGAGTGAGACCAAAGACCAGGCTGAGGGTATCACCAAGATCATGAACTTGAGGTGAGCCTAGATTTCAGGCTCTTTTGCTGCTCTGCCAAGTACAGCCTATTTGGCTAGAAGTGCAGCTACAGTTTTCCAATTGCTGGACAGTTCAGCATAAATTTACTTTGGAAGTGGGGTGGCTAAAGATGAAAGTGCATCACTAAGCCAATTTAAAATTCAGTGGCGGCCACCGCACAACGAAAGTGGGAGGATAGGTAGAAGAGGGATGATGGGGGGGAATTGATGGTAAAAGTAATATTAAAAAAAATAATTTATCTCTCGCTACGCTGACGGCCGCCTCTGTGTTTTACTCCCGGCAGTCTCAGTGAAGGCACAAGCTCCCCTGCCAATCCAGACACTGCTCTCATGCTATGAGAGCAGCGCCAGGATTGGTCTGAGCGGCCTGGTCTGCCGCTCAGACACTGCTTCGGAGCCTGTGGCTTTTCTCGAACTCAGCTGTGAACACAGCTGGGTTGGAGAAATAGAAATGTGCATGTCTGTTTGGCCGGCCTAGGACGTCTGGCCAAACTTACATGCACATCTAAGTGCCCATCACTCCTGCCTGTCATGGCCCAGCCCCGCACACACGCACCTTCAGCCAGAGCCCCTCACAGAAAAATAAAATATTATTGTTTTAATATCATTTTATTTTTCTGGCACAGCCTCTGACCAGTGGGGCGATGCTCCTCCATCATTACGGAGGAGCCATCCCTGTTAAAATTACCACAACTCATTGGGGCTTGTATATTGAACTTGCGTTTCACACTTTTGTAACAGATTTTCCTCTGAGTGGCTATTGCCCATTCCTATCTGTTCTCTGAATTCCTAGAAACAGTGATTTGATTTCTTCAAAGGTCTTCCGAGCTAAGGTTTTATGTTGGCTGAGATCTTGAGGCCTTGTTAAAGCTTTCATGCTAGAACTTTCAATTTCCCTGCTCTTTGGTGCTCTGATCTTATAGGGGCTTCAGATTAGTTACTCAACAGACATATTTGAGATATTACAATTTGTTTGCCTCTTTTTTTTTTTTTTTAAATAGGGAAATACTTTTGTAATAACCACCTACGTACCCACCCACTTCTATGTTTGAAATATGAAGCTGTGCAATGTTCACACCGCTTGCAACACAACAGCCGTTGTAGGCAGGTTCTTATGTAAATAAGCCTCGGGCCTTGGTATGTAATCGTGTCTCTTGGCTGATCCATTGTCGCCCATCTTGGGTAGGGCTGTTTTGGAAGACTCCTCCAGGCTGTCACATACATCTAACTTTGGCAGCTGCGGGTTTATCATATGCCATGGAAGTGGTGTGGCTTCAGGATGTTTTGTTTTCGTTTTTTGTGTGTAGAATTGTAAATTAACCTGAAATGAATATTCTCAAGCAGATATGGCACTGTTTCTTGTTTCAATATTTAGGGGTTTTGACAGCAGCCAACTTTACAGGCTCTTCAGCAAGTGCCCTTGTTTTGTACCCTGTATTTTGAGAGCACAAGTTAGTACCGCACGATTTCAAAATCTAGAAATACAGCCACATCAATGACTAAAGTCACACACAAAAAAGAACAGACCTTATGTGTAACTGAGGCCGCTTTTATTAACCTGCCAACAGAAATGAAGCATTGCTCAAGAATAAAGGTGTTCATGCTGAGAAAATGTGTGTAGGCAGTTAATATTTGGCATTTTGGCTACAAACACTGCTGACTTACAAAATACTAATAATGGAACCGCTTGTTATTTTTGTGTATGGAAGAGGCATCTCATTAGAGATATAAAGAGGGCATGCAAATTTAAAGCAAATTGGAAGAGTGCTTAGACAAAGTGTGCTTTATGATTGGTTGGCAGATGTTCTAAGGGATAGTGTGAGTCTGTCCAAGCCCCTCAAGTTGAAACTCCTATTGTACCTCTTAGGCTTCATTCAGAACTCATTTGACACCATGGGGATTTGAAAAAAATCTTTATCGAGGGTGCTGCTAATCTTTATAGAACCATGGTTAATAAAAACATTAAGTATGTTTATTGAAAAATAACATGCTGCTTTTGATATAAATAACGAGGGTCACTATTTTTTTTAGTTTACAGTGTGATGCCCTTTAGTGCAATCGGTATTCTCATGCACGGATTCATTAGCTCACTGTGCAGTAGGACTCCGGTTTTATCTCATTGAGGAGGCCCAACGAGGATAGAACTGACCTCAGTTTGTTTCTGTTCTAGGTCAAAGGGCACACAGTGAGGGCAGTTTGGGCTCGATTGTTTCTATTGTAGCATATTCTGACCAAGGCAGATTTGTATATTGGTTGGTCTCTGGTGCTGGAAAGTGGTTTAGAAAGCGCCCATGAATAATTATGAAGTTAATTCAGGCACCCCACCCTTCCACTTCTTGATTTATTTTTACTGTAGTGCCCCAAGTGCACCTGTGCAATAGGATTTCACCTGCTAAGCCTGATAAGGCTCAACAAGGCAGAGACTGGTCTGAGTTTACTTGTGTTCAGTCAGAGGGGATGGACTGGAACGTGACGCGGAGTAATTACCAGTGCAGTAGGTTAATACAAGCATTCCACCCATCACTTTTTGTTTTTTCAGTGTGTGCCATCCTAAATGGTATGATGAGGCAGAACTACATTAACTGCCACTGAGTTATTCATAGGTTGTATGGGGGCAGAGGGACCTAAAAAGCGTCACTGTAACGTTTTGGGCCTTTTTAACCATAAGTGCTGTGTTTGACTGTTTTTTCTGGAATATCCTGGAGATGCATGCTAAAGGTGTTCTTTCACAGAGAGAACCTGACTCTCCCCCTGTACTTGCAATGGAATGTATTTTGGGTGGTACCCAAAAAGGCCAAATGAGGGTAAAACCTCCATAGCCAAATGAGTTGCATTGTAGACAATCTCAGAAAGACTGAGGACTTTTACCAAGCAGATGTTCTGGTGGTCAACAAGCATATTACGAACTGTTTCATCCTTTGGTTTACATGATCCATTTGTGCATCTCTTTGAGGATGGTAGGCTGATGACAGAAGGACGTCGGTGTCTAAAGATGCACATAATGCACACCAGAACTCTGCCACAAACTGAGGAGCTCACTCAGTCCGAGATAATCGTAGCAGGAACCCTATGTAGTTATACATGTGCTGAATGAAGATATCTGCCAATTCCTTGTCGCTGGTATCTAACAGAGGAGAACCAGATGTGTCATTTTGGTTAATAGATCCACTAAAACCAAGACTGTTGGCTGGCCACGAACTGAGACAGTCATTTAGAGTCCATACTGATAGTATGCCAGATGGAAGACGGCACAGATAAGGGTAGTGCAGCCCAGTGGGATGAGCATGCTTGCTTTTATTGAGAGTGCAGATTCCTCAGTTGTGGACAAACGTCTGTGAATTCTTAGTCTGGGTTTCCCACCAAAACCAATATTGGCTGTAGGTGACACCACTGAAGTGGCCTGCTGGCACAATTCTGAGCTAGATACATGCAAAGCCCTTTTTTGAAGTTCAGATAATTTCAAATTGTGTTTTTGGGTTGAAATGTATTTTCCTTTGGGTGAGATTGCCGCCTCTGTCCTGGACAGAGGTGCTTGAATGGCCAAGTTAGTGGTCTCTGTAAAAGACTGTACTCTCTTCCTTTGACCCTAGTTTGCTGCTCTCTTTATAATGAACATCCTAGAGCTGAACTAATATCATGGATCTGAGACTGGATCACTGTTTAATCTTGGAGCAGCCATTGCATGGTATGCACATCTTCCAGATCTTTGCATGGGCTCTTAGTAGCAGCCTAAAACAACATAAGTCAAGGAGATGCTCTCCTTCCACAGCAATCTACGAGTGCCACAAAATGAAGACTCCTCTGACTCCTATTTTACCATCCATTATCTGGTAGTAGAGAGGTATTTATCCTCTTCCTAATTTTAGCTACAGCTATGCTTTTGGCCCAATAGGGTGAAGATAGTGTTTTGCATTACATTTGTCTGTGCGCTTGAGAGCATTCATTGCAATAGTGCATATTAGTGCAAACATGGTCCACTGATAATATTTCATGTAGATCAATGGTCCCTCCTTTAATTGATCAGGTCAGGGAGAGGGCTAAGGTGCTGCAGATGGAAAGTGCTTGGGCTTTTCTTCTTCATGGGTTTGTTTTCTGTGGCCTTAAACGTACTCAAGTTGCTGTTTCAAGCCCCGGCAGTTAACATGGGAATATACAGCGAAGTCAAGGCTGTTTCTCCTGTCTGTAAGGGGAGCAACCAAGCAGGAAGCCAGAGCCCCCTAAAGGATTCCCTGGACCCCACCTCTGAACTAAAGGGACAGAACCTTAAACCACAGGATAATAGAGGAGCTGAATGAGAGGAGTAAGTTGTGTTTGGTGAGTGGGGAAGGGTTAGAAGTGAGAGTTGCACTCGTAAATACGAAAGGCATGCACAGAGACATATTGGGGGGGGGCAAGGTTTGTGTACCTCATGATTTGGCCCGCTGCTCCACTCTGCAACTCCAGCACAGAGACCCATACAGCACTGGAAGAGCATATTCACATCTCTTCAACACACACTGCTACTCTGCTGTTCCAGTTATGGAACACATCAGTGTTAGCTTACATCAAAAGACAATCCAGCCGTTGCCTCGAGTTCTCACAACTGCAAAAGGCCTTCAGTCGGCTGTTGGTGCCATACCTTGGTGTCTTACCCATCACACTCTACCCATGAAGGACTCTGAGTCTGGCAGTACCGTCCTACTTTATTGGCCTGCCACAACTAAATGATCGGCTTCACATAGCCCGCAATAGCGGCTGCTCTCACGGCAGACGGGCGGGGGGAAGGTCTTGAGGGGGTGGGGGATGGACAGCAAAAATAAAGTAAAAAATAACTTTCCTTCTCCTTGCCGATCGCCGCTCTTCTCCTTTCTGCCGAGATTCCACTGCATGCATGAGAGAAGTGCTGAGATTGGCCTGAGCGGGCTTGTTTTCCGGTCCAAAGGGGACTGGAAGCCTACGCCTGCTATTCTCTCCACCCGGCAATGCAGCTTGGGTTGGGGCGATGTCAGTGCGCATGGAGGTTTGGCCGTATTGAGACAGCCAGCCAAACCATCATGCGCACGGAGTGCAGCACCACCACCCCTCTTATTATCGTTTCATTTTTCAAATGTTGATGCTGCTGCCTACAGGATCTCGCACATGCCCTTGGCAGAGCACTTTTATCTTCGCCTGCAGTACTGAGTGCAGCAGCCTTTAGGACTCCAATTCTGTGACTCGCACATTTCTGACAATGCACATCATTATGACATGCAATTCTTTCCCTCTTGTTGTCCAGTACTGGAGCACACACTTCAACTGGACTTGTCTATAAAATGGTAAAATAATTGTTAAATATCACTGAATAAGATCAGAAATTAATACATAATAGTATTACTATCATTTGCATACAAACTCCAACTAAAAGTCCACCCGGTGGGCGTACACAAAACAAGTAGTGAAGAGATAGCACTGCATGTTATGCTCTCAGGATATATCAGGCTCAACATGCACACCAGAGTGGGCCCTCCTTGTCATACATTAATGGATACCACTGAAAGCCGGCCTCTATCCAAATAACCAACCCTACTCCCAAACATCTTCTACAATTCAGTTCGTTTTCTGTGCCTCCATCCTGTTGTCTGTTAAATTGGGAGCACTTGGAATCTGTTGCAATGCTGATATTAAGCACTTTTTCTGGTCTAGCACCGTTGCCTGACCCAATAAACTGCCTAAACCATTTTTCTGCCTGATCTCTCCTTAAAAAATGCCCCTACCCTCCCGGAGCCCCTCCTGGTGTGTCCGTGCACGATTAGAAGGAAATCTTTTCATTGCAGTACAACCACATCTTTGGGCCTGGTCGTTGCTTGTCATGCAGTATAAAATGCATTTGCTATCTTCCCTATTTTGGCATTTGAAATAAGAGCATTGTACAAGTGTTACATACAAGTTCACTTTTGCTATGTCACAAAGCCCTCTCTAAAGAGTTAACTTATGTATGTTACCAGTGTTGCGTTTTAACTCATTAGTAGTTGATGCTGAAATTAACCGATTGACTTTCCACAAAGTGAATTGCTTAGTTTTAGAGTTGATGTGCCTTGAAGTTGTCTATAGTTGCATGAAATGGTGATTGGCTCTCATCTAAAGATTGTTGGTCTTTCAATTATGTCGGCAATAGTTCTGTCAGGACATATCTATTGGTCTTGGAAAAGTTTTGATTGCGCCTTCTTTTGAATAAAGTAGTGTTGAATGCATAGCGGAGAGGAATTCCAGATCGTCAGTCCAGCTTCCAAGATATTCCATCTTCCCTCTTTTTTTAATACATTATCATGGTCAATGTTGGGTCGATGACTTTAGGTTGCATGTAGGCATGCATGGTTTGAGGTTTTCGCTGCAAGTGTAGGGTCTTATGGCTCATTATAGCAGTTTTGGCATGGGATAATTTGTGGTTTTCTGTGATCTCTGGCTGCGGCATTCAGGATCTTTTGAAATCAGTGGTAATTTTTTAAGCAGACCTATGTAATGGATGTTCCTATGGTACATATTAGCCTGGTGATTTTCTACAGAACCGTCTCGCTGCTTTTCCAGAAAGAAACCTTTGTATATTCTTTAACATCGGCTGTAATGGTAGCAGCTTTGGTTGTCTTTGTGCATTTGTTTATCCATGTTAACAAAGAGTCAAATAAGATGCCCGAAGTTTTGATCTCCGATTGGGGGTTGATGAACTAGCTGTCTGTAATTTGAGGGGGACTCTGACGAAGATTCTCAATCTTTGAATATACACCGAGAATTTCAGTTTTGTCGCGGTTTAGGCTCAGGCAGTTGTCGTCCATGAATTGTTAGATTATTGATAATTGTCTTTTAAGTGCGTCAGATCCTTTGTGTGGTCCTCCATTTATTTCAAAGAACCGAGAGTAGGGAAAGCTGCAGCCAGGCTCGAGCCTGATGGCAGGCTCTGGCTCAGCTCAAGGTCGTCCTGCACCTTCGAGCCCAAAGCGAGCTGACCTTTCATGCGACTTCTGTCTGCCACCTATGCTCTACCCTTGTGCGCCAAGAATTATAGGTATAGCAGGTAGCCTTTAATGTGAAACCTGCAAGACTAGGAGATATTCTTTTAGTTACTTTTACTATAAAGTGTGGAACTAGAAAACCTGGGATCAATCCCTACTTTTCGGCATCATTAAATTGTGTGATCCTTGACAAATATTTGTTTACAGAACTTTCTATTTTTTAATTATTATATGTGAGAACACCTACAAATATGCAAGTTTAGGATGTAATATATTAAAGTATTGCGCCTAAGAATCTAGGCCACATATGGTGTATGTTTGTCAAGTAACTTGCCCCTTGGCTCCCAAATGACATTGTTGCTGGGGGGGGGGCAGGAATGTTTAAAAACCTTTAATAAATGCCTCCTTATGTAGTGATATAATTGTTTGTACTAAGGTGAAACGCTGCCACGTAAAAGAAATATTCTTTTTTTTTTATTTGAAGAAACATCTTTTTACAAGATATTTTGTATGATTTACATGCTAACTGCTGTCAGAGCTCGGCTCATGCACTGTCTTGTAGAGCCCAGCCAGACCCTTGACTCGGCTCTCCCTATTCATTTTTAGACTCGTGGGAAAGTGGGTTTCTGTTGCAATACCCCACACTTTGCCTGGCTTTTGGTGCAATTTTGACCGGAGAGTACTGAGTCCCTGCTGTCCAGGTTCCCAGTACCAATGTTCTTTCCCTAAAACTGTACCACGATTGGGAACTTCACACTGCCCTGTAGGTCCTTAGTAAATGGTACCACTGGTACCGAGGGCATTGGGACTGAAGAGGGTCCTCTAGGGACCCCTCACCAAGGCCATGGAAACTGCCACTGGAGCCTGCATGCCTTGGTGCAGACAAAACCAAAAAAGTCAACATGGCACACTGCCTGTGTGCCATGTCAAAGCAGCACTGCCTAAAGTATGGGTAAGTCACCCCTCTAGCAGGACTTACAAGCCCTAAGGCAGGGTGCTCTATATCTCAGGTGTGGGCATATCTGCATGAGCAGTTTTGCCCCTACAATATTTAAGACTATTCTTAATATTGTAGGTGCCAGTGACGCCACAGAGAGTACATGGGCTGGAAACTCGACAATTCGAGTTCCCCAGCACCATGATGGCTTTACTGAACCCAGGAGTGTTTGGTACCCAACAACTCCTTTCAATAAACCCACACTGATGCCAGTGTGGGATTTATTGAAACGTGCCCAGAGGGCACCTCAGAGGCGCCCCCTGAAAACCTACCAACCCTGGTGTGGTCTCTGCTTTAGGCAGCCTGCCACCACCAGACACGTTTCTGGACCCCTGGGTCGAGAGCCCCTGCTCTCTAAGGCCAGAAACGAAGCCCTTCCTGGGCGGAGATGTCACACCTCCTCCCCCAGGATGAGCACAGTGATCAATAGGGAAGCTTCAAAGGCTTTGCCGCCTTTGTAATGTGACCCCAGCCTCTGCTGCTAGCAGCAGATAGCAGCCCCTGGTTCAAACCCCCACTTTTAGCGGGAGAACCGGTGGGAAAACTTAGTGAGGAAAGGAGGTGTGTCCCCCTTCGCCAACTGCACCCCTCAGGTGCTGGGGGCAAAGTGAAGCACATTTTTCAGTGCCCACCATCTTGAAGATAGTGGAACTTATCCAATCGGGGATAGGGTTATGCCCCCTCCCACAGGAGTCTGGCATAATAGTGGGTGTAGTCACCCCAGGTAAACCGGTGGTCTATACCTGTCACTCCCCTGTAACACCCCTAAATCTAGTATTTAGGTGGCACCCCCAGACCCTGAAATCAGATTCTGACTAACCTAAGAAGAGCCGGACACTACAGCGTCACACCAGTAGAAAAGTCCGCAGAGACCAACTGACGTGGCCCCAGCCCTACCGGCCTGTCTACAGCCCTCGACAATACTGCGCCAAAAGACGACCTGTCATGCGGCCCAGCATCCTCCAAAGCCTTGGGAGGACTGCCAAGACGAAGATCTCCCGTGTACAGTGGACCTGTCCAGAAGAAACAAACTTTAAAGAACAAAGACCTCTGCCCTGAGTAACAGCAAAACCGCCGCCGGCATACCTCTGCACTCGACGCCCACGACCCGAGTCCAAGTGGCCCACCAGTCCTGTGAAGGTTCCCCAGTGCTTCTGAGCAGAAGTGCAGGTACTCTCCCTTTCAAAATAAAAAAGTGCCAGTACCCCGTACCGGACAGTACCGGCCCATTTAAATCACTGCCTGTGAACTTTCTACATTTGAGCTCAAGTTGCTTCTTCTCCGTGTCGAGGCCTGAAGCAGGGGCCAATGTGCTCAGACTTTGGGCTGACCTTCTACTCAATTTTGATCAAGTGTCACTGTGGTTTTTGAGAAGGTTTTGCATTTCAGATTCTGAATAATGCAGTCTCCAAGTGGATATGAACTTGATAGGGTTCCAACGTCAAAGCAGTACAATTTGTCGTAACTCTAAATATCAATTCGAGGAGCCTAAGAATATATCCTTCTCGACACAACTTGCTGTCCATTTTCCTTTACTGCCTTTGCCTATCATGTGACACTATCCTTGAGTAGACCTCAGCCTCTTGGAGTCTGAGAACCTCACAGGTGTTTTTATTTTTCTAGAAGGGTTTCATTGGGTTTTAGTTAGAAGTGTAGCAGATTGAAACAAAATGGAAGACAACTTTCAGACACAGTCATGCAGGCTTTGTGCTCACTTGAATTTAATGTATTAACTTAATTGTGACCAGGTGGCATGTTGTCCATCTTGGCACAGCATAGTGTTTTCTATTGTTTTTGAACTGCATCTGTACTTGCAGCATCTCAGTTTCTCTAACCTTCCCAGTGATGGTCTCTTCACAGTCGAGCAAGAGTGGGCCATGCATATTGCTAGTTCTAACATAAACTCCTTCCTACATTCAGCCTATTCCCTGTAATGCTAGCCTCTCCTGGAACAGCAGTACAACAGTGAAATGAGTCAGACAGTTTCTGTCTGGGCTCGTGTTGTTGGACTCGGACCCATGCCAGTCGCAGGCACGACTCAATCCTGAAATGTATCCTCCTCCTTAATTTCCTTCTATTTGTTTGTTATTTGGGTGTAACGTGCTTATCCTCATGCTTCATCTGGTGAGAGGACCGCACATGAGCAAGACTGAATGTTTAACAATATTTAAGGTGCAACAGGAAAACCGGTGAGGAAGAGCTAATTCCACCAGTGGAGTGCGCATGCGTGCTAAACTGAGCACAAGCCCCTAGGTTATGAGTGGCCTCTCTCAAACAGCTTTAGTACCGCAGTGCGTGTTGACTGTTCTGTATCGCTCTTCATCTGCAGTAGCTTGCCATAGGTGCACACAAAAAAGAGGCAGGAAATGAAGCCACATTTCTTGGAATCTGTGTTCTTTGCTGGTCACCTTTTTGCTTCAGCATATTTACAAGAAATTGCCATATTATGTACAAGTCTTATAATGTTAAAATACGCCTTTGCTATGTGATTACCACAAACATGACATGCTTGGAAAGACGTAGAGGCAACAGAACCTCTATGCGCAGCAACTTTTTAATCTCTTTTACTTTGCTGCCTCGCCCTGAACTACAATTTCTTCCAGTTGTTCCTAAGGTTATTCAATGTCCTGGTTCTTTTGGCACTTAAACTAATTTTTGTCTCGTTTTTCAGGAATGTAAGATTCTGTTTCCTTTTTTCCCTGGATAAAAATAATTTCTTCCTAAATTGATTTGATTTCCTAATACTCACTCCAAATTCCCCATGTTATTTTCCCAACACCTTAGTCAATTTACCAACACCATACTTATTTTACCGGTTGTATGATGTTACAACGCATTCCGTTGTAACGCATGCCTTTTCCACGCATGCGTTACAACGGAATGCCTTTCCCACGCATAACCTTTACCACGAATATTCCTTTACCACGCATAATTTTACAACGATTTTCGTTGTAAATTCATGCATGGTAAGGGCATACTCTTGGTAAAGGTTATTCCCCCCACCCCTAAACCTTTCTTACAAATACCCCTCACCTGCCCTTAAGCCTTAAATCGGACCCCTGTTTTTTTAAATATTCCCCTTACCTCTCCACGTCGTCTCTTCTCAATCTTCTTCCGTGTTGACGTCGTTAAGAGGAAACGGAAGTGTCTTTCCGTTTCTTCTAACGACGCCGATTCCCCCCACATAGAAACTTCAAAAGGTGCGTTTTTATTGGGGGAAACCTCAAGCCCCTTTTTTTAATACGCTTTTGGTTTTTGGGGGAGACCCCCAAGCCCCCTTTTTTATTTTTGCCTTTAACACACATGCCTTTACTGTGTATCTCGTAGTAAAGGTATGCGTGGTAAAGGCTTTCGTTGTAACCACGCATGCGTTGTAATGCATGCGTGGTTAAGTTATGCGTGGAAACGGCCGCGTTGTAGTGACCGTTTCCCATTTTATCTTGGGTTCCCAGAGTAAGTTGGTTCTGCTACAGTTGCTCAGTAGTTACCCGAGTCTCTAGGTTTCCTCTATGTATTTTTCTGTGATAGTTGAGCCCACAGTTTCAACTCTGTTAGGTGTCTGTCCTTTCATCTCCTGTGTGCTTATTGGGTCATTTTCACGTCCGTAACCTTTGTGTATTATTTTCAACCCCAGTTTTTCTGCTGCAATATTCACCAACTTTTCTATGCATGGAGCTGTGAATCTGTGTTGGAACCCGTGATGGCCGATGACAAAAAATGATCCCTCGTACATCTAGGTTTTATTTTTTTTGCTGTTTGCCTCTGGGTCCGTTCATATTTTCAGAATAACAGTATACAGGTGTTTTAACTACTAAAGTTGCAGTCCTGACACTAGGAAAGTAGTCAGATATACTGGAATGTCTCTCTCATATTTTAGAATCATGGGATTGCTGGCGGCAAGCCTGTTCATCCTCGTACCACATGCTATTGCTGTAGGACCCCCTCTTCTCATATGGTGAAAGATGGGGACTGTCAAGGGCAGCACTCATTTCACCCCCAGGTCAGGACTGCAACTCTAGATTTTCAGCTATTGTTTAAATCTCTATTTCAGTGCTTTGTGGTTTTGAGCCACTGTGGTTGGGCATTTTAGCTGGGTTTTATTTATTGTTTAGCTCCTGTGGTCGCCAACACCGAGGAGGATTAAAATAAAATGAAGAACAGCCTTATTATGATTTTTATTACATTTTTTTCTGACTTATAATGCTCATCGTCCCTGTGGTCATTGATGTTTAGTACTGCTTATACCCATGATGCACAGTACTGCCAGCTGCTTTTGAGGCGTGTAGGAAATCCACCTTTTTCTATGTGGGTCCGCCACTTATTTTTCACCTTTTGCTAGCCCCTTTATTTTTGCTGGCATTAGAACTCAGTACTCTTTAGCCCTGCTAACCAGGGGTAAAGTGCTTGTGCTCCCCCTTTGAACATGCTTGAGTTGGCATATTCCTAGTTGGTATATTTAACTTGCCTATAAGTCCCTAGTATATGGTACTATTTGTACACATCGACTGTGTTAGATGTTGCTAGTGGACTGCACCACTTATTGTGCCAACTACTACAATGACAATGTAAATCATGGCTTAAGGCCAACAATTGTAGCCTGACTGTGGAAGTTTAAAAACTAGAATTCAACCTGTCAAAATTAGCCCTTTTGACAGGTCGAAATCACCCTTTTAAATATTAAGTTGCCTCTGTCAACCTTGTAAGGCCACAAGGCAGAGTGCATGATATTTAAAAGCTGGATGTGTAGAAATGTAATGTTAAAATGTCCTTACAGTGAAAAGCTATATTTCACTGTGTATGCCTAGCTGTCATATGTTGAATACCAGAGTACAGATTAAAATCCTAATACTGTATCTCCGGATCTAACTGCTAGAAAAATACTGAAACAACTATTTTTAATAGTTAAAAATCCAATTCAGTTGTGAAGCCTGATATTTAATAAATATTAAGGAAAAGTAACTTTTAGAACGTGACCTTTCCCTGCCTGAAGTTCCTGGAGGCTACAATTGCATTTGCCCTCCAACTTCTCCTAGCCAGTAATTAGCATTTTAATAGGCGTGAATGAAGTGTGAATCTCCTCACAGAAGCTACTCAATTAGTCAGTGTGGTTGACAGGGCGACCTGAATGGGAAGGGATGACTCTTTTGAGATCAGCAGAAGGGTGGAGAATGTGAACAACCTTTTTAATAATACATTGTCAAATCTGGCTGGACGGGTCTGCTTGGTTTACATACAACACAGGGGGTACACTTGAAATGATGGGAACAGGATTCCAAGACAGTTCTTGTGTATCCACTATCTGGTTGCTGGATAGCCCTCCCTTTGCTGTACCTGACTTCTGTCTCTGGGTTTGAGAGTACAGTCGCTGCTTCAAACTGGATTTTAGCGTTGTGTGGGAGGACACTTGGATTACACTAGTACCCCCCCCCCCCACACACACACACACCCAGTCCTCGTAGACCTCATTCAGTGTAGCCAAAGACATTTGCCATCTTGAAAATGCCCAAAGTGTGTAGGAGTGAACCTGGGAACTTTTACGCCATTGGTTAGGGTGTGCCCAGCAGTCATTCTCACCCACTAGGTTATGCCAGGCATAAATGTGGTATCTCTAGGCACCCACCTCAGAGCACTGCTGGACTTGAGGAAGAAAAGGACTAGACCTGCTGTCTGTGACCTGAGAGGAGCCCTGAAAGACTGGACGCGCTCCCTTTTGTACCTAGGACTAAGAAGTGAACTACAAGGGTCATTAGGCTGACCCCCTGTTCAAGCTACAGGGCAACAACAAGCCTTTCCTGCAACTGCCTGGCTGACCAGCAGCAACTGGACCTAGACTAAACCCTGCTTTTTGGCCTCTGCCTGACACCCCGTGAGAAAATTATGGGCAAAAAAGAAACTGGAGTTAGGGAGAAAAACTGCATAATTTTCAATTCTCTTACCAGGATAAAGAGTTTCTGCAAGATGGTAGCATGACACAGCCTATGGAAAAAACAGATTGAGTAACTGCAATAAATAACATTTGGTTGTACCATGATGTTTCGGGCAATGGTTCCTTTCAAGCATAAGATGGTGTCTTGAGACATTACCTGCTGTATTTGTGTCCTTTTCTAGTATGTATATGTATGTATGTTTATGCTATTTCTATAGCATGAACAAAGCCAAAAAGCAGAAAGTCAGCGGGTAATAGGAGAGGATGTTGGATTGTGGATGATTAATGCATTGTGATGTAATGTTCTTTAAAGAGATGAGTAATCAACACTTTCCTAAACTGGAGCAGCGTTTGGGGCAGTCCCGATGGATACAGGGATGTTGTTCCAAATCCTGAGTGCATAAATGGAAAAGGCCTTTTTACTCTTCTTAGTCTGCATTCAGGTGTCCTGGCAGAGGATGTGCTGAGAACCTTTAGAGATTGTGAGCTTGTCTGCAAAATAAACGGGGGTGCTGGTCATGATGGCTTTAATGATGCTACTGGTTTTGAAGGTAGTGCGAGCCTGCAAGGGAGGCGAATGGAGTTAAAAGGAGGAGAATGACATGATCATATTTCTTCAAGCCCTGTATGAGATGTGCTTTGGGATTGTAGGATGCCTCTAATGGGTGCCATTGTGGAGTCTGAGAAGCCATGGAGTAGGGCATTGCCTCTATCCAGATGCAAGAGTATGAGGGCTGAACAGCAGTTCTGAACTCTATTTGGATGAAACAGTTTCTCTCTCTCTAGATGAAAGAGCTGGTACCAGGCCTTTTTTGTTTTTTGGCAATGAATTTCTTGAGCGTGAGGTTGGTGTTTAGGGTGAGTACAAGTGACGTGGCATTCAGTGAACGTTGTGGTTAGAAGCAACAAAGGTTTGTGTCAGTATCCCAGGTTTGTACTGTCTTATTTGTTCTTCTTGACAAATCACGATTCTTTTGTCTGTTGGGTTGAGCTCCAGGTAGGTGCTGGACATCCAGGTCTGGATGGATGTGATGGAGCAAGGACTCACAAATGAGACTTGCTCGAATGCAATCTCCTCACACTATTAATTTATTAAATTTGTATTGTCTCTACTAATCCTTGCATACACTACACGAATAGTAAGGATGCTTGCCTATGTGTTTTATTAATGAATAACGCTTGTCCGTAATCCAAAATGGCCGCTAAAGCGCAGGAACCTTACTGCGCATGTCTCAACCATATCACGTGTTGTGACGTCTTTCTTTGCTTAGTGGGAAATTTCTGCTTCTGCGCAGTGTGCATTAAAATGGCTGCTTGATGTTTTCACATGCTTCAGCTTGCTCTCATGTCATTATTTAACTGTCGTTTCTCTAACGCTACTAATGCGGGATAGAATTTATAATTAAATGGGAATAGAGTAGAAAGAGTGGGCATACAGTGAAACATTTTATTTGTGATTTTAATGTTTTCTTCTTTGACTTTTATTAGTTCGTAAACTTGGGCCTGGGGTTTGGTGAACTGAAAGCTCGTGTGACAAAGATTCTGCACATGCGCCCTGAGAGGCTGACGAGAAAGGAAGAGATGAAGTCAACTTGGACATCATCCAAGGCCATGACCTGCTGGCCAACACCACTACATACCAAGATGTTCTCGTCGAAAAGAAACATTTTATATGAATAAATTGTAAATTTTGTCATGAGACGGGTGGGAAATAAAGCAAATGTATTAAATTGAAGGGGCGGTAGTTTAAAAACAATAGGCTTCAGAAATACAAGACAAATCAATATGGTGTGAGAATCCACCTGCCCTGTCCAATCAGAAGTAGTGGTCCCATATTTTAGCAACATTAAGGGGAGGTACATGGGCATAGAAGGGTATAATAGAATATAGCATTAGTTAAGTTAGTTAGGAGCAGGCGTTCAAGAAGGAGATGCTGCAAGAGAGCAGAGGACCAGAGAGAAAAGTGTAGAGGCTCTTAGCTCCAGACTGCCAAGCTGATCGATTGCAGACTGAATCGCTGTCCAGAGAGGTCCTGAGGAGGGAGCGGCGGAGTCCATTAGAAGGAAGACCCGGGCGAATCGAGGAGAAGTCGAGTATCAGAGAGGGGAACGACGCAGGCGTCGTTGTAGAGAGGTCACCGGTCCTGTCCTGATCCTGGAGGAGGTCTTTGCTCTTCATCCTTCCTGGGTCCTATTCTTTCCAACTCCTTGGCCAAGGGGTTTGGTTCTCGCACTTCGGTAAATATAATGCAACCTTTAGTTGCGCTGCTATCTCTATCCTCTCCTTTTCTGAGGGACCGTCATTGATTAGCAATAGTTATTCTATGCTTCATCTTGGGTATTGCGATTAAGTACCGTGTGGTTCTGTATTTTACTCTGCTAAATCTTTAGATAAACATTTTAAAACTTCCTGACTCAGTGGTTATTTCAGGATTATGTACTATAATGAATGTCACTCATTTTAAATTTCCCAATTAGCAAAGGATTCATTGGTAAGTCATTACTCTTCATTCGGAAGGTAATTGGTAGCAGGGATTTTGATAAAGAGTAACAACTGATAAACCCAGCGTAAGTATTAGCGTAGTATGAATGTATGGGCCCAAGTAAGTATCTGGTGTATGAATGCTGTTTGCTAATATCGCGCTGGATCAGTTTTCTGGTAATCAGAGGATGGTTACTCTTTGTTAATTGGGTAATGAGAATTTTATTTTTTATGAACTAACAACCGTGTATTCAAAGTTTGTTTTATGTTGTCCAGAATTCCCCGGGAAAATTGAATAGCGGTTGGTAAGTGGAAGCCATACTGCAGTGAGGTTATCTGTCAGGCAGAAAAAGTACTGAAAAGTTAAGCAGGACTATCAGTACTGGTTAGGGAATCTATGCGTGTGAGTAATAGCAAAAGAGTATGCTGGTGAAAATTTGATGTTATATCACCTAGAAAGGGTAACATTGAAGAAGTAACAGGTACTTCTGGAGCTTGTGTGAAGAGTAAACGGAAGGGTTTTCTCGTAGTGTATGTTTAGTAAACGGAAAGGTTTTACTAAGTGTAAGAGAAAACTATCTTTTCTAAATTAGAGAAACTGACACGATAGCAAATGTTTTATGTTGTTACTGAAATTTAATTAAGATTTTTAGAGAAAATAAGTTTGCGTAAGATCTTGTAAAGGGAGGGTCAGCTGCCGGAGAGGGAGCTGACGTCACAAACGCCGCGCTGGGATTGGTTGAATCAGCGGGTGTGGAACGACTCTTGTAAAGGAGGGGTCAGTAGTCAGGAGTAGTACTGACGTCACAAGTGCCGCGCTGGGATTGGTTGAAACAGCGAGGGACAGAGAAAAGTAGATTGTAAAGGAGGGGTTGACAGACAAACGTCACCAAAAGGCCGTGCAAGGATTGGCTCGGGAATAAAAGATAGCAGACACTTGATTGGTTGATATTCTAGAAGCTAAAATCTTAGTGGGTAGAGATTGCAAGTTAAAACGCGATCCGACTTTAACAGGAACTCGTCCGGATAGGAGATTCCTAGGTTTTGCAGAATATAATTTTATACACCGAAGATTAGATAGAATGTACGGAGAGAAGAGAAAAATGTCCTTTCTGCAAAAGATTAAGAACTATTTTAAAAAGGATAAACCAATCAAAACTAGGGAAGGAATTATCATTCCACCAGCTAAAACGCCCGCTTCATTTATGATGATGGAGAGAGGTTATCATACTTGTGTATGGATAGAGAATTAGATAGAATATACCAAAAATGATGGAATACTAGCATTTCCCGAGAATGGTACCTTCAATGGAAGAATTCTTCAAAATTTTAGATTGAGGATGAATGACTTAGAACCCAGACCTAGATTAACTCAATACGAAGCCTTAGAGGAATGGGAAACCGAGGCATTTGAGCGTGACCGATCCAGGAGTAATAGGGGTTATCGAGGATTTTTCCCCAGATACCAACATGAGTCTAGGGACGGTCAGATGAAACAATGGAGAAGGGCAATGATTACAGAAGGACTATATCCATTGTTAACAGCAGATGAAAAATTAGGAAGTAAATGCATAGAAAAGACAAAACATTTAATGAGAAGTGACGATTCTGAAGAATTTATGGAAGAAATGCTAAGGAACCCCCACCATATCAGGAAGGGACAAGTGGATGCACCCCAAGTGCACCACCGTTAAAAACTCAATTAGTACCACAGGTAATGCATGAATTCACCCCTAGTAGAATACTTCATGACAAAGAAAGGGAAGCCCTAGAGAAGACCAGAGCAGAATTAATACAGAAAATAACACAGATAAAAGTACATCCTGATTCATTGACCATACCTGTAACAATTGGTCCAGTAGTTCCATTATATGGTACTCAGGGAAACTGTCCTCCACCGATAATTGCACCTACTCCTGTAAACGCTACAAAACCTGAAGCAGTAGTAATGGTTGAAGATCACTTTAGTGACAGCGAATCCACAATATCATTGATGGATTTACCAATTCGAGATTCTGTCAATATTACTCCCAAGAGAACTACACCTGGGTGTTCAAAAGATATAAGTCTAGTAACTTCATCAGGAGCGAAAAGTGCCACAATAGTCACCCCTGAAGATTTAGAAAGGTGGGCACAAGAATCAGATAAACAGTGCACACCTCCAAAAATAATAGACCTTCATAAATTGAAAGTCGAATTAGAAGAATTAATAGCAGGAAATATAGGACTAGATCGCTTAAATACCTATGATGATGAAGAATTATTATTTATGTGCAGGAGTATCACAAGAAATGTAAGATTATTCCATGCAAAATTATCCAATTTAGCACTACAGATGGGAATAGAAATAGGGAGATCAAAGGTGTTGCAGAAACCCTATAGAGCAGAATTTTCAGAAAAAGATTTAGAAAACATGAATGCCTCTGGAAGAAAATTACAAGTAAGGGAATTAATGACAGTTCTACAAAAATGGGGAGACCTAGATAGATGGAGAACTAGATGGGCCAAGAAAATTAGTAAGAATGATTATATAACCACCAAATTTCTTTTACAGGACGATTTTTGTCAATACAGTTCATGACGGTGCCTACGAGAGGGGGAGAAGGAGTGCGTACTTGGCGCATCCTTATCGGTAGATTAGTCAGGTCCATATGTTGAAGGAAATGTGAAAGGTAATGATATTACTTTTCTGTTGGATACTGGTGCTACCCGGTCTACTGTAAGAACAGCAGACATTCCAGACCTTCCTCTCTCTGGTGAAAATATCCAAGTAGTGGGGGTATCTAATCAAAGGATTAGAACACCTCTTACCGAACCAATGGAAGTTAAAATCGGAAACTTCAGAGAAATGCATCAATTTGTAGTATGCGATTCTAGCCCAGTAAACTTATTAGTGCAGGGATTTGTTGTGCAAAATGAACTGCACAATATTTTGCACACCGGATGGTGTGGCAGTTCAGACACCAGATGAAGACCATGTATATAAAATTATGATTGCAAAACAGGGTACAGAAGTAGATGAGATGTTTTCGGTATTAACAAAAGACGAGTTGCCAGAAGAATTAAAAGGTACAGTAAACCCCATAGTATGGGATTTCACAGGAAAAGAAGTAGGACTTATGGCTAAAATAGACCCAGTTAAAATTACTGTAAAAGAAGGTGCAATTTTCCCAAATACCAGACAGTACAAAATGAGTGCAGAAGTAAAAGCAGGAGTCATTGAAGAAATTAATCGAATGGTTGACAAAACATACTAAAAGAAGTAATGAGTAGCCCATGTAACTCACCAATCATGGGACTAAAGAAACCTAGTGGAAAATATAGGATTTTTCAGGACCTGCGAAAAATAAATAAATTAGTGGAACCATGTTGTCCTATAGTGCCAAATCCTGCAGTAATTCTATACCAAATTCCTTGCAGTGCAGGATGGTTCACAGTAATTGATTTATGTCAAGCGTTCTTTTCAATACCATTGCATCCAGATAGCCAGTATCTTTTCTCATTTAAATTTGAGAACAAAGTCTATGTATGGAATCGTGTTCCTCAGGGGTACACGGAAAGTCCTTCCATTTTCAATCAGATATTGAAAAAGTGCCTTGAGAAACTAGTGATGCCAGGAAGCTCAGTCCTAGTGCAATATATCGACGACTTATTGGTGGCATCGAACACCAGAGAGGACTGTGTTGTTGATTCCATAGCACTATTAAATCTTTTGGCCGAAGAAGGGCATAAAGTCTCACCTGAAAAATTGCAGTTTTGTACAACAGCTGTTAGATATCTGGGACATCAAATTGAGAGGGGAAAAGAAGAGTAACCTCTGAAAGAGTAAAATTAATAAAGAAAATGCAAATGCCTGTAACCCAAAGACAAGTAAGAATGTTCCTAGGAGTAGTAGGTTACTGTCGGCAATGGATACCAGGATTTTCTATACTAGCTAAATCCTTAATTAACATGACGAAAAAGAAAGCAAAGGATCCTGTTGAGTGGGATGATGAAAGTGTAGGAGCTTTTGTAAAATTGAGGAATGCACTATGTTCAGCACCTGCCTTAGGCATGCCTGATTATAAAAGAGAATTCGCATTATTCTGTCATGAAAGAGAAAATTGTGCACTTTCTGTCCTAACCCAGAGACACGGTTTAGACAGGCGTCCTATAGCATATTTTTCTGCTACATTGGACCCAGTGGCAGCCGCGTTGCCAGGATGCTTAAAAGCAGTGGCAGCTACTTGTTTGAGCATTGAACAAAGTGAGTCAATTGTGATGGGACATCCTGTAAAAGTGTTTGTTCCACATGCTGTTGTGATTCTATTGACAAGAACCAGAACGCAACATCTTACTCCTAGTCGGCTGACTAAATATGAAAGAATAATAATGGGTGCTGAAAATGTGACCATGGTAAGGTGTACTATAATAAATCCAGCAACCTTACTACCAGACCCATATCATGAGAAAATTAAAGATGACGAAGAAAATGAACATGATTGTTTACAGATTACAGAGTTATGTACGAAACCTCGCCCAGATATAGAAGAACAGCCCCTCAGAAAGCCAGACAGGGAGCTATTTGTTGATGGTTCATGTCAAAGACATGAAGATGGTAAATTAACTGCTGCCTATGCGGTATGTGAATTGACTGGAATAGTCGAAGCATCCTATTTACCAGGAGTCAAATCTGCACAAGTAGCTGAATTGATTGCATTAATAAAAGCCTGCAAAATTGGGAGGAATCAAAAAGTAACTATATTTACAGATAGCCAATATGGTTACGGGGTTGTGCATGATTTTGGCCAACTATGGATGCAGAGGGATTTCCTGACTTCTTCAGGATCCCCCATTAAAAATGGACAGTTTGTAAGGGAATTGCTGGAAGCAATACAATCACCAAAAGAATTGGCTGTGGTGAAGTGTGCCGCACACCAGTCAGGAGATGACTGGGTGGTAGTCGGCAGCAGATATGCAGATCTGGTGGCTCAACATTGTGCCAAAAATAGATTGTCAGTCAATAAGAGGGTGGAAAGAATGGGAATCAGCTGCCAACTTATGCTGTATATGCCACCTTAAACTTGGAATGATGTAAAGAGATTACAAGATGATGTTGATGAAAATGAAAAGAATTTGTGGATCAAAGTGGGTTGTTCCCAAAGAGGAGGAGATGAAGTGTGGATCAGTGCTGATGGCAGACCAGTCATGCCAGACTGTTTACTCTCACAAATGGCCAGAATGTATCATGGAGACACACACATAGGGAGAGATGCAGTGATTAGGCTTTTCAGACAGAACTGGTACAATCCCAAGTTCAGGGCTGTAGCAGAGAGCCTTTGCCAAAGATGTTTAACTTGCCAGATGCATAATCCAGGGCGGAAAACAATAATTGGGTTTGGAAAAATTGGAAAGGCAGAGGGTCCTTTTATAAGACTCCAGTTCGATTTCATACAGTTACCACCATGCAGAGGGCTGAAATATGTACTAGTCATAGTGTGTCTGTTTTCAAAGTGGGTGGAGGCTTACCCTACCAGGAGAAATGATAGCATTACAGTCGCAAAACTGTTGCTACAAGTTTGGTTTCCCAGTAACTTTGGAATCAGATAGAGGAAAACATTTTAACAGTGAAGTGATCCAAATAATCTGTGAAGCATTCCAAATTAAACAGAAACTGCACTGTGCATATCGTCCAGAGGCTTCTGGAGTGGTTGAACAATTGAATGGCACTATAAAGTCAAGATTGGGAAAAATGTGTGCATCAACATCATTAGAATGGCCAGATGCATTGCCACTTGTTTTAATGGGACTCAGAAACATACCTGACAGAAATACAGGATTGAGCCCACACGAGATAATGATGGGAAGAGCAATGAGACAAACACATGTTCCCACAAACAAACTGCTGAATATATCTGATGATATGGTTCTGGACTATTGTAAAGGACTGGCTGACCTAGTGCGTTCTGTCTCTCACCAGGTTGGAGAAGACGCAGTTTCCAGGCAGCCTGAACAAGAACATGATCTGAATCCTGGTGACTGGGTGGTAGTGAAGAATCACACCAGAGAAACGTGTCTATCACCTAGATGGGGCAGTCCTTGTCAAGTAATACTGACCACAAATACAGCAGTGAAGTGTGCAGGATTTCCTAATTGGATTCTCGTAAGCCACACCAAAAGAGTACCAGACCCTGAAGAAGAAAATCCTCAGTCAGCATCAATCACTGAGGAAGCTGAAGGTTGCCCAGCGGAGGAATCTCAGGCTCGAGATTCAAGAGAAGCTGAAGAAGAACAACCGAGCACAAGTCAGGACTGGATACCGGTGGTAGAAATTCCTGAAGTTTACCACAGAACAAGAAGTCAAACCAGATTTGAGGAAATCGAAGAAGATCAGATAGGTGAAGAAGAAGCAGCTCAGGAAAACGAAGAACATACAATAAAAGAACCTGAGCAGGACCAGATAGGGAAAGGAAACTGGGCTCAAAATAACGAAGAACCAACAAGTTTTGAGCAGGAACAGACAGGTTTAGAAGAATCCGGTCAGGCTGCAGAAGTACAAAGTGCAATAAGCCCTGATCAGAACCAGTTAGATCAGGAAAATCACACAGAAGAAAAAGATCTCGAGAAAAATGAACATGAAGAAATAAATCAAGCACAGGGTCAATTATTGGAAACTCACAGTGGAGCTGCTGAAGAAAAACAAATCAGACCTGAGAAAGAGCAAGAAAGAAAAAACAGTAATTGCAGAAAACGAAAAAGGGTCAGAAAGTGAAAATAAAGAGATTTCTGAAGACGAAGATAAAGAAACAGTGCAAACAAAGAAAACAAGAAAAGGAGATCATTGGCCGAGTGTCGTTAAAAGAGTAAAATACCACATAAAAACCAGAAGTGACGATCCAGATCAAGTAAATGAAGTAACAAGCCAAACAGAACAACAGAATAAAACTGAGAAAAGAAGAAGTAAAAGACTGAAACTTGTGAATAACAAATTCAAGGGTCCTGATTGGACTTACATCATTCTTGAAGATTACGAAAGTTCAAAATCAAGTGAAAGTGGTGACGAAGGAACAAGTGCAGAACTAACGTACGAGAAAGAAACAAGACCACCTTGACTAAGCAAAAGAGTCATATAAAGAAAAAAGGAAATAGATAAGAAGAGCGATCTTCCTTGTCGAAAATGCCTGACGATAGAGTTGCTGGGAGACCAAAACAGAGATGTTGTAGAAGATGCTGTGCAATATGCATATGTAGTCTAGTAATGGTGCTTATAGTATGGTTAGTCCTGATTGTAGCAGTTCCTTACCTTATGATAATGGATAAAAGAATTAATAATGAAACTAAGGAGAGGACAGCAAACATGAAGGGCAATAGAGTAGAACTAATGGCAGAAAATGAACCAGAATTTCAACATGAAATAACTGATAACGACACTAGTTTAAATGTTTTCACAAAGTTATTATTTCAGTATGTAGATACCATGGAAGTTAGTAATTGTTATGTCTGTATGAAGTTACCTGAATCAGTAGCAGAAGGATTAACATATCATCACTTACCACTGACATAGGGCATATCATGTAGTGTTTTGTCTAGTTTATTTTATAGAACAGGGAGACTTCAATATTATTATTCAAACATAGATGTGATATTTTCTGAGGTTCCGATTCGAAAGAGTATGAACCCAGTGCTTAGTAGTCAAGACGCACAGTTTATGGGAGAATTTTTCTTAACAATGAAATCAATAGACATAACACATGCACATAGACACAATCTAACATGTTCTCTACAGGAAGAAGAAAAGATATTTCTGAATTTAGTAGAAGATAGAAGACAAGGTTTCCAAAAGAAAGCTTCTGAGCATAAGGCTCATTTGCCACCTTGGGCTGAGAAAGAAGGGAGTTACACACCTGGCAAGGCTCAAGCTGCTATGGCTTTGGATTTTTATTAAGACAGGGAAAATTTGTCTACATAGGTTAAAAACTGATTATAACAATGTTTTCATCGGTACCAGTGAATGTGAACATAATTTCTTAATTCTTGGAGGATGGGGAATCAAAGGAGGAACAGATTCAGTTTTTCCTCGAATCTATTATGTGTGTGGGAGTAAGGCTTACTTTAGGCTTCCTGCATGGTGGTATGGAAGTTGTTATTTTGGAATAGTATTTCCAAAGATATACCACGTAAAAAGAAACACTGGGAGCAATGAAAACAATAGTGAATTAATACGTAGTAAAAGAGCTAGTTTTTCTGAAATTGCAGGTGATATATTTGGTGCATTGATACCTTCGGTGGGAATAATTCTGAACTCAAGGAAAATATGTAAATTGTCTACAGTGGTTGATCGTTTATCAACGGATACTGCTGGAGGATTTCTAATGATTAATGCAGAGATGGTTGCGATTAGATCTATGGTGATGCAAAATAGACTTGCTCTTGATATTATATTGGCAAAAGAGGGCGGAGTCTGTAAATTATTGAAGACAAAACACTGTTGCACTTATATTCCTGATAAGAGTGCGGAAATTGGAACGTATATACAGAATATAACTAAACTTGAGAAGGAACTAAAACCACTGGAAGTTGATAGTGTATGGGAAAGATTGACAAGTAGTATTGCGTCAATTGGTACCTGGTTTGCTAATGTAGGAAAAGGACTTATAGGTCAAATATTAGTACCCTTAGCAGGGATAGCAACAATAGCACTGACAATAATAATATGGTGCAAATGTTGTAGAAAGAATGGAACATATATTGTGACAGGAAAAGGAAAGAAGAGAAAATTAGATGAAATAGAACTTGAAGCATGGAGAAGTGAATTATACAAGAAATTGAAAGGGGATGGTAAAAATAGAAAATGTAAAAATAAGAATGAAACTATTTGCTAGAAGTTGGCATCTGATTGTGGGTAGTATTTTGATGGCTCAGAACGCCATCAGAGAGGGGATTGATGGAGCAAGGACTCACAAATGAGACTTGCTCGAATGCAATCTCCTCACAGTATTAATTTATTAAATTTGTATTGTCTCTACTAATCCTTGCATACACTACACGAATAGTAAGGATGCTTGCCTATGTGTTTTATTAATGAATAACGCTTGTCCGTAATCCAAAATGGCCGCTAAAGCGCGGGAACCTTACTGCGCATGTCTCAACCATATCACGTGTTGTGACGTCTTTCTTTGCTTGGTGGGAAATTTCTGCTTCTGCGCAGTGTGCATTAAAATGGCTGCTTGATGTTTTCACATGCTTCAGCTTGCTCTCATGTCATTATTTAACTGTCGTTTCTCTAACGCTACTAATGCGGGATAGAATTTATACTTAAATGGGAATAGAGTAGAAAGAGTGGGCATACAGTGAAACATTTTATTTGTGATTTTAATGTTTTCTTCTTTGACTTTTATTAGTTCGTAAACTTGGGCCTGGGGTTTGGTGAACTGAAAGCTCGTGTGACAAAGATTCTGCACATGCGCCCTGAGAGGCTGACGAGAAAGGAAGAGATGAAGTCAACTTGGACATCATCCAAGGCCATGACCTGCTGGCCGACACCACTACATACCAAGATGTTCTCGTCGAAAAGAAACATTTTATATGAATAAATTGTAAATTTTGTCATGAGACGGGTGGGAAATAAAGCAAATGTATTAAATTGAAGGGGCGGTAGTTTAAAAACAATAGGCTTCAGAAATACAAGACAAATCAATATGGTGTGAGAATCCACCCCTGTCCCTGTCCAATCAGAAGTAGTGGTCCCATATTTTAGCAACATTAAGGGGAGGTACATGGGCATAGAAGGGTATAATAGAATATAGCATTAGTTAAGTTAGTTAGGAGCAGGCGTTCAAGAAGGAGATGCTGCAAGAGAGCAGAGGACCAGAGAGAAAAGGGCTCTTAGCTCCAGACTGCCAAGCTGATCGATTGCAGACTGAATCGCTGTCCAGAGAGGTCCTGAGGAGGGGGCGGCGGAGTCCATTAGAAGGAAGACACGGGCGAATCGAGGAGAAGTCGAGTATCAGAGAGGGAACGACGCAGGCGTCGTTGTAGAGAGGTCACCGCCTGTCCTGATCCTGGAGGAGGTCTTTGCTCTTCATCCTTCCTGGGTCCTATTCTTTCCAACTCCTTGGCCAAGGGGTTTGGTTCTCGCACTTAGGTAAATATAATGCAACCTTTAGTTGCGCTGCTATCTCTATCCTCTCCTTTTCTGAGGGACCGTCATTGATTAGCAATAGTTATTCTATGCTTCATCTTGGGTATTGCGATTAAGTACCGTGTGGTTCTGTATTTTACTCTGCTAAATCTTTAGATAAACATTTTAAAACTTCCTGACTCAGTGGTTATTTCAGGATTATGTACTATAATGAATGTCACTCATTTTAAATTTCCCAATTAGCAAAGGATTCATTGGTAAGTCATTACTCTTCATTCGGAAGGTAATTGGTAGCAGGGATTTTGATAAAGAGTAACAACTGATAAACCCAGCGTAAGTATTAGCGTAGTATGAATGTATGGGCCCAAGTAAGTATCTGGTGTATGAATGCTGTTTGCTAATATCGCGCTGGATCAGATGTGAAGGCAGTGTTTTAGGCGTTAGATGTTTGAAGCAGAGAAGACTTTCATGCAAAGTTGTGTTTCAAGCAGATCTATGTGTCATTGGTATAGTGGTGAATATTGGTACTTTTTTCTGTGAGTATAGTATCAAGCAGGTCAATCTAAAGTAATCAATGATTTTATCATAAACAGAGGTTTGCTTTAGGTAATTTCTAAACGAGTAGATCCCATTCTGCCTTTTAGAAATTATTCAGACTATCCACACATTGATTACAATGTCTCATTCTGCTGCTTTTCACAGTTAACCAAATCCTTCTTCTCATCTAAATATGGATACAGATGTTTGGTGCACTGACATTTGCTGAGAAACCTCCCTGCCATGGATCCTGTTAACAATGACTTGAATTTCTGCAAACATTTCAAAATCTTTCTTTTTAACCACTTTGTTATTGACTCATTTTATTGGTTTTCAAACTGAGCACCTAAACCAAAGTCATCAAACAACTGACATATACGTCCAACAGCCATGATTTCAAACTCTTGTTGAATACTGAAGAAGTGTTTTTATCAATCCTGGAACTTATAATGTGTTAGTCAACTATGACTCTGCATCGGTCCGACATTTATTCTCTCTGATCCAGTCTTCAGATATAATTCACAGGAGATCAGATGTCTTGTCAGTAGTCCAAGTTCATCTGATTAGGCTAGATGCTGTTGCTTATCACAGTGGAGTAACTGCTTCGCATTATGGATATGCATGCCTTCCTCCACCTTCCGGCATGCTGCAACTTTACCTAATCAAGCTTCTCGCTACCAGTGACAAGGTAATAAGGGAAATACTGTGATCTAACCCTGGTCAGATCTACATTTTTCACACCTAAGCTTCTCCAAATCAGTATTGTCAGCGTTCGCTGTTATATATTGTATATATTTGGCTGCATACATTGCTTATGTTCTCGTACCTTGAGATGTAGGAAGAGTGGAATTTAATGAATGCTAGAAGCTGGGAAAGAAGATTGTATCATATGAATTTGAAATATCTGTACAGAACAGAGGCGCAACTAGAGCCACATTTCGGGGTGGGCTACTAAAAATTTTTGGGGGGGCTAATTCTTCCAGCGATAGTCAGTGGAGATGCAGGGGCTCTAAGAAGGGGTGAAAAAAACAACAAAGCCTCGTTAGCAAGTAAATTGTCTTTTAAAGACCTGTGAAGTACTCGGGTGCGGCTGTGTGTGTGCCTGGGAAGCTGTCTCAGCCCAGGCTGACACACACGACGGGGGGGGCTGAAGCCCTTTCAGCCCAATGGGTGTTGCGCGCCTGGTACAGACCTGAACACTCCACCCCATGTAGATTTAATGTCCATGGTAAATTATAGACCTGTTCCGTTAAGTTCTACACGGAAATGATGCATTTTTATACTTCAAGAGTAAGTGCAACGTACACTTAGGGATAGTCCCTTGGTGCTGTAAAAACTTCATCATCAGCAAATGGAGAGAACAGATATCTCTACTGTTTGTAAAGCCATGTTATACCTTTGAATAGTTTTTATTTATTATGTTCTTTATTTTTTTCATATGCAGTTATTAAGTTTTATAAGTTTTGTGAAGTTCTTTCCCATGCTCTTGTTTCATTAACCTGATGCAGCTGTGTTCCCCAGGCAGCCACCTGGCCTCCTTTATGCACTGGTTTATTTAGGTGCTGGTGTGGGTTGTTACATATGTAGGGTAGAATTCTGCGCCTTTATGTCCATTACCTAGTGAAGAAAATTGGCAGGAGAAAATAGTTGGCATTTCATATCAAGCCAGTCCAAGAGTAGAGTTCTAGCACTCTCCATAGACTGCAGGATGCAAGCTTGTAGGTGGTATCATTAAATTTGTCTCCGTTATCCAGTGCGTGCACACATTAATGCCCAATACCACCATTCACGCAGGGATACAATAGCTTCTCTCTTAAGTACAGTACGTACATTTGTTCTCCAATCTAGGTTTTTATTACAGTTTTGTGAACAATGTTTCTACATTGCCAAAATATAATATTACATTTTTGGGGGAATGTGTAGGTGGCTCTGGCTGCCCAGACATTTAGTACGAACTATTTCTGCCCACTCGTGTGCAGAAGAAAGGCATTTCTACCCTGAATTTATGGTTTAAATGTACATTAAGCACTGTTGTTGATCTTTAATCTGAAGTATAGGACCCGCTTTGTTTTTACTGCGACAGATCTTTAAAGTGTGAAACCAACTTAGGTGGCAGCTAATTTTAATGTTCATTATCTTCCTTGATTTTATTTCTCATGTCAGATGCCTTGAAAGATCACAATGGCTGGTTTATTATGCATTCTGTTTTTCCCTCTGCATGAGTTACTGAAAACAAATTGGCCTATCCTTGCATAACCGAAGTTAGCATATAAAAGTAGTTGAGCGTTCATTTTTTAAAAATGCACTCTAACATTATTCATAATCATAAGGACAAACCATCAATAAAAGCTGTTTACAAAAAGCAGGACTCTCTTAATCTGCACTTGAATTACACAGAATCGCTCTCGCTAATGTAAATAAGAGACCAATCCGTTTAGTTTGCAATGGTTCAAAAATCTAATTTGGAGTGCTTTATTACTATTTTTGTACTCAATTGCTCTGTTTAGCTCATTTTACAGCAGTGATTTGTTTGTGTATACTATAATAAAAATGTCTAGACAGTCCCTCTATTATAATTTTTCCCAGGGAAGTGGGTGAGAGAGAGAGAGAGAGAGAGAGAGAGAGAGATAGAGCTCACTTTGAAATGTGATTGATGAATTTTTGTGGAAGACAGTTACAAAGTTGCACATGAAACTTTAGCACCTGTTGATACTTCAGGCCAACATGTGAACATATTCATATATACGACGTGTCACTTGTCTTCATGTTAAGAAGGAACAAGATACATTTTGATTTGGAAAACTGTAGCGGGAGGTACATTGGTGAACGGCACACCAGTATACTTTGTTCTGCAAAATAAAGTGCAAGAGAACATTCATGTAGAATAGTTTCTCTTTATGGAGGGAAACTGTTCCCCTGCATGACTGTAGATAGTTTTTTATCTCTCACTTGAAATCCGCATACACAAGCTGTAGTTTTTGATACGTGCCTCAGCACACATGACAATCATGCATGTGCACGTCACTTGGGAGATTAAGACCCAGGGTGGTGATCGGTGGTCCACTGGAAGGTCACACAGTGTGCACATTGTTTTCCAAGTGTGTCTACCGTCAACTTGTCTAGCAGCAAATTTATTAGAATAGTTTTTTTTGTCTGTTACCTGTAGGGGGAGTTATCCCCTGGCGAAAGGTCGAGAAGGATCAGTAGGCAAGATTCATTTTGATCCAACATTCTTAGCGCATCATCGACAATGTGAGTTAACGCAGATTCTGTACTATGGCCCGGACGAAAACCATGTTTTACCCTTTTATGTCTTTCAGCCGAATTAAAGGTTTTTGACTGACTGGGTTTTTGGAGACCATTGAGACCTGGCTCATATGTTAGAAAGAGATCTCCTTCACATTTGTACTTTTGAGGCAGTGGTGTAACGGGTCCTCAACCTCTCCAGAGAGGTGACAGAACAAACCAGGACCCTTTTGGTTTGCTGCCATTGGTTTAAGATTGTTATGAGGGAAATCCTTGTATGGTAGGGCACCTGAGTTTTGAAAGTCTCTGGTTTACCCAGGTTCATGGCTTGGAATTTGATTGGCATCTGAAAGTGGGGGATACATGTGAGTAAGTGGATACCTTGAATCATTTGCTCAGTTACCCGAGGACTACAACCTGCACAGGTCCTAATTATTTTGCTATTTGTGCCTCTGCCACACACTCCTATAGCACAATAACTTGTTGATGGATGTTCCTAAATTCAATCCATTAGAGCCTAAGATTGTGATGGAGCCAAGAATGACATATCATGTATACACACACACATTACTGGTGGGGAACTCTCTTGGCTCCTTGATACTACTGAAGGCAGATGGCAGGCTCCCTTGAACACGATGAATGGTGGGAGGCCATAATGGCAGATAGATGCCTGGCCATTTTATTCTAGTTAAGTCTGATACAGTTTAAGTATTTCCATGGAACCTATTATGATTTGACCAAGCTCTGGCCCACAGGAAGAAGGTGACACTGCTGACTGCATTTTAAGGCGGAAAGGGCAGAACTCTTTCATATGGCATGGGCCTGCCCTGTGATTGTCAGATACTGATCCAAGATATACAAAGCACTGATTGGTACAATAGGATACTTTTTAGCTCCTAATCATAAATACACCATCTTGGGCATTGAAGGGGACGGGGAGGACTCCTTCAGCTGCCTAGCGGCGGTTGGCTTGCTGGTGGCAAAGCGTGGCATTCGCAGGCATTGGCTTAGTAAGGAAACCCCTACAGTGGATGAATGGGCCCTTGGCATTGACCTGTGTGCCGTAGCCCAAAAAAAATGTATATAAAGCATTCAGCTGCCCATGCAAATATCCTAAAATGTAGTATGTGTTGTGGGATGATTCTGGTGAACCATGCTGTGTGAATTGGGGGAAGGGGGGTGAATTGAACGTATGCCATTCAATACTCGATATTGAAGTATGCAAGTGTATCGGTCTGTGTTGTGGCAGTGTTTCTTTCTAGTTCTATTAAAATGCAATAAAAAGAGTGGGACAGAAAAAGAAAGTAAATGGTGCTAGATGACACCACCATCTGTGGTACCCATCAGAAAGAAATAAGAGTGCTGGAGGACAGTCAGCCTGCCAAGGGCCTTCCAACAAAGACTTATGTCCTCACCAAGACAACGAAGGTTGGGCGCCTAGTCTGAGTGGTGAATTTTTGTGTTTGGGCTTGAGGAAAGTCCCATCTACAAGAGGTGATGAGACACAAGCACCATAACTTGTCCACAGCGCTTGCTTTTGGTGCTGACTCTACCTCTGCTCATCTTAGGTTGGTGCCAGAGATGCCACTTGTTCACCAGCCCGTCAGGCTGGGGAAGGATTGCTGTCTCTTGTCATGCTACCGCAGTGAATATTGCACTCTGGCATTAAGACACTGGTGATGTCTCCACCGGAGAGATCATCCATAGAGGACAGATCTGAACTGTGTAAATGCTCCCAGAGAGAGGGGAGGAAGCAATGGCAGTAGTGAAGGGCATTTCTGCAACTGAAATGAATTGTAATTAGGGTGTTACCTCATCCCACCAGCCCAGTACCTCCACTGAGTATTCCCCCCCCCCCCCCCAAGAAAGGGCCAATGGCCAACTTGCACACCACTAAAGACTGTTAAATACCCCCCAAAAAAAAATTCTCGTGGATTCTGTTTCCTAGACATACTACTGTTTAATGCTCTCCGTTGATTATACACAGTAATTACTTTGGCTGTTAAGTAGCAGTCAAGTTATTTTTTAAAACTAAAGTACTGGCTGGACAATAATGTATTATTTGTTGTCTGATATGTGTTGTGGTTGAGTCTCTAACCTACACCAACTCCCTAAGTAATAACTGATCTGCTCGACCACGCTACGCTTAGGGTCAAGTGCTAAATGCAAGTCCTTGGTGCTCAGTTTTGGGCTGGTTCATCCCTAGGTCCGCAGTGGGGAAAGGCTCTGATTGTGTCAGTCAGAGCCCAGTAACCCCTGCCTGCTTGGGACATCTGAATAAGGGAAGTCATTTAGGAGTTAGTGCAGGAACACTTTCACTTATAATAGGATGCTTAAACACAATGTGTCAATGTGAGTTTCGGAATTTCTAGAAAGGATTTATAACTACTGCCCTACTTGTCAGCTTTTAGGCCTGAATGTACAGCCCTGATCGGGCCTCACAAATATCTTGGCCACTTGATGATTCCACTCACTGGTTACAAGTTGTGTATTTTATCTCTATCTTAAGATAAATGTACTTGTCAAAGTAGCTATCTCAATATACAACTTTGATGTGCATGTCTTTGTGTCTTGCTTGCCCTACTAAGAGATTTTTCTTTTTCTTTCCTTGTCTATTTTTGTATTTACTTCTAACTGAGAAGGTGGTGGGCAGGAGAGAAGCTGAGGTTATAGACCTCACATATCTCTTTGTCACCTGATGATTGTACTCGCCTTTTACATGTGATTTTGTTATATCTGGCACTATTATTGTTTTTTAAAATGTGTTTTTATTGTTTTCACTGATACACAAGACAGCAGCAACAAGGTCAACAGTAATACAAGATCAACAATCATTGCTTTAGTCAACCCCCATTTTACCGGTAGGCCATACCTCCTGCACCCTCCAACAGCAAGAGGCCCATATAGGCAACTGATGTCCACATTTCTTTGAGTCCTCAGGGAACTCCTCCGTACCTCCGCCTCCCAACAGCGGTAACCACTTTATCCCTCCTGTGCAACAGACCCTAGATGTTCCGCACCCATCCCCTCTGTGTATCTGTGTGTTCACCACCATAGCCTGCCCCTCACTCTCAGACCCTGAGTAGCCTCCTCAACCTCCTGGAATTCCTCCAGCGATGCTGCCCAGGTCTCCAGATCTTCTCCTAAACTGTCATCTGCCCTGGTTAGTCGAATATTCGTCTCCTCTGCCAGGGTCCATTCTACTGTATCACTACTCCACAGGGATACCGAGAGGTCCCGCTGGCCCAGCCATCCCATTGTCACCGTAGGGCTTTTTAACCATACCCAGTAGACACTGTCCAGGAGCCTCCTCTATCACGATGCCAGTCACCCATGGCACTGTTATTGTAAGATCAATGTACTTGTCATACTAGGAATGTCCATAGGCTCCCTTGATGTACTAAATGCCAATACAATTCTTTGTTTAAAAAACAGCTCTCTGTGGAAGCAGCTGTAGCGCCATTGGGGTTTCAGCTTGTCCCACAGGGTTGATTTGATATCAGAACTGTGGACTCTGACCATTAGCATGTGGAAAGTGTTTTTCCCAGAAGTTTGGTGTTTGAATTAAACAACTTTCCAGAGCCATGTCATTATAATCTCTCAGCCTCACTGTAAATTGGGTAAATGGAGAATGGCTAGACATTATCTGTACAGTAATGGGGAATGCTTTCCAGAGAGCTAGCTTTGTCCATAGAAGAGAAGCCTCTAATAGACTACTGTCTCGAAGATGACTCTAGAATAACCTTTCATTAACTACATTAGCAAAACTGTCAACTCGGGCTGCTTTCCCATAGGACAGTGACTCTCATTCTTTATACTTTTGGGTCTTTCTCCTATATTAGAATTTTTCCATAGACCCCGTCATACATTTAGACATGTTTATTGTACTACTTGTGTATATGGCGGAGGCTCGGTTGAACAAAACTACATCGAATAGTCTGCCTTCAGAAAAGAAAGCCCATGCTGCATCTACAAGGATGCACATGCAAGTTTATGCAGTGTCTAGGGGATGCTCGGGAACCATTGCCAGATTGGGCTCTCATTTCTCTTTATCTCTCCTTTTACTTTCCCATTCTATGTCTCCTGGGCCGGAGGGGGAACACAAACCAGCCCTGGCTATTCTGTAGGACCAGCCCCGGGTGGAGGGGGGGGTGTTAATGAGAGAAGCACTGCCGATGCTTTAATTACAGGGGGCTGATTTTGCAGCATTGCTGCAAAACCAGCCCCCAGTAACAAAAACGGCCCCCACCACTCAAAAAGCATCCCCCACCCTTCCAGCCCACCGGGAAAGCGCCCAGTGCCCACTACTGCCAGTCTGGCCCTGCATGCCTCTCTATCTGTAGATAGGTGCTTCTACTAAAACTTCCATTACATTACGTGGGTATAGGACATTGTAAAATAATCCATCATCAAGGGGCATGAACCTGAAAAGGTGGGAGATTTAGGCAGGAGGAGTGTCGCCCCACTCCTCTGCGAGCAGTGTAAAAAGGAAAACAAAAACGATAATAACTAACGTTATTATTGTTTTCGTTGTCCTTCCTGCTCGGGGGCCGGGTGGACCAGGCTGGCCAGGGCAGGGGAGGAGTGTAAAGCACACTCTAAAGTACACATGACGGTCTGACCGGCCCAAGAAGGTCATGCCCACTTTGCATCTTCCCCACCATGCTGTATTACACAGCCTGGTGGGGGAACATGTAAAGCCTCCAAGCCCCTGTCTGAGCACTGATCATCGGCACTCAGACCAATTACAATGCTGCTTAAGACAGCGTTGTGATTGGACAGGGGATGCTTGGAGCTTCCTGTTGCGGCACAGAGGAGACGGAGCAGAGGCAGCAGCACCCAGCGGCACCCAGGTAAGTCTGTTTATTTGTATTTGTTTTATTCCCCCCGCCCCACCACCCACGCTTAGTAGTGGCTGCTAATGGATTTAGGAGTTGTAAACTGCACACACACCACAAAACGTAAGGATCCATAGTTAAGGGTGATTATTTGCTTATCTTACTATTTACAATTTGTTCACTCAATTAACTTTGCATGTTGCTTCTTTCTCTGTATGTTCCTTTACTGGTGTCCTCTTTTCTATCCCTTTTTCGTTTTTCACAGTTTGTCCCTGTTCTGTTTTCCTCCATTTTTTTTTTTTTTTTTTAGAGACAGTTTCTCTGCTTTTGTTCTGTTTTCCTTCCCTTTTTAGGTCTGGCTTGACAGTACAGCTGTCGATAACCATACTAGATCAACAGAAAAAGAGGTTTCAGAAGTACTACTGAGAGAGGGACTTTGGTTCAGTCACTTGTTGGTCCTTGGTTCCTGGTTTATAGCATTTCATTGGCAGATTTTCTACGCTTCTTCTGAAAAAGACTGCTTTTGTTGCACTTTTGCCTTGTGGAAAAGCTTATGCCTAATGTAGCAGGGCTCTTTTAGTTATGGTGGCAAGCCAACGATCAAAGCTATAGGCATGATCTGTTTATTATGAACGAGGCAGTAGGTCTGTCACATTTATTATGAAACACATGTATTAAAGTCAATATGCATTTAAGGGTGAAGTGTTGCTACTCTGTATTAAAGCCTGCAGACTGAAATGTTGTTTCAGAGAATTTCACAGATTACCATAGTAGGTAAGGGTTTTGGCTTTGGTTACCCCCTCTGATAAACCATGAGGATAGAAGATTCGTAAGGTGATAATACTTGTTAGACCCCAAGTGGTAGTATTTTGCTTTGCCAAAAGTAATTTTGGGTACATTTGTAATTTTATAACTGTATGCTTGATTGATTACCTTGTGGGAAAGCCTAGGCTCCTAATCATATAACATCTGTCGACTTGGTGTACAGTTTCCCCTTTTAACAAGTGAAATAAAGTATTATGGGTCCTATTCTGGCATCTGTGCAATTATTTAGCAAAACTATGGAGAATACTTATGTTGATTTACCTTGGTTGCTAAGTACATGTCAAGCATTTCAGGAGGTCCACTAGCAATCTCGGACTTGAAAGGTGTGTTTTTAGGACTGTGGTCCATTGATAATCCTCACCGACAAACTGGAGTATTTTTTTGGTATAAAGTAGAAGTACTGAATTTCAGAAAAAAAAATCGAAAAGATTTAATAATCCTGATTTGTGCGTGTTTTACTACAACCATGGTTGTCATGACCCCTCAAACCTCCCAACACCCAAACTTTAGCAGCCTGAGCAGGAGGTGGGTGCCACTGGACAGTGTGTGTAATATAAAACATTTAAACTATTGTTTATGGCTCTGGTGACTTGCCAGTGACACTGATCTCCCAATAGAAATTCTTAAATACCGCTACAATGGAATATCATGAGTGAGCTGTGGAGTGGGGGAGCAAATTCAACAAGAGTACATGAAAGGAAAGAAGGGAGGCAGAGAGGAAGGGTGGAAAAGAGAGATGGGGAAAAGATTGATGATGGATGCTTCTGTGACAGCTAATATCTAATTATAATTATATTTTCATATTAATATAAATGTATTGCAATTGAAATGAAAACAATGAGACATTTAGAAATACATTTTCATACCCCTATACTCAACTAGGCCTCAACTCTTCTTTGGAAAAGATGTCATCTGCTGTCTCATTATTAATCATCATGTGTCTATATGCTCTCATTTGACATTGCACGCAGCAAACAGGACACTGTTTGTTTTGTAACGAAATGCTGTTCTCGAAGAAACCCCAAGGTAGCCTTTGCTACATTCAAGCCTCTTCCTGCTTGCACACTGTAGACAGAACATCTACGAGTCTTTCCATTATTTATTGTAATACATTTGTTCAGCTACCTCCGCTTTGACATTAGGCCAGTAGGGGTAAATCGTTATTCATAAAGTGGGCTAGTGTGAACTTAGTGGGTTTATATGATGTTTTGTGTTTCTGAATTGGGATTTGCTAATGAAAAGATACATTTGCTCATCTAATGCTTATTGTACAGTTCTTCATTGCTTTCTGTGGTATTCATTATAAAAGACCACTGAATTTGGGGCTGAACCAGATCTTTTTGGATTTGTCTGCTAGAGATGCAGCCCGAACATGTCATTTTGCTGCATAATTTGAACTTAGGCTGTTTTGTGATTTTGCTCATTATTGCATTTATTTCCATTACTGATAGCCTTGTGGCAATTGATTTCCTATGATTTATTTAACTGAGCTGTATTTACTTTCTGTATTATGTTTTAGTATTTTTAATAAACCTTTGTGGTTTTCTCTAAATTACTGTCCTTGAACTCACTTTTTGAGTGAATCCTTTCTTCTTATTGATGGTATTTTTACAATGTTTAAATCTTATGCTCAAGGACACATTACTTCATCAATTCTTGAGGTCAACACCGCCAGTAACCTAGCAATCTGGGCACCACTATATGCACATTATCTACGTGATAGTGCCACTCAGTTGCATGGATAAAGCAAAGGATCTAGAGGACGGATCAGGAGAAAGATGGACCAAGGGAAATTTGTAAAGAATGATGGCTGAATGGAAGAAGAGATAAGAGTTGGATGATGGAGAGATGTTTGGATGAACAGGTGGGGTCAATGGATGGATTGATGGATGTTTCAATGGAGGTACAGAAGGAAGGATTGAGACCAGAATGGGATAGACAGTGGATGAGGAGAAAGAACGATAGATGGGGAAAAATAAAGGATGGATATCCAAATTTATTGACGATTTAGGTGTAAAGGCCACCATTTGGTACCAGAGGAGAAGCCGCAGGAGTGCTGGGGCTTGATCGCTTACATGTCTCCCTCCCTCACTGCCATTCACGATATGTTCGAAAGTGGGAGTTAGTTTATTTTTATGGGTACTGTCTTCGAGACAACTTGGTTGGTTAAAAGTGTGCCTGTTAGTGCACATCAGATATTCTCAGTAGATAGAAAGGCGCATGAACAACACCTGGTGAAATGCCCTCTGTGCACCCTGTCCCCCACAGCCTCTCAGCAAAACAACCCAGATGACATTTCAGGGCTAATTGGGAGCAGTTATGCACGGTTGTTATTGGAAACGTCGTGTTAGGAAGTAACATTAATGCGTCGCTTTAAAACCAAGATTAAGCACAAGTCAGAGCGCGTGTTGTTTCTGGAGGGGGTGCCAGTCGAAAGGCGTCTTATTTTTTGTTCCCGCGGCGAAACGGGAGAAATTAATTCCTCCGTCAGCGACAGCGAACCACGTGACCCTCGACTCGAGCCTGTTCACTCACTGCTTTTAAAGCAACCGTCTCCTAGAATTGAACCTGTGCGCGTGAAGGCGGTGTCGGTTGAAGGTTTAAGAGCCGGCTCCCTTGCAGATTATTGTAATTGGAAGTGCTGCTCGTTATCAGCTGGGAAGTGATTATTATTGCGTAATGCTCTCACTTCTCAACCTCCGCCGGGACAGGAGCCTTCGCGAGTATTTGTTTCTTACATACTCTATTTCCAGAGCTGTTTTTCCCAAGAGCAGCCAACCCCCCCACAGACAGCCGCTTTCATCTCCGTTTTTTAATTAGTTTGCTTTGCTTGACATGTTTATGGAAGTTTAGCAAAACACAAGTAGTTACATCAAAGGTCACTTTCGAGACGTTCCACTCCGATGTTAGTTTAAAACTCCTACATGCCACCTATCTGCTCATTTACTCTCTCTCTAGTTTACACCGACCCCCGACGCACCCCACCCACTGCTTTGGTGTCCCTGCACATTAGTTCCCCCCAGGTCATGGCCATGTGGGGTCAGGGGTGCTGTGAATTCTGAAATGTACACTTGATAACTTCGCTGTTATTTCAGAGCGAGAGGCCTGGTGTTTTTTTTTCCCTGTTTGGTTTTGTTGTGAGCAGTGAGTGAGTCATGCCCCCTCTAGATTCTGTCCTCCCTTTAGGGTATTATTTTTTTGGAAGAAGGTGGAGCGTCTCGGTAGACCAGAGATGGTCTCAGTTTTGAGAGAAATCTGTTGTCCTAAGCATATTCCCTTCCATTAGTCACCTGTCCCCCGCTCCCGGCCTTCCTGTAGGTCTTCTTGTTTCTTTTTTTGGCGGGAGGTGGAGGGATGTGTGACACTAATTTACTCTCGGTTCTTTATTTTTCTGTTCCTTTGGAAAGCAGAAGGACGAACTAACTCGCTTCCTGACAGCGCGTGATTCATCCTTGATCGCAGCGAAACCTTTGGTCCCTGTTAAATACAGTCTTGTGTGGAGAGTTGAGCTTTACGACCTCAAGGTTATATTATTATTCAGTTTGCTCCATTGGAGCCAAGGAAAAATGTAACAAGAAATTGTAAGCACACATGTTAGTTTCAGTGTTTTATTTAGTGGTGACATGCTGCCTTTTGACCTCTTTAGGGCGCTTTAATACACTGTAACCAAGGATATTCCAAAACAAAGCTGCATTCATAGTGAACAGTATGCTTTAAAGAGCATTCAATACCTTGGAGGTGATGTTCTCTCTTGGTGGCTCCAGAAAAAAATCCGAGGTTTGCCAGCGCATGAATACGTTGAGTGTGAGCATCTTGGGCTGGATTCCTGGCCACGTGTTTTGAGCATTTATCCGACCTCTGTCAGTTTGGTGCGCAACACGAGCAGTGGTGCATAGCGCAGATGTTCTGTGGCAATGACTTGGCTACATTTTCTGTACATTACTTGGGTGACCGTAGAGTCCTAGAAACTCATCATCCAGACACTTGGCTTCGGCTATGGCTCATTTTTCTCTTTTTCCCCTCTTTGATGGTTTTCCTTTTTTCTGTTTGTTTGGTTTTTTTTGTACGGAAAGCTTTCAACAGTATTTTACTTGCTTAATGGAAGACTGTGTTGAGCTGGGACTTCAAACTGGCACCAAGTCCAGAGATATGGGTGGACATGATGTGCTTCCTAGGTTTCATTGGAAGGATATACTCCCTCTTAGTCCAGCTGTGGTATTCTCAGATCTGGCATGAGAGTCTCTGTGGATGGTTTACCCTTGCGCCCCCCTCCCTCCCCCCTTTCAGCACGATGAGACAAATATGTGATTTTTCCCACTTTTGTCCACAGGGCGGTGGATTAGTAGCTTGCCCAAGAGGGCTTTTTTGTTTTTTTAAACAAAGTTACAGATTTGAGACATGTGAGTTGGAACCACTATGCCAGCAAGGAAAAAAGTACACCTCCACTCTGTCCGTCTGCAGGGCATGGACCTCTGCTCCTCCCAGCTCTGTGTGACGCCCCTTTAAGGACATTTATTTGCAGGAAAAGATGGCCAATCAGAGTTTAGCAAGGGTGTCATGAACCCTAAAGGAAGCAGGCAAATGGGCCGCTCTGGCCCCAGGTTGGATAGTAAAAGACACATACAATTGGGGTGCAATGGACCCCTCCCACTCCTGGGTGTCACTGCCGGTGCCTCCTCTGTATGAACGATGGCCATGCATGCCCTTGGGTAGATGAAGATACAATACTAACCCATAAGGGTTTATGTAATGTAAGCCTTTCCTATCTTTATACAGGGTGGGGGAGCACACTTCAGAAGGAGGTGGAGCTAGATCTGCAGTGTGGGTTGATACTGAGGCAAGAGGTGTGTTGTGGGAACCTAGTCTCCCCCGCTTTTAATAACTCACACGATATCGGCTGATCATCTTGTGCATTAATGGAGAACACAAGAGCTCTTTGGTTCCCGAGCTAAACTCAGTGGATGAAAGAATGTGCAACATGTTTGGACATCCTTGAAGCACATTTTACTATTTACATCCAACCCGTCACCATTGCCATTTTGCAGCTCTGGCCTAAAAATTCTCAACGATCCAGAGTTATTGCCACATCCCTGAAGCTTTTGTCTCTTTCATTTTGAATTGCATTTCCTCTCCGCTGCAAATATTTTATTGCATATTAGGAAATAATGAAGTCATTCAAGTTTGGAACTGGTCTTGCTAGCCCTTTCATTTCAGCCTGCCAGAGTAATCCATCGCTATTTCTTAATTTAGCCCAGGCAGCAGGATTGAGTCCAAGTGCTTCTAGACCAAGCCAAGTCATTCAATTGGATCTTTCTCATTTCTTTTATCCTTGCCCTCACTGAAGAAACCTGCTATTTATTTTACAGTCTTAAATTATTTTTCACCAACATTCTTTCTCGGATTCCTCTTAAACATGCAACAAGTCGGGACTTTGGTCAACTATAAATTCCTACACTTTCTTGTCCTGTGAGCCCCTTTGTCCATTTGCTGCTTCATTTACAAGAAAGGTTGTTCTCTACTGTTTGGGAAAGGTATGACATTAGGAGGCTATCACTTTCCCCAGAATTTATAAGCCTGATAAGTTTAGTTGTCTTGAAAGGACCGTTGACTTGATGTGTTTGGAATCTCTGATGGACAGTAGATCCAACAAATTATACCTTCATGTGGCATCAGCTCCTGACACTCCCCAGTCTTTTTGATCTGTGTCTTCACAACTTAAAGTAAACTCCTAGGACAAAGCTGAGCATTTTAAGATTAGGACGGCTGAATGCACCCACTTGTTGGCCGGGGAGAATGATGCTGAAAGACTGTGCATGTAACGTCAGACAAATGTAGAAATGATGCTGTTTGTAAAATTGGAATTTAAAATAAGCATAAGCCTTAACTTTATTTGGATATGCAAGGATATACCTGTGCCCTGAATGCAGTGTTTACAGTCAAATTGGAGTTGAACTCGAATCATTATCAAATTGCCACAAATTAACACAAAAAGTAGGATCCAATGAAAGTAGCTGCTTGAAGTTATTATATTGATTCAACAAGCCTGTGGAACTGCAAAAATACTAGTACCTGCGAGCTGCACTTGTGTCACCAGAAACTTGGGTTCAACCAGCATTTCTCTGCAGGAATAGATTTGTACTCCATGCCATCCACTCTTACAAAGGCAAGAAGGAGATACTGGCCATGCACACACAAAGACCAGAATTATCACAGCACCATCAGGTTGGGTTTAACACAAGTGCGTCTGATTCTGCACAGTTTATTGTAGTATGACCTCTTATTCTTAAGCACTGGAAACTGTCCTAGACTTTCTAAAACTGTAAATGTATTATCTGATAGAGACTTCTAGATGCAGATTCCTTACCTTTGAATTTCCCAGGTGTCAGGCTGGATTCAGAAACTTTTGCGTGAGCAGTACCCCCCTGCACAGGCTGTCAGGTGGCTCCATTCGGCTCTGCATGACGGCGTCGTTAGCGTTGGTTATGACGTTGCAGTCACCAATATAGGTGCCACCCATACACTGGGACGTCAGTTATTTTCTTTCTGCGCCAGTTAAGCGCTGATCTGGAGAAGAGCTACCCCTCTGTCTCTTTTTGTCGAGGGATGTCTTCTAGAAAGACAGGGTTTAAACCGTGTGGTGCCTGTCACTGTGCCAGGTCGGTAATTGACCCTTCCTCGTCTGACGCCGGTCGTGCCAACACAACCTTACCGGCATCGTACTCTAAGTCAATGCCTTCAACGCTGCCGGCGCCGTCAGCCCCATCCTTATTCCAGATGACTCAAGTTGGATCGGCGTTGCTCGATGCCGACTCCGGCACTGGCAGAACCCAGAGGTTCTAGGTTGTTGCCTGGTCATTTTGAGGACGTTTCAGGCACTGGATAGGATTGGGAGGAGTCTATGGACCCTTTAGAACATGAGGATGTTTCAGTAGAACAGTTGGACTGGTATGAGAAACTTGGGGAAGCCAGTGGACTGGACACATCCCCAGATATTGGCATGCTCTCTCCACTAACTGTAGCTATGGAGGAGGGGGCTTCTTATGCCATTGTGGTAAGGAGGGCAGCAGAGGTCCTTGGACTGGAGCTGCCCTCCGTGCAGGTCAGGACTAATCTCCCGACCAAAGTGCTTTACCCTGGGGGCTTCCACCTCTGAACCCCTATTGCCCTTTAAGGTAGCACTGACTGATGTCCTTCTAGGCATGTGGTCCAAGCCTAGCGCAGGGGCTCCTATGAACAGGACAATTGCACGCCGCCATCGCCCGAGGTTCCTCAGCCAACACCCCACCGCTGAGAGCTTGGTGGTGAAGGCTTCGACATCCCAAAGCTGCTCCTCCGGATAGGGAATCCAAGAGGCTGGACACACTTGGGAAGAAGATGTTTTCTTCCAGTAGCCTGGCATTGCGGTTGGTGAATACTGCATGCTTATTGGGCCATTTCTCCCACTCCCTTTGGGAGATGGTTGCGCAAGTGCTGCCACAGGCACAGGTCCCGGAGGAGGCCTGGACTGTACTCTCAGGAGAGATGAAACAAAATTCACAATTAGGTGTGGACTTGACACGACTGACTCGCTGTGCAGAGCAGTTTTGTCGACGGTGGCCTTATGGCGCCACGCCTGGCTAAGAACATCTGGCTTATCGGGCGATGCACAGGCTAAACTAATGGACATGCCCTTTGACGTATCTCATCTCTTCGGAGAGCAGGCGGACTCGGCCTTGGAGCACTTCAAGAACTCTCGTGCTGCGGCCATATCCTTGGGCCTCTCAGTAACATCCCGTGGCCAGTCTAGCTTTTGCCCCTTTCGTGGCAACAGAGCAGGTTTTCATCCGCGCCAACCGTATCCCAGCCTTCGGCCTGTGCATACTTCCCAAGTTGTGCGAGGACGTGGACGCGGCTCATTCTGACCTCGGAATGGTAGCCAGAAGTAGTCACCCAGCCCTCGGCAGCTGCGGCCTCCAAGCACTCCTAGTTTGAGTCTGCAAGACCATTCTATTCCAGTTGGAGGGAGAATCCATCACCATCTTCTCCACTGGAGGTCCATAACATCGGACAAGTGGGTCTTGCAGATCATTCAGGAGGGCTAGTCTCTTCCTTTCCTTTCCTCCTTCTATTCCGCCACATCTGAAAGAAACAGTTAGTTATAGATTCCTTACCTTAGAATTACCCCCAGGTGTCAGACTGGATCCGGAGAATTTTTCGTCAGCAGTACCCCTGCGCGTCGAAAGGTGGCGTCTGTCGACTCCGCGTTCGTCGTTGGTGTCGTGGTCGCCGGGATGACGTCGCGATAGCTACTTAGATGCCGCCCTTGCGCGCTGACGACAGTTCTTTATTTTTCCGCGCCAGCCAGCGCAGATCCGGAGAGAGCGGTACCGCCAGTCACTTTTTGACTGACGTTTTGCCGATTTTTGTCGACACCGTTTTCGAGTCTTCGACTCCTGGTGCACGAGGGATGCCTGGTTTCAAGGCCTGCGGTTCCTGTAGCCAACTGATGTCGGTGACGGATCCGCACTGCGTGTGCCTGTTTTGCCTGGAGCGCGACCACGACCCCAAGTCGTGCTCTGACTGCCAGACCATGAATCCAAAGTCTTTGCGGGAGCAGTCCCGAAAGCTTCTTGAGGCCCGGCAGTCAGCTCTGCGCCGTTCGAGGTCCCGGTCGCGTGGGAGGTCAAGGGACCGGTCGCGGAGCCACCACCACCAGTCTTCTTCCAAGTCTTCGCACTCCTGAGGTAAGTCGAAGCACAAGAAGAAGTCGAAGAAGCATCGTCGCTCTTCGACTTCTCCCCGTCGGTCGGCCGACGCGACAAGGGATGTGGGTAGTGCCCCTCCCGTGGCTCCGCTTGCCGAGCCCGAAGGGTCGACTCCGAGTTTCTCCCCTTCCCGGTACCCGGAGAGACCCCTGCCCAGCTTCGCCAATTTTACGAAGCGATGCATGCTATCTTTGGGCAGCTGACTCTGCTGGCGCACCTTCGGACCCTGTGGACTCGGCTGGGGGCCCTGGGGTTTCGACGCTGGTGGCTCCGGCGCCGCAGGGTCCCCTTGGATCCAGGCCTGGATCCGGATCGGCGCCGGTCGACCTAATTACACCTCCCCCGGCACCGAATCCAGCGGCACCACATCCGCAGCTGACGCTGGCTGTGTCCCCAGCCGGCGTCGACCCCGGCCTCCACCTCGATGTTGACACAGGGCCAGACCGACGCCGGATCCGGCGCCGGCGGGTACTTTTGTGCCCTTGTTCTACCCTGGCTCTTTTAGACCAGATTGGCAGCCAGAAGAGGGTGAGGAGGATTGGGAGAGGTCTGGTGACCCTTTAACTGACCATTTGGGTTACGAGCCGAACTGGAGAGAGCAACTGGGGGAAGCCAGTGGTCTGGATACCTCACCAGACCTTGACATGTTGTCTCCTTCTACCGTGGCTACGGAGGAGGGAGCGTCTTATGCCGTGATGTTGCGTAGGGCGGCCGAGACTCTCAACCTCAAGCTACCTACGGTGGCAGTCAGGACTAACCTCCTGACAGAGGTGCTTCAACCTGCAGCGAGCTCTTCGGAGCCCCTGCTACCGTTTAATGAAGCCCTCACTGACATCCTTTTGGGCACCTGGTCCAGGCCCAACACAGGAGCTCCTGTGGATAGGATAATTGCCCGACGCCACCGCCCGGCCCTGGGCGACCCCACTTTCCTCTCACAACACCCCACCCCTGAGAGCTTGGTGGTCCAAGCCTCTACCTCCAAAGGTGCATTCCCTAACGCACCACCTGATAGGGAATCCAAAAAGCTGGACCATCTTGGGAAGAAGATGTTTTCTTCCTCCAGCTTGGGACTGCGGTCGGTAAACACTGCATGTCTGTTGGGCCGTTACACCCACTCCGTGTGGGATACGGTGGCACAAGTGCTGCCTCAGTGCCCGGAGGAGGCTCGGGCTGTACTCTCCAGTGCAGTTGCCGAAGGGAGAGATGCAGCAAAGTTTACCATCCGCTGTGGGCTGGATACTGCCGACTCACTAGGCAGGACGATTTCCACGTCGGTAGCCCTTCGACGCTACGCCTGGTTGAGGCCGACTGGTTTTTCTGGGGATGTCCAATCCACACTTATGGACATGCCCTTTGATGGGCGTCGCCTATTCGGCGACAAGTCAGACAACGCGCTGGAGCGCTTTAAGGACTCTCGGGCTACGGCCAGGTCCTTGGGCCTCTCCACCACCTGCCCTGCGCAGTCTGCCTTTCTCCCCTGTCGTGGCTACGGAAGGGGTGCCCCGCCACATCACGCCCAGAGCCACATTCCAGCGCAAGCTGTTCAACCCCTCCGCGGCCGGGGACGTGGGAACCACCGCCGTAGTTCTAGGGGCCAGCGGGCGGGCCAGTCCACCACAGCCCCCCTGCAGCAGCCTCCAAACCCTCCTAGTCCGACCTTTCAGGGCCACCAATCGTCAGTGGGCGGCAGGATTCCCCATCACCTCCCCCACTGGCGCAACATCACGTCGGACAGGTGGGTTCTGCAAATAGTCCGAAGGGGCTACTCCCTCCCCTTCAAGACTACCCCTCCATCCATGCCGCCTCAGTACCATCGCATGTCGGAGGATTATCTGGCCCTTCTCCAACAGGACGTTTCGGCACTCTTGACCAAGGGAGCCATCGAGCGAGTTCCTGTCCCAGAAGTAGGTCGTGGTTGCTATTCCCACTACTTTCTGGTGCCCAAGAAGGACAAAGGCCTGCGTCCTATCTTGGATCTCAGGAACGTCAACCGCTTCCTCCGGAAGGAGAAGTTCAAAATGGTGACGCTAGCTCAGGTCCTGTCTGTACCCGACCCTGGAGACTGGATGGTAGCGTTGTACTTGCAGGATGCTTATTTTCACATCCCGTGCTGCTGGCCCTCCGACGTTACCTGCGGTTCACGGTAGGCCACGAGCACTTTCAGTTTACTGTGCTCCCCTTTGGTCTTACCAGCGCCCCTCAGGTGTTCACGAAAGTGGTGGCGGTGGCTCATCTGCGCAGATCAGGGGTTCCAGTCTTTCCCTATCTCGACGACTGGCTGTTGAAGGTGGGCTCGCCCCAGGCTGTCGTCTCCCACCTCCAGATTACGGCCGTCGTCCTGCATTCGCTGGGGTTCTCCATCAACGTGCCGAAGTCGCACCTGACTCCCTCTCAGAAGCTCCTCTTCATCGGAGCAGTTCTGGACACGACGCAGTTTCGGGTCTATCTCCCGAACAGCGGGTCCAGGATATTCGGGCTATGATTCCGGTCTTTCAGTCTCTTTCCCGGGTTTCGGTCAGGATGACCCTCAGGCTACTGGGCCTAATGGCCTCCTGCATCCTGCTGGTGGACCATGCCAGCTGGCATATGCTGGCTCTGCAGTGGGACCTGAAGTTCCAGTGGGCTCAAAATCAGGGAAACCTGTCCGATTGCATCCAGATCTCGGAGGGCACTGCACACCAATTGCAGTGGTGGCTAAAGAACCAGGATTGGGTCGACGGCAGGTCCTTCTCCCTTCCCCAACCAGAGTATACAGTGGTGACCGATGCATCACTTCTGGGATGGGGCGGTCACATGGGGGAGGCGGAGATCAGAGGCCTCTGGTCTCCGGCGGAGTCCCAGCTCCACATCAACCTTTCTGGAGCTTTGGTCGGTCCGCCTTGCACTGAAAGCATTCCTTCCCTCTGCCGGGGAAGAGTAGTTCATGTGGTACTGCAACAAACAGGGCGGGTGGGGTCGTGGACCCTATGTCAAGAGGCTCTCCGTCTCTGGACATCGCTGGAACATCAGAGCATATCCCTGGTGGTTCAACACATGGCAGGTTCACTGAATGCCAGGGCGGACGAACTCAGCCGCAGGTGCATGATGGATCACGAATGGCGTCTTTACTCGGAGATGGCGCAAGGTCTCTTTCAGCAGTGGGGGAGAGCCTTGGTTATCTATTCGCCACCGAAGAGAATGCGCAATGTCAGCAATTCTGCGCGTTGGAATTTCCAAGGCAGCACTCGCTAAGCAACGCTTTTCGTCGCGAGTGGAGTTGCGGTCTTCTATACGCCTTTCTGCCTATACCACTTCTGCCCAGAGTGCTGAAGAAGATCAAGCGTGACCGGGCCCAACTCATTCTTGTGGCTCCGGATTGGGCACGAAGAGTCTGGTATCCCGAGCTGCTACACATGGCCATCGATCCTCCGATCAGACTGCCTCTTCGGGAGGATCTTCTGTCGCAGCAGCAGGGGACAGTCCTCCACCCGAACCTGTCCAGCCTCCACTTCCTTGGTTGGAGATTTAGCGGCTGCAGTTGACGTTGTTTGTACTGCCTCCTGAAGTCTGTGATGTTATCTTGGCAGCCAGGCGTCCCTCCACTAAGACGGTATACACCAGTAGATGGAACAAATTTGTGGCATGGTGCGCAGCAAAGGTTGTGTATCCCCTTTCTGCCCCTCTTTCTGAGGTTCTCTTGTTCCTTCTTTCTTTGGCCCAGCAGGGCTCTGCTCTGGGCACTCTTAAGGGCTACCTCTCGGCCATTTCAGCCTTTCTTAGGATTCCTGATCAGCCTTCTCTTTTCAAGTCCCCTATTGTAAATCGCTTCCTAAAGGGAATTACTCATCTTTTTCCTCCTATTCCCTTCGTAATGCCTCAGTGGGACTTGAACTTGGTTCTGACTTAGCTTATGTGCACTCCCTTTGAGCCACTTCATAACTGAGCTCTTCATCTTTTTACCTTAAAAACTGCTTTTCTGGTTGCCATCACCTCTGCTCGCAGGGTGAGTGAGCTCCAGGCTCTTTCTTCAAAACCTCCTTTCCTGGCTGTTCATCCGGACAAGGTTGTACTAAGAACCAGACCTTCCTTTCTTCCCAAGGTGGTTACTTCTTTCCACATAGGCCAAACCATCACTTTTCCCACCTTCTTTCCGCCTCCACATCCTTCAAAAGAAGAGAGGCTCCACCGTCTGGATCCAAAACGGGCGCTTTCCTTTTATTTGGATCGCACCAAACAATTCTGGGTGGATGACCAGCTTTTTGTGGGCTACGTGGGCTCTAAGAAAGGTCGGGCCGTGCACAAACGGACCATCTCTAGGTGGGTCGTTTTGTGCATTAAGGTTTGTTATTCCTTGGCAAAGAAGGAGCCTCCAGTGGGGCTGCGCACCCATTCCACCAGGGCGACAGCAGCTACTACTGCTTTGGGACGAGGAGTTCCCCTTAATGACATCTGTCAGGCAGCTACGTGGGCATCTCTGCACACATTCACTAGACACTACTGCCTGGACAGCCAAGTCCGGAGAGACGGCTTCTTTGGCCGTTCTGTTCTCCAGGACTTTCTGGTCTGAACTTGGTTTGCAGACCCACCTCCGGGGTTGGTATTGCTGGGGTATCTATTCTGAGGTAAGGAATCTGTAACTAACTGTTTCTTTCAGATGAACAAGTTACTTACCTTCGGTAACGATATATCTGTAAGAAACATAGGTTAGTTATAGATTCCTTACCGCCCCACCCATCCTCCCCGTTCTGCAACCTGATTTCTACGGTCAGGGAATCCCTTTTAGGGCCCTAGTTTTGTGCACCAGTGGTCAGTGTCTTGCTTGGCTCTGCGCTTCTGGCATGGAATGTCGTGTAAAAGAACTGACGTCAGCGCGCGAGGGCGGCGTCTAAGTAGCCATCGCGACGTCATCCCAGCGACCACGACGTCAACGACGAACGCGGAGCCGACCGACGCCACCATTTGACGCGCAGGGGTACTGCTGATGAAAAATTCTCCGGATCCAGTCTGACACCTGGGGGTAATTCTAAGGTAAGGAATCTGTAACTAACCTATGTTTCTTACAACTATATCGTTACCGAAGGTAAGTAACTTGTTCTTCAAGAACGGCTGGTGGAGGATCATCTAACTTTACTCCAAGAGGAAGTTACAGCTCTCCTGGCCACGGGGGCTATAGAGAGGGTTCCGATTTCAGAAGTAGGCAGTAGTTGCTATTCCCGCTACACTCTGATTCCAAAGAAGAACAAAGGGTTGCGGCCCATTTTAGATCTTCGGACCGTCAATCTCTTCCTCAAAAAAGAGAAGTTCAAGATGCTCACGTGGGCTCAGGTCTTGTCTGTCCTAGACCAAAGAGACTGCCGGGCCACAGGCGTTACCTGTGGTTCAAGGTAGCCATGGGCACTTTCAGTTTACTGTGCTACCTTTTGTCCTTAGCAGTGCTCCTCAGGTGTTCACCAAGGTGAAGGCAGTGGTCGCAGCTCATCTGCGCAGGTTAGGGATTTAATTCTTCCCTTACCTCGACGACTGGCTGTTGAAGGCACCCTCGCCCCAGGCTGTCGTCTTCCACCTTCAGTCTATAGCGGACCTCCTGCATTTGCTGGGGTTCTCTATAAATGTGCCGAAGTCACATCTGACTCCTTCTCAGAAGCTCCCTTTCATCGGCGCTGTTCTGGACACAGTGCAGTCTCAGGCTTATCCTCCCGAGCAGCGAGTCCAGGATATTCAGCTTATGATACTGATGTTTCAGCCTCTATCCTGGATTTTGGTGAGACTGAGTCTGAGGCTGCTGGACCTCATGGCCTCCTGCATCCTGTTGGTAAATCATGCCAGGTGGCGTATGCAGGCTCTGCAGTGGAACCTGAAGTTCCAGTGGACGTAGCATCAGGGGAATCTCTCCAACATGGTCCAGATCTTGGAGGGAACTGCGTAAGACCTGCAGTGGTGGTTGACGAACCACGATTGGGTCAGAGGCAGACCCCTCTCCCTTTGGTGGACCCTTTGTCAAGAGGCCCTGTGTCTCTGAACATGGCTGGAACAGCAGGGCATAGCCCTGGCGGTTCAACACCTGGCAGTTTCTCTGAACGCCAGGGCGGACGAACACAGCCGCCGATATCTAGCGGCTCACGAATGGTGTCTCCAGTCGGAAGTGGTGCAAGGTCTCTTTCTATGGTGATGAGAACCTTGGTTAGATCTGTTCGCCTCTGAAGAGAATGCGCAATGTGAGCAGTTTTGCGTGCTGGAGTTTCCAAGGCGGCTATCGCTCGGCTATGCTTTTCATCGCAATTGGAGCTCAGGCCACTGTATGCCTTTCCATCCATACCACTTCAGCCCAGGGTTTTCAAGAAGATCAAGAACCACCTGGTCCAAGTCATTCTTGTGGCTCCGGACTGGGCAAGGAGAGTCTGGTATCCAGAGCTTCTGAAAATGAGCATCGATCCTCCTATCAGGCTGCCACTTCAGGAGGATCTTCTGTCACAGCAACAGGAGAGGGTCCTCCACCCAAACCTGTCATCTCTCTGCCTTCATGCGTGGAGATTGAGCGGCGGCAGTTGATAGCTTTCGACCTTCCTCCTGAAGTATGTGAGGTTATTTTGGCAGCCAGGCAGCCCTCCACTAAGATGGTATATGCCTACTGTTGGCAAAAGTTTGTACAATATTGTACAGAGAGCTCCATTGACCCTCTTTCCACCTCTTTATCTTCTATCCTCCTTTTTATTCTTACCCTTGCCCAGCAGGGTTCTACGTTGGGTACTCTCAAGGGTTATCTTTCTGCTCAGTCTGCTTTCTTGCGGCTGCCGAACCAACACTCTTTATTTAAATCTCCTGTTAATAGATTCTTAAAAGGGCTTGCATATATGTTTCCACCAACGCCCTTTGTCATGCCACATGGGACCTTAATTTGGTTCTTACTTTTCTTATGTGCGCTCTTTTCGAGCCTTTGCATAATTGTCCACTCTGGCTGCTTACCATCAAAACAACCTTTCTGGTGGCAATATCATCGGCCCGGAGAGTAAATGAATTGTAGCTATTGTCATCCAAGCCTCCCTATATGATGATTTTTGGAGATAAAGGGGTGCTTCGCACCCGGGCTTCATTCTTGCCAAAGGTGGTGACACTATTTCATCTGTGCCAATCAATCACCCTGCCCACCTTTTTTGATCCCCAGGCGTGTCTCCACCGCCTGGACCCAAAAAGAGCGTTGTCTCTCTACCTTGACCGCACAAAAGAGTTCCGGGTGGACAATCAACTCTTTGTGGGATACGTGGGAGCTAAAAAAGGTCAGACGGTGCAGAAACTGACCATTTCTCGCGGGGTCGTTCTCTGCATTAAGATCTGCTACGACCTGGCTAAGAAACAGCACCCTGAGGGATTACGAGCTCATTCCACCAGGGGGAAGGCTGCGACCACGGCGTTGGCTCGGGGTGTCCTAGTCCTGGACATCTGCCAGGCAGCAATGTAGCACTACTGCCTGGTCCACAGGGACGGGCATTTTGCTCGTTGGGTCCTGCAGGACTACTTAGTGTGAGAAATCTGTCTGCAGCCCACAGCCAGGATGGTATGGCTTGGGTATCTATTCAAAGGTAAAGAATCTGCAGCTAGAAGTCTATCAGTTGAACAAGTTACTTACCTTTGGTAACGCATTATCTGGTAGAGTCAATATCTAGCTGCAGATTCCTTACAGACCCACCCATGCCTCCCCCTCTGCTGAATCATTTGTTAGGGCTAGTGTTGCCCCTTTTCAAGGCCCTAGTTATAACACACACTGAAGTCAGTCACTTCATGGCTCTGCGCTTCTGGCGTGGAAAATTGAAAAAGTACTGACGTCCGCGTGCTGGGTGGCGCCTATATAGGTGACCGCGATGTCATAACCAATGCTAAAGACGTCACACAGAGCTGAATGGAGCCACCCGACGGCGCACCCAGGGGTATTGCTCACGCAAAAGTCTCCAGATCCAGCCTAACACCTGAGGAATTCAAAGGTGAGGAATCTGCAGCTAGATATTGTCTCAACCAGATAATCTGTTACCGAAGGTAAGTAACTGTTTGTTAAGAAAAGAAAATGCATGGATGAGAGCACAATAATAAAGGACCTTTTGTTGGTGCAATGTTGCAGTGGAAAGTGGTTTGTTTTTGAACCCCAGATAAGTCTCACAAACACACCTAAGCTTCCCAAAAGCTTGGAGGGGAGAGGGACAGAAAGACTCTTCTCTCTGACCAACTCCTATCATGAACTGAAACAGTAAGGTGAGGATCAAAAACAGATACGGACACTCATATCACTCTTTTGATTTTAAGTGCAAGCCTGGAGGCAGTTTGCCTCCTCTCCAGTGCGCCTTTTTTGTTTGCTGCTAATCCACGGGTGCAGGGCCGGACTGGGAACCCAAAGCAGCCCTGACAATTTTGTTGGACCGGCCCCCACCCCCAGTGGCAAGTGTGAATCACTGCTGCTTAACAAAACAGCCACCCAGTACTGCTGCTTTTGTTACTGGGGGCTGATATTGCAGCAACGCTGAAAAACCGGCCCCTAGTAACAAAACCGCCCCCCACCGCTCCAAATCCGGCCCCCACCCTTCCAGCCTCCCTTTCAAAACGCCTGATGCCTGCTGCATCCAATCCAGCCTAGTACAGGTGATGACACAGCATTTAGCCTCATCTGGGACATTGGTCCTGTATCCTAGCTGACCAAGAATGCCATTGGCACATTGGCACATTGGTAGTTTTAACAGTCCAGGTAAATGCTGCTGTGCACAGAATGCTGCTTCTGTACTTTATGCTTTTAGCCTGAATGCTTTTAATATTGTTTTAATGTTAGCCTAAATTGTTTAACATTTTTTACTTTATAATTGCTGCTAGTCTGAATCGGTAACTCAATTGGTAATTAGGGTGTAAATTGTGATCAGAGTGTCATTTTAAATAAACCCCTGCTGCCACTTACTCATTTTACTTGCAACGGCGATTCCTTGTGGTTCTGGGGCAATGAGATGCCAAAGTGTAGCTAGCACCTTAACGAGGGAAAGTCTTTCACTGCCATTTTGGGGTTAGCGCTCTAATTCTTCACGCTGGCCAGGTACTTAATGTGCCTCAGAGGTGCAGCAGACACCTGCAGCGGGTCCGCCACTTGCGCACCAAAGGCACGCCTGTCTGTACCCGGCCAGGACCAAGGGCCAGAACCCATGCCAGAGTTAGCAGAGATAGGGTAAGTTACACTGGAGATGAGCTACGGCCGGGAGAGCTTGCGTGCACACAATTGTACCAGGTGACATCAACCTTACATGTGGGGACTGCAAATTTAACTTTGGAAAAATTCAAACCATCTACTATCGACCACAGGTCGGCAAAAGGAAATGCAAACCATCTACGTTGGAAGTTGTACCTGCTAAATTGCAGGTCACTTCTAAAGCATAGCCTTGATCTGTTTACCTTCTTAGAAGATGAGGAACTGGTGCCCATGTTCCTCACTGAAACATGGCTTAACGAGGTTTCCTTGCCTGATATTGCAATGACCCTTCCACAGGGCTACACAATTGCAAGATGTGACTGGGAAGGGAAAAGAGGGGAAGGAGGAGTGGCTATCATTTATAAGGAAGAGCTGAAGGGGAAATTCGATCCCATTCCGATCCAAGGGTGTGAATGTTTGTCATTCTCAAGTGAGCTCTCTGCAACCTTTACATTCTCCGGCCTGCTAATATACCGCCTGCCTGGCCCGGCTGTGCAGTGTAGCTAAGCTGCTGCACATATTGTGGCAGAGCATAGTCTACATAAAGCCTATTTTTCAGTGCTAGGCGACCTAAATCTCCATCTGGAAAATCAAAACTGATAAATAGCAAAAAACTTCATATTAGATCTTGCGGATGTACAATTGACACAACGAGTTGCAGCACCTACCCACAAACTGGTCACCTGTTAGACCCCATATTCTCAAACATACCCCAATTAGACACAAGGGACTCAATAGAATACACTGTCAGACCATAAGATAATACTCTTCCAACTAAATCAAATAGGTTCGAGAGCCATTATGCCCAACCAACCAAGACTAGGACACTGTTGGTCAAAACTAGACATAACAGCATGGGAAAATATGCTTATCAACTCTACCCCAGATATGGAAGAAGACATCACCACTAGAAATGCGGAGTTTGAAGCATGGCTGCTTAACGCCCTAAATAACCTAGTTCCTCTAAAACAACAGAAGGTCAGGCACTCAGGAGAACGTACTCTATGGTTTTTAACACAATTATCTAACCTGAAAAAAGAATCAAAAAGATTGGAAAGGACCTCGAGAAAAAACTAAGATGAGCTTGATAAAGATAACTATAAAATGCAGTCAAAAATATCACTACACCATTAGGGATGCAAGAGTTGGCTATTTGTCCACCAAGATAAGACAGTATAGTGGGGCAACTACATCTCTCCAGATGCCCCATGTCATCATCACAGTGATAGGAAAAACCGCTTTCCCTAAAATTAATAGGAAGGACATGGAAGAAATTCTAAAACTGGTCAAAACAGACTCGCCTTAGGACCCTGCCACTCACTGCCTGAATACTGTCATAGCGCTGGGAGGCCCTTCTGGGTAGCCATGCGCAAAAGAAAACAAACCATGAGAATAGAATAGAACATAATAGGAATTTGGGATTTATTTTTATCCACACTCTTATATCTTTGTTGGGCTTTGAGTTTCCTTTTTGTGCAAAGGGAGCTTTATGTCATTGAGATGTGCTGTGAAAGTGAATGCAGTGCATGCTGTCTATGTATCAGCTTCGTGGTTGACTCGTGGAATGTGATATGCATGGGTTCAGTATGAGTTTGGGTTTCACTAGGTCATGGTGGGCTCAGGAACAGGAACTCACCACACAATCAAAGGAAGTGCCCAGCAACCTCCAATAAATACTGCCCCCAATCACCCAATCACGCAAAAGGTGAGTGAAATAAAAAAGGGCAGCCCTGTAGTCTCCACCCACAGCCATAGATCAAAGGACAATGGCCGCGGGGCCGGACGCTGCACGAGAGCCCCAGCGCCGGAACGACCCGGGGCCAGGAAACCACAAAACTCCCCGCCCCAGCCCAGCACATGAACGGGGAGCGTCCCTGACCCCAGAACAGGAGCGTGGTCGACCGGAAAACCGGAGCGGCCGCGCCGACAACAAGAAAAACAATGCAGAACACAAAACTGCAACTTCAAACACTCACGGCACCGTCCTGAAGAAAATCCAGACCAGGAACCGGGAGCACCAGCGTTCCGACCGTCCGTCGGAGCAGAAAAAAAACAGGCATGGCGGTAGGTGGGCGGGGCTTATGTAATATTAAAATACTGGCGTTGTGATTGGCTGGGTGGAGGCAGGACTGCCTCACGTAGTAAGGACTGGGACGGGGAGGACCCATGAGGGGGTAATGAGATGGGTTAAGTTCCAAAGAACAGTGGCCGTTCGCACAGGTAACGATGTGGGTGGTGAGGCGGGGCGGGGTGGGGGGGGGTGGGGGGGTAGTGGAGTTCGACATACGACGTGAAAGGTGAAAGTAAAGAAATAAAAGCACTTACCTTGTGCTTGGCGCATCGCCGAGCACCAGGTAAGTGCTTTTATTTATTTAATTATTTACTTTCACCTTTCGCGTCCTATGTCGAACTCCACTAACCCCCCACCGCTCCCCCTCGGCCCCACCGCTCCCCCTCGGCCTCACCGCCCCACAGCGTTACCTGTGCGAGCCGCCACTGCGAAAGAATATTATTTGGTTAGAGTATGTATACAAGATATTGACTGAAGAGTATTTATGTACCTGTATATAGTTTATAAATCAGCTTTACAAGTACCAAACAAGATGCAGGCTGTGATCATTACATTGGGGACAAGTAAGTTGAGAATTGGACTCTGAGGTACATGAAAGATATACAGGTACTAAGAAGAAGAAATATATCCCACCCTGCGCTGAGGGCTGCTGGGTAGCTCAGGAAGCACAAATGGCAAAGGATCTGTGCGATGGAGAGAGGCTGCTGCTTCACTGGCATCAAGCAGCTGCCTTGGGAGAGGAGTTCAGAGTGGAGAGAGGTCACCTGTCCAACGTGAAGGTGTTTTAGCTGGTTAACAAGCTGCTTAGTGATGACGTGCAGCTGTCCTTCTCACCAATATTGCCTGAAGGTATCACCGTCCTGCTGGGAGGTGACAGGGACTAGCGGTAGCTAAGGAGGCCCTGACGGGGCCTAAAGAAGGGGTGTGTCCAAATGTACTGCAGTGACTGGTAGTATTACTGAGAAACCCATCAGTCCTTTTGAGGGGGTAGAGTGCAGCTATCTACTAGTGCATAATCTTTCCATGGGCCTTCCCCCACAAGTAGAGTTCACGTGGCCCTAAATAGGAATGGACCAGTGCTTAATTTGAGCCAGTGGTTTCCGGTGCTCCGCACTGGCACTTAATCATCAACATTGGTGCTTGAGCACCAATTAAGGACACATTCATTTTGGTAGGCACAGGGAGATTAAGTGATTCACACAGAATCACAGGATGTTGAGCTGACGCCGAGACTCGTACCTGGTTCCCAAGCTCCAAAGTCGGCAACTCTGGCCATTACGCCACATCCTCTCCCCACTTGTAGGATTTCATGGTTCTTGTTTAGGCAGCGCTAACAGGAGAAATGGGCTGGTGGAAACTGCCTCCTGACGAGAGCACCAACACTTATTTTTTTTTTTTTTTTTTTAACAAATCAACCACTGGATTGGACAGATCAGTTCCACTGAGTTTAGATACGCCACCTCATCCAAGCCTCTTTGTCATTGTATAAGTAGGCCAACTGAAATCAACTCTGGAAAGGATCAAGCAGTGCTAGTGTGTTTTTTCAGTGTGATAAAGCCAGAAGTTCAAAAATAGTTTTTGTTGGGAGAAAGGAGTCAGCCGCAGTCTCGAAACTGTTAATTTTTTGGGCGGGGGCAGCTCGCACTAGCTCCCCCAGACACAAACACACACACCATAACTAACATACCTATCATTATGAGGACTAGAAATTGACTGTAAGGAAGTGGGTATTTACTTTTTTAACACCATGCACGATTTGATAGTATGGTAGGTTATAAAGTGGACCGAGGCAAATATAACTGCACTTTTACGATACAGTTGCTCAAGTGTACCTAAACACACACTACGGGGACCGATCCTCCTGACGCACCGGTCCTCACAAAGATAGCGTTTGTCAGATTCTGACAAGGTTAACCCACACTATGAGGACCGAGCCGGTCCCCGCGTGGTGGGTGGATCTCTCTCACTCTCTCTCTCTCTCTCTCTCTCTCTCTCTCACACATACACACACACTTTCTCTCTCACTCTCCTTCCCTCCCTCCTCTTTACAAGCCGCTCCGCAACTGCTTAAGTAGTTATGGAATCATGGGTCTCCTCCTTTTGCCACATGGTGTATAATGTTTTGATATCAGCAGAAAATGTTAGTGCCCCATGCTGTGCTTGAGGCAATATAGTGCCAGGATAGGTCTCATGGAGGGGGGGATTGGGGGTGGGGGTGGTCATGGCTTCTGACCGATCCTACTGACGCACCGGTCCTCACAAAGACAGTGTTTGTCGGATTTTGACAGGGTTAACCCACGCTATGAGGAGCGGTCGGTGTCTGTCTGTCTCTCTCTCTCTCTCACTCACTCACACTCCCCTCTTTACAAGCTGCTCCACAACTGCTAAAGTAGTTATGGAATCAAGGGGTTTGCCACACAGTGAATAATGTTTTGATATCAGCAGAAAATGATAGTGGCCCATGCTGTGCTTGAGAAAATAAAGTACCAGGATAGGTCTCATGGAGAGGGGGTGGAGGGGGGCATGGCTTCTGGCAATCCTGCACGTGCCACGTCATAGTATCCGTGCTACAATCAGTCTTTTAGGGAGTCTAGCCTCGGGACACAATAGTGTTTCTGAACTCTAGGTATGTCCTACCTGGGGGCCAGAGAAAGGATTTGGAGCAGGTTTGCAACGCCAGCCAACACGTCTTTTTGGCTCGCCTTCCCCTTTAATTGCTGCTGCTTCTTGTGAGAACTGGGTGGGTGGGGGAGCTTATGGCTGCCGAAGGCTCAGCTGTGTGTGCGCATGCCGCCTTCCGCCAAAACCTTGACTTGCAGTCTGACATATAGTGTTTTTATTTTCTTGTAATCCTTCTTGTTGGGAACATTTCCTTGAACGTGCAGTTTAACGTTTCAAGGAACAGTGTTTGTTTGCGGCTGGGCTGCGGGGAAACAATTTTTTTTCCCGTCCTGCCACCCGAACTGCAGATTGCATAACACTGTGACTGTTTCTTCTGAGAAGTGTCGTGCAGGCAGTAGGTAAAGCTGTAAATCGTGAGGAAGCCGAAGTAACACATTTTAGATCAGTATGTTCAACTTGAATAATTAATATGTACTGGGTATAAAGGGAAAAAGTAACAAGAGGCTCAGAATTGTTACTGCGTTCCTTGCCGCGAGAAGCTTATGAGCTGATGACAGCGTGATGAACCATTTAAAAAGAAACCGCGAAGCTTTCTTCGAACCAGGATTCTTATAAACCTTGCTGCTAGGAACTTTGTTTATATGACCGTCTGCTACTGAGAAAATTCAAACTCAGATTGCTTGGAAGAGTCCATCATATGTTCTTTCATACTGTGCTATTACCCTACCTTGCCCTCTGGCAGTGCTGTAGAGGGATTATGTGGGGCGACAGGTATCGAGCAAAGTGCATTTGTGACGCCTTGCGCGTGGGAGGGGCCGGCAGCTTCCATCAAGGGTCGGCCACCAGTTGCCTCACGACGATAGAATGAGTGACGCAGCCTTCTAGCCCCTTCTGTTGCAGCGAAACAGTGCATGAATATTAATTGTTTGGAATCATTAGGGTCCCTCCTTCATTGTTGAGAGAACGGAGGTAATTACATCACTCATTGCGTTTGTATTCCTTGTCATGATTTTATTGGGGGAGAGGCATACCTGCCAACTTACAAAATAACCTCACCGTGTGAGGAGGGGCAGGGCCTTGGAGGGGGCTGAGCCTGGTGCCGAGAGCTTTCTAAGAGGCACTCTGCCCCTCACCAAGCTCCCTCCCTCTCCCAAAAAACCCAAAACAAAGGGTCATCGAGGCTGTCACGATGTCCTGGGGTGTTTTCACTCCTTTTAATGGACATGGCTGCTTACAGCCTCTGAAAACGAGTTGTAAATCCACTGTTTACAGTGGTTTTCAGCTTGCTTTTCCTGCCTCCGTGTGATACCTGCTCCTCACCGGTGACCGTGTGAAGGGAGCCGAAATCGTGTCACATAGGGTGGCACCATATGAGTTGGCAGGTATGGAGAGGGGAGAGTGGCAATAACTTACTTGAGGACAACTGAAAATTCAGGTGGATGAGCATACATTAGCCACTTTAGCAGTGGCATATCAAGGATGCCACAGGCCCTAAAGCTAGTACGCAAAGTGTTCAAGCAGCAATCATGTCGCTGAATAGAAGTCAGGGGCCAGTAGAAGAGATGAAAGGGTGTATTAGGTTCTTAATGTAGGAAACACATCTCAGCCATCCTCCTCAAGGCGGGCCATCGGTTCACTCCTTCAAACCCAAACACTCTACTTAGAATCCCCCCAAGACAATTCCAGGACACATAAGCCCACATTCTAAATGACCTGGTGCCAGCCTTAGTTACCACTCAAATTGGCCCCTTTAATCTTGGTTGAGTGGCGAAAGGCGTTCATAAATGGGGAGCAGTTGGCCCTTAACACCCCTTCAACTCAGTGAACCTGCATCTGCTGGACCACTGATAAATACACCCCTTGGCTTGACAGCCTGGTCATGCTGGCAACAGACGGGGACATGAACAGGTCAGGGAGCGCCTTCCACTCCTGGAGCAAAGGGAACACTGCAAGCGGCCCTCCGTAGCACCAATCCCACTCACCGCCTACTCTCTCCCCGAGAGCACGGTGCTCATGTCTGTAGATTCTGAATATGGTTTTGTCTATATATTCTACTATTTTTTAGCACTCCACAGCGCTCTGATGTGGCTGAAAGAGAACATGTTGTCAGTAAGCAAAATAAAACACAAACAGAAAACAAATAACTTCTTCCATTCTAGCACTGTATTTGCTTCTTGTTAATCATACTTTCACCCACTGGCCCTTCACCGTCTCCTCTTTCTGACTCCCTCAGTACATTCACTCCTTTTATCCTATATTTTTATTATCATATATTCACTTCACCCCATCCCTTTCTGCCCTCTTTTGCTTCTTCATTCAAGGATCAGTGGCGTAACGAAACTTGTGGGGGCCCCCCTGCAAAGTGCATAGAGGGGGGACCCCCACGTACCGGACCCAGTCAAGAGCTCTCAGACCCACCCGTGCACAGTGCTGGAGGATGCCCCCTGGAGCTCGCCCTTTGCAACGCCTGGGCTATTGTTACGCCACTGCTAAAGATATAATGGTGACAGACGGTGGAAGAGAATGAGATAGCCCAACATGGCTTGCCCATCACTCCTAGCCTGCTTTCCCTCCCCAGCATGAACAGAGCAGCAGAGGTTTCAAGGTGTCCCATCTCAGGTGTGCGTAGTTAATCCAGTTCCCTTTTATGTTTTATTTTCCTGCATGTGCATTGGTGCATCTACAGTCAGGGGCGTCATGACCCCCCTCTTTAGCAGCTTCAGCGGGGGTAGAATTCTTGATGGGCCTAATCTGTCTGCAGCTCAGCAGACAAAAGCTTATAAATACAGCTGTAAAGGAATATAGTGTCAATAGAAGAGTAAGCAGGAGCAAGGAAGAACAAAAGATGGGTGAATAGAAGAGTCAAAGGTAAAAGGAATATTGAGTGGAAGAAAGGGTGAAAGGATTATGGATAAGTGGATGAATGAGAGGGTAGATGAATAAGTGGGTGAAAGGGGTGAATGGATAGGTGAATGGACAGGTGAAAGGATGACAGTAAAGACATGGATGGATGGATTAGTGGGTGGATGGACAGGTGAAAGGACGGCAGAGTAAAGCAATGGGTAGCTAGATGGATGGACAGGTGAAAGGATGGCAGAGTAAAGGGATTGATGGATGGATGAGTGGGTAAAAAGACGAATGTATTGCAGAGTGGATGGATGGGTGGATGAATGTATAATGGGTGAATGGGTGCATGGATGGCTGGATGTGTGGATGGATGGATGAGTGGATGGGTAGATGGATGGATGGCAGAGTGAATGGTTGGTAAAATGAATGGATGGGTGGATCAATGCAATGATGGATGGCAGAGAGGATAGATGGATGGCAAAGTGGATGGATGGATGGATGGCAGAGTGAATGGATGGATGGAGGGATGGCTGGCTGGCAGAGTAAATGGATGGATTGAATAGGGAAAGATTGAATGATGGATGAAACAATTAATGAATGCCAAAATGTAAAGGTAAAATAGTGGATATCAGCAGGTGGATGGAAGGGTGAAAGGATTATTGGATAGATGCTGGGATGGAGAGACAAAAGAGCTCTTCTTTGGAGGGTTAGACTCACTTGCTTTGCTTGCTTGGTGCCATCAGAGGTTTAGTTCAAAGTGGGGGGTATTTTATTTTTCTGGCGACTACTTTGTGTACAATGGAGAAATCTGCAAGTACCAGTATACAAAGGAAACCCATATCTGGGTGAACTATTTACATCTGATATGGACAGTGGCGTAACTTAAAATTATGGATCCACCTACTCCCACAGAATGTAAAAAAGGGACCTCCTTAGTCTCAAATATCTCGAAGATATTCATTGGCCTTGGGCTGAATGGGGACCCTCCGAAGAGTTGCCCTCCCCACACCTCAGGGGGTGCAGAGGCCTGCGATACACCCCTTCATAAGGGCCAACTTGAGATCGCGGTAGTAGCAGTAAAAAGGACCAGACAACTACTACAACTGCGATTCACTTGTAGGGGCCCTACATCGTACAGAGCTTCTGGAGTGGTTGGATGAAGGATTATGCACTGGCAGTATTAAGAATCCACCCCCCTTTAAAAACAATTGTTCAGGTGACCATCTTCGGACCCAGAGGGCCGGATCTCTGACAAATTGCAAAACTATCCACATGTGAAATTTACGTATAATACATATTAATGGACATATTTTACATAGTCCCTAGTTACCCTGAAAATGTGATCCAGATTCTGCCCTCCTAGATCTATACTGAAAACTTATTAGCTTTCTAGAAGTTCCTAACAACACAGTCAGCCTTTCAACTGCTAAGGTAGCTCAGTAAATTAATGTACTAGCAATCCAAGTTTAATGCTTATGTCAGAGGGTTGAAGCCTGGCATAGCGAGATAGCTTAGTACATTCATGTGAATTTTTAACCAGTAGCCGGTACACCAGACTCACAATCAAACGCTGTCACATTATTATTGTAGTTATATTTTGTTTAATAGGTGCTCCACATATTTCAAATTCCAGCCGGCACGTTTGTGATGGTCACTATATACCTCTTGACTTCATCAGGGCTTGACATTTGTAAACATAAACATATGTAAAAAAATGTATCTGAAAGAGACACGTTAGTGACAGATTCCTTACCTTAGAATATCCCCAGGCGTCAGGCTGGATCCGGAAAGTTTTGCGTAGCAGTACCCTTGCGCGTCGGTAGGCGGCGTCGTGCGGCTCCGCGTCCGTCGTCGTCGTCGGGATCGCCGGAATGACGTTGCGGCCAGTACTTAGACGCCGCCCATGCGCGCTGACGTCAGTTCTTTCTTTTTCCGCGCCAGTAAGCGCAGATCCGGAGAGAGCAGTGCCCCAGTCATTTTTTGACTGAACTTTTTGTGATTTTTTTTGTCACTGTTTTTCTCGAGTCGTTCGACTCCAACGGTGTCAGTAGGGATGCCTGGCTTCAAGCCATGCGACGCCTGTGGTCGGATGATGCCGATCACGGACCCGCATCGAGACTGTCTCTACTGCCTCGGGCGCGACCACGACTCCAAGTCGTGCCCTGACTGTCGGGCCTTGCATCCGAAGGCTTTGCGAGAGCGGTCTCAAAAGCTCCTCGAGGTCCGGCAGTCGGCTCCGCGCCAATCCAAGCCCCGGTCACGAGAGAGGTCGAGGGGCCGGTCGCGGAGTCCTCATCGTTCTTCTGGGTCGAAGTCTTCGCACTCCTCCGGTAAGTCGAAGCACAAGAAGTCGAAGAAGCGTCATCGCTCGGCGACTTCCCCTCGCCGGTCGCGCGACTCGGCTGAGGGTCCCGTCGGCACCGTCCCCGCGGCTCCGGGAGTTCCTGTGGAGCCGCCGCATTACCTGCCCTTCCCGGGTTCGGCGGCGACTTCGGCCGAAATACAGGAGTTCCTGTCGGCCATGACCCGCCTTTTTGGGCCTCAAGGTCCCCCCGGTGCGCCTTCGGGCCCTAGTGGGGTTCCTACGGCGCCGCCGGCGACTCCGGTCCCGGCGCAGCCAGCGACCCCAGCCCCGGCCCCGGCCTCGGCCCCGGTGCTGCCATAACCCCTGTCGACGCCCGTTGACCTGACGACACCTCCACCGGCGTCGATTTCACCGGTGCCGTTCTCAACGCCGCCCGGGGCTCCGGGCGACGTCGTCCCCAGGTTCTCTCCGGATCCGGACTCGGTGCCGGACCGACGTCGATAGACACCGGCGCCGCTGAGACCTTGGGTCCCACATGTCCCTCCTCCTTACATTGACCCTGATTTGGAGGACGAAGAGAACTGGGAGGGGTCTGAGGACCCTCTCACTGCCCAATGTGAGTATGATCAGGACTGGGCTGAGGAACTTGGGGATGCCAGTGGTCTGGACACCTCTCCTGACATTGGCATGCTGTCTCCTCCTTCCGTGGCAACGGAGCAGGGAGCAAACTTTGCTACGGTGTTGCGTAGGGCAGCTGAGGTCCTGCACCTCCAGTTACCTACAGTGGCTGTCAGGACTAACATCCTGACGGAAGTGCTTCAGCCGGTGGCTACCTCCACGGAGCCACTGCTGCCGTTCAACGAGGCACTTTCGGACGTTCTTTTGGGCACCTGGTCCAAGCCCACCACAGGGGCTCCTGTGGATAGGAACGTAGCCCGACGCCATCGCCCTGCTCCGGGCGACCCCCTGTTCCTTTCTCAACACCCCACCCCTGAGAGCTTGGTTGTCCAAGCCTCTGCCTCCCAAAGCGCCTTCCCTACCGCTCCCCCGGATAGGGAATCCAAAAAACTGGACCAATTTGGGAAGAAGGTTTTTTCTTCCACCAGTGCTGGCTTGAGGTCTGTCAACACCACTTGCCTTTTGGGCCGATATACCCACTCCTTGTGGGATTCGGTGGCGCAGGTCCTGCCCCAGTGTCCTGAGGAGGCCCAGGCACTGCTTTCCCGCGGCATTGCGGAAGGATGAGATGCGGCAAAATACACCATCTCCGATGTGGCCTAGATACCGCGGACTCGCTAGGCAGATCGCTTGCGACGACAGTGGCGCTGCGCCGTCACGCCTGGCTGAGGACCACTGGTTTCTCGGGCGATGTCCAAAACACACTTATGGACATGCCCTTTGATGGCGTCGGCCTTTTCGGCAACTTAGCAGACCACGCGCTGGAGCGCTTTAAGGACTCGCGGCTACAGCCAAGTCCCTGGGCCTTTCTGCTGTGCGCCCTCCGCAACAGCCTGCTTTTCGCCCCTTTCGTGGCCACGGAAGGGGCGCCCAGTCAAGTCCGCTGCCCAGCCACCGGCCCGCGCAGCAAGCGTCTTCGCGTGGCCGAGGACGTGGCTACCGTCAAGGCGGGTCGGGTAACCAGCGTGCGGGTCAGGCCACCACCTCCGCCCCGTCCGCGGCCTCCAAGCCCTCCTAGTCCCTCCTTTCAGGTCCACAGTACGCCAGTCGGGGGCAGGGTCCGCCATCACCTTCACCGCTGGCGTGCCATTACATCAGACAAGTGGGTCTTGGACATTGTCCGAAGGGGCTACTCCCTCCCCTTCGAGACTACCCCCCCAGCCATGCCACCTCAATGCCACCGCATGTCAGGGGATCATTTGGTGCTTCTTCAAAAGGAAGTTGCGGCCCTCTTGGCCAAGGGGGCCATCGGGCGCGTTTCGACCGCAGAAGTAGGGCGTGGTTGTTACTCCCACTACTTTCTGGTGCCCAAAAAGGACAAGGAGGACATGCGTCCTATCTTGGACCTCTGGAACGTCAATCGCTTCGTCCGGAAGGAGAAGTTCAAGATGCTCACCCTAGCTCAGGTCTTGACTGCCCTCGACCCTGGAGATTGGATGGTAGTGTTGGACTTGCAGGACGCATATTTTCACATCCCCGTCCTGCCGGCCCACCGGTGTTACCTGCAGTTCACGGTAGGCCTCGAGCATTTTCAGTTCACCGTGCTCCCCTTTGGCCTTACCAGCACCCCTCGGGTGTTCACGAAAGTGATGGCGGTGGTCGCAGCTCATCTGCGCCGGGCAGGGGTTCCAGTCTTCCCCTACCTCGACGACTGGTTGCTGAAGGCGGGCTCATCCCAGGCAGTCGTCTCCCACCTCCAGACTACGGCCGAACTCCTGCACTTGCTGGGGTTCTCCATCAACGTGCCGAAGTCGCACCTGGTTCCTTCTCCACAGCTCCTTTTCATCGGAGCAGTTCTGGACACGATGCAGTTTCGGGCCTATCCTCCCGAACGGCGAGTCCAGGATATACAGATGACCCTGAGGCTGCTGGGCCTCATGGCCTCCTGCATCCTGCTGGTCGATCATGCCAGATGGCATATGCGGGCTCTGCAGTGGGACCTGAAGTTCCAGTGGGCGCAGCATCAGGGGAACCTGTCCGATTACGTCCAGATCTCGGAGGGGACTGCAAAACAGTTGCAGTGGTGGCTCTCGAACCGGCAATGGGTCATGGGCAGATCCCTCTCCCTTCCCCAGCCAGAACACACAGTTGTGACGGACGCGTCCCTTCTGGGATGGGGCGGTCACATGGAAGAGGCGGAGATCAGAGGCCTCTGGTCTCCGGCGGAGTCCCGGCTCCATATCAACCTTCTGGAGCTCCGGGCGATCCGACTTGCACTCAAGGCATTCCTTCCCTCTGTCAAAGGGAAGGTAGTGCAGGTGCTCACAGACAACACCACCGCCATGTGGTACTGCAACAAACAAGGCGGGGTGGGGTCGTGGACCCTATGTCAGGAGGCTCTGCGTCTCTGGACATGGCTGGAACATCAGGGCATATTCCTGATGGTTCAACACCTGGCAGGTTCCCTGAACGCCAGGGCGGACGAACTCAGCCGCAGGTGCATGATGGATCACGAATGGCGTCTTCACTCGGAGGTGGCGCAAGGACTCTTTCCACAGTGGGGAGAGCCTTGGTTAGATCTATTCGCCACCGAAGAGAACGAGCAATGTCATCAGTTCTGCGCGTTGGAATTTCCAAGGCGGCACTCGCTCGGCGACGCTTTTCGTCGCGAGTGGAGTTGCGGTCTGTTGTACGCCTTTCCGCCTATACCACTTCTACCCAGAGTGTTGAAGAAGATTCGGCGCGACCGGGCCCAAGTCATTCTTGTGGCTCCGGACTGGGCTCGAAGAGTTTGGTATCCCGAGCTACTCAGTATGAGCGTCGATCCCCCGATCCGTCTGCCTCTTCGGGAGGATCTTCTGTCGCAGCAGCAGGGGACGGTCCTCCACCCAAACCTGTCCCGTCTCCACCTCCTTGCGTGGAGATTGAGCGGCGGCAGTTGATTCCTTTCGACTTGCCTCCCGAAGTTTGTGATGTGATTCTGGCAGCCAGGCGTCCACTCCACTAAGGTGGTATACGCCTGCAGGTGGAACACGTTTGTGGCATGGTGCGCAGCAAAGGCTGTGAATCCCCTTTCTGCCCCTCTTTCTGAGGTTCTTCTGTTCCTTCTTTCTCTGGCCCCACAGGGCTCTGCCCTGGGTACCATCAAGGGCTATCTTTGTGCAATCTCGGCCTTCCTCAGGCTTCCTGATCAGCCCTCCCTTTTCAAGTCCCCTGTTGTTAACAGGTTTCTTAAAGGCATTACACACCTCTTCCCTCCTGTTCCATTTGTAATGCCTCAGTGGGACTTGAACTTGGTTCTTACCTTTTTAATGTGCGCTCCCTTTGAGCCTCTACATAACTGTCCTCTTCGTCTTCTGACTCTGAAGACAGCCTTTCTGGTGCCCATCACCTCCGCTCGGCGGGTGAGTGAGCTCCAGGCTCTTTCGTGCAAACCCCCCTTTCTGTCTGTCCATCCAGACAAGGTTGTTCTTAGGACACGTCCGTCCTTCTTGCCAAAGGTGGTTACTGCCTTCCACATTGGGCAGACCATCACTTTGCCCACCTTCTTTCCGCCTCCGCATCCTTCCAGAGAGGAAGAGAGGCTCCACCGTCTGGACCCAAAACGTGCGCTTTCCTTTTACCTCAACCGCACACAACAGTTCCGGGTGGATGACCAGCTCTTTGTTGGCTACGTGGGGGCCAAAAAAGGTCGGGCGGTACAGAAGAGGACCATCTCCCGCTAGGTAATCTTGTGTATCAAAGCCTGCTATTCTTTGGCTAAGAAGGAGCCCCCTGTTGGGCTACGTGCCCATTCTACCAGGGCAACAGCTGCTACCATGGCTTTAGGCCGCGGTGTTCCGCTGCAGGATATATGTCAGGCAGCTATGTGGGCCTCGCTGCACACGTTTACCAAGCATTACTGCCTTGACAGCCAGGTCCGGAGGGACGGCTTCTTTGGCCGCTCTGTCCTCCCGGACTTCCTTGTCTGAATCTGTTCGCAGACCCACCACCGGGGTTGATATTGCTGGGGTATCTATTCTAAGGTAAGGAATCTGTCACTAACGTGTCTCTTTCAGATGCACAAGTTACTAACTTGTGTAACGATATATCTGTAAGAGACAGTAGTTAGTGACAGATTCCTTACCGCCCCACCCATCCTCCCCGTTCTGCGAACTGATTTCTAGGGTTAAGGACATCCCTTTCAGGGCCCTAGTATTTTTTCAGACACCAATGTCAGCTTCTTGCATGGCTCTGCGTTCCTGGCGCGGAAAGTCGTGTACAGAACTGACGTCAGCGCGCATGGGCGGCGTCTAAATACTGGCCGCGACGTCATCCCGGTGATCCCGACGCCGACGACGGACGCGGAGCCGCACGACGCCGCCTACCGACGTGCAAGGGTATTGCTACAACTTTCCGGATCCAGCCTGACGCCTGGGGATATTCGAAGGTAAGGAATCTGTCACTAACTACTGTCTCTTACAGATATATCGTTACACAAGTTAGTAACTTGTGCTTTAGCTCAATATCCTATATTTGCGAGTCCACCCCAGGGCCGTACTGCCCGTATTGGGCATCGGGTGTTTTCCCGGTGAGTCAGAAGGGTGGGGACTGGTTTTGGGCCCGTGGGGGCCGGTTTTGCAGCAGTGCAGCAATATCGGCCCCCTGTCACAAACGTCCCCCCCCCCGTACCCCCACCCGGAGCCAGTCCAGCTGATTGCCAGGGCTGGTTTCTGTTCCCAGTCCAACCGTGGTCCACCCCCAACCGCATGTGTCAAATTGATCTCTCTTTGCAGTCACACACAAGCAAGGAAATGGTATTCCAAAGGTGCACGGAACCAACGTATTTTTGACTGTCTTTGTACCCATGCAAATTCAGAATTACAAGATATCACCCATCAACTGTTTGTACCCCATTGTGGTAGATTAAAGGAAAGTAAGCAGTAAATGAAGTAAGGCAACTAAGATCAACTGATCTCCAGTCAAGTTATACCTGTGATTACATAGTAGGTATATTCCAAGCTGGGATTAGGCAGTTCTTGCTTCATAAGAGGTTAAACTGTAATAATGCCTAAAGAAACCATATAGTAAATTTGTTATGGGTATTGTGTGTGATAATGGAGGAAGATTAATTCTAAATATGAGCTATCTTATGTCTAGAACAAGTGAACTATATGAGACCCTACATACTATTTAAATTTTAAAAGGCCAAATATCCATGAGCTTGCAAATAAAGTTGGCAGTATGATCACCAACTGACCATCGTATTTGAGTGGGGACCTGACAAATAATACGCATAACAAACATATCACACATAATATAAGAAGCCTCGGGTATGGATATAATTTGCCTAATACCCTGCTTTACGCAACCGCATTATCAGTCCCATTCAGCCCAGTAGTATATTTACAAGTCGTACAGAAATGCTAATATGGTGAGTAAATTAGCTTGAATATAAAGAAGAGGTACATAAAGCACACACAAGGTAATTGCCAAGAGAAGTTAAATATCTGGTGATAAGTTTTCACAACACGTGTTACGAGTGTGAAATAAATATCAAAGGAAAGGAAATTCTGTTCTGTGTTCATGTGCATGTTGTAGATGAGCAAAGATACCAGCATAGGCCATATTTAATTCTCAGCACACGTGACACTGTTTATCACTGTGAATATGTGGAAGTTACATTTGCCACCGTAGGTGTGTTGTGGAACCCATGTTTTACCTTAACAACCGTATTTAATGGCATTGTAGATTTCATGTGACCACCTTAGTCAACGTATTACCTACTTTTGAGCCTTTAACTTTTAAAATGCTGCATGATTACCATCCTCGACCTTTGTTTAAAAAAAAGAGTTTTTCTTGCTAAGTATATTGTTAGGATTATTATCATGCAGACTAATGACAATTGATTTAATTGTAAAATGCTTTATATTTCTAGCAATTTAGAATGGGCTCTCTATAACTTTCTCTTCATAGTTCTGAGCTGTGATTTAATGGTTTTATTTAATGCTACATCTTTAGCTTGCATCACAAGGGCATCATTCTGTCTGGTTCCTCTGGAGGATTAAGAGCAAATTTCTACAAAAGCAATAATATTGTCCCTTTGTGTAGCCCACACCACAAATGAAAATGCCCCTTGCTGCTTTAATAGCAAGTGTTTTTATTGTCCTACGCATTCGTAGTCATTTTATTGCAACCAGAAAGCATAAAACGCTCGCCCCAGATACCAACCTGTGGGCTTGCGAGTGCACGCAAAGCTATACAGCAGGTGCTCGACTCACTGAGCTGCCTTTCTGCTTAAGAATAGCAGGTTTTAGTCTCTTTCTGTCCACAGTGTGATCCTGGGGGCCGCGGGGTTTGAAAATCCTAAAGTAAACCTCCCCATTCCAGCCTCAACAAGCCAGACTAAATTTCATATGTAGAATAAAACCATTTTTTATAAAAAAACACAAAACTGTTTGTGTTCATCTAAAACAGAAACACCAAATAGTAGAACCTATTTTTTTTTTTTTTTTAAGTATAGCACTGGCAAGAAAACAGACAAGGCAGTTAAATAGGATTGTGTGCTTGTGTTACTGGGGCCCCCTTCACTCACCTGTGTACTTAAGGGCCTTTGGGGTACAGTCCAGCGCCTGCTGAGAAAGTGACTGGCCACAGGAAACCTAGGCACTTGCTCGGAGACAGTGCTCAGGCTCACCCTGTGGGTGCAGTGCCTCCAAGCTGCTTCAATTTTATTGGTTTGTAATTAGATGAACACCACTGGAGACATCCAATTATAAAGGCCCTAGCTCATGACGAGTAGCAGCTAGCCCCACAGCAGAATACATAGCCCCTGAATTTGCCTCTCCATTGTCTGCCTTTACTTTCCACGCTTTCTCTGACCCACATCCAAGACTAACCATAGAGCCAAACCAGTGGCAGACCTGCACAGAAAAAAACCTGAAAATCAGAGTAGACAGCTTTGTAAAACAACTTCAGCCGGTGCAGGGCATGCTGGGCGCCGCTGCATCGGCTGCACCACTGACAGCTATGCCCCTGCCTATTAGTTTGGAGAATTGGCCAGTCTGTGTATTATTGTGGTTACATTTATACAGCGCTTCATAACCCTGATGAGGCTTCAAACTGATTTTCATGAACAGGTACCACATTACTCCAGAGGTTGTGCTTGGCTGTAAGAGTGCAGATTATGCAGGAAATATTTTGCTGTTGTGCATGATGAGTACAGGGGTAATTTTATGTTGCATCTAGCTCTCTTTAGATGTGGAGTGCATTGAGAGACAGTATTTCTGATGCTTACATAGCGTCATTGTGTGTGGATGGTAGAATGTGGGTTCAAAGTATGGCCTAAGTGGGAGTGTTTTGATGTTGTTTTTGAAGACTTGATGGGTGTTTTTATTGTGCTGCTGTGATTGTCTATTTGCACTTGGTGTAGTGTGATGAAGCCCAAGAAAAACTACAGGACTTCTTTCCTTACATGGAAAACATACAGATATGCAGGATGTACGTGGAGCGACGTTTAAGAAATGTGAAGATATTAGGCAGCCATCTTGTGGCATCACATATGTTGGTGACGCCAGAGATTTGAGGTGTGTTCTTTTATCCCCATAAGTGTCTTTCCTCTTTCAGTGGGGGTGAGAGTGGAGCGAGCACGGAGGAAGGATTCCTCCATTACACAGCAATTTCTCTAATTCCTTCTCTTACCTGTACACAGCAGCTGTTGGGGTGGAGGGTGGATAGAAGGGTATCGGGCCAGGGAGTAGAACATTTTAGTTGTTGATAGTATAATGTCTAAGGACCTTTTGCCTTGGCCATGGTGGTGTTGGTGCATTTGTATAGAATAAGGGAGAAAGGCTGTTTCACTTGTAGGCTGTGCCTTCTTTAAAATCATTCAATTTTCTTTCCCATGTGTATCATTCTCTTTGTGTTTTGCGTTAATGTCCTTCATCAGTTGATTGCGTATTATACTTTTCATTTTTTTAAGAAAAGTCATGATCAATGTATTATTATTTATTTGCCCTGAAATATAGCTTTTAATATTCAAAATGGATGGCATTGTAAACAAAATTAAAATAATATAAAGAAACATAATATCATACACATTTGTTGAACACTGTCCGGAAAGATCCTTTTCAAATCCGTCCTAATCAGTTAATTTTGAAGTGATGGGTGTTTTCTTTGCAATTCATGAGGCATGAATGAGTTTGACCATATTTTAATTTCATATCTTATTGTGTGCTGTGTTTATGTGGGGTCGATTTCTTATCCTTTTTGTTATGTTTTTGCAAGTATGTTTATTAGCATTTTAAGAGCATGGTTACAAAGCCATAAATCAGTAACATATGTGCACCCAAAGTGTAATTTTGGATCACAGTCTCAATAGGTCGCAATAGTTATTGAGCAGCTCTTGCTTTGAACAATTACACAGTACTTTTGACAATACATTTTCGGGAGGGGGAGGAGGGAGGTGGTCCATTATTTTGATATTAATACCCCCCACCCAGTTACCAAGTCCTCTATTAAGTTATCATCTCTTCGGGTAAGTCTAGTATGTTGTTCGTCAGTGAGTGCCTTTCTGCCACACTCTCACCTCTGAGCTCGGGGTTCAGTCCAGTGTATAGATATCCGAGGTCTTTCTAGTACCACCCCCCCCAGTGCCATCATTTGTGTTTTCATTTTTAGTTTCTTCCGTGTTGCAGTATTCTTAGTAAGCACAGTTTTATCGTCTCCTCTAGCCATTCGTACTATGTGTGATAGAACTTTGAGCACTGCTCCCCAAAAATCTACAAGTGGCTGGCAGGACCACGTCATGTGTAAAAAGTCCACCAAAGGTAGTCCGCATCTACCACATACAGTTGGACTCGCCGGATATATTTTAGAGAGTTTTCTGGGGGTCATGCATGTTCTGTGCAGGACATTAAAATGAATTATCTTAAATCTAGCATTGGGGGACACCTGCCTGACCCGTTCACACGCTCTCTTCCATTCAACTGTGGCCAACTCATCCGGGCAGTCGCACTCCAACGGTCTTTAGCAGGGTTCATCTCACCACCGTTATCAGTCACCAGGGCTGCCTGCAAGTTCGTCATTAGTCATGTGCAACCTGCCAAGTCCAACAATTGATGCATCACTGCATGTTCCTGTGGCTTGTCTGGAAACATGGTCCAGATTTTGTGGGAGACGTAGGCCAAATGGGCATATCACAAAAACTGTCTAGGTCCCACCCCGATTTGTTCCTGAGCTTGCACAAATGAGATAAATCTGTTATTTAAGTAAAGATCGCCTGCATATTCATGTTTCCCTTCACGCCACGTGGCAAAGGACATGTCTTTTAGCAAACTAGAGCATGGGTTCAAGACCCATAGAGGCATATCTTTCGCAAAGGGTGGTTTGAGCAAGACTTTGCCGACCACATTATGTCACAGCTCTGGCATTTGTAGGGTAAAGTATAGGAAGTCCTTCTGAACTCTTTTACCCAACATAAATACCTCTGGGAGCATATAATTGCCGTGTGATCCTGTTAAAAGTGCGTTCTCCCAGTTTGGGTCATAGTCAAACCAGTGGCTACCACACGTTGAAGCTGTGCTTCAGCATAGTAAAGAAACAAATCAGGCATCATCAGTTCACTCTCTTGCTGTGGGAGCTTCAGTGTCTCCAGTTTTATTCTGCTTAGTTTCTCCGTCCACTCTAGGGCACACAGCAGACTGTCTAGTCGAGCAAATGTAGAGGAAGAGGTCGAACACAGTACATTCTGCAACACATAATAGGCAGCTTGATAAGAACACCTTCTTGGCTAGGGAGATCCCTCCCATTATGGTGAGCGGTAATGACTTCCAAAAGTCAACAGAGTGGGACAGCCCCTATTATGCTGTCCACATTAAGATCAGATTGGGCTACTGAACAGCATGTCACCCAAATCCCTAAGTGGCGGAAATTATCTATTTTCCACTGTATCCCCTATCCTGAAGGAGGGGCTGCATCTTTAAGTCCTAACCTGCCCAAGGGGAATAAATTGGATTTAGCCCTGTGCTTGTGGAGCCCCGAAACCACAGTATATTCTCTCAAATCTTCCAGCAATGGCATTACGGATCTCTCTGGGTTGCAAAGCTGTACCAAGGTGTCATCTGAATACATCGGCACGACATGGGGTATATTGGTGAGTAGAATGCCCCTCAGCCAAGTCTTGAGTGCATCCATGTAATATAATTAGGGCCAAAGCCCATATGACGTAGAACAGCCACACGTATTGCCATCCGATGGTGTCAAAGGCACGCTCTAGGTCAAGAGCAGCCACAGCATAGTCCTCCTCTGAGGAGGCCAGCATGTGTATAATGCGACTCAAGCACCTAATGTTATACATTGTGCTACGCCCCAGAATAAATCCTGTCTGATAGGGGTGCACAAGGCCTGAGATCACTTTTAGAAGCCTGTTAGCGTAGACTTAACATAGTAGTTGTACATCTGTGTTCAGCATCGACAGCGGCCTATAAGAAGCTAGATTCGTTGGTTGGCTCCCATCTTTAGGTATTAGTACCATCTCATCCTTCCTCATGGTCAGCTGAAGTACTCTTTTTCCTCGCTTCCAGAAAACATAGAGTAGTTTCTCCAGTATTAACTTGGGTAGTGCCTGATGAAGTTCTACAGTGAAACCATCATTTCCTCGGAGTTCTTCCTCCTGTCATTTCCACCAGCGCCTCTTTTAGCTCTTCCAGGTGGAGTTTGATTTCTAAGCATATTCTGTTGCTGTTGTTTAGCGATGTTTGAGCCGCCAAGATTTTTTCTTATATTTTGCCTTTTTCCTAATTTGAAATATACATCTTAAGTTGACAATTTGATTTTCCCTACCGATTTGTTTGAGGTTGATATTTCCATCTAGTAAGTCGCCATTTTTAGGTGATCTATTTCGCTTTGAGGTCCTATGCATTATTTACATGCTACATTATTACATACGATGCTTGGGAGTGCAATCAAGTGCTCTTGGTGGTAAATATCCCTTTTCATCCCTATTGCTGCTATGGCGCTTTGCTACCTTGAAGTTGGTGTTTCACTGATTCACATCACATCCTCTCTGTTTTGATACAGAATTTTGATGGATTTCACAAGTTGTTCTGGATATAGTAGTTGTATAAGGCAAATCCTCTGCCCTGTAGTATTAAGAAAACCTCCTCCTCATGTTAGTTGTTCATTTTGGACTGCTGGGCCGCATGCAAAATGAAGAGTTTGCATCTTTAAACTCACACATCTTTAGGAGTATATATAAAACATAGTTGTTGACCTGAGTCGTATCTGGATTTGTGGAACTGAGAGAATAAGGTCGGTTGCTGCAGCCTACGAACGTTTTATGCTGCTTACAGTCTCTGGGGCGTATGTCATAGGTGATAGATCTTAGCGGTGGTTTATAACTTTTTGTGCCTTAGGGTGCACTAGGCAAACAGTGTATTTACATTTATTTGGGAATTTTTTAGCGCACTAAGTTTGTGACTTTTCTGCCAGTTCAAGGTGTTATATATTAGAGACATTTTAATCGGGTCCTATGTATTTGCTTTCAATTTAAAGTGTTCCGGTATTTCCTTTAAAGAAGGCAGTTCAGTGTCTATATCGGCAACAGTTCTGGAGGAGTTTCAGGGCAGCCCTGTTGGTTCTCTTTCCATGGTTGGCCCTATTGAACTTGGCCTAGTTTGTTGTGGTAGTGTAACTAGAGGTGAGTTTATGGATAGGGTGTGGCAGGAGTCAATTTTTGTGCTTACTTGGGGACCTTACCTCAGGAGGTTGTATGCTTGGGGAGACATGTTTCCCATTTGTCGGAAGATTGTACATGTTTTGCACTTCCTAGTAGTGCAAATACTTAATTTACTTGGGCGGGTCCTGTTTTAGCTGAGTCAAAGGTCTCTTGATGCTTCCAGCTTCTGCATCCACACTGAGACTGGCCCCCCGAATAGCACAAAAAAGAGAGGAAACAGTTTTTTGAGGTTAGGAAGTTTGGCCTACTGGGTGTCCTGTACTCCCATAACTATCATTTTACAATCGGATTCGTGTTAAATTAAGATACCTGATTAATACATTTCTCAGTGATGAGTCAGAAATGAATGACATCTTTTGAGTTGTCAGTGCTTCTGCTTAAAGAAGGAAGGTATGCATCTCTTTTCCGGATTACATGTCCTCGTGTCATCGCAATGACTGCACGGTGACTCAGGTCTGGTTTCCCACAGAGATTTCACTGCTCAGAACTGTCTGTCTGGGTGTAAATTGAACGTCCTGGTTTTAGCACAGCGACATCTTACCTCAGCATTTTCTTTCACAGGATGTTTTGATCGGTGCTAACACAATGTGCCTTTGTCCCAAGAATCAGACGGTGGTACCTGTCATAGCTCACAAAAATAGCTGCAGACTAATGTTTCCTGTGAGATTTCACCACTCTCTCAGTTTCTGTCCCAAACCCCCTTTCAGCGACACAAAACAATAGCCTTATCGGTGCCACTGGTCTGCTGGAAGAAATGTGTTTTTTCTCTCTCAGTAGCTGTTAAACTTGAGGGGTGCGCTAGAGGAGAAATGTAAAGAATAAAATAACCGCTTATACAGGGGCATTTTGATATTCGATTACAGCACAATATATGTATTAGATCAGTGGTTCTTAACCTGTAGTTCGGGGACCCCTAGGACTGCACAACGCCTACTCGGGGTCCACGACTGCTTAGAAAATTAAATAGTATTAACAGATTAATAAAGTGTATATAATTCTAGAAGCGAAATGTAAAATTGACAATCATTAAACATTCCAAATGTGAAGGAATCTGACATTAGAGGCTAAAAATTAAGTTGAGATTCGTAGGAGCAATGCAAATACAGCAACAGAATACAGTATGGAAGATGGGTGGCCTATGCTGAATTTACAAAAGCCCCAACCTTCCCAATAAAATGAAAATGTTGTTTTTTAGATTGTTTGCGAATTAAATGCAATATATTAATCTTTTGTGCATTTGTGTATTTGTTTAACGAAGGCTTGTTTCTGTAGTTTTGTGTATTTTTTTTAGGTTAAAATCTTAAGCCAGGTCCACGACTCCCAGTAATGACTCAGCAGGAATCCTGGATTCCAATAAAGATTCAGTGGGGGTCCCTGGATTCCATTAATGATTAAGGGGGGGGGGGACTGTGGGGGTCCACATAAGTCATATGGTTAAGGACCATGTATAAGGTGATAGGGAACACATTATTACTGCTTTTGCATAGTGTCTTCTCTTTATTATCAAACTAATGACAATGCTGAGAAACTCTGCTGTAAAAATCTGCTTATGCTCAAAATTTCTAACTTTGTGTGCTTGCTGTATGAGCACCTATACATTTGTGTATATGAATGCCTCACAATTTTAACTTTACTTGTAAAGCCAGAGCTATTATGATATTCATGTTAGAACTAAAGTCTTGGAATGTTCTTAAATTGCAGAGTATCCCTCCCAACCCCTTACCTTTCTGATAACTTCACTCCTGAACAGTAAAATGTGGTGTTTGAATAGACCTCACGGAGCCAATTAAGGCACAAGGAACCCGGGAGCATGGGGAATCCCAGCAACAGTTCTTGCTGGTTGTCAAAGGAACCTCAAGAGATAGCTGGGGTCCAGGCTTACTCCTGGAAGGTGGTGTGGGATAAAAATTAAAACACATCTAATGCCTAAATAGTGCCCCAGTAGCAAGATGTCCATCGTAATGTCGTTTAAAACGTGTAAAACATTTATTCATTTAAAAAGGTTAATTAAAGGAAAACGAGCCAAGTGAGATCCAGAGTGACCACCTTTCTCTTGTGCTGTGGTGCAAGCTTTCCTCAAGATAGCTCACAACATAAAAAAGGTCAAAATCCAGGACAGTTGAAAGAGGTAGGCTTAATGGGGGTGCCTTTCTCAGTCAATTTTTGGAACAGGAGTGACACCAGAGGAGAGATGGCCCCCCCACTCGCCCCTTCCAGAACCAAGATGGCACTGGCTGTGCAAACTCTCGGCGGGTGAGATCCATGGGTACTTGGAGACTGCCTGGGACCTAAGCGTTTTCAGATGTACCCATGATTGTGGGTTGCCATACATCCTTCCCAGGTGTTCTTGAGTAGTGTCATGCTCAGGAACTTGGGTTCTTGGGTATGCAAAATGGCTGAGGAAAGTGTGATGGGGACTTATGTTCCCTTCGCCTCCTCCATCCATCTTCCAGGCCATATGATGGATCACTGTGATGCACTGGGATCAACAGCGGCATTCTGGGGAACTTATTTTCTGTTTTGGGACCTTAATCATATTGGAGATGTGATTGATTTGATTTTGTTTTCTGCTTGACAGTGCCTGACACTGTAGAGAAGTTTAACATGGGCAATGTTGACAAGGGCAGACCAGAAATGCTGATGGTGGTACCACATACATGAAACTGTATCAGTGTGAGTCAATTCTCTAGGCAGTAGTTAAAGACTTGTAGTCTATGAGTGGTATTGCCAGAAAAATTGTCTTTGGTGGACACTAGGTTAGAGGCAGTTCATGTATGACAGAATGCTAAATAGACCGAGGTGTGAGATATTATCAGACAAGTCGCTGATGCCATTTCACAACTCAGTTTTGAAGGGAAAAGCAGTATGGAAAAAACTCTGCTATCACCTCCATCCAGCAAATGGGATTGAAGATCATGCAGGCTGGCGAAATGGGATTGATGATGTTTGTGAAACTCCCCAGAAAAGCTCAGAGGGAACCACAAAAGTTGGGGAATGAGTCTTGTGGAATTACAAAGCCCTTTTGAAAAGGCTTATATTGAAGGCCTCCATTAAAATGTGTGCTTTTAGGAGGATTCTACTATTGTGGATATAGTTAGATGCTCAAAAGGAGGAGAGATCTACACATTTTTGAAGCTGGACTTTGAGGTGTTTCTTTATTTGGCCATGCTAAGCATGGTTCAATATCGAAAGACCTAACTGACACTGATGCTGCTCTGAGGTAACTGACAATTGTGCAAAAAGAGGCTGGTACAACCACATTTTTGAGAAGTCCTTGAATCTCTTTAGCAGCCTCCTTTTGTTTTTTTATTTTCTTATTTTTTTTTTTTTGTTCGGCAGGGTACTTTGCCTCTTGCTTCCCTTCACCATAGTTGGTTTTTGGCCATTGGATGTTCTGGGCACTAGTGGTGACTGTTGACTGTATGGAGTATTTGGTTCCTTCCTATTGCCAAAATGCCAAAGCTTATCTTTTATGTTCCTTTATGTGGTGTTTTTGAAAGGCTTTTATGTTTTTCTCGCCATGTTGCAGCAATGTTCTTACAGTGCAGTATTTGGCTAAAAAATAATTTTATATACATCTGATACACAACAGATAACTGATATGGTCCAATATTTAACGATGTTATAAACCAAGGGGCCAAAGCAAGAGCGGTTTGGAAATTTAAGGAGAAGCCTTACATGGCATAATAATAGAAAAACACTCCCACGCAGTAAACTGTGTTTGCAGTGAACAAAATGGCTATAAAATCTTTTATTGGTTTTAATTACGTTGACAATACAAAGAAATTATTTTCCTCTCAGAACATATCTGAAGTTTTTGCATACAAAGATGATGTTTAAAGCCTAATCTGAGTTGAGATAAAGTAGCTTCCTTCTGTGAACCCTTTACTTTCCTGTACCACATCTCCCCCTGTGTAAAAGTCTGCCCCTTTGAAATTTTCATTTTTGTGAATTGCTCCTTTCTTCTACCATCCACGTCTTGCAAATTACACTTCAATGGTTAATTTAGTTTGGCCTGGCCTCCCGTTACTACGGCAGCATTATTTAAGCTTGAGGAATTTGCTTCCTTTCTCCTTCCATGTAACCACCGTTTAGACTGAACCTGTCCTTGTTTCAGTAATTTCTAAAATCAAATGTTAATTTGGTATGATGATATTTTGGTTTGATTCAAGTTGTATCATGTTCCATCCTCAAGTAAAACTCAGCCATGAAGATGGTGGGTAAACTTAGTGATTATTTGCCAACTAAATATGGTGATAAATAGATAGACATTAGACTGATTCCGCATTATCCCAGCTGAAACCCAGATATAAAGCAAAGATTCTCAAGTCGTAAATAGTCTTCTTTCTACCATAACTAGTGCGTTCAAGTTAATCAAATGCAACTTTTTTACGTCTGTGAGGCCCAACTGATCAGGATGTTTAGGCGCACAAGGAACGACTGGACAACAACGCCCACAACAGCAAGGAACTCTTCATCATCGTCAAAGAACTCTCGAACCCCAGCGCCGGAAACAACGACATCACTCCCTCGCAAGACCTCTGCAACTCGCTCGCCTCGTTCTTCCACAGCAAGATCGCAGACATACACTACAGTTTCAGCACACAGCCGACGTACCCTACGACCGTTCCAACGCCCCCACCTCCACCCTCCGAGCCTGGACCCCTATCAACACCGAAGACACTATCCGCACGATGAACTCCATCCAATCCGGATCACCAACCGACCCCTGCCCTCACCACGTCTTCAACAAGGCCGACGCCGTCATCGCACCCCACCTCCGGGACATCATCAACACATCCTTCGTCACCGCCACCTTCCCAGAGAGCTGGAAGCACGCCGAACTCAGCGCCCTACTGAAGAAACCGTCAGCAGACCCCACCGACCTCAAAAACTACCGCCCCATCTCGCTCCTTCCTTTTCCTGCCAAAGTCATCGAGAAGACCGTCAACAGACAACTGGCCGCCTTCCTCGAGACGAATGGATCCCTCGACCACTCGCAGTCCGGCTTCCGGGCCAACCACAGCACCGAGACCGCCCTCATCGCAGCTACCGACGACATCCGAGCCCTGCTCGACAACGGGAAACAGCGGCCCTCATCCTCCTGGACCTCTCCGCAGCGTTCGACACAGTCTGCCACCGCACCCTAGTGCAACGCCTGAACAACGGCGGAATCCAAGAGAAGGCACTGGAGTGGATCATCTCCTTCCTCGCCGGAAGAACCCAGAGAGTCCGCCTCCCCCGTTCAGTTCCGAGGCCACCGAAGTCATCTGCGGCGTACCACAAGGATCATCACTCAGCCCCACCCTCTTCAACGTCTACATGAGCCCCCTCGCAGCCATCGCACGCCAACACAACCTCAACATCATCTCCTACGCCGACGACACCCAGCTGATCCTCTCCCTCACCAACGACCCCAAAACCGCCAGAACCAACCTACATGAAGGGCGTAGCCGAGTGGATGAGGAACAGCCGCCTGAAACTGAACTCAGATAAAACGGAAGTCCTCATCCTAGGATCATCACCCTCCGCCTGGGACGACTCCTGGTGGCCCCCTGCCCTGGGCAACGCACCCAAACCAACGGACCACGCACGCAACCTGGGCTTCATCCTGGACTCCTCCCTCTCAATGACCCGACAAATCAACGCCGTCTCCTCGTCTTGCTTCAACATCCTACGCATGCTGCGCAAGATCTTCCGGTGGATCCCCACCGAAACCAGGAAGACGGTCACCCAGGCCCTCGTCACCAGCCGACTGGACTACGGCAACTCCCTCTACGCCGGAACCACAGCCAAACTTCAAAAAGACTCCAACGCATCCAGAACGCCTCAGCTCGACTCATCCTGGACATCCCCCGACACAGCCACATCGCCGGACACCTGAGAGACCTGCACTGGCTCCCCGTCAGCAAGAGAATCACGTTCTGACTCCTCACCCACGCACACAAAGCTCTCCACAACCAAGGCCCCAGATACCTCAACGACCGTCTGACCTTCTACACTCCCACCCGCCAGCTACGATCGACCAACCACGCCCTCGCCGCCGTCCCCCGCATCCGAAGAGCCACAACGGGAGGAAGATCCTTCTCCTACCTGGCTGCCAAGACGTGGAACTCCCTACCCATCCACCTCCGCCTTACCCAAGACCACCTCTCCTTCAGGAAGCAACTCAAGACCTGGCTGTTCGAACAGTAGCGGACCCCCCTCCCCCAAGCGCCTTGAGACCCTCCGGGTGAGTAGCGCGCTATACAAATGCTTGATTGATTGATTGATTGACAATGCAATAAAAGCTACATGGCTTAAATCTACTACTCAAAAAACAAAATGTTGATACCATAAAAACTCCAAGCATAAGCTCACCGCAGGATTCAAGACCTCTACTCTGTGCTTCATACAAATCAAGGATCATGTCTTCCTGCTGCTGGGAGAGAGTCCTTGTGACAATATTGATGAGCCTTCATAACCCAGGAGATATGAGTTATGAGGATATTCAGTACATTTCAGTTTGCAGTCATTTTCCCTGCAGCAACACCTCAATGAATAGGACCATCAAAATCTTTTCAGTTTGTGTTCCCTCTTTTTTTTAACTCTAAAATACTAATATTTAGCATTTGTTTCAAGCTCAATGTAAATCGTATTGTGGCACATAACTTTATTGATTTTAGTGGGGTGAAAGGATTTAATGCATCCTATATGATTCAAACTTGAAACTGCAAGCAGCATACAGATGTCAATGGGGGCTTGCCTCACTGCTCATGGGAGTATTTTTACATAGGTACTAATTAATGGAGCTGTATATCTTCACCCTCATCTCATTGATTGAGCCCTGAACCAAATCTAGCCCTTTCCAAAGGCAAGTTTATGACGAATACCCTCTTAAAACCCTGATTCTCAGAGGATTTGGGAAGCAAATGAGGATGCAGATATCATGTAGACTGGGATTCAGGACTTGGTCCAGCTGCACCATGTCAGAATAGTGATACGTTTGTTTTGCAGTGGATGACTGACGTGCTTGAAAATGCTAGAAGGATGCCAAATATTAGGGTATAGAGCATCCTGCCTGCTACTACTGATAAACTTAGGACTTTGGTGATGAAACTTTTCTTTGCTGCACCTTTCACTCTTGTGGACTACTTTGACCGCGTGCTGGTGAAGCAGACATAAAGACCCCCTTCTAGGGCCTGGTGATCTTTCCTTTGATCTAGATTTAGGCATTGTCATGGTGGTGGTTAGTACTAAGATTTGAAGTAGACCTTTTGGAGAAAGGTTGCTGCCTTTAAGCAAAACGTATAGTTTGATAATCAGTGTATCCTTCTGCTCCCTGATTTTAGCGCTGAAATTCATCTTGGAAGGACATTAATGCTGAGGGCATGTAAGAAGTCTGCAATTGTGGTTATTCCAGCCTCACGAGGGAGTGTGGCTAAATTGAAAGTGACGTGAATCAAAGACAAGTGTATTGATGAGCTGAAGCAGCAGTGTTTTTTCTAGACTATCTGAGGGACAGCTTCTAAACGAGCTGAGGGATAAATGTCTCGTTTCTGGGTGATAACTGCTTATTTCGACCCTTTTCATGACTTTGATTTTATATTGCTTAGTAGTCACTATTGTTGTGATGAGCGATTTGGAGGGGTAGGATCCATTGTTTGGAAGTGCCAGGAATTTCTGACATTGGGGGCTCAATTGCCTGGTTGAAGGTCTCTGAAACTTTCCCCTTCACCGCCCCTGCCCCGCCCATCCTTTCCATTTTCTGGCCCTCCATAGAAGCACGTCTTATGTTTTTGGATGGAGAATGTGTTTTGTACTAGTTAAAATGACAAAGATGCTAAGAATCTTGTATGACGTGTTGAGGGAGCGAGGCAGTCCTTTTGCAGTTTTGCCCAATTTGCACCACTGGTCTGTTACTGGCACATGGTTCACTACTTCCTCTGACCTGTTCTCTTCTAAAAATATATTATAAAATCTGTGGCTATCAGTCAACGAAATTCAGAATTATGTTCCACTCGGATTTCATTTCCTTGGTGCAGTGCAGGATATCCCCATTGACACAAGTTTACACCCTCTGTATGTTATGGCGCAAGCCATAAAAAAGTTCAGTAGTCCACTGTTCAGTGATATCATTCTCAAACTCGTTGTTCTCTTGTGCATTTATGTAGTCTCTTGCCCAAGGCTGCAGATAAAAGAATTCCAAAGTGTAACTCTCCAAACACTAGAATTGGAGCACTAGCTATCTTTCAGTCCTCCCAAACATCTTACAGTTCAATGAGGTCATGAAAAGTTCATCAGAGTTCACCTTTTAAGGTTGGTTGCGCACTTCAACTTGGGAAAGGCACATATCACTGAAGATGAATGGACTATTCTCTGAGTTGGGCATGGAGTTAGAAAGGTCTTCCAAGAGAAAGCAATTATCCCCTGCTTGGACAAATTCATACCACGCTCTGTATCAAGAACCAGAATATTATTTTTCATTGCCCCCTCTAAAGTGTCTTTTTAAATTAAGAAATTCAGTTTATTCTAGTTTTCACAATCATCAAACATTTTGTACTATATCATTCTAAAAGATGCAAATCCGACTGAGGATGAGTAAAAACAAATGCAATATTTCCAAAATTAACCAAAACTCACTAACTGGCACATACATTGCTATTAACAGCCATTATTAGCGTTTCCAAACCATCATCAGCAGGGATATCTCTCACACCACATTAGAATTTATAGCCTGTGCTGACAATCTTCGAACCAGCGAAAGCACAAGGTTTCTGTTTCACCTCTAGAGAGTGCCCATGCAAATGCAGCATGTGCCAAGGTGGCTCATGATTTTGTGTAAACTATGTAAGAACCACACTTTTATGAATGTGTGGGATCTCCTGTACCAGATCCCCAGAGGTGTAATGTGTCAGAATCCTGGCTTTAAATGCCAAATTGCCAACCTTTTTACGTGAGCAAGAGCCTATTGTTGCCAGTAATTCAAAATATACATAGAGGTGATTTGGCTTTGCCCAGAAAAGTATTTCTTTCTCACCGCATGTTATTGACTATTTCTGAGAGTCATTCTACACTCTATGAAATGCTTCAATTGGCATGTACGGGGGCCTATTTAACATCTGAAATCACACTCAGTCATCACACAGTTTGTTATATTCATTTGTCTTGGGTATGTCTTCTATAGAGAAAGCAATCCTTTTTTTTTTTTCTCAGCTTTGGCAAAGTCAGTAGGTCTGGCTTCAATACGATAAATAGCATTTGTGCATGACTGTTCGCTTCTGTTAGCATGTTAAAGGCAGATTTATTGACTCTTCTAATGCTTTTTATTGATTATTTTATACAACACACAACTAAAGTGTGGAATGGAAATAAAGGTTGGCTCATATGTTCCAGCAAACCTAGTACCTTTGAGCATTATTACATATCCTGCCTTTATAATCTCCGGAATTTGGCAGCCCATTCTGTCCAAAGCAAGTTCATTCAAAATAATGGCCTTACTGCCCTGTATCTTATCCGCGCCTTTATCTACTGCCCTGCATCTTATCCATGCCTTTATCTACATCGAGATTGTTTGGGGCATCAAAAAATCAAATAAGTCTTTTTAGGTCTCGGCCTGCACCAGCGCTTGCGCTGGTCTGGCCGAGAGTTTTAGTAAGCGGGTTTTGGAAGTGCAAACACTGGCTTTCGGCTGGCGACCAGCTTGAGTTCACGATGGCGTGCACGCGCAGCTGGCATCTGGGTTTCCTACCTCTTCCTCATTTCCTCGTCATGGCTCATTAACTCTCTGGACTCTGATGTTTCAATCGCAGCAGCAGCTCACATTACCAACTGAGGGCCCTGGACTACAGTCACATGAAAAACAACAGCGATTAGCATTGAAATGCAAGCTTTTTTTTGTCTAGTTAGAAATATTGCTTCGGTGGGTTGATTTCACCTTATATCGCTATTTGTTTTATATTGGGAGTCACAGCCTAATTACCAGTATTTTTGTCTCTCACTGTTTTTTTTTTTTTTAATATTTATTCGCGCAAAGCACAAAGCTATATTTAAGGTTACTTTTTCCGCGTCACTTCTTCACTCTATTTAAACTCCACACCCCCCACTCTTATTGTCTCTCTCCTTCTCTCCCCTCTCTAATTCTCTCTCTACTTAATTAACTGTCCCCTCTCTATCTTTTTTAGCCTTTCATTCTCTCTCACCCCTTTATCTGTTTCTCTTTCAAACTCCTTCATTCACTCTCTCTCCCCTTCTTTCTCTCTCTCTATCCCGCTCCACTCTTTATTCTATGTACACCCTTTCTCTCTCTTTCTCTCTCACCACCCTCTCTAATTGGGCATTATATCTTCACTCTATCTCTCACTCGGCAACACCACAGCATCACTCAGCGCAACCACAGCATCAATCAGAGCCAGCACAGCATCACTCAGTGCAACCACAGCATCACTCAGCACAACCACAGCATTACTCAGCGCAACCACAGCATCACTCAGCGCCACCACAACATCACTCAGCGCCACCACAACATCACTCCGCGTCACCACAGCATCACTCAGCACCACCATAGCTTTACTCAGCGACACCACATCATCACTCAGGGCCAACACTGCATCACTCAGCACCACCACAGGATGACTCAGCACCACCACAGCATCGCTCAGCACCACCACAGCATCGCTCAGCACCACCACAGCATCGCTCAGCGCCACCACAGCATCACTCAGTGCCACCACAGCATCGCTCAGCGCCACCACAGCATCACTCAGCGCCACCACAGCCTCTCAGCGCCACCACAGCCTCACTCAGCGCCACCACAGCCTCACTCAGCGTCACCACAGCATCACTCAGCGCCACCACAGCATCACTCAGCGCCACCACAGCATCGCTCAGCGCCACCACAGCATCGCTCAGCGCCACCACAGCATCGCTCAGCGCCACCACAGCATCGCTCAGCACCGCCACTGCATCGCTCAGCACCGCCACTGCATCGCTCAGCACCGCCACTGCATCGCTCAGCACCGCCACTGCATCGCTCAGCACCGCCACAGCATCGCTCAGCACCGCCACAGCATCGCTCAGCACCGCCACAGCATCGCTCAGGGCCACCACAGCATCACTCAGGGCCACCACAGCATCACTCAGCGCCGCCACAGCATCACTCAGCGCCGCCACAGCATCACCCAGCGCCGCCACAGCATCACTCAGCGCCGCCACAGTATCACTCAGCGCCAAGACAATATCACTCAGCACCACCACAGCATCACTCAGCGCCAAGACAATATCACTCAGCACCACCACAGCATCACTCAGCACCACCACAGCATCACTCAGCACCACAGCAGTATCACTCAGCAACACCTGAGTATCATTCAACATCACCTCAGCATCGTCTCCGCAACAGTCACCACCACCACCACTACCACCTCAGCATCACTCAGCACCACCTCAGCCTGCTCTCGGAATCTGGCATCTGTTGATTCTCCCCTAGCGTCTGGCCGCTGCTAGTGTTATAATACAGGTACTAGTTCCCAACCTTCACCCTCCGATTGTTTATGCCCCCTCAAAAAAAAAGCTTTAACAAACAACCATTGCCAGCATTGCAAGAACAAAAGAAAACTGAGGAAATTTTTTATTGTAAATACTTTTTTTAATATGGTCGTTCAGTTTTACATAATGCCTTCTTGGTCAAATATAAAGTAACAAAAATGCTTCTGACACTTTTTTATTATAACTTTTCAGCATGCCGCACAGCAGCCACACTTCTCTACAGCACAGCTTGAAGACATTGGCAAAGTCAATATCTCTGGCTAAACACTTATAAGGCCCCAAAGGCGAGACCTATTGGCTATGCCAATGCTTGTTTTGGATGCAGTCGTGAAATTTTATGTTTAGCTCTGTTCCGAGGGCAATGGACCAGCTGACTTTGGAGAAGAGAGCAAGGTTTTTCTACAGCCTGGGGTGGCATTTTTCTTTTTGGGCATTTTTTATGACTGGCACCTCTTGTTGAGTCTCTTACATGCCTCTTTTATTTGCCAAGTTTTCCAATATTTACTCCTATAGGCCTTAACAGTACATCAGGCTGTCACTCGTCTCTAAAGTAGGCTTTCGAAATGCCACATTTGTATGCTGCCTGAGCAGTCTACTCTGGCCCCACCTAGGTGGCCACCTCCCTGTAGGCTCTGTACTCTAAAACCTGAAGTACTGTCACTTCTAGAGCAATTTGGAATTGCCAAGACAGGTATGGTTAAGGGCATCTGTTGTATTCTGAAATAAAATTAAAAAAAACTGCTAGAGCAGTTTCCAGTTCGACCGCTAGGGGGTGCCCATTGTCTCATGTTTGTAATGGAATAGACCCCTATAACGGTGATCAATGCCGTTTTTGTCTTCTTTATTTCTGCCATCTTTTGAAATTTAGAAATCTACTTGATCTAAAAATCTACTTGATCTAAAAATAACCTTCATCAATTACATAGCGAAATATAGTTTGTTTGACCCTCTTCCATACTGAAGTTGTTTTTGTTCAATAAGTTTGTAAAAGTTTAAACATAACACACAAACACAGGAGAAAAATAAAACATGTAAATATGAATGTATAAAACACCGCCCTAAAATTCTAAGTTAAAAACCACATTCTTAAATATAAAAAAAGATAAACTATTTAAAAAGCAACAAATCAATATGACATTACATCAAAGCACGAAGTTGGCAAAGAATTGGGCCCAAGCAAGAAAAGTGGAATTTAGACAACAGTCCGGTTTAAAAATTATTTTAAAAGAGACTTCTATGAATACGCATGCTCAATCCCAGATTGAATGCCTTAAAGGTTGTTGTAAGGAGGCTTTGCTCGAGGTACAACACCTGCATACCAGTGAGTGTCTATATGCTCGACGGTCTCCATGTTAGCCAAACGGAGGCGGCAGTATAGGATTCTAACCAGTGCCTGCAACCCCTAGAAACCGGAGACTCCATATGCTAAATGGTATATAGGTACCTCTAAATTTAGGAGACAGTCCCAATCGTGCGCAAGGTTAAATAATCTATTACAAACTCCCAGCAGACATTGCTGCCAGTCCGTGCCTTGGTGGGGTTCTTGTGAGTTTGTCTAGGTTGAGAAAGTGGTGACAGCTTGAAAAGATGCCTTTTGTTTGGAACACCGACGTTTTTTTAAGGGACCCATGAATGTGTTGCCTACAGATACGCTCCTATGCCAACAGCCTATCTCAATAGAAACCAGTGGGATTTGGGAATTACTTAGGAATTGCTAATTTTGTTTGGAATGCATATTTATCTTTTCTTGATACACAGTTAGCTAAATTTACATTTGCTTTCTACTAAATCACCAAAGGATCTAGATTCTCTGCCTTTTTGGAAAACTGCTAAACTTTCAGGGAACTGGTGTCTAATTTGAACTGTACCATCTCCACAACTAAGTTTCTACTTTAGTGTTTTATTTTTCAGTAACTGGATTCATAATGTGTTTTTACTTCGTCGCGCTTAAGTAAATTTAGCATTGGTTTTCCTGGCGCTGTTTTATGATTTACCCTATTTGAGATGACAGTGTCCGTTTCAGATTTATGTGTCTTCACTGTGAAGCTCTCAAATAAGATATATTATGTGGCATTTCGAGGTAAATTTATAGAAGATATTAATCTGTTCCCTTTCAGTGCGCTTTCGCAATGGCCTGGGGTCTAGAGAAGGGAGAGTGCTTACAGGGTATTTTATATTTTCAATTTTTTTCTGTGTCTGCGGCGACTCCTACAGTGGGGTTATCCTTGCTGAACAAAATCATGGTCATTAATAACATCCCCATTGGCTCCACTTCCATTAGAGTATTCAAATGTTGTGTTTCCTGTATTCTGCAGCCTTTCGTGGTTAATCAAGCTTCACAAACTGCTGAATGGGCAAGCCTGACTTAAATACCCGTGGACAGAGTAGTCCCTCTTCAAATGTATAGTGCACTTAGCAGAATATTTGTAGCAACGTATCCTAGTGTATGACCAGGGTGTAGGGTGTGAAGCAGGCAGTGTTTTCCCTGGAGCTCCTATGCAGGTTGCGAAGTTCCAATCAGGGCCAGACTGGAAACCAAAATCAGCCCTGGCAAAAATGTTAAAGAAAGCCCACATTACATGAGTCCGTGACAAGAATGGAGTAATGGCAGGGTCACAGCAGCACATTGTGCCCTGAAAGCAGGCCACAAGGGAAATTACATGGTGGCATAATAGCCAGTCTGGCCCTGGTTCGAACTGGTTTTGATGAGACACACCCTTTTTTACTACTCTATTCTCAGTTGTAGGTGTATCCCCTTAAAATGTAGTTAGGGTTTCCTTCACATTCGGAAAGTCCTGCTTTTAAATTGTGGCCAGATCGCTAGCTTTGTAGGCCAGATCATGCTGTACGTAGTACAAAAAAGGAAATCATCATGTTTGTTAATGAGTGTGTTATATCAGTCCTGATTGTTCAGACGAGAAATGTTCTGAAGCATCATGAGAACTACTTTCAAAGTAAGTGAGAAAAGTTTTAACATTTAATAGTTTCGTTTTTTTTGTCTGTACTGCATTAAAGAAATTCAGTAAGGTGTGAATGTGTTTGCATTGTGCAAAAAAAAACGATGTAATTTTCATGGACTTCAAAAGCCAATGATTGAGAGAGATTGTTTGTTTGAATCTTACATTTTAAGGCTCTTTAGAGAACAGCACATGACCTGTTGCTAACAATATACTTGGAGTGGGCTTGGGTCCCCACCTTGAAACCTTAGCTGTCTTTGACAGCCTCTTTCAGCCATTGGCTTGACTCGCTTACCTATGCACAGTTAAGCACACACAAAAGCTCAGCAAGCAAGTAGAAAAATGAAAACAAGCCACTGAAATGGTATAGAAGCAGGAGGCTGTCTTGCAGTGATATTGTACCTATGGAATTGTTGTTTTAAAACTCCAACATGGCTGCCATGTTTCGAAGCAGTGTGCTGGCCACCTTAGAACGAGAAAAATGGTACACTATGAGCAAAACCATTCCAAGATGGCTGCCTGATTTGAAGCAGTGACTGCGTGGGATGCCTTTTAGATTAAATAAGCAGCAAGCGAAGGGACCAGGAGGGCAGTCTGGGGCCCTGCTGAATACTCTAAAAAATACCAATAATAGAAAAGGAGAAGGAAAGACATTAACAGAGACATTTAATAAGAGAAAACGAAAGAATAAAGGAACGTCCCGCCCGCCTTAGAACTGAAGCATTTTTTTTCTTTCAGGCAGAGGTGCACATGTGATCACTCATAAAGCAATATACCCAATGTCTCAGGTAGTCTGACCCATTGCACCTTGCTTTAGGCTGTCATAGATGGAAGGAAAGTATGAATGTCACTCTAACATGTGGGATGATTCAAAGCCCCTCTTTGATTGTATGCGTGTGAATGTGTGTGTGTATATATATATATATATATATATATATATATATATATTATCTACTGGCGGTCGCCAGTAGATAGTTATAGTTAGGACCTATTATCCAGAGGAAATTCGTAACATTCTTTTCCAAATAACTTTGGCGCCAGATGACGAATCATCGCAAAATTTTCAAAACTAGTGGGGCGCTCCGGTCAGCTCCTATCTTGAAAGTTTCGGGGTGATTCATCAAGCGGGGGCCGAGAAAAAAGGGGGGTCCCAAAACGTGTTTTCTCCATGTTAATTCCCATAGGAAATTTTAGACACGGCTACAGCCCGAACTGCTGAACGGAATTACACCAAATTTGGCAAAAAGGTAGCGCTTGGTTCAGAAAGCGACCTTTTTTTTAAATGGTGTAAATCCGTTCAGTAGTTGCAGAGAAATTAAAAGAATAAGAGTCAAAAAATCGATTTCCCATAGGAAACTTTATGCAAGGCTACAGCCAAAACTGCTGAACGGAATTACACAAAATTTGGCAAAAAGGTAGTGATTGGTTCAGACAGCACCCTTTTTAAAAATGGTGTAAATCCGTTCAGTAGTTGCTGAGAAAATCCAAAATAAATGTTTCGATATTTATGGCCGCGGTGGATCCGCGCACCCTCCCGACCACAAGCTGCATGCTAATTGGCTGTCAACACTCCAAACCAGGAAGTGTTGGCAGCCATCTTGTGACTCGGTAGAACCGAGTCACAAGAAAAGAGTAAAACAAACGCGAAAAAAATGGAAAGGGGGCAGGGTAGAAACACCCTGACCCCCTAGGCCTGCTTAGGGGGTCCCACAAGGACCCCCAGGGCCAAAAAAAGAATTTTTTTGTTTTAAAAATCGGCGAGATTCGCGCACCCAGCGCGAATTTCGGCCGGAAAAAAACAAAAAACGAAGCGCGGGCTCCCGCGCTTCGTATTCAGAAAGCCCCCGGGTGGGCCAAGTCCCGGGGGCACTAAAAAAATGTGTGGGGGGGCCCCAGTCCCCCCCACACTGCCCCGGGGACCGCCACCTCCCCGGGGCTTGATTTATGAGTTGCGGGGGGCACGCAGCCCGGGGGACCGCCACCCCCGGGGCTAATTTTTAAATGTGTGGGGGGGCCTCCAAGGCCCCCCCAAGCCCCGGGGACCGCCACCCCCTGGGGCTTTCATTAATTATTTGCGGGGGGCACATGGCCCCCCCACAGCCCCGGAGACTGCCACCCCCGGGGCTTCTTTTAAAAAAAAAAAAAAAAAACCTGTGTGGGGGGGGGGGGGGCTCGAGCCCCCCCACACGCCCCGGGGACCGCCACCTCCCCGGGGCACTAAAAATGTAAATGTGGGGGTCCGTTACGGACCCCTAAGCCCCGGGGACCACCACCTCCCCGGGGCTGTGCACAGGATGGGAGGGGGGCCGCGCGGTCCCCCTCCTGGAGCCTGTGATGGCCCTGGGGACCGCCACCCCCAGGGCCGGCTCCTGCAGTGTCCCGTGGTGCCCACCCCGGGACACTGCTGTTTGCAATGACAGGGCGGGAGCCTCGCGGCTCCCGCCCTGTCATTGCAAACTGCTTGCTTCATTGAAGCGAGAGCAGGTTTCCTGCTCTCGCTTCAATGAAGCAAAGCAGATTGCTTTTCCACATGGGGAGCTGCATGTCAGCAGCTCCCCATGTGGAAAAGCAATGCCGGATCCCGCAGGACGCGGGGAGCCGGCAAGACCGTGGGGGGATTGGGGACCCCCCACGGTCCCCAACGAGAGGCCAGGCCCCGGGGGATGGGGTCCCCGGGGCTGGAAGTGGCCTGGGAGGGGGCCACGCGGCCCCCCTCCCCCAAAAATAAATTTAAAAAAAATAAATAAATAAAGGCCGCCCCCGGGGGATGGGGTCCCCGGGGCCAATCGAGGCCTCAGGAGGGGGGCAACACAGCCCCCCTCCTTTAGAAATAATAAAAATAGGTGGCCATGCCCCGGGGGATGGGGTCTCCGGGGCCGGAATTGGCCACGGGAGGGGGGCCCTCGCGGCCCCCTTCCCGTTCACATTTTTTTTTTGGGTTAAAAGGGGGTCAGGCCCTGGAGAATGGGATCCCCAGGGCCCAAAAAAGGAAAAAGGGGGGCCACACAGCCCCCCTTCAAAAAAAAAAAAAACGCGATCGGGCCGGAGGCCCCGCCCCCTCCCTTCACCACTCTGCAAACGCGCCCTGTGGCGCGTTTTAAATTGGGGAATTAATTCCCCTTCAATACTTAGGGTCCCTGGGGCCAACTAGCCCACCAGGTACCTCCAGTAAGCGCCACAGGGCTGAGTTGCAGAGAGGTGGTCCAGGCCACGCCCCTTTTTACACCTCTCTGCAAGGCAGCTCTGTGGCGCTTACTGGAGGTACCTGGTGGGCTAGTTGGCCCCCAGGGACCCTCAGGACTCAAGGGGAATTAATCCCACAATTTACAACGCGCCACGGGGCGCGTTTGCACAGTGGTGCAGGGAGGGGGCGGGGCCTGAGGTGACATGTGTGCAAACACGCCCTGTGGCGTGTTTTAAGTTGGGGGATTAAGTCCCCTTGAATCCTGAGGGTCCCTGGGGTCCAACTAGTCCACCAGGTAACTCCAGTAAGCGCCACAGAGCTGCGTTGCAGAGAGGTGTAAAAAGGGGCGTGGCCTCGGACCACCTCTATGCAACGCAGGCCTGTGGTGCTTACTGGAAGTACCTGGTGGGCCAGTTGGGCCCCAGGGACCCTCAGGATTCAAGGTGACCTAATCGCCCAACTTAAAACGCGCCACGGGGCGCGTTTGCACAGTGGTGAAGGGAGGGGGTGGGGCCTCAGGTGACATGTGCGCAAACACACCCTGTGGTGCGTTTTAAGTTGGGGAATTAATTCCCCTTGAATCCTGAGGGACCCTGGGGGCCAACTAGCACACCAGGGACCTTCAGTAAGCACAACAGAGTTGCGTTACAGAGAGGTGAAAAAAGGTGCGTGGCCTCGGACCGCCTCTCTGCAACTCAGCTCTGTGGTGCCAACTGTAGGTACCTGGTGGGCTAGTTGGGCCCCAGGGACCCTCAGGATTCAAGGGGACTTAATCCCGCAACCTCAAACGCGCCACGGGGCGCGTTTGCACACGTCACCTCAGGCCCCCCCTCCCTTCACCACTGTGGAAACGCGCCCCGTAGCGCGTTTTAAGAGGTAGTTTTAATCCCCCTGCCCTATTATGTACTAAGGACTTACAGAGGAGGTCATGCTAATCACAGGGGTACCCCAACGCATAGTGTTCCCTAGTGTATGTAGGTGTTTTCACTGTTTTCTAAGTGTCTTTTAGCATAGCACTGGCTCTGGTTAGTCAGAGTCAGTTACCACCAGTACCCGTCTGAAAATGTTGTGGGCACAGGATGATTTTGCAACAAGGCCTCTTTCTGCTCCTCTGTTGGTTCTTTCTGCACGTCTTGCTTCTTCCTGCATTTTTCTTCGTCTTTGTGGACTTCTGTTTCTTTCTACACTTCTTTTGCTTCTTTCTGTGCGTTTTTTCTTCTTTCTTCACATGTCCTACTTCTGTAGGCATAGTTACAAACTAGCATTTGAAAAACCTTTGAAATTAACTGAAAAAACCATAGGTTTCAGGCACGTTATAGTTAGAAATTAGCATTTAAAAAACCTTAGAAATTCACTGAAAAAACCATAGGTTTTAGGGAAAGTTATAGTTAGTTGGACATTGCACTCGTACAAAACTCGTGAAATTCCGCCGTTATAGTTAGTTCAGCTAACTATAACTCGCGCCCCCGCAATGCACTGCTGATGACGTCACATATTACATTACTCATGACATGGTCAGTGACATCACTGATGACATCACTGATGACATCATCCATGTGATAATTTCATGCATCTTCTCACACCCTAACATAACTTTAGATACACCCACTCTAAATTACAGACTGCCATTCTCAAAACCATAGACACTCCAACACCAATAACTACATACCCACTCACTAATTCTTAGGTCTACACACACATCCACTCACTCACCTGTACAGTCACTCATACTTACGGTCACTCAGTACAGGACTATCATATGCACTCATACACCTATATAGACAGTCACACACCGCCACTCATCCATAGAGGTACTCACACACCTAGTCAGTCATAGAAATAATTATTCAAACTACCCTTTACTCACCTATACAGTTATACACACACCAGCTCACTTAGTCATACAAATACTAGCACATTCTTACGTTCTTATACAATCACTGATACAAGCAAACACTCATCCATGCAGCCACTCTCACAATCACACACTCTCACTTATAGACATTTATAAACTCTAACACACATATATACTGCCTTTTATATATGTAGTTACTTACACATGTACAAATAAGATATACATTCACTCACTAACACACCCATACACACACACACCCACCCATACAGTCCATCACAGATGCACACTTCAAACTATGCTCCCAGTGAATCACCCACTCACACATCTATGCACAGAGTCACACACACCCCACCCACACAAACACTCAGGCACCCATACAGATACTCAGACAACCAATCAATAACTCATATAGACACTTATGTAGTTATTCACAAACCCATGCAGTCACTTACACACCAACAGACAGACGGATACAGAGATTCACATAGTTTAGTTACTAACCCATGCATTCACTAACATATGTTTAACCACTCACTTATAGAGTCAGTCACGCACCTAGTAAAACATCCATTCAGACACTTATACACCCACTCATTCTTCAATACGCCTTTACCTATATATATTAAACATATTTAAACTTTACAGAAACACACAGTCACTGGATGATGTCATCAGTGATGTCATCAGTGATGTCATCAGTGATGTCATTTGAGATGTCATCAGTGATGTCACTGACCATGTCATGAGTGATGTAATATGTGACGTCATCAGCAGTGCATTGCGGGGCGCGAGTTATAGTTAGCTGAACTAACTATAACGGGGAATTTCACGGGTTTTGTACGAGTGCAATGTCCAACTAACTATAACTTTCCCTAAAACCTATAGTTTTTTCAGTGAATTTCTAAGGTTTTTTAAATGCTAATTTCTAACTATAATGTGCCTGAAACCTATGGTTTTTTCAGTGAATTATATATATATATATATATATATATATATATATATATATATATATTATCTACTGGCGGTCGCCAGTAGATAGTTATAGTTAGGACCTATTTTCCATAGGAAATCCGCGACATTCTATTTGAAATAACTCTTGCGTCGGTTGACGAATCTTCGCGAAATTTTCAAACTTTATGGCCCGCTCCGACCCTGAAAGTCTCAGGGTGATTCGTCAAGCGGGGGCCGAGAAAAAAGGGGGGTCCCAAAACGTGTTTTCCCCATTCATTTTCCCATAGGAAACTTTAGACACGGCTACAGCCCGAACTGCTGAACGGAATTACACCAAATTTGGCAAAGAGGTAGTTCTTGGTTCAGAAAGAACCCTTTTTGTTAAATGGTGTAAATCCGTTCAGTAGTTGCGGAGAAAATCAAAAGTAAAAGTACATATATATCTATGGGCACGGAGGATTCGCGCACCCTGAGCTCACCCTGCGCGCACCGTCCCGATCACGAGCTGCATGCTAATTGGCTGTCAACATTCCGATTCAGGAAATGTTGGCAGCCATTTTGTCCCTCGGTAGAACCGAGGGACAGAAACAAGTGCGCAAAGCGCACAAAGGGGGCAGGGTAGAAACACCCTGACCCCCTAGGTCTGCTCAGGGGGTCCCACAAGGACCCCCTGGGCAGAAAAAAGCATTTTTTTTTTTTTTTTTTAAATCGGCAGGATGCGCTCAGGGTGCGCGGATCCTGCCGATAAAAAAAAATCGAAGGGCGGTCTCCCGCGCTCGATTGTATTTTGCCCCGGGTGGCCCAAGTCCCGGGGGCATGGTGGGGGGTTAAATTTATGTATGGGGGCCTCAAGGGCCCCCAAGCCCCGGGGACCGCCACCCCCGGGGCTTTCTTTTTAAAATGGTGCGGGAGGGCTCTGAGCCCTCCCGCAGCCCCGGGGACCACCACCTCCCGGGGCTTCTTTTTTTTGTACTTTTTCCTGTGGGGGGGGGCTCGAGCCCCCACACGCCCCGGGGACCGCCACCTCCCGGGACACTAACAAATTAAAATGGGGGTCCGTTTTGGACCCTCGAAGCCCCGGGGACCACCACCTCCCCGGGGCTTTGCTGATGTGGGGAGGGGGCCGCGCGGCCCCCTCCTGGAGCCTGTGGTGGCCCTGGGGACCGCCACCCCCAGGGCCGGCTCCTGCAGTGTCCCGGGGTGCCTACCCCCGGGACACTGCTGTTTGCAATGACAGGACGGGAGCCTCGCGGCTCCCGTCCTGTCATTGCAAACTGCTTTGGATATTGGAAGAGAGAGCAGGAAACCTGCTCTCGCTCCAATATCCAAAGACAATTGCTTTCCACACGGAGAGCAGCATGTTAGCTGCTCCCCGTGTGGAAAGCAATGCCGGCTCCCTTAGGACACGGGGAGCCGGCGGGACTGTGGGGGTTTGGGGACCCCCACAGTCCCCAACCAGAGGCCAGGCCCCGGGGGATGGGGTCCCCGGGACCATAAGTGACCCGGGAGGGGGCCACGCGGCCCCCTCCCCAGAAATTATTTTAAAAAAGGCCTGCCCCGGGGGATGGGGTCCCCGGGGCAAAAGGAGGCCTGAGGAGGGGGCCACGCAGCCCCCTCCTTAAAAGGAATGTTAGTGTGGCCATGCCCCGGGGGATGGGGTCCCCGGGGCAGTTTTCGGCCAGGGGAGGGGGCCACGCGGCCCCCTTCCAGTTTAATTTTAATTAAAAAAAAAGGGGGTAAGGCCCTGGGGGATGGGGTCCCCAGGGCCCAAAAATAAGAAAAAGGAAGGGGGGCCACACAGCCCACCTTCAGGGAAAAAACAAAAACAAAAAAAAAAAACGATCGGGCCGCAGGCCCCGCCCCCTTCCTTCACCACTCTGCAAACGCGCCCCCTGGCGCGTTTGCAGATGGGGAAGTAATTCCCCTTGAATACTGGGGGTCCCTGGGGGCCAACTAGCCCACCAGGAACCTCCAGTATGCGCCTGGGGGCTGCGTTGCAGAGAGGTGTACAGAGGCCACGCCCCTTTATATACACCTCTGCAACGCAGCTCTGTGGCGCTTTTTGGAGGTACATGGTGGGCTAGTTGGCCCCCAGGAACCCTCAGGATTCAAGGGGACTTAATCCCCCAACTTAAAACGCGCCACGGGGTGTGTTTGCACAGTGGTGAAGGGAGGGGGCGGGGCTTCAGTTGACATGTGTGCAAACAGGCCCCGTGGCGCGTTTTAAGATGGGGAATTAAATCCCCTTCAATCCTGAGGGTCCCTGAGGCCAACTAGCCCAACAGGTACATCCAGAAAGCGCCACAGAGCTGCGTTGCAAAGAGGTGTAAAAGGGGTGTGGCCTCTCTACACGTCTCTGCAACGCAGCCCCTGGCGCATACTGGAGGTTCCTGGTGGGCTAGTTGGCCCCTAGGGACCCTCATGATTCAAGGGGACTTAATCCCCCAACTTAAAACGCGCCACGGGGCGCGTTTGCACAGATGTCACCTCAGGCCCCGCCCCCTCCCATCACCATTGTGCAAATATTCCTCTAAAATCTGCCGAACTACGAATTCGGATTTACTCACCTGTTATCAGGAGAGACCTCAGTGCTGCATCTTTCAGCCCAGTACTAATCCTGAAAAGTATTTTTAACCATACTTACCAGTAACTTGAATTTCCTTCCATAGGATATCATTGCCTGCTTTTTGCTGAAAAAGTTTTTAAGTGTTGATTTTTGAAACATACAAATATTCCTCTAAAATCAGCCGAAATACGAATTCCGATTTATTCACCTGTTATCAGGAGAGACCTCAGTGCTGTACCTTTCAGCCCAGTACTGGTCCTGAAAAGTAATTTTAACCGTACTTACCAGTAACTTGAATTTCCTTCCATAGGCTAACATTGACTGGTTTCACTTGGAAATTCTTCTAAGTGTGGAGTTTTGGAACTTTAAAATATTCCTCTAAAATCAGCCGAAATACGAATTCCGATTTACTCACCTGTTATCAGGAGAGACCTCAGTGCTGCATCTTTCAGCCCAGTACTGATACTCAAAAGTAATTTTAACCGTACTTACCAGTAACTTTAATTTCCTTCCATAGGATATCATTGCCTGCTTTTTGCTGAAAAAGTTTCTAAGTGTTGATTTTTGAAACATACAAATATTCCTCTAAAATCAGCCGAAATACAAATTCCGATTTACTCACCTGTTATCAGGAGAGACCTCAGTGCTGTATCTTTCAGCCCAGTACTGGTCCTGAAAAGTAATTTTAACCGTACTTACCAGTAACTTGAATTTTCTTCCATAGGCTAACATTGACTGGTTTCACTTGGAAATTCTTCTAAGTGTGGAGTTTTGGAACTTTAAAATATTCCTCTAAAATCAGCCGAAATACGAATTCCGATTTACTCACCTGTTATCAGGAGAGACCTCAGTGCTGCATCTTTTAGCCCAGCACTGACCCTGAAAAGTAATTTTAACCGTACTTACCAGTAACTTATATTTTCTTCCATAGGAATCCATTGTCTGGTTTTCAGCTGAAAAGTTTCTCAGTGTCGATTTTCACAAACTACAAATATTCCTTAAAAATCGCCTGTATGACTTAAACGCATTCTTTCAACTGTTTACAGGAGATGCACCAGTGCTGGATCCAGGATCCAACACTGAGTAAGAAAAAGTAACGATAACAGTTTTTACCTGCTAAGTGAATTTCCTTCCATAGGATAACATTGGTGATTCTATGAGAAAAAGTTTCTAAGTGTCAACTTTTAAAATACAATAATATTCCTTAAAAATCACGACTGTAACCAAAACGCTTTTACTCAACTGTTTACAGGAGATGTCCCAGGACTGAATCTAGGATCCAGTCCTGTGGTTAGAAAAGTAATCCATAAAGTAACTAATTGCATTTAACTAGAAATTCACATTGAGCTGAATGTTGCATTGTGTTTGAAAATGTGTTGCCCATTGCAACAACTGTAACTACTGTACTTAAAAGTCTATTGCCTATGTGCAAAGTATTTAAACTAAAGTAATTCATTCTGAGAAAGTATTTTTTGTAATGTATAATGTAATTACAATGTAATTTAAAAAATAAAATATGTAAAAAAAAATGTTTCTAAAAATGTAGTAAATCAGTATAAAAAAAAAAATATAACAATTAATACATTTAAAAATTGTCATTTACAAAACCTTTGAAATTCACTGAAAAAACCGTAGGTTTCAAACATGTTATAGTTAGGAATTAGCATTTAAAAAACCTTTGAAATTCACTGAAAAAGCCATAGGTTTCAGACACTTTATAGTTAGAAATTAGCATTTAAAAAACCTTTGAAATTCACTGAAAAAACCATAGGTTTCAGGCACGTTATAGTTAGAAATTTGCATTTAAAAAACCTTAGAAATTCACTGAAAAAACCATAAGGTTTTAGGGACAGTTATAGTTAGTTGGACATTGCACTCGTACAAAACCCGTGAAATTCCCCCGTTATAGTTAGTTCAGGTAACTATAACTTGCGCCCCCGCAATGCACTGCTGATGACGTCACATATTACATCACTCATGACATGGTCAGTGACATCACTGATGACATCTCAAATGACATCACTGATGACATCACTGATGACATCATCCAGTGACTGTGTGTTTCTGTAAAGTTTAAATATGTTTAATATATTTAGGGAAAGGCGTATTGAAGAATGAGTGGGTGTAGAAGCGCCTGAATGGATGATTTAGTAGGTGCGTGACTGAGTCTATAAGTGAGTGATTAAACGTATCTTACTGGATGCATCGGTGAGTGACTAAACTGTGTGAATGTCTGTATCCGTCTGTCTGTTGTTGTGTAAGCAACTGCATGGGTTTCTGACTAGCTAAATGATATCCCCCAACAAACCTGTGGGATTTAGGCCTTGTGGTGCCTGCTACAGGCAGTTGTCTGTGACAGACCCCTACTTTATTTGCGTTTGGTGCCTGAAGCTGGATCATGACTCCACGACCTGCACAGAGTGCAAGACAATGCATCATAAGGCTATCAGAGAGCGAAGGCTCTGCTCGCTTGACACACGATTCCGTACCACTCTAGGTCCCTTTCGCGAGTTAGGTATTGAGGGCGCTCTCAGAGTCATTTGCGCCAGTTATTATGGTGATCCTGGACTTCGTCGGGTAAGTCCCACAAAAAGAATTGAAACGTTCTTTGACTTATTCACGCCTGTCCAGTTCACTGGATGAGGCGCAGAAATGACACCACAAGTCAAGGCCCCGACCCCACGTCGTCCCTGTGGAGCCTGGGTCTGCTCCACACCTATCCTTTTGCTGGAGCGACCCCCGCCCAACTTAAAGAATATTATGAGGCCATGCCCCTCATTTTTGAGCATCCGGATCCCTCTGGAGCGCCTTTGGGCCCCATAGGTCTGAGAGGGATCCCGACTGGTTTTCCACCTGCGGCTTTGCTCATGGTGCCAATCGGGCCCTCTGGATACGTTTCTGGATCCGGTCCGACCTCCGTCTCAAATCCACAACCTCCACCGGAGTTTGATCCAGTGGCACAGTTCCTGGAGCCAATCCATTGTAATTCCTGACTCTAATACAGAGCAGAACCCATCAGTCTTAATCTGAGACAGAGGCTTGTTTTCCTGGAAGGCCCTGTGAGGATTATGATAGGAGGGGATCTGAGATTCCCCATAGTTATCCCGGCCTCCTAGAAAAGACCGTTGCCGAGGGTAACTGGTATGAGAAACTAGCTGATGCCAGTGGTTTTGATACCTCACCAGTCACTGGTCTCCTCTTTCTGTGGCTACGGAGGAAGAGACATCCTTTGCAATGGTGGTGCGGAGGTCCTGTACCTCACTCTACTCTCGGAGGAGGTCAAGGCCAATGTCTGAACAGTGGTGCTTCAACCCAGGATATCCCTGTAAGAACCCCTACTCGCCTTTAATGAAGACCTCATTGATTGTCCTGCTCGGGGCCTGGGCAAAACCCTGCACAGGCACTCCGGTGAACAGCACATCACCTTCTGTCATCGCTTCGCGCCCGGGGACCCAGCCTTCCTAACCCAGCACCCCACCCCTGAGAGCCTGGTGGTCCAGCTCTCTATGTCCAAAGTTAACCCTGGTGCATTCCCTACCACACCACCTCATATGGAATCTAAGAGGCTGGATACCTTTGGGAAGAGCATTTTCTCTTTCATCAGCCTTGCACTGAGGTCTGTGAACACCACATATTTATTGGGCCGATACTCCCATATGGTGTAGGATTTGGTTGTGCAAGTGCTGCCCATGGTCTCGGGGGAGGCCTGAACCAAACTCTCCCAAGCAATTGCTGATGATAGAGATGCAGCAAAGTTCACCATATGCTGCGACCTGCATATGACTGACTCACTAGGCAGAGCAATTGCATCATCAGTGGAACTCAGACGCCATACCTGGCTGAGATCCAGTGGTTTGGGGGGGGTAGGGGGCAGGCATCCCTTAATGGACACGCTATTCAATGGCACTCACCTGTTTGGCAAAAAGGCAGATTGTGTTTTAGCGTTTCAAGGATAACTGGGGCACCGCTAAGTCATTAGGGCTCACCATAGCCCTGCAAAAGTGGCATTCAGCCTTTTGCTCCTTCTGTGGCTAAAGTAGGGGCTACCAGTAGCGTCTTTTCACCCCTAGCCACCATGGCTACCAGGCCCCTCAGTCCTTTCATGACCGCGGATGCGGCTCCCACAGACCTTGTGAGGCCCATGGCCAGAGGTCTACCCAGTCTACCAACCACCCGTAGCTGCAGCCTCAAAGTCCCTTCAATATATCCTCGTAACATCATGGGATGCCGGTTGACAGCAACATCCATCTCCACTTGCCCCAATGGCAAACAATAATATTGGACGAATGAGTGCTTCAGATTGTTCAGCTGGGTTATGCCCTTCCTTTTACAGAAACCCTGCCACCCTTGCCACCGTCCTCAAGTTGGCTGATGGATGACCACCTTTCGCTCTTGCAACAGGAAGTATAGGCTCTTTTGGCTAAAGGAGCCTCCAAGACGGTGCCAACATCAGAAGTAGGTTGTGGTTGTTATTCCTGTTACTTTCTGGTGCCAGAAAAGGATGGAGGCCTCTGTCCTAGTCTAGACCTACACCCTCTGAACTACTTCCTGATTAAGGAAAAGTTCAAAATGCTCACTCTGGCTCAGGTCCTGTCTGCCTTGGATCCTGGAGACTGGATGCTATTGATGGATTTGCAGAATGCGTATTTCCATAATCCTGTCCTTCCAGCCCACAGATATTACCTGCAGTTCTGGTGGGGCAAGAGCAGGTCCAGTTCGCTGTGCTCCCTTTCAGACTTACCAGCGCCTCTCGGGTGTTCACAAAGGTGATGTCGGTGGTTACAGCCCATCTGCAGAGGTCAGGGGTTCCAGTCTTCTCCTACCTAGACGACTGGCTGTTGAATGCAAAGAGGACTGCTTAGAAAAATTTCCGGATCCAGTCTGATGCCTGGAGAATATTCTAAGGTAAGGAATCTGCGACTAGAAAGAGTCTCTACCAGATGAGGCATTACCAAAGGTAGTAACCTGTTCTTTTTCCTTAAAGCATTCAAAAAATTACAAATAAATTGTAACTCAGAGATGACAATGCAAAATAGAACCCTCAGACCTGTCATCCTAAAAAATGACTATGTGAGAAGGGGGTGTTGGCCTTTATGTTGAGAACTGCCTGAGCCATTTGTCTCCAACCCACACCAACTCGACACCCTTCCAAAAAAAAAAAAAAAAAAAAAAACTTGTCTGAGGCTGCCGCCTATGTCCTGGGTTGCTATCACCCTCCTTAATGGACATCAGCTGCTTAGAGCTGAAAACCTATTCAGTAAAGAAGTTTCCAAGTGGCCGTCCCTGCAGCCTTGTGATATTGGTTCTTCACCAGGTGATTGTCTGAGGAAAGCAGATATCGTTTGACACTTGGAGACACTATGTGAGTTGGCTGGTCTGAACCGTCCTAAGAGGGCCTAACAAGTATTATCACAATGCAAAGATTCTACCCTAGGGTTTGTGAGAGCGATATACCAACAGCAAAACCCTTGTCTACTACGGCAATCTGTGAGATTCCATGAAAAAAGTACTTATTTAAACATTCTAACACAGTGTAATAACAATTCACAAACAAAGGCCTATTGGCGTTAAAACATGCTTTTCATAGGTAAGTCAGGCCTATTGTCTGTCATAACTTTTATTAATAAACAGTAAGACCTATTGCAGAAGGCATACCTTTTCACAGTGAACCTATCAGGCCAATAGCCTTTGTCATTCGTTGATCAGCATAACTAACTCGGGCTAAGCTTTTCCACAAGGCAACCAACAGGCATACAGTCATAAAATATAAATATATTCAAAATTACAAGCGGAAAAAAGTGCAACCCTCGTATGAGGGTCTCACAAGTATTTTTAGTGCAGACCTGTTACTCTCAGGGTTTGTCAGTGGGGTAAACAACTGCAAAACCCTTGCTTTCTTTGTTAATCTGTGAGAGTCCATGTAACAAAATGCCGTTCTGGAGGGTTTAAAACAGTGTAATAACAATCCTTTTTTAAATGTTTTTTCTCAATAAGTATGCCCGCCTTATCATAGCTTTAAATAATAAACGGGTCAGGCCTGTAGCCTTGATCGTTGAATTGGCCATTACCAACTCAGTCCTGCAGTACTTGGGCATATGCCTTCCCACAAGGCAAAAAGCATAGTACAAGATCTTTTTCAGCAGAGGCGCACAGCATCTGCCCAATCCATTGCTGTACTCAAGGTCATAAACATATGGACGGAGACAAAGTCCCTCTCTAAGTAATGCTTCTGAATGCTCTCCTTCTTTTGATCATATAAGGTCTTATTTCAACTGCAACGTCAAGTCAGACCTAAAAAGGGCAGAAGTTTTAACTGGTCCATCTACATGGCAAAATAATAAAAGTGTGATAATGTAAACATTTCCCTGTTTGATTATTTGTATGCCCTCAGTTGTGACTAATTTCAGTTTCATTTTTCTAGATAGCATAGCTCCTTTAAGGCCCCATTACGTGTGGTAGTTCTTTCAGCTCTAGCTTCCAGGCCAGCAGCACTTACCACACTTCTACTTGCAGGATTATATTTGTGATGAGAAAAATAAAACTAAAAGTCCCAAAATGCAAAGTGATGGCAAAGTATTAAGGGCTAAGTAGAAGTGTCACGTGATGTTGAGGCAATGCCAGTGAGCAATTGAGTTCCCAATATTTAAAAATGCATTGTTTTAAGTTTCTAGCTGGCGAGAAGGTCCTCTTTGTCAATCTTCTCTCATCACCATCCATCCCCACTCCATTGTGCTCCATTAAACGCATCACTCAGCCACACGGGTAGCAAGAGTCACTTTTTTAACACTGCTTGGAACGCTGCATTGTGTTAATTTTTGCTTCTGAAACAGACATTCACAACTGATTGAAGGTGTAAGAAAGGAAGCATAAATACAGCAGTCCCTGCACTTTGTATCCAGAAGAGCTAGATTTTGAGTTTTCCCGGCAGAGATCTCACGCTTTCCAGTACCATGTGTGAGTAGCCCATCCACTCTTGCTTTTTTCTTTCTTTTTCTGTGATTTGTAGTTCTGTTGCCCCAATTTATAAACCTCTATTACATAAGGTACTGGAGACTTTTGAACAGTAGCTCAGGCAGCCCCTGTCACGTTAAACATCTGGATTGTAAGAGGATGTACTGGAGGTTTTTACGCTATCATCCACTCACGCCTCAATAGTTGTAAATGGATCCCATTACACAGCTTGAACTACAAGTCCCAGAATGCAGTGAGAGAACTTGCACTGGATGAGGGTCTCAGGCATGGACCTGTGAAACTGTAAGAGCTCTGCCTTCTAAACCTAAAGTTGTTTGCTTCCTATTTCAGAGTAGGATGTAAGGCTATTATTGGCAGTTTGCGTCCAAAATTATCTACCACCAGCTTTTACTTGTATTCAAGAATGCAGAGTTGATGCTGAGTGGAGGATTGTAACCTTGCAGGCAAGGTGTTAATTGTCCCCTAAATGATGGTTATAAAAGCCAGGCACATCTGTTAGAGCCAAACCTTTTTATCTATGGGATTCAAGGGTGTACCCATCATTGTTGCAGCAGGTGCAGTAGCACGAGGACCCGTAAGCCTGAGAGGGTCCACTGCACTCCAATCATGTCTGTCTTTGGCGACTCAACCAGCGTGCTGGGGTACGGTGTTCCTTGTTTGTATTGTGGCCCATTGCATGTTATTGATCAGAATCCAGTGCTGAAAGTTAAGTGTTGAAGAAACTTTGCTCTATTTTCTACACCCTAGAAGTAGCCGAGATGTAGTGTTAAGTATTATTTAAAGACTATAGATCGTTTAGCATATTCTATATGCTATTATCAAAGACTAAGTTGGTCGGAGTTGCCAACAGTGTTGAATTCTGCAGAAAAAGCTAATAAGATCAGGACTCCAACGATGTCTCTATTCTTGCCTGTTTTGTGGCTGGGAAAATATTTATAAACATTTCTTTAGGTTTATTTTCTTGTCTTCATGAGATCCTTTTTATTCTATCTTTAACCCATTCAGAAATTGTTTTCCCTTTCATAACTTTGCTAGAAGTGTAATGTATTCTTCAAACACAGGTGGCGCAATGTGCACAGGTATGGTGAAGCAATTTGTGAAGGCCCACATGATGAGAATGACTGGCTACCTGCCATAAAGATCATATTTGTTCTCTGTTTTTGCATCAGCAGCCCCTTCCACCATGCTTTTGAGTTTAATTTCTTACTCCACCTATATTTTAATTTTGGCTATTCTTCGCCTATCTACTTTCATGATCCCTCTCTCCCCCTGCATTATTTTTCTGTCTATTTCTTCTGTTGAAATTTACAAGGATAAGATCTGCACTTACTGTTTTGTCTGCATAGCTGCCTTTATGCCATGTGTGATGCTGTCTGTCGATACAAGCCTTTCCAGCGGAAGCACTTTGCATCCTGGGGTTTGAATGGACCTCCTTAAAATGGCAGACTTCGAACTACAAGGCCCCGAATTAAAAGTTCTCTTGGCTAGACAGTTGAGAGTGGTTCAGCGTGTCAAGCAAGATTTGTATCCAGTTCCAGACTTGCAAGCACACGGTGCCACCTTATTTCTCATGATATTGGCTCGCATTGAGGAGCAGATATCACACTGTGGATTCCCAGATGAGCTGGAAACCCCTGTGTAGAGTGGATTTTCACGTCTTTTTTTGGAGTATCTGCATAACCAATATCAATTATGGGCTTTTAAATCTCCCCAGGACATGAGCAGCTTCCTTTTTTGAAGGGTGGAAAAGGAGGAAGGGCAGAACTGCCTAAGAGGCAGTGCTCAGCACAGAGCCTCACCCACTCCATGATCACACACCCTCTTCACACGATGAAAAGGAATTTAGAAGTTGGCAGGTCTTCAGTGCTGTAATCATAAGTCACACCCTCTCCCTAGACCATCAGAATGAGCGAAGTATTTGATGCACAGAAGAATGAATGCAAAGCTAAGAGTTTACAGGCCCTTTGCATGCAGTTGCAAATAACAGTTTTGTACTGCAAGAATGAAAAATTTCCTAGCTATCGTAACGGAAAGTTTCAGTTCTATTAAGGACACAATGGCGAGGATTATGCATTATCTTTCTTCGTTTTTATTAACAGCAGCCATTACTCAACACACTAACAGACCTCATTTCCAATAAACCGAAGGGAAAAAGTCACAGTTCAAGCAGTATCAACATCCAATCAGATGATGCCAGGAGCCCTCCATAGTCCCACGTCGCTGTTGCTGCCTCCACTTTCTTCTTGCAACTGCAGACAGAGAGTAGCTTCCTTAATCCTGTTTTGACCCCCTCAGATCCTAGGAACAATTGAACAAGTATGTATCTAACTGGAAACCAGAAAACCTGAGTAGTACAAACCAACGATTGTGCGCCAAATAGAGTCGCTTAATACACACAGTTAACATGCAAGATAAAGGAATTTAACATACTCTAACGAAAGCATATCCCACTCAAGGGAGGGGAGCCATGCGGGTGGGTTAATCCTCGCCTCCATGTCCTTAATAGAATTGAAACTTTCTGTTACGATAGCTAGGAAATTGTTCATTCTATGGCAGGACCGGAGGCGAGGATCGCACTGGTTTAAAGCTTATCCACAACCAGTGAAGCAATAATAGGGACTGGTTTAAGTAAAACCTATTAAAAGTGGAATCAGACAACCAGTCCGCGGCATTGAGGATATCCTCCAGGCGAGCCCAGAGAGAGAATGCCTTGGAAGCCATCAGTCCTCTGGCAGAGTGTGCCCCAAACATTTTGGTGTCAATGCTAGCTTCCTGCATGGCCCACTGTACCCATCTGCCAATTGTAGGAGAAGAGACTGCTGAGAATGATTTGCGTAGAGCTATCAGCAGTTGCCGTTCGCCATGTGGACGGATCTCCGCCGTCATGGCTTCATAAGCCTTGATACATTTCACGACACGTAGTTTTGGAGAATCTGGAAAAGAAGGATAGTTAACCAAGCGAGAGTGACATTTCGTAGGTCTTGAAATATGGGAGGTGACCCCTTCCGGGGTAAATACTCTGCCCATTATGTCCAGAGCTCTGACATCTGAGACACGTTGGCAAGAGATTAGGCAGAGGAGAGTGGCTAAATTAGCTGAAATTTCTTTCCACAACAGGTATCTATTTGATGACCAAGACCAGAATAAGTTGAGAACCTCATTAACGTCCCACAGAACAGAGTATCTAGGTTCCAGAAGGAGAGAAAGGTGAATGCCTCTCAAGATTTTGCGCACCAATGGGTGATCGCCCGAGATTGCCAATCTGAAAGTATTGATTGTTTTATAAGCCAGGCCCTCCGTAGCCAATGAGGCGAGGAAATTCAGGATGTGCACAATCTCTGCCACCACAGGATCCAGATGTCGTGTGTGACACCAGCCCTTCCATCTAGTTCACGCCGATCGATAACGCTTGGCCATGCTGTCTGCCCATGCCTTGGAGAGGAGGGACGCAGCCTGTCTCGAAATGCCTTGGACTTTCCTTTGTTCCCTAAAAACGTCCATGCTTTAAGAGACAGAGACCGCTCCAGCACCAAAGGATAGGGATTACAGAAGAGTCCCGGAAACAGGGGTAGAGTAATTGGAGAATCCCAAGAAAGTTCCAGAAGAACTGGATACCAAACTTGCGATCTCCATGTCTGGGTCACTAGGACGATGTCCGCCGCCTGACGTCTGATCTGGGCTGAGAGGTGCATGATCATCATGAACGGAGGGAAGGCATAGCCCTGCTCCGGTTTCCAATTTTAGAGAAACATGTCCATGACCTCTACCTCCAGGTCTGGGCTCCAACTGAAGTATCTTGGGAGCTGGCGGTCCAGATGGGGATGAAAAGAGGTCCACCGAGAACGGACCCACCATTCGCATAGGGCTTGGAAGATCGGTGGATGTTGACGCCAGAGGCTCACATCTTGGAGGTCGGCTACCTGGTTGGTGCCCCCAGAAAATATACTGCCATTACGGAGACTTGATTCTGCAGGCAGTGATCCCAAGAGTTGTGGGCTAGATCCGCAAGTTTCTTCATGCGAGTACCTCCGAGATGATTTATGTATCGGACTGCTGCCACGGTGTCCATCTTGAGTAGGACACAACACTGCGCTCAATCCTTGGTCCAGCATCGGACTGCGAAAGAACCCGCTAGGAGTTTGAGGCAATTGATATGCATGGACTTTTCTTGTGTGAACCATCTTCCGCCGGTGGAGAAATCCCCACATCTTGCCCTCAGCCTGTGCCACTGGCGTCAGACTGTATGAACAGATCCGTAAGGGAGCCGAAAATCGCTCTGCCATTCCAGGCCTCTATGTGAGCCAGCCACCACTGGATCGCCTCCTGGGCGTCCTCCTATAAGGGGACCACTTGAAAGTACGTAGGTCCCTTCCTGAGAAGAGAGACCTTTAATCTTTGGAGGGCTGGATAATGAAGGGGGCCCGGGAAAATAGCCTGGATCGAGGATGCTAGGAGTCTCACCACTCTTGCAATCTGGCGTAGGGAGGTGGAGGGCTAGGTTGCCAGGCGATGCAGCTTGTGTCTGATCTTGATCCTCTTCCGTGAAGGAAGGTTGATGGTATCCCGAACCGAGTCCACGACGAAACCCAAGACCACCAGCAACTGAGAAGTGGTAAAGCAGACTTCTGCTGGTTTATTATGAACCCAAGAGACTCCAGAAGTGAGATCGCCATTTGCAGATGTCGCAAGAGGCTTTGCGGGCATTGGTCCACCAGGAGGATGTCATCCAGGTAGATAATGAGGTGAATGCCCCTAGCCCTGATGAACTCTACTACCGGACGCATACTCTTGGTGAAGCACCAAGGAGCAGACAACAGACCGAAAGAGAGGGCAGTGAATTCAAAGGTCTCCCTCCGCCATTGAAACTGGAGGAAGCAGCGGTGAGGATGGAAAACTGGACGGTGAGATAGGCATCCTTGGGGTCAAGATGCACCATCCAATCCTTGGGAAGGAGAAGATGCTGGAGCAGATGAATGCCCTCCTTCTTGAAATGCTGGTAAACCAACCATTCATTGAATTCCTTCAAGTTGATTACCGGTCTCTGACCACCGTCTCTCTTGTCTACGACGAAATGATTGCTTAAAAATCCACCAGGGTGAGGGTCGTCCTCACAACTGTCCCTTTGTGCAATAAATCCGATACCTCCACATCCACTAGAGCAGCGAGAGAGAAGACCAGGGGGATCGGGATTTTTTCTTGGTAAGAGGCGTCATAAAACTGTATCTGGAACCCCCGCACAGTTTGAAGGACCCAGGCATTAGATGTGAGGGCCTGCCAGTTGTGGAAGAAATTCCTAAGTCTGCCCCCCCCTCCCCAGGCATTGCTGAGGGAAGGACTGTACGCTCCCTTAAATTGGTTCCCTGGGTACTGCCGCCGTGTCGTCCTCCACTCGCACAGTAATGGCGGGGGCACTCTCGGGTGGGGTAAAAGTTTCTAAACTTGGAGGTGTCTTGGTAGCGCCCCCTCCTGTTGTCTTGTCCTCTGATGGAGGCTGGGTGCTGAACGCAGCCTGTCGAATGCCCCCTACCTCGGCCAGCCCCGGTGAAAACCTGAGGTGTAAAGATGCGCTTTATTGATGCTTGCGCCTTATCTAGAGAGTTAAAGGTCTGAACAAGTCTACCCAGTTCCTGGATGAAAGGGTCCCTCGAACTACCCCCTTTGGGCAATGGGGCCTGCCTCGTAGGTGGCTAGGTCATCCAATTTAGGATTGATTTTGATGAGGAGCAACAATGCCTCTCCCTAGACAGAGCGCAATTTGTGTTGCCCAGGAGGATGATGGCCCATTGGGCACAACCAGATAAAACCTCCGGAGAGATCAGGCTCCCTAATGCTTTGGCATCCTCAGCCCTATCTAAGATACGGGTTAGGGGACCTGCCAGGTCTCAGAGCTTGTCCTGGCAAGCCCACCAGGACCGGTCGATCCCCTTCTTGGGGTCTTGCATATATTTTGCAAGGAAGGTGGCCATGCGTTCATATATGTCTGGTGTGAGCGCCACTTTGTCTCCCAGAGATGGGCATGGGTACTCCACCCTCAGGCAGTTACGACTTCCTTGTCCAACAGCGTATGGAGCCACCCGCGACATAGGCCACGACTTTGTCTGCAGGTACCTATTCCGAGGAACAGGGATGCAGGAGGCTCTTCGGGTCCAGCATAGCCGATGTCTCCTGGGTGGCATCACCTGCTGGCCCTTCTTGCGTGTGGCAGGGTGAGGGGCGCTAGGGGCGGGAGTCTGACTCCTGCTCTCTCTCTGACCGGAAGGTGAATCTGGGGCCTGAGGAGGCATGGGTTGGCAGGGGAGGTAGGGAGCACCCGAGGGTTGCAACCCTGAGGAACTGGGCTCTGGGGAATCCAGGGGCGAAGGCTGCTCGTGAGTCATAAAGACCCGCTTAAGCCTACCAAATGGGTCCAAATCAGCACCAGATATGGGGTCCCTTTCGTGCTTTGAGAGCAGTGAGGGCTGGACGGGGCCCCCTGGAGGTGAAGGGGGCATAAGCCCTATATTGACTTCCCTCCCAGGGAGAGGTTTGATTCAGTGATCTGCGTACTGCAAGAGTGTCTTCTCCAGAAGGGCTACCGCCAGTGCTATTGCTTTTGTGATGGAGGCGTCCATAACCTCGCAAACTTAGTGATTAATGGGGAGGTAGGTCGCGGTATCCTCCTCCAGGTAAGTCTCCTCGATGTCACTCATATTAGCCAAATTAATTCAAGGCCACAAAAGGGGTTTTTCCAACCTGGCTGATCCCAGGGTAGCATAGGCTAATGGCAGGAGCAAGAACGCTGGCAACCCAGCTGATTCAATGGGGGTTATAGAGTGGGGGTCTTCCTAACTAATTATTGCAGCCCAGGGAGATAACAGGGCCAGGCCCTGCAGGACACCAATCGTCCACTTAAACTAACTTTAGGCAGATGGACTCGACTGGCCAGGTGTTTGTGCTCAGCAGATGTAAATGCGCTAAGCGCCGAGATATTCAGACCCCCTGGGGGCATAGAAGCTCCAGGCATGAGGGGCGCAACCAAATTTCAGCACCCGGCTGGCCTCACAGCCAGAATATAGGCACTTGAGGTCAACGAGACGCGCCGGGTGCGATTTGAAATATGGCTTCTCCTAGTGGGCACAGGCCAACTCACTGTGCCTGAACACTTAAGAAACGGGAACATGCAAGCAAAAGCTGTCTCATACATTGAAATAAAGAGGCCAAGTGGCCGGAGGCACTTAACTCTGCTGCTGAGCAGCGAAGAAAGAAAGAAAGGAGGCAGCAACAGCTTTGTGGGACTATGGAGAGGTCCTGGCAACATCCAATTGGATGGTGTGAATTTTCCCTTGGGTTTATGGGAAATTAAGTCTGTTAATGTTTTATGTAATGGCTGCTGTTAATAAAAACGAAGAAAGATAAAGCATAATGCTTGCCTCCGGTCCTGCCATAGAATTATTGTTTTCAATTCTTTAAAGTATATTTAGACTGGGCTTTAGCTCCACTCAGGAGTAAGTTTCTCCCGCAGATACTACTGGGTGTTTGATGCATCATTCGACCTCCTATGGTGTGCTTACAATGCAATCCAACAGGGGACTATTTTATGACTTAGTCACTCTCCATTATTACACCTTAAAGTATTTATCGCGCACATGCATTATATACAGAAGGAAGTCACCTTTTGCGCTTTTTCACAGCAGCAGGCTTGTTAAATGGTTCAGTCGGGGCTCAAAATTAACCCTGGGCGGTGAACTCCGCTCGCGAAGTTTGCGGAGTTTCCTGCACTCCGCGGAGATCGCGGAGTTCCGAAAAACTCCGCTTCGCGTTGCGTAGCGGAGTTTTTTTCCTCGCTCGCGTTCGTCAACGTCAAGTTGGCGGTCGCGAGGGAGGAAAATCAACCTCCCGGCGAGATTTTTCCTCGTTCGCGATCGTCAACATCAAGTTGGCGAGAGTGGAAAATCAACATCCTGGCGAGATTTCTCAAAGCGGGGGGGGGGGTCAGGTTTCTCATTGCGAGTGGTCGCGTATGCTCGCAACAGCTCGCGTTGAGAAACTGCCCGTTCGTTTTGAGAAAGCTGCCGCTCGAGTAAAAATCTACTCGAGCGGCAGAAAAGGAAACCAGGGACCGCTTGCACTGTGCATGGTGCCGTTCGCAATGATTGCACAGTGCGGACAAGCATCTGGCACTGTGCAATCACCGCGAACGGCATTTTTCTATTGTACTCCGCCACTCGCGTAGCTCTGCGTAGTGCGGCAGAGGTTTTTTTGCACTATGCGTAGTGCAACTCCGCGAACACCGCCCAGGGTTACTCAAAATGCAAGCTAGGCCTTTTGGCGTTGCCAGTGTGTTTTATTTAGCTTGAACGATTCTAACAGCCATTGTGTTTTGTGTTTCTTCTCTGGTGGCTGCCTTTCAACGTGCATTGTTCGTATGAGCGATGAATATGGATTTACTCCTGATATTGGCACTGAGTTTTTTTCTACCTAATTGAACACAGAGATTGTACTCCATGATCTCATGCCTCGCGGGGCCCTGCTTCCACTGACCCCCACATTTGCCAAGACGAGTGGACGAAAAGATGCATAAATCCTAGCTAGCTTCAGCTGTAATCATCTCCGTGATTTGAGGTCATTGCAGGTCACGTGTTGCTTTCATACCGCGGTTGTTGGCTGACTGGACTCTTTGACAGGTTGATTTATGGCACCAAGGGTTGCCCCTTTGCAGAAGGCCTAGACTTTGACCTTCGACCAGCTGAGTACACTTTTCATCGGCTCCATCCTCAAATGCAGTCATTATTCGCAGAACTGCACGTGTACATTTTTGTCTGTTTAAATATCATGCTGTGCTTAAAATCTCCCATACAGTTTCTCTCCTCCAAGCTGTGTGTGTTTTGTTTTAAGATTAAGGATGTTTTTAAGGCCTTTTGTCACTGAGATCTATTTTTGGCTATGTGAAAAGGCTGTCACGTGCGTCGTAATTTTAAACAAAATAATTGCCAAGCGTTCTTGTGTTTTTTGTTTCTAAAAGGTTCAGTGTGTTGTCTCAGCGAGTGGCCGCGGCGAAACAAGTCAGCAAATATTTATTCCCGCCGTAAATCTTCAACTCACAAAAGTCCACTATAAATAAAAGACGTGTTTACTGTTCCACTTGTTGCACGTCACTTCCAGGACACGCCCCACCCCTCAGCGAAGAGTGCAGGGGGCCTTGTTGTGATGTTTCATACATCCCTAGTGTGACTAATAATGCAGCGACGCACGACATTGTCTGAAAGTGCAGCCGGAGACGGTCACGGTGTTCGTTATCCTTCAAATATTATTGTATTTTTAATATTCTCTTAAATTACAGTCCTTCTTTTTCGACCCTTCTAAGAAAAGTCCAAGGCCGCTCCGTTAGCCTCTCTTAATCGTGTGGTGTACCTTTTACTCACACTGCCTCATTGTTTTTCCCTGGCCTGCCTGACCCAGACTGGGTGACTTGCTGAGCGGTTCTATAAGGGATTTGTTTTTGTTAGACTTTTCACATGTCAATTACCGTTTTTTTGCCTACTTTCAGAAAAGCACTTGGCAAATATGATTGTGTTTGTCCTCGTGTTAAATCAGTCCATGCAGCTTTCCCAGACGGCCTTAGCCTAAGTGAACTAGAAATAGTCCCTCCGATCGGCTGTAAGAGCTTTGCACCCCTTGCCAGCTTAGAACCCTGCCACCTGATCCGACTCTTCTAGGCGTTTTTTCTACGGTTGCGGCAGCAGCTGTAGTGAGACATCACTGCCTTGAAACGATTCCCACCAGTGGGAAGGGACTGCAGGGGAACTTGTCTACTCCTTGCAAAAAACAACAAAAAAACCACACAAAAAAGCAGGACGCCCCTTATTTTCATTCCTGGCACTCTCCACTGATTAATAGAAGTGCCTGCTGGACCCCAGAACATTCAAAATATAGAACCCATCTTGGACATGGGATTCTTGAGGTTTCCCTCTCGCAACACAAGTCATTTGATGGATGACAACAAATGCTTATTTGAGGAGTAGGCCACATAAGCATTTTGATGGTGGAGGATAAGTATCTTTTTTTACTGCATTTTTTTTATTTATATGCAGAGTTTTATATAGCGCTGGCTAAACCCGGAGGTATCAGAGCGCTTTACATGAGGATTAGCGGGTTACAAGTTACAAAATTATATCAGTTACAGGAGCTTAGTAACAAAAAGCATAGCATAACAAGGACAGCCTAATAAACAGTGTGACACAGTAACATGAGTAACTAGAGCATAGCATAACATTCATGCAATACTACACTCATTCGTAGATGCAATTTTTCAGCTGTAATCCTGTTGCTGTGGTCGAACTAGTCAGTCCTCTAGACTAAGCCTCTGATTTGTCACATGTCCACTCTAACTAGTCTCTAAGTAGTGGCTCAAGATGGACAATATGATATTGTATTGTAACATTCACACATCGCTTCATATCCTGTTGTGTGGTGCCAGAGCGCATTGTTGGATGGATATAGCATGCAATCCCCGGTGTGAGTGCGTGGTTGGCAGAGTGTTGTATTTGTTGGTACAACAAGTTAATATTTTTGTTCCCTGTACCCAGCTAGTAGTGACATTGGATGTTATTGACATACAGGAGGAGCACTAGTCAACCAATTCCTCCCAATTATTTAATACATCTCTGCATGAACCACACTATATAATGTTTACATTTGCAGTAAATGGGGGGTGATGGTGACTTCCACTGTAGAAGGCAGACATGGCTCTAAGGAAATGGTTTCTTGTTCGTCTTGTGACTTTAAATGCAGACAGATGCAAGTGCCACAAAATAGGGATTTAACCTCTGGTGAGATCAACTTTCTTTCGGTATAAGGGCGTTCATTCCTGGTCCCTTTTATGGTCAAGGAAATGGGACTGTATGGTTCCATCACTATGAGAGGATCGTTTGTCAGTTATCATCTAGACTCGAGCACCGTGATATTTTCTTACTCAGAACCCTGATACAAGTTGTGATGAAGTGCTCATAATTGGTGACACAATGCTCATGATGACTTTACCACACTGTGTATCCTACACTTGAACCTAGCAATGATCTCTTAAGTTGTCACAGAGGAGATAAATCCTAAACAAAGTAGGTGGACCGGTTCAGCACTCTGCTTTCTAGATTGTGTACGTAACTGCTTGGATCTTGCAGGCATATAGTATGTTACTATTTTTCTGTAAGCTTTCATTGCCGATGTCTTTGGTCAGTGATCAGTAGTTTAAAATAATTTATATTCTCGTGGATAATGAGAATATAAAAGTTTAAAATTCCATCAGCTCTTTATTAAATGTAATCTATTTAAAAAAGCAAATATTCAGCCTCCTATACCATAGGTGGGTTATCATACTGAAAATACATCTAATACACCTAAATATGAAAACCTGGAGGCAAAATACTATAATAAATCCAAAGGTCAAGGACCATATGACGATGTAAGAACAAAATAGTAATAAATAACCTAGAAGAAGAAATAAATCTGTAAGACTATTCAGCTCATTCATCATATAACTCAACGGTGAATCTTAGAGCTCCTACCTTTCTTTACAGGGTTCTCAAGGGAGGAGGAGGGGGCTTACACCCATGGTCAAATAGTGCCTATTGCAGCACAGGTTTGACATAGATTGGCCTCTGAGATTCTGAAAAGACACTAATGAAATTTTTCAGTATTTGTCTGGTCCCAGACATACATTACCTTTGCCAAGGATTTTAAGACTCGCCCTTCCCAAGAAAACTTTGAAAAATGGTGCCATAACAGTGGTGGATTTTTTCATAAGATCTACTCATTTTTTGACTAAAGAACTACGCATATGGAGCCAGTTAAAAAAATTGGGTGCTTCAAGGTCATTAATGTATCGTTTTAGCTTCTTTCTTCGCTTAGCCCCTTCCAAATAGATCCTCAGTCATATCCTTTGACGGAGTGTACATGGAAGAGACAGGATGAACAAATGAGATTTTACAAATTTCAAAGCTCTTTGTGACATCAACGGGAGTAAGTAGCCCTCTTATGATTACTGGAATATAATAAAGTGTCACAGGCCTTATGGTCGGGCTAGACTTTTCATACAGGCTCATATAGCAATTCTAGCGAATACCAAAGCATCAGAGTTTACACTGATTATGCTCGGGGCTCAAACGTCAGAAGTGATGATGTAAAAATACTTCATTAATATAGATGATGAGACGGCCGCACATAAGTCATGTAAAGAACATAGTAGGAAGTGTGCTCTGGTCCAATGCAAAAAACAAATCGGCAGTAGATCTGTAAACTCACATTGTCCTAATTATCAGCTTTAAATACAGAAATGCTGTCACTTTCTAAGAAATATCAACTTGGCAGAGTCTGAAAATAGACATTTCACGATGAACTACAAAATTGGATAAATTACCTCAAGTCCTGAGAACAGGTGATCTCATTTTAATCAAGACAAAATCTGTATTTTTATCCCAAAAGAGATTTTCTTTTTGCATCGGCTTGCCATTTTCACTAGGCACTTACATATGCTACAGCCATACATTAACAGATCATGCCTTTCATGTCCACTTATCATCAAACACCAGGGATAACCATAATATTAAGGTATTTCACCACAATTATGCCAAGGCTACCCAGAATTAGAATAAGATGGGTCACAATAGGTCGAGGGTGGACCATTGTTATGCCATTGAGAGAGACAGTCTTGCCCACAAATAAGTCACAGATGTGCCATCATTATGCCAAAATGTCACTGATGAGTCATCTTAATGCCAGGGGGTCACTATGAATGCTCACTGTATGTCACTGTTCAGCTTCCATATTGCTAGAAATAGCAAGGATGTCACTAAGAATTCCAATAATATGTCAGTATAGGGCCATAAAATGCAGGGTTAGCAAGGATGGGTCAAGGACTGCCCGCAATATGCCACTATTGGGCTGCCATTATGCCATATAAAGCCAACATGTCATCTCATATGCCCACCTAATAATATTGGGCCACTATAATTCCATGTCAAGAGCATGTTGTATGGAACGCCTATGATATGTCAGTATGGGGCTACTTTATTGCAGAGCTTGCAAGGGTATCATACGAATGCACACAATTGTACCCAACAAAAACCAATCTAAGTGTTCACACATACTCGCACAGCTAATTGCTTCCCCCACTATTTATGTCCTGAGCAGTGGCAGTAATCCCATCTCCAGGGTGGTCCTCCAGAGTCCTGGCTCATATCATCCCTTGAGGTGGAAGCCGCTCATGATGGTCTCAGTGGAAGAGAGTTGTGTGACTTGGTACCAACTTAACCAGATGGTGCGAGGCCTCTCCATTATTAAAGAAACAGGGAAATTTCATGCAGCTTTTCACTTCTGAGACGCGGAGGTGGCTGACCAGCAGCAGGTACAGGAGTGGACTGAGACTCAAAGGAAAGGCTAGGCTGACAAAAGGGGTGGGGGTAAGAGGTACAGAGGAAACAGCATAGTGGATATTGTTTGCGCTTTAGAAAATTGTAAAATAAATACATTTTGCATTTGACACATGATTAGTTTCTGGGTCATGCCAGTCGAAAGACCATGACGAGAAAGAGGGAAGATGTGGCAGTGCCTTGATTACTTACCAGTAACATTCAGTACAGAGATCCCTGCTCATCTTCTACATTACACTCCCTACGCTCTCTCCTGCTCCTTTTTTTGTGTGAATGTGGTACTGCTTTGGTAGTTCTAAATGATGGGGTAGGTATAGATATTTCTAGGGCAAGTGGAGAGACGAAGAGTTTACTTTTTTAATGAGCATGCATTGTAGCTATTCTTAGATAATGACTCGCCCTCATGAAATGAGAAGGTAGGTGTAGGAGGCTGGCTTAGTATATGGTGCACATTTACTTAAGTGGAGCACCTTGTACTAACCCAGACAACCCTTATGGTGATTTTAGTGGTCTTAGACAACCTTAGAAAGCTCTTTGAGTGGTAGCTGTGGAGAGCAGCCTTCAGGCTTAGTCCAGAAGGAGTGTGAAACTGCTTGTTTTACCAGTACTAATCATATAGTGTAGGTTAAGTGAAAAAGAACCACACAGTGTAGTTATAAAAATATGTATTTATTATAAATACTCACTAACACATTGCAATATCTCCTCCCCGGAGATATAATCACAATACACACAATACTTCAGTAATAGAACAGGTAAGTAGCACAAATACACAGTGGTCGCCAGGGGGAGACTAAACCATGTATTAATAAAGTGGAATGTGACCCACGACCAAAGTCGAGACTGGCCCCAAAAGACTTGGAAGAGCCAGGGACCCAAGGAACCACCCACGGTAAGTACCCAGGAACCCCACGGAGGCTATGTACAGAGTGGAAACACGACCGCCTGCTCAATACAAGTCAATGGGGAAGTCGCGGTTGCAGTTTTCAAGAAGAAGGGCCCTTCCCAAAGGACCCTAAAGAAACCCCGTGAAAGATGTAAAGTTGGAGAGTCACCCCACCCGTGAATACCTTGGGAACCAGCATACCTACACCAGGGAAGCCGGGTGCACAAGTGCGAAGTGACGTCGGGAACCGCCGTAGACCACAATGGAGGACTTCAGTGAAGATGCCGCTGGCGAAGAAGGTGAAAGAGTCCGGTGGAATCCAAGGGTGGATTCAGTATGAGAGGTACCTGCAAGCAGAGGGAACAGAGTCTATGTCACTCAGGAGTGACCAGGAGGCACGGAAGACGAATACCCACCGATGTTGGAAGACACAGGAGAGTTGACGTTGACCTTGGCACTGCAGCTGTGCGGACCAGGCAACGCTGTGGAAGACCAGGAGCCATTCACGAGCTGTCCCACGTCGGATGCCAAAAGCCAGGAGGTCGGTGTCTGGCGGAAGCACCAACAAGCCTTGCCAGCAGCAACAACCGTGGCAGATGAAAAAGGTGCAGTGTCGGGACCAGCAAGTTACAAGGGACTCACCACAAACAGGTAAGTCAGAGTAGGCCCCGAGCAAACAGGGGAGCCCACTAGAGCCAAAGAAGACCCTCAAGAGGACCCACAGGTCAAAGGCGCAGAAGTCGCAAGTGGACCTCGAGCAGCTCACCAATAATGCAGGCCCACGGTGCAGAGGATGCGGTGAGGACGAAGATCTTGGTAGCAAGAGATGCTGGAGGCTGGAGCTTCCTGGAGCCCGAAGATCTCTGAAGAAGAGAGTCAACAAGCCTTGGCAATGGCAAGTCGACGCGGTGCACATGGGTACTGTTAAAGCTGTCCCGACGAGGGATACGGCCTAGAGGGAGTTGCAGAACCACCACCTGTGTTGCTGAACCTTTTGGAGTCCGTGGGAGCTCAGTAACAGCAGACTGGTCAGCTTTGTGGCGGTGCATTCAGGGGAGTAACTCCATCACTTCAAGGGAGATTCCTTCAGGTGTCTTGGATGCCCACAGACCTGGAGAAGAGCCTGTATGGAGCACAGGCACCGACGAAGCAGAGGATTGGCAGGACGATGAGACCAGGAGCAGCAAGAGTCTTCCAGATGCAGTCTTGGTTCCCAAAGCAAAGTCCAAAGTGCCCAGACGGTTGAAGATGAAGTGGTTCCCGATCTGAATCTTGTCACACGACGAAACTGAAGAGCCACCCACAGGTAAGCCCTTAAGTACCCTAAGGAAAGGGTTGGGACGATTCAGGGGTCCCTCCCAGAGGAGGGGCTGGACAGTGGGGAGGATACTCCCATGTCCTATGTCCAGTTTCGCCCCAGAGCGGGAGCCAACGGCTCCCTGAACTGGTTTCAACTGGAGTATGCAAGGAGGGCACCAAATGTGCCCTTCAAAGCTGTCTAGTGGTGCTGGCAAGCAACCCCACCCTAGACCAATACACTAAGTCCTGTCTCGGTGGTCACACCTCCCGGTGACAGGAAAACTATTGTCCTACCTTCCCCTGCTTGAGCTTGGCTCAGCAGCAGGAGAGCATATACGTGTCTGTGGTCGGCAGCAGCCATAGCTTGTTGTCAGACTCTGGAAGACTGGTACCGGGAGCACGGAGGGCTTCCCGGAGGAGCCCCACCGTGCATGGAGTCATACCTCCAACACCAACATTGTTTATGGGGTTGGGGTATGATTCAAACATGTTTGATACCAAACATGCCAGGGTTCATTACAGCCAGCTTAGAGTTAGCCATCGCGTAATGACACATGGCCATTCTATGTATCGTAATGGCTGATGCACTTAGAACCCCTGGAGAATGGACTCCGGGGATTGTAGGGTTGTCCTGCTCATGCAGGGGCACCCTCACACTTATAACCAAGCACCTTGCTTTTAGGATTGAAAGGCCTGCCTTAGGGGTGACTTATAGGTTATACGTGTAGTGACCTCAGATATAAAAATACCTATATCTGTCGTAAGTGGTGCTAGCACCAGCTTACACAGACTGCAATGGCAGGCCTGTAGTCACAATTTGAGTGGTCTCCCATGGGTGGCATAATACATGCTTCAGCCCATTGGGGACCCCTGGTGTACCTATGCCATGGCTACCTTAGTACCATGTACTAGGGACTTACAAGGGTACACCAGTAGCCAATCTGGGGGGTACCTAAGTACTCACCATGGTCCAATTTAGGGAGGAAGCACCGAGACTGGGGTCCTGATTAGCAGGATCCCAGTCAGACTAGTCAGAAAACAGAATGACACCAGCAAAAGGTGGGGGTAACTATGAAAGCAGATCCTACTTTCCTATAGTAAGCAAGATTATCGGTAAATAATCTGCGCCCTTAAGGAGTTGGAATGCAAATCTCTGAAGATAAAAGGTCTCTACTGTAATTTCTAGACACTTGCCAGCCATTTTGAAAGGCTTAGACAGCGCAAGTCATGACATCAGTCTGCGTTGATTGTGTTCTTTTTTGTGGTGCTGCTTGACATTTTGTTCTTAGTCTGTGTATCATTGCGTAAACAATGTAATATTAGTTCCTAACTAATTTGAGCAGAGAATTCTACCACTTATGATCTATTCGGTTTGTGATCCACCTCTTCCCTACTCTGTTATGTGTGTGTGTTTTATGTTCTATATTCTCTTTGGCCATTAGGGTGACCACTTTTACTGACACTTTATCCAGACCTGGGCTTTTTGTATGATTGCCTTCTTGTCTTCTTTTGCTTCCCTGATTTAATTAGACCAATACACCTGAGATCAGTGATTTGTAGGTGAAAAATTCAGGACTGGAGACAGTTTTCGCAATGACCTGGAATGAGATGGCCACTTCATTGCCAGTGCTAGTAAACGCTGCTTGTGCCTACACGTCTGCTTTCATACCTTTGTTTGTGCACTCGTTGGCGTCTCCTATATGCAAACAGGCCAAATAGGTTGAATGAAAAGGGTTTTGTGTTTGCACCTTAAATTTAGTAAAAATATATTCCAACAATTGTGTTTTTATACAATGGTTTTCTGTTTTTGTCTTTGGACAGATGTCTCAATGCATGTACCTATTGTAAAACCAAGCATGCCAGAGGGGACTTGGCTAGTTACCCTATTGATGAGCTAGTTGACCGAGCGAAGCAGTCTTTTCAAGGTAAGGATTTTTTCCTTTCACTTAGTGTCTGTTCATGGCAGCTGTATTATTTCTCAAAACATCAAAATATCAGATCCTTTTGCTGAAATACTTTGGAGAATAAAAGAAACATTGCATCTTATTTTGTGTTATTTGGTAGCATCAGTGTTTTCAGTATAAGTAAAAACAAGTAGCTTGCTCACTTTGCCACTGGATTCATGCTAGCCTGGCTGATGAGGGGTGTTACCCCGAAACCGGTCCCAGGATGCTTGTTTCCGGTACAGGGGGAAGACTTGGCTTGGCAGTTCGGGCTGGACTGTTCCCTTGAGGCACAGGGGGAAGACTGATTTGCATATAGCTGGGTCTGAACTGGGGTAGCGAAGTGAGCTAAAGAACGATGATGGATTCAACCCAGATCTGTGACTGGGGGTGAGTGTCTGAAACGTTTCAGCGCTCTGTCCATCATCTCCTTGTGTTTGCTTCAGTATAAGTAAAGCAGGGGACAGGTGTGCTGCTCATTTATAAACCTCTCCTCATTTAATGCCTTGGTAGTAGAGTTGTATATGAGTCTCTACCCAGAATGACTGAAGGGTCTGCATAGCATGCCTGTTGTTTGGAGCTGCCCCTCTCCCTGCCCTTCTCCCCGTGGGTGTAGGTATCAATTAATAATTTTCAATCAAAACCAAAAATTTACCTTATAGGGTCAAGCTTCAATGCCGTTCTTTTGCGTCTCTTGTGCTTCCAGGATCAGGAGGCGCCGCTCTTCTTTTTTTTTTTTTTTTTTTTTTTTTTTTTTGCAACTCTATACTTGTGTCCCATACAGCCACCATGTCTTATGCCCTCCAGCCTCTCGGATTGGTTGATTGACAAGGTGCGCTGTGAGATGTCCAATCGCACATGACCAGGAAGCTTCGTAGAAGCTGGAGCTAGAGAATAGGGCAAAGAAGCCCCTAGCCAGTTTACCCCCTCACAAAGCTTCCTTAATCAGCAGCTGGAAGCACAAAGGGACCACTGACCGGGTGATATCTTTATCAGTGTAAACGAATTTATACAGCACTATAAAACCCATAGCGCAATGAGGCGTTGCATTAGACAAAAACACAAGCTAAGCTAAAGACGTGTCTTGAATGCTTTCCAAAAAAAACTGCTCATTGGGCAAGGCATTGCACATGTTGATCGCGAGTACTGAGAATGTTCTATGCGTAGCTGTTTGCATGATGACTTTGGGAGGGCCAAATAGGTGTTTACCAACTTATCTCAAAGTCCTACCACAGCAGTAGATGGATTAAATTTGAAGTACTCTGGAGCCATGCCAAAACCTGGCATGACTTTAAGTGAATGTCTTGCGCTGAATGCTAGCCGAACCGAGCAGCCTGTGTAGTTGACTGTGGAAGGATGAAATTTGTGCAGCCTTTGGTAAATCAATGACCGCTCTTGCTGCAGAATTTTGTAGCACGTGCAGCGTATTGGTGTACGCTTTAGAAAATGTTGCAAGAAATGCATCACTGTAGTGGATGTTAGGACTAGCAACCACTCGAAAGATGGTAGATCTATCGTTCTGTACATTGAGCGCTTTGAGAGAATTTTTTCCTTCAGTGCCTCTTTACAAATAAATGTATGTATGGGGATTCATATAGAGCTACGGTAGCTGCAAAGCTCGGTGAAATCGGGGGGGGGGGAGGTGTTATAGGAGAGGAGCACGGAGGAACTGAATCAGGGAGGCAATGCAGGCCGATCAAAGGGGATTACCAACTGTGGGTGCATCGCCAAAAGGTTGCACACGGGTGAAGTGTTTGAAGAGGAATGTCTTCAGTTCGTTCATGAAGAGCAAGAGCTAGGGCGATTGCTGGGTCTGGCTGGGGAGGGAGTTCCAGATCCTAGAACCATAGCAGAGAAGGTGTTGAATCTGGTCTTCTCCTTCCTTCATTTTTTTGTCACAAGCATGATGAAGTAATGGAAATATGGATGACGACATGATTATTGTCCACATGCAAATGAGGTATACCCCCCCGCCCCTAGCTGTTGGTGCCTGGTTGGTGTTGGTGGAGTATTTTGTATTATGAAAGGGGCCTTAGGGCACCTTCTCTAAGGCAACCCATGCTAAAAGCTCAGAAAATCGGTCACATACGTAGCCATGTATCAAGAAGTACATCGTCATGCATATGTGACTGCATATACTCACTTTACTCAGTGCCAGTTCAGTTTCTAAAGGATTGCATTCAACAGGTGAAATTACCACACCAGCCTATATTGATTTGTATAAGAGAAGAGCATGAGCGTAGAATTGAATCTTCAAGTTCCTCAGGAGCCCTTCTACCTGAACCTACTCTCTCTGCTCCCACCTTGGCCACTGAGATACGCACCTCATCTTTTTCACGTTTCAAACGCAAATTCCACACCCTGAAGAGCTGTAGTGGTGCTCAGTTGGTGCGCGTTACTCCCGCTTCTGTAAGAGATCAGTAGAGTTGCCTGTTTTTTCGGTGGTTGCAGGTTTCCTGTCACACTGAAGCATGACATTGCATCCCAGGGCGCCATTATGCGATCGCGGTAAATAATTCAGGAGATCCAGGAGCCACTGCAACTTGGCATGCCTGTCGACAATTTATGTGGAATAACGTTTGCAGTAATGGTAACATATGGTCTTCTGGGCTTGATTTACTGCAACTTCATTTGCTGTCTTTCCATCCATTCAGAATGTGATGAATTGCAACACATGCCAACTTCACATCTTTGCAGATTACCTGGAGCTTGCTGTTTGCTTATTTTTTTTGTTCGGAATTTTTTCATGTTTTTAATCAGATGAGTGTGCGTGATTAGATTTGCAGATGTGACTAAATTTGTAACCAGGGAAGGTCACACTGACATATGTCCTCTGCTGCCACGTGTTCCGCTCGCAGTGTTTCTTCCTGCATTGCTATTCTGGTGATGTCCTGCAGGGCTGGCAACACGCATGTATCCGGAATATCCTAGTATGAAATATGAATCCTTATCTGCACTAGTGTTTGTAAGAAAAACAGCTGTTTCTGGTGAGAAGATGTTTTTATTGCAGGGATTCTGTTTTGTTTTGATTGCTAGAAATCTAGTCTCAGCGGACTTGATGTGCTTTCGCCCATGGGCCAGTTTTTTTGTTTTTGTTTTTCAGTGATAGTAGCGATCTGATCCCACCGCCCACAGTTATGGTTTATCAGAACAGGACAAAATGTCTTAAAATAGAAGTGTCGGAGGCGCGTGAGGATTTCTGCATGATTAAAAGCCTCCCTCTGGACAGCCAGTGGATACAATCTAGGAGTAACAATTATAAGGCGATTTCTTGTGGTTGGAGGCCCCGCTGCCTAATCAACAATGACAGCAGTGTTTGCAATTTTGGTTTGCTTCTGAGGTTGGTGACAGCGTGACTTAGAACATAATGGCTGTGAGGGGAAAGTCCCATAAAATGAATGACACTCCTCTCACCTTAAGTTGTAGTATGGGCAGGAAGAAGGTGGTGAGGGAAGAGACACAAGAGTACATTAGAAGAGGTGTGTGCATAAAAAAATAGCTTATAAGTCACAATCTTTATTCTGGGCCAGTTCCCACAACGCGTCAACATAAAAAACAAAATAGCTGAGATTCAGTAAATAATTTTCAGAACTGCAATTAATGGTGATCTTTAAAAAACACAAGTGTTGCCCCCGAAATTGTACTCTGCTCATGACCTCACATAACACATGCCTTTTTGGGAGTTCAGTTCTTAAGACCTCACCAACGTCATTGTCATTACGCATTGTGATCATAAAGCACATCACATTTGTACGTCCCTAGCACACACAAACTGCAGTCAAACCGGTAGAGCCCATGTGATTACCACCACACATGTTTGCTGGACCACTGTGCAACCTCGTTCTCTTTTGGTACCAAAATGCTCGACATTCCTAAATTTTACTAACCTTGTACTGCGTGTCTTTCGCAGGTTCTCGTTTCTTGCTTCAGCACTTTCTCCAAGAAGATGAAAAGGTCGTTATGTAAGGAGAAAAAATGGGGAGGGTACACCTAATCAGTGGTCGAAACATAATATAATCAAAGGACATATTCTTGTCAGGAATCTATGTTGTGGGATTCCAGGCTTTTCATGCAGAGTATGTGTATATCTGTGTTCAGGATTTTGATAAAGTTGCTTATGTAACAAGAGCATGTCTGGAATGGATACAAGTAGCAAATACTATCCCTCCACTATCCTTTTCAATCTAAATAACAGACTAACACGTCCACCGCACAAATTAATTTCATATTTCCCTATACTAATTCCCCACTAATCCTGTTTGAGTTCCGGAGTAGCGTCCTACCAACCGGAAAGTGCTTTGACACCTCATCAGGGGTAGCAAGCTCCAAATAAATGCAAACCCTTCCCTCTTCTATCACTCCACTATCCTTTTTCAATCCAAATAACAAACTCACATGTCCACTGCTCCAAGTAATTTCATATCTCCCATACTAATTCACCATTAATCCTCTTTGGGTTCCGGAGTAGCGTGGTAATCGCTGAAAAAGCGCTTCGACACCTCGTCAGGGGTAGTAAGTGCTATATAAATGCAATTACTAGATAGATAGATAGATAGATAGATAGATAGATAGATAGATAGATAGATATAGCCCCGGTCACTTTCAGCGTTATTAAAGGCTGTGGATATGTGGGAAGTGACACACATGCCAGTGATGTATGTGGGCAAACGACCAGCATTTAAAGAGGGCACTCATTGCATACTTAAACAGCACGCGTACGTGTCAGCAAAGAAGGTGTGGCCAGCTTGAAATCAACCGTTACAAATGTCCTTCAGATGTGAGTCTTTAGGAGGCAGTGCCACTATAATGGAAAGGCTGTTGAACAGTCAAGTCCTTTAGTATGAATCCCCTGAAAGTGGACCTGCATGTAAATCACTAGACAGCACTCACTATGCTCACAGATCAAATGCAGGCAAAAGGAGTGTCAGTAGTTCTACTTTAAAAGCTGTGAGTGAATGTTAACGTAAGAGATGACACATATTGTCTAAAGTGAATATAATGCAAATAAAGTTGAGAGCAAAGGCTACAAATATAATTGCAATATAATACTGAAGCACTGTCTAAAGCAAGGAAAACGGATAAAAGGGCTCGAGCAAAATTTTCATGTGAAAGCCGGCATTTTGATCAACTAATTTCTATTAATTTTATAAGAAGACAGCAAGCCCCGCCTACATCCATCCAACCAGCCATAGCCGTCATTTAGCATTATGTTTGTTACACGAAATTCCCAAAAATAAGCAATTAAGCCACATCGCATAATTTTAAGTCTGTGAGGGAAAAAAATCCCTGCGAGGTAGCAATGCAAATACGCAGCTGAGAGAGGCTGTTCTTTACAATACTTGTTTTGTGGTTTGTTTTGCACAAAATGAGTCTTCTAATCCAAAATGGATGCGAAGACTCACTTTGCAGTAAAATAGAAAGAAAGTTTGTATTTTGAACAATTTTGTGTGATTTTTCTTTTGTTTCGCATAATTATTACACTAAAGGAAATTACTTAAATTGTACACACCCCTAATGGACATGGCTATGGTGTGAATAACTCTTAGTTCTCTTGATTATTTCAGTGAGTACAAGTCCCCCGTGTAGAGCTGATCCTCTCGTTTGCATACGCGGTCTTGTGTCCAGTGTGGTGGTGGTGGTTATCGATGCCATTAGTGATCAGAGCGATGTCCTCTTTTGTGATGCCATCTCTGTTCATATTTGGAGTACAGAGTTGTGTGGAACCTTTACACTATTATTACTCAACCTTTTTTTTTAGCAGCAACCTCAGTGTTACCTGCAACAAAAAGTGGTGGGAAAAGAGGTATCATCTACTTGCATTGGTCTCTAATTTGTTTCCACCAGCCCTTTCGTTCCTGCATCACTGCTAAGGATCTTATGTTTACTGCTGCCATTGTCGTATCATTGTGTTGAAAGATTCTCGGGAGCTAGTTTGTGGTTTAGAAGTGGATGAGCATTCCTTGGATATTGTGACATCCTCAGCCTCTGAATTCACTTTTAAGCCACTCGTTTTAAGGCTTAGTTTCCGCTCACATGCCTACACCAGCGGTGATGACTATGGGGACAGGGAGTACACCGCCTACAATTCAGCCTTAAGGGTAAAGGATTACAACCAGGTAATTTCGGATTACCAGATACGTTTTGCTCACCCTCCACCCATAACTTAACTTTGGTTGCAGATCTGACTAGGCCATGAGAGAGTAATTGGCAAAAAGATGGGTTATGGCTGGTGTATCTCTTCCAGGCAGGACAATAATAAACTATTAGGGTTCATTGGCTGTTGTACATTGTACTTGCCCTGTTTTAGGCATAACTTCAAATACTTTTTGGAGCACTGTTGATTAATACGGATATAGTTTTCTTGTGGAGTTGGCTCTAGCCTTTATCTAGGGAGCAGGCCTTTAATGGTCAGTAGAGCCCGCTACGGAGGGCTCTAAGGTTAATAAAACATTCAGCCTCTAGAGGGCAGGATGTTCTAATTAGCAAAAACAAACGCCTTTCAGAGCCCGAGGGGGTTTAAATCTGCCGGGCTCCGAGAGGCCTTTGTTCACAGCAACAGCTGTGAACAAACACTGGAATGTTGGAGCTCCGGGCTTCTACCAGCCATTAAAAGCCTGGAGCACTCCATTGTTTTCAATGGAGCTCACAACATTCCAGTGTTCTAATACAGTTTTCATCACCTGTCCACCATCCCAGTCGCATCCCACCCTTCAAGGAAATGTAGTCAGTCTTGATGCTGCTTTTACCGCTGAACACGGCCTGTGCTAATGGCAGGGTTGGCATCAGTAATACCAGCAGAAGGGGTTGCGATGCCTTCGTCAGAAGACCTGTGGTCATCCTCCTTGAGGAATGTATCTAAAATGTGAGGGTTGTGGAGCATTAGTCAGAGAGCGACCTATCCCGCTGGTACACCACATGTTCTCCTAGCACAATATTGCTGCTTAGGTCAGGTTTTTCGTGTTTGATACGCCTCTTGTGATTACTCACATTTGTTGGATGGAAGCGGTGAGGTTATTCTGAGACGGTCCTTTATCCTGATTCCTTAAATTGCATCGGCAGGTTTCCATGAGATCTGTTTCTGCTTAAAGAGGTCTCTCTCTGCCTCTGCATGAAGTTCTCCGGCCGTTCCCATTAGCGAGCAGGAGCCAGAGTTCAGCTGAGGTTGCGCTTTAGAAATTGTGCCTGATCCAACTAATGCTGAGGGATCATTTTGGCCAAACTGCAAGCACTAAATTGGTTTTGGAAGATTATGTTTAATGGAACTTGACCAGCGATTGAAAGATACTCAGCTGATACTGCTACCTGTTGGGTTTAAACCGACCAGTGTGAGGTGTTTTCTGGGCAGTAATAGGGCTGTGCAGTGCCAGCAGGCCTCGTTGAGTCAGCAAACCTTTTTACTGAAGCGAAGACTGTCACACGCAGCTAACCCGCCAATTTGCTGCAGCTCGTGATTGCTGAATGTGGTCCCTGTTCATTTCTTTTAAGCTGCTTGTGATTTTACACTTCTTAGACAACTTCAGACCTGGGATTTACGTCAGGCTGCACATGAAGCAAGGTTTCACAAGATATCAAGCTTTATTAGATGCGTATTGTGGTGCCTGCTGCTACATATTTAAAATAACAATTTTATGACTCGCCAAGTCATATGAAGAGGGATTCGCTAATTTCCCGTTTTAGTTTTTTTTTCTTTGGTACCAATTTTAGCTGCATCCCATGCAATGCTTAGCATTAAAATTCCACAACCCAAATGTATTTCCTGAGATATTTAAACAAAAGAAGCTGCTTTTAATGTTTGAATCTCAAACTTGATACATCACCAACTCAGGATCCTGTTTTCCTCTCTACCGAGCCGTATTGGATGGGAGTGGAAGAGGGCAAGTACCCCTTTCCTTTATTCTTTACGCTCATAACAACTTCCTCATTTTCACTCCCTTAATCAGCCAACCTTAGGTTGTTGGAATTATAAAGTTAATTGTCACACGACACCCAGGCTGTTGGGATCCCTGGCAGAGATTTAATAAAGCTGCTACCAGTGCTTAATTTGAACCAGTGGTTTCCGGTGCTCGGCACCAGCACTTAATCGTCAACACGGGCGCTTTTAGCGCGAACTCGACCCAAAGGTATTGGAGCGCTTTTCACGAGCACCGGGTAAGGACACATTGATTTTTGGTAGGCACAGGGAGATTGAGTGATTCGCCAAGAATCACCGAATGTTGAGCCGACGCTGAGACTCAAACCCGATTCCCCAGATCGAAAGTCAGCAGCTCGGCAGTTACGCCACTTCCTCTCCCCACTTGTAGGGTTTCATGGTTAGTAGTTGGCTCTGTTATAGGCAGCGATAATGGGAGCAATGGGCTGGTGCAAGCTGCCTCCTGAGGAGAGCCCCGGCACTTATTTTTTCACAAATTAACCAGTGGCTTCAACTCCACATAGTCTACCACAGTGGGCAAACAAAGGCATTGAGAGAGTGTCGGTGTTTGCCACGAGGTGAAATATCCGCAGATCAGTTTTGTCAGTGACACACACGTTCTCTATGGTTAAAATTTACTCCTATACTGAATCCTGAAGGACAAGCAGTGGAAGATGGACAAAAAAGATCTATTTCAAATTGCCAGCAAAAGAATAAAGTATGGCAGAATAATGCATAATCTGTGTGCTCCTGAGATTGTGTTTCAGATGCAGTTGGCACTTTGCCTTGAGCATGAAAAAGAACAAATTGGGCCATACAACAGCGTAGCCCAACGTTTAGTGTTTATGTGCCTTCTGCTGGCACAGCCCAGGTCTAACTCCATTTTGTAGCATTTGAAAGTTATGTCTGCAACTCAAGAAACACAGTACTAAATGTGGGTTCTTACACTCGTCCAACTTTGTGCTTTCTTCCCTACTTCATCATGGTCTTTACGTTTTGCTTTGTGTCAAGCGTGTCAGAAACCTAAGATCAGGTTAGAGCGAGTTATCGACCCAAAATTGTTCTAGGTCATTTGTGAGCAGTCTCTGCTCATTTGTGGGATAAATATTTTCTCCAGGATCTTTTAACATTTGACTTAGTACTTTCTGCGTGGCAACCTGCTATATTGTGTTTGCTGCCTGTGTTGACCCTGTCAAGCGAAGGAAGGTGGCACCCAAGTCAAAGGTATTGTTGCCTTCCCACCATTCCTTTGTGTTTACGTACATCCTGGAAAATTAAGAAAGTGTCCGAGGAACCATTGACTCTTATATAGGGTTTGCTAGTAATAAGGGCTTGTCTTGAAAAAATAATGACTACCTAAAGATTTTGAGAAATTACGTCGCAGCAGAGACGCTTGAGGTCACAGGGCAGTTTGCGCGTTGTGCCATGTACACAGTGCTTAATTTGTAAAAATAAATGAGTGCCAGGGCTCTTGTCAGAAGGCCACCATGGCTTGCACCACACATTGCCCCTGCCTTGCTACAAATAATAGTAAATACACAACTACGAACATCACACTCCCAAAAGTGTGACAATTTGGACTATTCCTGGCCCCCATAGCTATAAGAATGGCTTGAGTGGCAGGTAATAGTCATTTTTAAAGTATATTGAATTAATAATTAACTGTTGTTGTGGTCATCTCTAAATTAGTCAGACAGCACCACCTTATGGCAGACTGTCACAAGCACCGGTGTTGACAAATAAGTGCAGGTGCCGAGCACCGGAAACTACTGGCTCAAATTAAGCACTGCATGTACACATGCATAAAAGCACAGGAGAGGAGCGTGAAGACAGCAGACCAGTTCGTTCTTGGGAGGGGTAGAAGTAAGACAGTGCTCTCTTATTTCTGTTGGTACTCAGTGGGCGGAAAATAAGAAAGTGATGGTGTATCAGGCGAGGATACAGAGTAGAATTAGGTAGTATCTAATGTATACTAATAAAGAATATGCATTTTGAACAAGGTTTTCTAGGTTGACCTGGTAACGCATTGCTCAGCATTCAGTCTCACAGGTTACGCCAGATACTTCTCATGATATGAATGGCCTTTATTCACTGTGTTAATGTACAGTTCTGTCTGATGCTGCAGCATAGGGAAAACACTGCAATGTGTGGACATTTGTTTTGTGTTAGTAAAAATTAGAGGTAATTGTGTGCTCTACATTCTTGTAAAAGGCTTTAATTGCCTGATTTAAAACAACTGATTAAGAAAAAAAGATCATTAACTTATGCAAGACAGATGTGGTTACAATATGGAATCTGTCTCTTGCCACTGGCTCGTTGCCTGATGAACAAATTGGTTGACTAATTGACGCAGTTTTGGAAACTTGCAGAGCTTCTGGGCAACTGTGTAGTGTTTCAGCTGTACATAGTAAGAGACGCATTATAAGTATTTTAGGTGCTTTTACATTGACAAGCCCCAATAGTGTAAATAGAATTCAAATTGTGGCAGTATTGAACATTTCGTATTAGTTGGTGTTAACTGTGCCTTTACACACGTGCAATCTATTCACCCTCGTAAGATCACACATTCCCGATAAAATAGCCCGCAAGTCCTTCAGCCTCATGTGGGGAAGCTTTGTTTAGAGCCAGTAGATGTTGTGAAAACAGGGCTCCAGACTAATTGTTTGCCAAAGGTGCCTCTGGCTCCCAAGATAAATTTATAGGCGCCACCGTCTTTTATCGTTGTCACCAATTTCAGATAAGTGGGAATAAAAAAAAAATAAAAAAAGAAAATGTACCAATAATTCCAAAATAGTTTGATATTTCATAAAGCAAAATAAATTAGTGTGTACACTGTAACAGCGGTGGCCGCTCCATTAGGGCAGAGGAGCGCCGCCCCCCTGCCACCACCAGTACATAAAACGAGTTTTAAACCCTTTTTATTATTGTTTTATTTTAATCCCCTAGACCCGCCCCCAGGAATCTGACGAGTCTTGGGGGCGGGTCCAGGGGATGACTGCTGGTGGGGGAGTGGTGGGCACGCGCTTCACTGCGCATCAGGTGTTTGGCTGGCCGTCTCAGGCCGGCCAAACCCCTCAAGTGCAGTGAAGCTCTGTCTAGTCTCAGCTGCGTTGCTGGGGCTGGAGAGAGCAGAAACAGGCTCCCAGTCTGCCTGGGAGCGCAAGTTGCCGACGCTCAAGCCAATCCTGAAGCTGCTGTCATGCGAGAGCAGCTTCAGGATTGGCCGCAAGGCAGGCTTGGAGCCTGTGTCTAGCCCAGAGCCAGAAGCAGGAAGAGCTGATGAGCGGGAGACGGCCGCAGCAGCGTTATGGTAAGTTTATTTTTGTAAAAAAATGTTGGTACCCAAACCCTCCCCACCTCCCTTCTCGGTGCCCCCCCCCCTGCTTTGGCAGGGAACAGGCCACTACTGGGTACACATCTGTGTTGCCTTGCTTTGCAGTTTCCTTGACTGAATGTCGGTGACTTGACACCTCAGTCCCCTCTTTGCTTTAGGCACATCTGACCATTCTGAATTACCCCACCTGCCCTCTCGTGTGAACCACTACTGCCCTCTCCAGCCTACCACTCCTGCCTTCTGTTGCACTACCCAGCTACACTTGCTCGCTGTTTCCACGTGCTCTCTCGCCATCCTCACTTGCCCTCTCTCACATCTCCATGTGGTCTCTCTTGCTATTCCCACATGCATTCTCTCGCTATCCCCACGTGCTCTCTTGTTATCCCCACATGCTCTCTTGTTATCCCCACGTGCTCTCTTGCTATCCCCACGTGCTCTCTTGCTATCCCCACGTGCTGTCTTGCTATCCCCACGTGCTCTCTTGCCATCCCCACGTGCTCTCTTGCCATCCCCACGTGCTCTCTTGCCATCCCCACGTGCTCTCTTGCGATCCCCAAGTGCTCTCTTGCGATCCCCACATGCTCTCTTGCTATCCCCACATGCTCTCTTGCTATCCCCACGTGCTCTCTCGCTATCCCCACGTGCTCTCTCGCTATCCCCACGTGCTCTCTCGCTATCCCCACGTGCTCTCTCGCTATCCCCACGTGCTCTCTCGCTATCCCCACGTGCTCTCTCGCTATCCCCACGTGCTCTCTCGCTATCCCCACGTGCTCTCTCGCTATCCCCACGTGCTCTCTCGCTATCCCCACGTGCTCTCTCGCTATCCCCACGTGCTCTCTCGCTATCCCCACGTGCTCTCTCGCTATCCCCACGTGCTCTCTCGCTATCCCCACGTGCTCTCTCGCTATCCCCACGTGCTCTCCGCTATCCCCACGTGCTCTCCCGCTATCCCTGCTCTCCCGCTATCCCTGCTCTCCCGCTATCCCGCTATCCCTGCTCTCCCGCTATCCCTGCTCTCTCGCCATCCCCACGTGCTTTCTCGCCATTCCCACGTGCTTTCTCGCCATTCCCACGTGCTTTCTCGCCATTCCCACGTGCTTTCTCGCCATTCCCACGTGCTCTCACTCACCACCCCCACGTGCTCTCTCACCCCCCACCCCCACGTGCTCTCTCACCCCCCACCCCCGCGTGCTCTCTCACCCCACCCCCGCGTGCTCTCACCCCACCCCGCGTGCTCTCACCCCACCCCGCGTGCTCTCACCCCACCCCGCGTGCTCTCACCCCACCCCGCGTGCTCTCACCCCACCCTGCGTGCTCTCACCCCACCCTGCGTGCTCTCACCCCACCCCGCGTGCTCTTTCACCCCACCCCGCGTGTTCTTTCACCCCACCCCGCGTGTTCTTTCACCCCACCCCGCGTGCTCTTTCACACCACCCCCGCGTGCTCTTTCACACCACCCCAGCGTGCTCTTTCACACCACCCCCGTGTGCTCTTTCACACCACCCCCTCGTGCTCTTTCACACCACCCCCGTGCTCTTTCACGCCACCCCGCGTGCTCTTTCACGCCACCCCGCGTGCTCTTTCACGCCACCCCCGCGTGCTCTTTCACGCCACCCCCGCGTGCTCTTTCACGCCACCCCCGCGTGCTCTTTCACGCCACCCCGCGTCCTCTCTCTCGCCACCCCGGCGTCCTCTCTCTCGCCACCCCGCGTCCTCTCTCTTGCTCTCTCGCCTCCCCCGCGTCCTCTCTCTCGCCTCCCCCGCGTCCTCTCTCTCGCCTCCCCGCGTCCTCTCTCTCGCCTCCCCCGCGTCCTCTCTCTCGCCTCCCCCGCGTCCTCTCTCTCGCCTCCCCGCGTCCTCTCTCTCGCCTCCCCCGCGTCCTCTCTCTCGCCTCCCCCGCGTCCTCTCTCTCGCCTCCCCCGCGTCCTCTCTCTCGCCTCCCCCGCGTCCTCTCTCTCGCCTCCCCCGCGTCCTCTCTCGCCTCCCCCGCGTCCTCTCTCTCGCCTCCCCCGCGTCCTCCCCCGCGTCCTCCCCCGCGTCCTCCCCCGCGTCCTCTCTCTCGCCTCCCCCGCGTCCTCTCTCTCACCTCCCCGCGTCCTCCCCCGCGTCCTCCCCCGCGTCCTCCCCCGCGTCCTCTCTCTCGCCTCCCCCGCGTCCTCTCTCTCGCCTCCCCCGCGTCCTCTCTCTCGCCTCCCCCGCGTCCTCTCTCTCGCCTCCCCCGCGTCCTCTCTCTCGCCTCCCCGCGTCCTCTCTCTCGCCTCCCCGCGTCCTCTCTCTCGCCTCCCCCGCGTCCTCTCTCTCGCCTCCCCGCGTCCTCTCTCTCGCCTCCCCCGCGTCGCCTCCCCCACGTCCTCTCTCTCGCCTCCCCCGCGTCGCCTCCCCCGCGTCCTCTCTCTCGCCTCCCCCGCGTCCTCTCTCTCGCCTCCCCGCGTCCTCTCTCTCGCCTCCCCCGCGTCCTCTCTCGCCTCCCCGCGTCCTCTCTCTCTCGCCTCCCCGCGTCCTCTCTCTCTCGCCTCCCCGCGTCCTCTCTCTCTCGCCTCCCCGCGTCCTCTCTCTCTCGCCTCCCCGCGTCCTCTCTCTCTCGCCTTCCCCGCGTCCTCTCTCTCTCGCCTCCCCCGCGTCCTCTCTCTCGCCTCCCCCGCGTCCTCTCTCTCGCCTCCCCGCGTCCTCTCTCTCGCCTCCCCGCGTCCTCTCTCTCTCGCCTCCCCCGCGTCCTCTCTCTCTCGCCTCCCCCGCGTCCTCTCTCCCGCCTCCCCTCCCCCGCGTCCTCTCTCCCGCCTCCCCTCCCCGCGTCCTCTCTCTCGCCTCCCCTCCCCTGCGTCCTCTCTCTCGCCTCCCCTCCCCCGCCTCCCTCCCCCGCGTCCTCTCTTTCGCCTCCCCTCCCCGCGTCCTCTCTCTCGCCTCCCTCCCCGCGTCCTCTCTCTCGCCTCCCTCCCCCGCGTCCTCTCTCTCGCCTCCCCTCCCCCCCGCGTCCTCTCTCTCGCCTCCCCTCCCCCGCGTCCTCTCTCTCGCCTCCCCTCCCCGCGTCCTCTCTCTCGCCTCCCTCCCCGCGTCCTCTCTCTCGCCTCCCCTCCCCCGCGTCCTCTCTCTCGCCTCCCTCCCCCGCGTCCTCTCTCTCTCGCCTCCCCTCCCCCGCGTCCTCTCTCTCGCCTCCCCCGCGTCCTCTCTCGCCTCCCCCGCGTCCTCTCTCTCTCGCCTCCCCCGCGTCCTCTCTCTCTCGCCTCCCCCGCGTCCTCTCTCTCTCGCCTCCCCCGCGTCCTCTCTCTCGCCTCCCCTCTCTCTCGCCTCCCCCGCGTCCTCTCTCTCTCGCCTCCCCCGCGTCCTCTCTCTCTCGCCTCCCCCGCGTCCTCTCTCTCTCGCCTCCCCCGCGTCCTCTCTCTCTCGCCTCCCCCGCGTCCCTCTCTCTCTCGCCTCCCCCGCGTCCTCTCTCTCTCGCCTCCCCTGCGTCCTCTCTCTCGCCTCCCCCGCGTCCTCTCTCTCGCCTCCCCCGCGTCCTCTCTCTCGCCTCCCCCGCGTCCTCTCTCTCTCTCGCCTCCCCCGCGTCCTCTCTCTCTCTCGCCTCCCCCGCGTCCTCTCTCTCTCTCGCCTCCCCCGCGTCCTCTCTCTCTCTCGCCTCCCCGCGTCCTCTCTCTCTCGCCTCCCCCGCGTCCTCTCTCTCTCGCCTCCCCGCGTCCTCTCTCTCGCCTCCCCCGCGTCCTCTCTCTCTCGCCTCCCCCGCGTCCTCTCTCTCTCGCCTCCCCGCGTCCTCTCTCTCTCGCCTCCCCCGCGTCCTCTCTCTCTCGCCTCCCCCGCGTCCTCTCTCTCTCGCCTCCCCCGCGTCCTCTCTCTCTCGCCTCCCCGCGTCCTCTCTCTCTCGCCTCCCCCGCGTCCTCTCTCGCCTCCCCCACGTCCTCTCCCTCTGGCCACCCCCACGTCCTCCCTCTCTCCACCCCCACGCGCTCTCTCTCGCCACCCCCACGCGCTCTCTCGCCACCCCCCACGCGCTTGCTCTCGCTCCACCCCACGCGCTCGCTCTCGCGCCACCTCCACGCGCTCTCTCTCTCGCCACCTCCACGCGCTCTCGCGCCACCTCCACGCGCTCTCTCTCTCGCCACCTCCACGCGGTCTCTCTCTCGCCACCTCCACGCGGTCTCTCTCTCTCGCCACCTCCACGCGCTCTCTCACCACCCCCACGTGCTCTCTCTCGCTCCACCCCCACGTGCTCTCTCTCGCTCCACATGTTCTCTCTTGCCATCCCCCACATGTGCTCCTTCTTGCCATCCCCATGTGCTCATTCTCCCTGCATGCTCTTGCTGTGCTCACTTTCTCCATCCCCGCCTGCTCTCTCGCCATCTTCACCTCCTCTCACCATCCACACCTATTCTCTCGCCGTCCCATCTACAGTCTCTCTCCATCATCAACCCCATCTGTTGTTTCTTGCTCTTCCCTCTCTCACTACAAATCAGTGCTTAATTTGAACCGGTGGTTTCTGGTGCTTGGCACTGGCACTTAATTGTCAGCACCGGCGCTCATGACAGTCTGCCACACGGTGGCGCTGTCTGCCTATTTTGCTTATGAGCATAACAACCGCTGTTTATTAATTCAATATACATTAACATTGACTAATGCCTGCAACCCAAGACATTCTTATAGCTTTGGGGATAGTTTGAATTGTCACACTTGCAAAAGTGTGATGGTTAATAGTTATGTTGGTTCTGGCAGCGGCAATGGAAGGTGCAAGCTTCAGTGGCCTCCTGACCAAGGCCCTGACATTTATTTTTTCACAAATTAAGCACTGCTACAAACCCACCCCTCTACCATACCCATTGCCTGTTTCCCTCTCTACCACCACTTCTTGCCAGTAATCACCTCACAGATCCCATTTTACTTTCTTTACCTGGCAGCCCTTGCTGAGTCTCCTTCTAAGCCCACTCTTGCCCTCACCTCCACCCTCCCTCACCCACCACCTAACCATCTACCCCTCTACTATCTGTCTCGTCTCGCCACCTATTGTCTATCTGCCACAACAGGCCTTTCTCTCGCTTAGTCACCTCCTGCTTCTTGTCCCGTCACACGCCTGCCCTGTCAACCACTCCTTTCTCATTCTGCTGCCCACTCCTCCTCCACCCTGTTAGTCTTGCCCCGTCACCCACCCCTCTCTTGCCACACCATTGGCTCATCCCGTTCACTTTCCTCACTTCCTCGTCTACCCCCTCTCGCTTCCCCGTAACCAACCTATCTCGCTCCCTACCTACGCTTTCAGCCAATCACCCACCTGTCCTTGCCCAGTCAGCCACCTACTCTTGTCCAGATACCTGCCTCTCATCTCTTGCTCCCCGTCACCGATCCACTCTGCCACTTGCAAGACACGTCTGGCTTTACCTTGCCTTCTGATCCTGGCAGCCCATTATAGCCCCCTTCCCACGCCTCACCCCCTTTAATCACCAGTCCACCCTATTTCAATTGTTACCCCCACTACTATGTCCTACCTATTTTCTTCCTTTTCAATTAGTTTATTGTTCCCTCCAGGCCTGTCCAACTGCCATGCACCATTTGTGTCAGTGGCATCCTAACCTTTGTCACGACCGACTATCGTACATTTTCTAAAGCCATAATTAGTGAAAACGTGAACCTGGAGCGTGGCAGTAATGAAACAAAGAACACTAACAACAAGCTACAAAAGTAGACCTAGTAAAATGCATGCTTACTTTTAAAGGGCCCACAGTCCTATTAGTGAAATGCCAGGGCGAACATGAATCAACAGTGGGGCCATAGTTGCTACCCCTAGATACTCTTAAATATCGCAACTGGCTGTTTTGTAATATGTAAACCTAAAAACTGTTATTTGTCGGTGTAAAGCATGTAAAGTTTTGCTTGGGTGTCAAAACAGTATCACATGTTAATAATTATAATTGATATCTATAAAACATTAAAAGGTATACGAGTCAGTTGCCACATTGTATACGATTGCTTGACCCTTTCGCTACTGTCTCGCTCCTCTTTTAAAAGGCACTTCTGTGACGTTTCGCACGCCTGGAAGATTTTTGTCAGGCACAGCCTGATTTCAGTCGCTCAGGTGTACACACAAATCATTGTTTCTTCAGGTTCCCTTTCAATAGATACTCAAGCAAACCAAAACAGGCGAATGGAAGTGGGATACCGAGGGTGCTTTTTCACAGAAGGTTTTAGTTGATGGACTTCGCCTTGTACATTTTGCAGCATTGCAGATGTGAACTGCTGTTATTCAGTCACATAAATACATGAAGGGTACTGGCTTACATGGAGGCATTTGGTACAGATAATGGCCTACATGTAGTCAGTAGGATATCCAGCTTAGATGAGTTGTAATGCAGAAACTTTTTATGTTTAAATCTTGAGGGAATGGGAAAGCAGAGTGACAAAAGAGCAACATCAGAACTAATTAGACACTAACCTATCCCGCCCCCAACTCTGCCCTCCACCACAGAGAAGATTCCCATTGAAAGAACATGCATGACCAACAAAAACACTCGGCTCCCATAAACATGTCACAGTCCCACACCACTGTGCTAGTGGGCCAAACTGTTGGCTGGCCTAGCCTGTCCTCGAAGCCTCTCTCTGAGTGGCTGAGAGCACAGTTACTTCCCCTGCGCACTCAATTCTCAGTTGGACAGGTAATCCTACTGAAGACTTTATGCCTTAGTTGTTCACTTTGGCTTGGCAGACATTTGTGCATTCTTGCAGGTCCATGTGTGTGCGCTCAAATAAAAAAATCGTTAAAGTATTTTCTCCTTCCATTTCACCGTATTTTTTGTATGGCTGGCCGTAGAGTGCTCTCTCACTTTTCAGGCAGTTTACAGTCATCAAGACAATGTCCCTGGCCCCAACACTATGTGAGTTTTTGGGTGGTTGAATGATTTTCACCACCATACACGAGGGCAACTCTAGTTGCACATCCAAACCTCAGAGAGCCCTGCATTAAGCTCTACTTGAACTGTTGCTGGGATTGCTAAACCTCTTATTTGTGCCCCTCTGTGCTAGTTTTCAAAGGTCTATCTTCTCTTCAAGTATTACCTGGTGGGCCTGGTGAGTCTGGTCTCAAGCATCGCAGCCTTCTTTAATTTCTCTGCTAGTTCCACTGTGCATCCCTCCAGTGTTTTGTTTGCTGCACTGAAAGAATTCTGTGCCTGAAGGATTCCAGCTTCTTCTCAATGTCCTTTATCACACCCTTGATGGTACTATTCTCTTTCAAATCGCTGTACAAACCGTTAATGGAGTGAAGCAATCTCTTTTTCCCCGCGTCATTGCTGATTGCTTCATTTGGTGGGCAGTGATTTCATACCTTTTAGCCTTGGAGGTCGTGCTCTAAAGATTAAAGAAATCCTCCTTGTCCTTTTTCTCCGTCATATTGGTAGTAGTTCGGTGCGTTAACCTGGCCAATTTGCCATCAACTTCATAAAAACTTGAGAGTGGGTTATAAACAAAACTCTGATCTAGTTTCCAAAGGGATGGCCAGATGAGTGGGTGTTCCAACAGTGACGATGGCTTCCTGCACCGGCCTAGAAGTAAAACAGGCCACCACTAGTCAGTTGTCTGGGAATGCCAGAACTTTGCAAACGTGTTCCCTCTCCTGACCAGCCTCCACCAAGTCTATGCTTTGAGCGTCACCATTCCAGTTACGCCATGGTACTGGATGGATTCTAGCAGGTTCTGAAGCTCTGCACCACTCGCCTTCGTCTCACTCAGTGAGCAGCGGCTCCAAGCTCTCACTGTTGGCCTGGCAGTGCACCCACCTCTGGCTGCTCAGTCATCAGCCAGGAAAACATGGAGGGGTCCTCTTCCAAGACTCCCCTATAGTCAAAATTTGATTTTATTAGAAAATGTTTCTCCATTGTCTCTTCAAATCTCGCTGTTCATGTTGGCCACTTCGAGTTCGGGAAGGGCCAGGCAGATGAGGGAACGGAGGCCTACACAAGAGCAGCAAAGAACGCGTCCATCTCGGGCCAAAGTTTTTTAAAGTACTAAGCGATTGTTGTGGATAGACAATAGTTTAGCCCACTTTGTGGGCAACTATATTTTACGCTGGATTATTTATCATACTACGAAGGTCATATTTTCTGATTGGTCTTTCATGTTGCATACAAACATCAGCCGTGCACAAGCACATCCTCATGCTTGTGTTCTGCTGCCATTGTAAGTGAGAATTGAACAATTTGTGAACAGTTTAGCCTTGAGAAGCAGCATGAAACTGCTGACGTGTTTCTTTGTGGTTTTCTGTTAATCTGTCTAAATTGGACTGCCAGGAAAGCCTGTGTTTGGTAGTCCTCTTTTCTAAAAGGTCTTACCTTCCTAATCCTGACAAAACAGAGTTCAGGGATGTGGTGGTAAGCCGTTTCATGGTTAATAGGAAGCTTGAATTGTTGTTTTTCATAATGAAATACAGTGTTACTGCATTTTGGCTATTTTCTGGCAGAAATTGTAGCAGTATGTGAACGGTAGTCATGTAAATTGTTACATACTAGCCGGTAAAAAAAGCTACACTCAAAGGGGGCTGCACAACTCTGGACATAAGGGAAGTACAAATGGGGAAAGAGTAGGAGAAGATGTATAAAATGGGCAAGGAGCGAAATATTTTAAAGTTTTGTTTAATTCAGCCAATTCAATTTCCCTATTGTTCATAATATTGACAGCCACCATCAAACATGAAAGACCGTCCTATTACTAGGAATCATCTAAACATAATTTAGCATAACTCATATTTTTTATCTTTGTGCAAGCCTCTTCATGATCTCTCCCTACATTTCTCGGGATCACTTCTTGTTCGGCTTTTTTCCAGCTCCTTAAGTTTTTGAAATCTCCTATTGAGCTAAGGCAGAGGAACGTCGCCCAACTGAGCAGTTGAAAACGGAAAAATAAAATGATAATAACGCAACGTTCTTTTCATTTTATTTAACCGTACTGGCTACGTTGGTTGGGGGTTGGGGCGGGGCTGAGTTGTTTAGAGCTGCGGGAGGAGTGGTAGGCACTTCCTAAGTGCACATGACATTTTGGCCTGCCCTCTCAGGCCGGCCAAACAGCCATGCGCACTTTGCATGTTCTCCACCAAGGCGGCATTACATCCTGGGTGGAGAACATGCACAGCCTCCCAGCCCCTGTCTGATCGCTGAACCATGGCGCTCAGACCAGTTTTCAACGCTGCTGTAAGGCAGCGTTGTGATTGGTCAGGGGAGTCCGGGAGGCAGTGTGCTTCCTGGTTCCTGCTGCCCGGGAGAAGAGAAGAGGACGGAGGAGAGTCGGCTGCCGGCCAGCCATATCCAGACAAGTGTTTTTCTTCTTTATTCCCTCCGCACCCCCCACCACGCCACCCCCGTTTGGTAGAAGCTGCTACTGTTGAGCAGGATAATGAGTCCTATGCCTGCAAAGGCGTGTTGTGCCTCCTTCGTTCCTGTAGCTTATTTGATCTAGTAGTGAAGGTTTTTCTCATGTGAGATGGTGTGAAGAAATGAGCCTGATAAATTATTGTGTAGCTATTACAAATATACACTCTAAATGGCGGTCACCACTGTTCTATTTGTCAGCCCAGATACAATGGTCATACAGTAGTCTTACACATGAGCTAGGCTAGTTGGGGGAAGGCTGCACATCAGTTTGAACTTGCAGTGTGGCTCTTAAACCCCAAATAAAAGATGAACAGTTCAACTCTTCTTGTAGTAACTGCCCTGAGATGTTGGAAAATATGCATGCAGAAAACGGCAAGTAGACCACCATGCACACACTGACCATTCCATCAATAGGTTTTCAAAGTAGCACATGCTAATATAGAGCTCCCACTCTGACACACTGGACGAGGGCTGGATTACACATGGTGGGCGACCCATACTAGCACTGGGAATTTATCTCTCTACCGTGCCTGAATAACAACTACGGACAACCAACTTCCCAATTTCTGATTTATTGAGTCAGAACCCATAACATGAAATAAATGTGGAATTCCCACTCCTCTCAACTTGCCACACATGAAGTACTACAATTCATCTTAACAACACATAGTAGTTGTAAGTTGATAAAGTGGTTTTATAAGTCTCTACTAGACATTACTAAAACTGACCTTGCAAGACCCAAAACCAATTGGGAGACTAACCTAGGTAGAGCCCTTAGTGACAAAGAGGGCTGTTGAACACAACCAGGAGGCCTTTAGAAACATGAGGCTTAAATACATTCAGTTTAACTAACTCCGTATGACTGACATGCCCCCTAAAAGGCTAAAGTTAATGATGGGTAGGGAAGAAGTAAGGTACCCATGATGTGATTAGCCTAGGGCGGATTTCTATTCATGGTGTTGGCTTGCCACACTGTTCGGGTGTTCTGGAGTTCCATCACTGATCACCTGGAGAGACTTCTGGGGCAAGTTGTCCTCCGTGCCCCGAAGCTTGCTTCTTGGCCATTTACGGAACTAGAACCTAAAAAAGCAGGTAATAAATTAATTGACCTGGTATTTATCCCAGCCAAACGATGCATAGCAATACACTAGAGGATCACACCCTCCTCTTGCCCCCAGATTGACATATGGCACCATGATGTGGGTAGCTGGACCTCATTGGAAAGCCTGGCCCTATACACAGAGAAAAGAAAAAGAGATGCCTATGCAAAAAGTAACTCTACCCTACCTCCAGGAGGAAATCCTTTGAACTTTCAGAACCCTAGTGGAGAGGAATGACCTGGACACAACAAGTGTGAATGCCTGGCTGTGACAAAACCCCACTCCCAATCCCTCTCCCACTTGACCCTCAATCTCTCTATGGAAAGAAGGCTTACGGAATGTTGTTTTTTGTTGTTATAAACTGGTTTCTACTTAATTTGCATATCTGTGTTTCAACCTGTAAGCCTTTTGCTAACTCAGTCTCAGTATCAATGACTATCCATGTTATCGGCAGCAAACTTACCTGAAGTACATTGTCTATTTTGTAACAGTTATCTTTTCTTTTATTCAAAGATATAGCAGCGCGATATACTTATGTTATTGTCTCTGTAATCATAGTGTCAAGGCAAAAATCAGTAAACAGATTTACAGAAAGAAAAAAATGGAGGCGCCTCTTGTGTGGCTCTGAGATACTCCTATTACACCCATGCTCGAGGCTTTTTAGGCAAGGTGCTAACACCCAGAGCTTAATTTGCAAAAGAATGAGTGCCGGTGCCCAAAGCTCTGCTTAGAAGCCCGCGGGTGGCACTATTAAATATCAGCATTCTGAATAGCACAGCTGGGTAATCTTGAATTCACCTCAGTTCTCTTTATTCCACTACCAGAAACTGCCTATCTCTTTATCCCACTATTATTGCTCCCTGCTTTCTCCCTTTGTGACCGATTTTCCATCTTTCTTTTCCTCCTCCTTCCCCCGCTTTGTGCATTTTTCCCTCTCTTGCTCTCGGTAAATCTCTTATGAGGAAACATAAGTGCTGGTCTCCCCAAATTAATGCCGGTGGGCCCCATGGTCTCCCACCGACTCAAATTAAGCACTGCTAACACAATAACAAACTGAGGTTAGTGTTTAAGATGAAAAGGCTGGGGAGCATGCTCACCACACAGACTCACCAATCCGGCCAGCTTACTTTCTCTTTGTCAGCAGTTGCTTTCTATCATCTCTGGTGAAGGGTTTCTAGAGACCTTCAGAATCTTTTCGAACACCATACCTGGTCACCGTGAGCAAGCGAGGAGGCGCACTGTTTTTCTCTTGGGCACCACTTTGAGTAAGCTGGTGAGCAAACAGAAAGCAGTTCCACGGACATTGTTTCATACTTGTCTCCAACCTTCATGAGGCAGGTATTTTAAAGCTCTGGTCCCCACAGTTCCTGTTCATTGTAGGCCTTCGCCTTGCTTGAGTGAAACTCCAACTTGTATCCTAAGTTTTTGGAAATTTGCTATAAAGCAAGATCCCAACATTAGGTAGCAGGCGTTCATGGTGACTGGAGTAGGGAGGAAAGTATAGGGAATGCTGGATGTACAGCAATGCTTGTAAAGTTCTGGGTGTGGATTTCTTGCCTGTAACCTGAATACACACCTAAGCTTTTCCAGAGCAGGGCAGAGCCGGTGAAAATACAATCTCCTAGTCGTGCATGGGAAGAGAAGTGGTATAAAGAAGTGTTAACTTATATTCAACACCCTCCCCACAGTATCATTTAGGACTACAAATTTTTACAGAAATTAAAAAAAAGGCATTTTAAGTGTTTTAGCATTGTGCAGACCTACATAGGTGTAAATATGTTCACGTTTTTAGAAGGTGGTCTCCTCTCCCTTCCTTGTTCCTCAAACTCGAGTGCCCTGTTAGTACTCCTCGAATTCTGTGATTTCTTTAGAACTATATTGCTTACAATTTTCTGTGATTTTATTTTCCTCTGAATCAAAATGAGCGGTTTAGGTTTCGTTGAAATACATTAGGTATATTGAAATATAATAATTTTTTGCTCTCAGATTTTCTGAGTGAATATGCGAGGGCTCCTGAAGCTATCGCGATTCACAGCCTTGATTAAGTAATTGAGCGTTCTTACTCCTTGAGAAAACATGGAAAAACTCCGCTCACTTTTCTTTTAGTTTGCCATATTAGAAGATATGTATTTAGGCAAACATTTATTTCTTTAACAGAGAATGTAAAGACAGAACAGATGCCAAAAAGTAAACAGAACCAATTGTTTCTCATTGGCAAAAAGGAGTCCTGCATTTATAAATACAATAAATTTATAGAGTATGCACTTTGGGTTGAATTCAAAATATTTTATTTAACATGCACTGGAGGCTTCACTCAATGGTTTGAATGTCGCGTAAGAACTTTACCTCACCTCACACCGCGTCCTTCCCCTTGCTCTGCACCCTACTTCTCTACTTGCGTATACAAAAAGTAACTAAGATTTCAGCTCAGGAGTGTAATATCGCATGATACTGTTTCAGACTTGAAACAGTATCTTCTGATATTACGTTCTGTATCCATAAGATCATTTCTTTAGATTGCTTATCTTTACCCCAGTTTAATGTATGTACTACGAGGTCGTCACCATGAAAACCACTTCCACAGTTTTCCCCTAGGAAAGTCATTGTTGCCTATTAAAGTGTTTTGAATGTATGGGCCTGATTGGTGGTAATTCTGTGACATGTAAGTGCTCAGATCATAAGTAGACTAGCAGATTGTGTGCACTAAATGTGTTCTGCACATTGATGTTAAAAGATTGTATTACTCTGTAGGAAAAAATAACACTTTATTCCCATGACCCAAAAAATGAGGAGGCAGAATGAATGCGAAAACAGTTTCCTATAATGCTTCTCTTCTGAAAAAAGAAAACAAAAGGGCATGGTCGCCACTGTTGCTCATTGTGGTCCTAAAGGTCCTCTTAAATGTTCAGTGGGATTTCGTTTATGATGATGTTAATTGTTATAGTGAATAGTAGTAGTATTAGAACATGTGGCATTGGTTTATATAAATAGAGTTTCATTCTCTTGTTTGAACAACTGTTCCTGGTTCCTGCACGTGAGAGGATTTTAGCAATTGTTTGTGTACTGATCATACCTGCGGTGGAGAACTAGTGTTACAGATCAGTCATTTTTCTAACTGGCGCATCCTTCCGGAGGCTGAATCTTAAAGGTAACAATTGATCTACATTATGAAAATTACTCTGGGATATCTCCTTTGTTTCCAGGCTTTACGTTCGAAATTTGCAGTTATTGTGTTGTACACTATACACCATGTCTGGGGGCACAAAATGTACAATGCCATTTTGGATTCTTGCTCCACATGCACGCACTCATCCTGTTTTATTTTTTTCGTTTTTTTATTTTTTAAATTTGGGTTGGCCAGGCTACTATTTTATGGATAAATCGTGTTTATTGACGGAAAAAAGGATAGTGTCACACAGCTGACTGCCTACATTCTTCGACTGGCAGAGCGTACAGTTATTGAATATACACAGCGTGTCCGCCACAACCCGGAGGTCGGCCGCATGAGATTGTGATGTGTGATTGTGAGACTTTGTGTTTTCCATTTTTATCCCCTGCATTTGACCCCTACAAATACAAATTAAAACTAACATTACCCCAACGCCCCCCCATCCCTCCCCGAACCGATGTGCTATGTGATGATCCTGAGTGGTGTCCTCTTCAGGGGTAGCAGCCCTTCCTTGTGGATCCCGATTGGGAAAAGTTAGACCAGCACGCATCTCCTCCCCCACTCTCCCGTCTAGGGTCCCCTGTTCATAAGCCTCAGCCTGTCTCCGGGGCATCCAGTGTGGGGGACCCCCGCTGTTTCTCTCGTGTTGGGGCTGCAGCCTCCTCTGTACTATCCGTGAGTCGGAGAATACGTAAGTATCTAGGGCATGTGAGTTCGTTCAGTTCTGTCGAGAGGTGGGACAGTATGGGTGCCCACAGCGCGCGGAAAGAATCGGAGGAACCCGTAAGGGTGGCCTGGATTCGCTCCATTCCGATTGTGTACCATAATTTGTGCAACCATCCTGTATGTGTCGGTTTAATCTGTTTGCCCCACAGCGACAGAACATGTTGAACTGCAGCCCCCAACGTTAGGCCCATTTGCTTCCCCGAATTGATTTTAGAGGGTATGTGAGTGCGTTTGGAAGCCCTAGTAGCGTGTATGCCGGGAAGCGGGGTATCTCTGTCTCGAAGTGACGGTCTATGTCATCTAATACCGCTCGCCAGTAATCTGTTAGTTCTGGGCAATCCCATAAGAGATGTGTCAGGGTCCCCTCCGCGTCACACCCCCGCCAGCATGTCGGGCTTCTGTCTGGGTTCCCCTATGCAGTCGCGCTGGCGTTAGATACCAATATGTAGTGACCTTAACCGCAGCTTCCCTGCTGGCTATGTTACGTGCTGTATGGTTAGCCCTAAAGTATATATCCGTCCATTCTTTCTCGGTTAGTCCTCTCCCTATCTCCCTCTCCCACCGTTTCTGTCCCGCTGACGGGGAAAAAGGAACCGGAGGTCTCAGCATGTGATATAATTCAGAAATCAGCCGTTTGTCCGATGTTCTGGTAAGGAGCCAACGTTCGTATGTCGTGAGTTTCCTGCTAGCCCCGGGACACACCTCCGGGTGGAGGAGCCAGTGGCGGAGTTGAAAATATTGGTACTTTTGCGGCGCTACAACATTATACCCTTGTGTCACCTCTGTGTAAGGGAGGAACCCCTCTAGGTCAAATAAGTGTCCCGCAGATTTACAGTCCGTGGCTTTCCATTGTAGGAACGCCCTCTCCTCCATTCCGGGTGGAAACTCTGGGTTCTCGAACAAGGGCGTCAACGGGGAGGGGAAGGATGTAAGTTCTCTCTTGGCCGCTACCGAGTCCCAAACTCGCAATAGTGTGCTCGTGATCGGGGACCCCTTCAAGTTCGGTGGCCTGTCCGCACGCTTAAGGAACGGGACTTTCCATAGAGACATTTTCGCCAAGGCCCGATCTTGGAACAACCAGCGTTTTTCAGAGGTCGGTCTATTCCATTCCACCAGGTAGCGGAGTTGGGTTGCTTTAAAATAATCGAGGAAATTAGGGATACCCAGTCCGCCTGCGTCGTGCGGTTTATGGGAGAGTTCTCTGCGCATCCTGGGCGTGCTCCGCCCAGATAAAGTGTTGTACCGCTGTCTGTAGCTTTTGTATGGACCCTCCCGGAGGCCATGTTGGTATAGTTTGGAAGATATAAAGTGCTTTGGGCAGGATATTCATTTTGACTGCTGCTATCCGGCCCAGAAGTGACAGCTGATGTTTCTGCCAGCGTCCAAGAGCCGTCTGAGTTTGAGAGAGCAGTTTAGAGTAATTCAACGTGACTGTGCGTGCCACCGAAGGCGCTAGGGCGATTCCTAAATAGGTAATCGTGTCACAGATTTGGAGCCCACCAATCGCCAGGGTTCCCGTCCTGTGTGCTTCTTCACAGCTGCCCAGGGGTAGCACCATTGACTTCCCCACATTAATCTTAAAGCCAGAGACACGACCGAAGGAGATCAACTCCCGCAGAAAGGCCGGGGCCGATCGTTCGGGGGATTCCAGTGTTGCTAAAAGATCGTCTGCGTACAGGCTAATCGTATGCCGCTCCCCTCCGAAAGGTATGCCGAGAATATCAGGGTCATCCCGTATTCTTTGTGCAAGCGGCTCTATGTAGAGAGCAAAGAGGAGGGGTGAGAGGGGGCATCCTTGTCTCGTTCCTCTTTGGATGTCAAACGGCTTTGAGACCATGCCGTTCACTCGTATCGTGGCGGTGGGTCTACTGTAGCAGCTCGCAACCCATGCCCTGAATCGTTCGCCTATCCTGAAATGGGTCAGTGCGGCTCCCAAAAGTCCCAGCTGACGCGGTCGAACGCTTTCTCAGCATCAATCGATATTAACACTGCATCCATTTTGGTGCGGTGGGCTTTGTCGATCAGGTGGAGCGTCCTCTTGGTCTGGTCACTGCTCTGACGGGCAGCCACGAAACCACATTGGTCCGGCTCAATAATGCCGGGCATACATGGCCCCAATCGAGCCGCCAGAACCCCCGTAAAGAGCTTTAGATCAAGATTAAGCAGGGAGATCGGGCGATAAGCTCCACATTGGGTTGGATCTTTCCCGGGTTTCGGGATAACTACGATATCGGCAGCTAACATGTCCGGAGGGATAGCCCCAGGACCCTGAAAGGAGTTAAAAGGCGCGTTAGTATTGGGGCCAACTGTGGGCAGAAGGTCTTGTAGAACCCCGCCGAGAATCCATCCGGGCCCGGCGATTTCAGGGCTTTGAGTCGGGAGATAGCGCCGGCCACTTCCTCCACTCGGATGGGTGCGTCGAGCGCGTCCCGTCCCACAAGGTCTAGTTTTGTGATGGCAGCACCCTGCAGATAGGTTGCTGCCTCCCCGGTGTCCGCGAGGTCTCTCTATACAGCGTGGAATAGAAGTTTCGAAAGACCTCCGCTATATCCTCGTCACGTTCCACTCTCTCTCCCGTGTGAGATTGTAGCCCCTTTACTCTTGAGCGCTCTTCCCGTGCCCTGAGCTTGTTCGCTAGTAGCCGTCCTGCTTTGTCGCCCCTATGTAATAGGTGTGTTTAAGTCGGAGGGCCGCGTACTCGGCTCTGTCAATATCGAGGGCCGCTAATTGCGTCCTGGCCGCTTTGAGTTGGCGCCATATCCGTGGTGCGCAGGTGCGACTATGTATTCGTTCTAATTCTGTAACCTGGGCCGCGAGAAGCGCCCTTTTCTCTGTCCGGTCCCTAGCATCTGCTGCGCTGATGGCGATAATTTCGCCTCGAATCGTAGCTTTGAGTGCGCCCCAAAGTGCTGTCACGGGGGTGTCCGGAGAGTCGTTCAGCCCTAGATATTCCGTGACCCGGTTTCTGAGTTGTTGTACTACTCCCGCCCTCTGTAGCAAGTTCTCCCTGAGACGCCATCTCCCGGGTGGCTTCCGGGCTGGGGGGATGGTCAACATCAGCAGCACTGCGTCATGGTCAGACAGTGGGGCCGGGATGATGGACACTGTCTCCACGGTCGACAGCATCTCTGTCGTCCCTATAAAATGATCTAGCCGCGCGTAGGTATGATGGGCATGTGAGTAGAAAGTAAATTGTGTAGTGTTGGGGTGGACCACCCTCCAGACATCCTCCAGCCCCCTGTCCTTGAGCCAATCCCTCCCGTTAACGGATAGGGCCCCCGTGTGTCCATATCTGTGTCCCGATCTGTCTTTGTCCGTGTCCATAACCAAATTCAGATCACCACCCACCGTAATTCGCCTCCCAGGGGCGTTCAGCACCTCCGACATAGCGGCTTGAAGGAATTGTTCTTGGCCCGTGTTAGGTGCGTATATAGAGCCCACCACCACCGGAGCGCCCCCTACCCATAGTGTGTATGCCAGGAATCGTCCTCGAATCTCTGCCACCTTATCTCCCACCGTGCCCGGGAATGTTTTAGCAAGCAGTATAGCAACCCCTGCTGTCTTGGTCGATGTGGATGAAAAGAATTGTTGGGGAAAGGCACGAGATTTCATCCGGTGCCAATCTTTCGGGAGGAGGTGAGTCTCTTGTAAGAGACATACCGATGCTCCCGAATTCTCTAAGTATGATATGACGGCTCTTCTCTTAATGGGGTTATTCAGCCCCTTCACATTCAAAGTGAGAATCTGTAACACTGGGGGTATCATCGAGGGAGAGAGATAGCTGGCCGCTTGTGTTTGGGTCTGCCCAGAGTATGGAGCCTGGTCGCCCCCTTTAAGTGATAGCACATCGGTTCCTGTCCCCCCTCCCCCGTCCTCCCAACTCCCAACAAACAACATCCCCCCGCCCCTCTCGTGCCCCCCTCCCCAACCCCGCCCTAACCCCCTTTCCCCCAAACCCGCGCCCCCCGCCCTTCCCTCCCTAACCCCAACGTTGTGAAACCCCTGCGTAACATAGTCCGATGTCCATTGTCCTTTGGCGTGGGCATCTGGAATCCTAAAGGTTGGGTTGCGATCGTGGCTCAAGAGGTCTCGGCTCCCCACCCCCGCCCCCCGGCTCATCAAGGCGTACTGTTTACTTGCCCCCGCTGAGTGCTATGACAGTCCGTCTGGGGTTGATGCAGTAGTGTCTTTCGCCACTGCTGCCACGGCCTCTCGCCTCTCCTGGGACATAGTGTCTGGGTTTGGCCTTTGGGCAGAAAGGGGCTTACGTCCGCGCTGTATCCGTTGCCAGCCGGTCCCGGGGGCCCCTTGGCCGAGTAGGAGACGCATCGGGACTCTCGTGGGTCAGGCCCAGAATCTCACGAGCTTCCTTGAGGGAGCGCAGTTGGTGTATGCGGCCATTCCACTTGAAGATCAGTCGGAAGGGGTGTCCCCATGAGTAGGCCACTCCTTGCCCTCTCAGGTGCGTCGTCACCTCTCTAAATGCTCTCCGTTTCTGCAGAGTTATGGCGGCCAGGTCCTGAAAAAGAGCTATGGTGTGCCCTTGGTGGATGAGAGGTTGCCTGCGGCGGGCCTCTCTCAATATACGTTCTTTAAGGGGATAGTCCGGTAGGAAGGCCAGCATGTCAGCCGGGGGCGCCGGTGCTCGTCGTTGAGGGCCCACTCGATGCGCTCTGTCAATACGAATTTCAAAGTCTTGGTCCTCCCCAGAATGTCCCTGAAAAGCCCCCGTAGGTAGCCGGTTATGTCGCTCCCTTCCTCTTGAGACGGGACCCCTCGGACGCGAATATTATTGCGGCGGGACCTGTTTTCGAGATCCTCGGTGTGGGTCTGGAGGTCCAGCTGCTGCTCCTGGAGGCGAAGCACTTCTTGCTGTAGTTGCTCTATTTCTTCGCCTCTAGAAAGTTCACGTTCTTCGACGGCCGCCACCCTCTCTCCAATCTCGTCCACGTCTCGACGAATCTCACGGATCTCTCCCTTCATTTCTTGTTTAAGCGTCTGAAAATCCTCCCGCAGGACATTAAAAAGGGATTCCAGGAAGGTTCGCGTGACTGGTAAGTCCCCTTCCTCCAGGTTCTCCTGTGGTGTGGGGGGGGTCGAGACCTTACGTCCCTGGTCCACCGATGGGGAGCTCTTGGCCAGCAGTTCCCTGATGCTGCGATCCCCCTTCTTCCTCAGCCCGGTCATCGTGATGATCAGGTATGTCACTCCCGTCAGCTTCTATCCTAGGCCACCGATGTATCCAGTCGGGAGGCCCCACCCCTCTGGGTCGCCCCGGCCCCCGCGGGCCCGCTGCCCTTCTCCCCCCCCTCTGTGCGCCCGGGAGAGAGCCCCCCTAGCTCTTCAGGTCTGCACGTACTGTTCTGTTCCACCGACGGAGCCCCTCTGCCTGCGTGGACTCCTGTTTCGGTGCGCTCCCTCGGGTCAGCCCCTCCTCAGTTTCGCCGCAGCCCCAGGGCACCGTCGGTAGGGCCCCGTTCCTCTGCAACGCGAATCACTCCCAACTTTCGCCGACTGTGTGGCCCTCCTGCACTATAGCGTGTCCCCAGAGGACCACAGTGGGGTCTTGTCGCTACTCCCGGGCTCTCAGGACCCTCGCCAGCAGACTGTCGGCCCGAGGGGTTGTAGGGCCTCGCTCGAGTTCAGCTCTACCTCGGTCCGAGGCAGGTGCTCCACTACTCCTGTAGAGGTCGCCTTTCTTTTCGGGCCTGTGGCGGTCAGGGTACGATCCTGTCTCCCTTCCCAGCTCCTCCGAGCCCGGTGCTGGGCCTCTACGTAGGAGAGCCTCTCCCTCTGCTAGTCCGCCCTCTTAGAACATGCGCCACTCCCAGGCCGCAGGCACTCACCCCTTTCTTGCAGGGACGCCCGGCGTGTTAGGCAGCCGCCAGCCCTGCCGTCGTCGATATCCCGTCGCGGGCTCGTCTCGAGACCACAGCCAGAGGCTAGTGCTGGGTTATGGGGACACACCTCCCCCGTGCTCCGTGTGGCCGACCCCGTCTGCCGCGCCACTAGGCCCTCGAGCCGCGGCCTCTCCTGGCTGCCACCGCCTCTCCTGGTCCACGGGCTGCCGATTGTCGTATGCGCCCCCCCTCACCTGGCCGCTGGTGTCAGATGCCCCAGCGCTCGCGGATGGAGATCCCGGCCGGGTCTCCGACGCCTCCGTCACCGTCAGGAGCGTTGTGTGTCAGCGGCGCTCACAGAACTCCGCTGCTCCGGGGAGAGGCGCCATTTCCTTCAGCCGCCGTCTAGGGTATTTTGGTGCTGTGAGGGGGTTTTCGCGGAGCGTTCGCCCCGCCGGTACTTCTTCGGCGGCGACTCTTCCCCCAGTGAGTGCGGTGCCAGCTCCTTAGATGGGGGGGCAATTGTGCTGTGTTAAACGGGGAAAGTGGGGCCAGGGGTGAGGAGCCTCCGAGCCCTGCGTCCGCTCAGATCGCCATCTTGGCCACCCAGGCTACTATTTTAGACAGTAGTGTTAAACAGTTTCAAGCTGTTGAATGAGAAAGGCCAATATGTGGAATCAGTCTGACTTATGATCATACCTTTTTCGTTAGATTGATCAGCTGTATCACTGAGGCTGAAGTTTCTTTTGTGGATTGTTTAAGGCAGTATATGACCATTGATGTTTGCTTTGCAACATTAACATGAAAAGATAGTTAATTTGTAAGTTGTTTGTTGGACATGGGGATGCAGGGATGATGTGCTCTGGGCACATAGTCGGATGAAAAGCATTATTCGTTCCGTTGCAGGCTAGGCAGTTGTGGCCTATGGTTAGTATGTGTCATTCCCCCGATTTACTAACATATACTGTGTTTTGTGCATCACCTTGAGTCCTGTTAAAATATAACATCTAGTGTTACTCAGCGGGGACAGTTCATATTGCATAATTATTGCTACAGATGTTAAGCCCTATTCCTGTAGGCCAATGTGTGAGATTCATGAAGGTCGCCTTTAGCCGGTAGGATGCACACTCTCGTAGTTGGTTGAACCTGTTTCCTGGCTGGATTTCTTCATGTGTACTTTCTCTAACTGGTGAAGTGAAGGTTTGGTTGTTGCAAGGTTGCCCTCCCGCTTTTGTCCAAAACGATTTTAAAGGATGTGCTGCTAATTTTATCCCTGCAGAAACGCTTAGCCAAGATAAACATTTGGTGCCAGTCTGCCCTGTCTCCAGCTGCACATGGTAGCGTGACAAATGAGTTGTTCAGGGCCCTTTCTAATGGCCCTTCCAGCTCTAGAAAGTGTATTTACATTCCTTCAGAAATGATTACCTGTGAGTGGCCAGTGCTTGTCCAGTTTTATAAGGCTACTGAAACTGAGTTTTACACACAGCGTCATTTCTTTGCGATAGCCTGGATTGGTAAGATGTGGATGGCAATGTCTGGATTTGATTTAGTCACAGGGGATCCTTGAAATAGTGCATGCTCGGGTTCTACTTTATCCGAGTGATTAAGGAAGCACAGTTACAGAACCCAATACAGCAATTGACGTAGCAAAGTATAAACACACAAGACCACAGAAAATGTGATTAAGCAAACTCAAGTGTTGACACAAAGTTAAAATCCAAGATAATGCAGAGGTTAGATAGCAAACTATATCGAACGGTTTAATCTTCAAAAGAAGCATATAGTGTTCTCTGTACAGACTTTATTTAGTTTGTGATCCATGCCATGGCCTTCTGGGATAAAGGTGAGTTTGAGCTACAGCAGCTTGGGGTAAGTGTCAGGCAGCCAGTTATTGCCATGGTAGATGAAGACCCCAATGAATAATAGGAAACTTTTCACTCCGGTTTGCTATCTCAGCGACTTTTTTGCCCCCTGTAAATGTTTATGGGTTAAGCTACCATTTGTTATTAAAGACATAAGATGGAGGCTGGGAATCAGATATCCGCATTTACACAGGCTATGGCTTTGCAGAGGTAAGACCTGCATTGTTGTAGGCCTCTAGGTATGCTAACTTTTGGAGCATGGATGATATAAATGCATGGGACTCCTTTCACCATCCCATCCCAGAAACTTCATCACCATCCTGATTGAGGACAGTCTTGTATGTCTCTTCTGCAAAATATTTCACCAAAAAACGTTAGTATGATAGGAAAATATTCCTTCTGAGGCAGCACCACAAGTGACGATGTTACATCTGTTGAACAATATGCCTACATAAATTACAAAGTTGTTTTGATCCATTCCAGTCTCTCCCAGGTGATACTACCCCATCCGAACCTTATTACTTCCATTCCATACCGACTGAAACGGGATATGATTGTACAGATATCAGATGACGCCATATCCAACAACCCAAAACCTTTTTTCTGGCCCTATATTCATGCACCGCCAAACTGTTAAATGATGTAAGGCTATCATTACACTGATGTTCCCAATGTATGTAAATACATCCATTACATCAAGGTTGTTGTCTTCTAGAAACGAATGCATGCTAATACAACCTTACTTAAAAAATGTATTGGTACAGAGGTCCTGGCATACGTAGGCCAATTTCATGCTTGCTGTGTATGGCAAAAGTTTTTGAAACATTGGCCATCTCATAACTCTCCACTCAACTTGAAACAGCCTCCTTTACAACCACTAGTCTCAATACAGATGGCCAAGGAGTGTCAAAATCACCCAAATGGATAGTGGGAAAGAACCATTCTGGGTTAGGACTGTAGCTTGGTCATCTTTAATTTAACCTCTGCATTTGACATGGTCGCCAGCGTTACTCTTCTTAATATACTTGAGATCTTTTATGGAATTGAGTTCCCAGTGGATCAGGTCAATTCCTTCGCAACTATGTTTAGCAAATGAAAATAGTTTTTTTTTTTTGTCCAAACCAAGACAGAATTCCTGTTATTAGCCCAGCTCTGGATGGCGATAATGCTTACTTCAAGGCCTCTCAGACTTCACACTGGCTCCCATTAGGCGCATCCTACACGCCGCAGCACATCTCATCCAGGGCCTGAAGAATTGATTACATCAATTGATTACAAAACAAGCTGCGTCATTACAAAGCCATCACGACCAAGACCCTAGCTTATCTTGCAGACCATCTATCCATTTCTGGTGGTTCTCTGCACAGCTGCTGCCGGGACACCATCCAACTACAGACTCTTCAATGTATTTTCTACTTGTATCCCTTCCTTACATTAACCTCTCACCTAACCCCTCTTCTTTCATTCCTCCTTCCTGTTCCTTCTTCTTTTTTTCTAGCCTGTTTCTTTTCCTCCTCCTGTGTGTGTAGTTCTGGCAGTAGAACATTTACTGTGATGGGCAGTGTTTTTTGAAGCATTTTCAAAATCCCTATTTCTGACCTGTTATTTATAAACGTATAGTAAAAGGTGAATAGACTTAACATTGCTGACTATTCCAGAATTACATGAGTTATTCAGTCTCATTAGGATTTCTCAAAACATTGGTCATTTGATATCAGGTAAGGTGCTTTATGTACTTGGTCTTAAGTCATGCAATTTTCAAGGTAAAAAAGTGTTCCTGTTTTTGGCTGTTTATCAGAATTGAGATTTATCAGACTGTCTCTAGCTGGTGGTTAATTTCCATGTGTTTTTTTGATCAAAATGAGGTACTGACATCCTTCTATTGGCTGCTGGTCACCACAAAGCCATTACTAGAAGAGTACTTTGGTACCTGTCCAAGTATGCAATGTACTGATGCGTCCACGTCGCCCAACCATGTGCCTAAGGCTGGCTTCTCGTAAAAGATGTGTGCCTCTCCCATCAAGTTGCAGGCAACTTGGGGAAAGGTCCCTACATACTCTGTGGAACTCTGTACCCCTGCTTCTTTGCCTTGAAGCAGACATTAGGACAGGGGGCACAAACACCCAAGGAACAACCTCAAGCGAATGAATTGAAACTAGTTTGGCTTCTCTTTGTGCAGTTTAGAAGCAGTTGTCTAATTCATGGGTGCTTTACAAATACAAATATATTTTTGGCATTGGTGCTCTAATGATCCTTATAAAAATGTTTATGGAATGGTTTTGGGCCTTACTGCTGCGGTATTGTAGCTAGCAAACATCCCAAAAATAAAATTAAATAAGTTATTAAATTCAATGGGTATCTTCAAATGTACAAAAGGTGAATCTAAAATATACACAGTTATACTTGTTAAATTGCAGCTAGCTACCGTCTTCCCCTCGCATTAATGAGGTACATCACTATTCCTTTAAAGACATTGATGGTGAAGGGTGGCTCTGCGTTGATCTTGCACCGGGAAGGTCAGGTTATTTTAATTGATCAACCACCAAACTGATTGAACTCGATGGTGGGGACATACCACTGAGCTGCTGTTGAGCCTTCTGTTTGGCATTGAAGGGGCAAAAGCTAACAATTTACCAAGTCTAGAGGTAGGCACATTGACTTCAGCATAATTTATCCTATTGGGGCCTCAGCAAGCTTCTTCTAGCTATACTAGTTTAATATGTTTATTGTTCTCATAATGACCCCAGGACTCGCCGCCACTATGGTTGAAACATTGACTTTTTCAAGTGAACTAAATAGCAGTTGGCGATTGAAGGGTCATGAAAAGAAAGTATTTCTGTTGTACAAAACCTTATCCTCACCATTTGTTTTCATACTCTTGTGCTTTTAAGTAGTATATATCTCACAGCATGAGCAGAGCAGGCAGAACAAAGTAATGTAACCTTTATAGTCTGTATGAGAAGGAAATACGACACCACTGTCGTTTTCCAATATTTTTATTGTATTTATAAATTCAATATGACTGCTTTGCGTTGACAGAGTCACTCTTACTGTTAGTATTTTGATTAATCCAACTTATCCATTCCTCTTGGATGTTAAGAAATAAAGACTGTCTCCTAGTAAACCACTGTTCTTGATGAACCTATCAATAAAATAAGGAAATTGTACTGGACTGAGAATGGACTCGTCATTTTTCAGCGCACGCAGAATAGAGATGGTGTAATCAGTGCAGCAAAATGGTAAGGCTCAACTGAACTGACATAAGTGTTCGTGGAGTTATAACGTTTTATTTACAGTCACTGTACAGAAGAGCAAGAATACACAATCTGCCATGTTCATGCTGTCCTTTCTTGTTGGTCTCCAGGCTTTTGAGGCACTTGTTATCTTACTTCAGCTCTTTGTCATCATGCAAGCTCACTAATGGAATTGTGCCACATTCACTTCTTTGTCGATTGTTCAAGAGGACAGGTTCTTTTCCTTTAGAATTCAACTCCATTTGCAACGAGGACTTCAATGCTGTTTAACTTGATAAAGCGGTATTTCAGAAACCTCATTTATTTGTAACAGTTGTAAAAATAGAGGGCACAATTTGCAAAAATCTGAAGCATCTAAATGAACATTCCTAAGAAGAGCAATTTGTGCCAATAAATTCCACTGTCTGATTTACAGAATCAAGATTAGTGGAATTTTCAAAATACTAACCGCTCTTACAAAGGTAGAAAATCCGGCTTTGAAAAATTTAGAATTGGGGAATTTGCAATTTGGGAATCGTACTGGAGACACCTGTAAACGTGTAAGTTGGATGGTATTCACAAACTGCTCAGTAACCAGGTTTATTGCAGTAATAAATGACACCCTGCCTAAAGGTAAAGGAGCAACTGTCCAATCCATCGGTAATCTCCAGCCAAAGTGCTAGAACAATGCGCCATTGCATACACACCCCACAGTGTCTACACAAACCAAAGCCCTGCAGTCACCTGCGTTGCTTTCTGATGCTCCAGCTAACCACATTCCGTCTAATAAATTCAGTATAATTGGCTGTTCTGGCGGTAACCACGTTCCAGGTTTTCATTGGAAAATAGTTAATCGGCGTGGAGACATTCGTGCCTGCTTTAAGAAACTCTATTTGTTATTTAGCAAGAAAAGTACAGTAACTTTTTTAGCAGTACAGAATTCTACATACGTGTATAGAGTGAAATAAGTGTATGCTTGCAGACAGCAGACTGGATGAATCCTTACAGCTCCCAGTGAGCTATTTCTTCAAAATGTGTTAGGCCGCAAGTTTGATTTTTGTATTTAACTGCAAACATAGTGTATCAGTCTTTTGTTGTGTAGAGCCTGTGGGTGATTGATCTTAAACTCACAGCTTGAAAAGGAGCAGCAGCAGCACCTTTCTCTCTCGGTGTTGGATACGGAGAGCTTTAAGTGTCTTCAGGAAGGCCTGTTGTTTCCAATACATATCATATACTTAGTAGGCTTTGGGTCAGCCCCTTGCTCATGGATGCATGGCTTTGTTTTTTATTTCTGGTTTCTGCTGTTGATTCGATGGCTTTCCTCCCTATTCTTATATTTATCCCACCCAGGAACATGTCAGTGTCACAATGTTCATAGTGTCTGATTGGATGCTTGGCACCTTTCCAAAGCTGCCTTGATGGGACTTCTTTTTTCCATGGGAGTGCATGTGTTTCCTTGCTCTCTCTCCCATTTTTTTAAAACTTTTTTTGAGCAGGCCTGGCAATGGTAAAGTTTTACTGGGCTCCTGCATGATTTGTTCTTACTCGTTGGCTCCCCACTCCACTCCCCATTTTCACTTTTAAATTGTATTTATTTATTATTGTTTTGAGAGCCCAACATCTACAAACTACTGCTAGGCTGCTTGCACCCTTTTTTTGCTAGTGTGCTTTATTTTCTGCTGGCATGTACTTTTGTCCTATTAATTTGTTTATTTGTCCAACATGGCCATCCACCGTGCTAATGAGAAGAAAAGGCACCCTGCTCATGATAGCAGTTCCAAGGGCAGGGAAAATACTAAAAATACTAATGTACTGGAAATACCCCTAACAACTGTACAGACCAACACACTAAACACAATAGGGCCAAGCAAACATGAATATATTGAAAACCTTATTTATTATTATGACGACTTCTGTCTTAACAGTGATTGCAATTCATAAAAATGTGTCTAGGCTTTGGTGACAATAATAATCCCACTCATATCTTAAAATCATCATACGACACAACAGTCATACCTTCAAACAACCATTCAGTCAGACACATGTATTCACAATAATCAACAATAGTGACACTACATTGTTTAGCCAAGACTAATCTATGCATGTTACATGAATATATCAACAAAAATAGTCTCTGAACACTTCATAAATAGCATAGATTCAGTGGCATTGGTGAAAAAAGTGGTGGCTTTTATCGTTTATTATTTCTTCATGAATTAGAAATAATAAACGATATAAGCTACCACCTTTTCCCATTGGTTTGACCGCTTGCTTGCACCTAGCCGCGCTTTATCGTTTTCACCAAGCTACACTTTGGTGATTCGGGCCTCGTACTTTTCCCCCCGGTGACCTTCCGGTTCCCGCCCATAAGTCCCTACATGCTCCGTGGATATGTGTCAATATTGGTGCTTTAGCACGAATATTAGCCATTGGGCGCTTTCCTATCGTTTCTGAAGACTCAGTATTACTGAGTGGAGACCTTCTGAATAAACAACTAATTTGCCCCGGTCTGGTATTCTGAGCTGAATTTCAGTATTATAGGATCACACCATAGTTCCCATAAGTTGGTTTCCATTTGGGTATCGGGCATATACATCATTGTATGTCTATGTCTCAATAACTTTCTCATCTTGCACTCGAGGGACCTTTGTTCCTTTAGAAAAATGCTGTGCATCATCAGCATGCTTCTAGCTCCCTCTGGTGCGCCTGTTGGCCCAAAGGATCATCAGGGGCCTAAAGTCCGGTTCCGCCAGCGGATCTGTCCTTTGCACCATCTGTGTCCCTTGAACCAACCTCTGGTTCCTCACCGGATTTGGTGCCAGCTTCAGGTCCTGTGCTGAAATCTGTGATGGTTCCTTGGACATTAACACCCTCACCAACACCACCAGAAGAGGATCTACAACCTGTTGTGGTGTCCCACTCCGAGCCGATCTCAACTGAGGCCGTTCCCAGATCCTGATGCGGCACAGCTAATTCTTAATCCTTCTGATTCTGACACCATACCATGACTGCACAGACACTACATTACCTTTTTGGTTCAGACTCCGACCTGAGTCAAGTCTGTGTAGACAACAATGGGGTGATGGGGACAAGTTCATCCCACTATGTGATGAAGATAAACTGACACATGGACCTGCATGATGCCATTGGGTTGGATACCTCATCCGGTACTTACCCAGCAGGCTCTTCAACAACCACGACCCCCACGAAAGCTCACTAAACACATAGGAGCCTCTCTCCGCAAACACAACGGCTACCATCATGTGTTCCATCCACTCAGGAGCCCCCAGTGACCTGTCCCCCCACCACATGTTCAACCTAGGAAAAAGCACCATCAGCAAGGAGCTCAACACAAACATCAGTGCATCCTTCGCATCTGCCTCCTTCCCTGTAGGTTGGAAACATGCATAAATCAAACTGCTCCCCAAAAAACCCACTGAAGACCTCAAAGGCTTAAAAAATTACTGGTCCATCTCCCTAGTGCCCTTGTGAAAGGCAGCGAGTCTTCTAAGACCCTCAATGCTGCCCGGTGCAGGGTTCCACCTCTAATTCACTTTGGGTTCGCTATCAAAATAAGGAGGCAAGCGCTGGAAACTGGAAGAGAAGAAAATGGTTTATTTCTCATGAGGAGACCACGTCAACTGCTGACACCAGGATGTCTTCAGGGAGGTGTTCTGCTGGCAATGCTTTTGGCTCTTCCTTTTATACAGGTTTTACACAATGTATTTGTTTCATTTATCATGGTTACAAGCTTGGAGTCTCCGCCCCGGGCAGGTTGTCACACAAGCCCGACATTGTTTCATCAACATGGTTACACAAGCCCAACATTAACTCTCCTCCCGCCCAGGTCAAAAACAGACAATTTAATTGCAGCTGGACCTTGCTTCAGGGTCTAAAAACTAGTGAGACCGGTCAGATCTAAGAGTCCGTTCTGTTGATAAAAACAGGTCCCATTGTTGGTAATAACAAGTCTTGCTGTTTGCAGTGCAATAAATCATTTTGTAAGAGTCTCTTTGGTGTTTGGAGCCTGTTTGTGTAACTAGGTGTAGTGAAGGGTAGAGCGTCCAAAAGCTTGTCTGAAAACAGGGATGAGAGGAAAAACGAGTTTGTGGCAGCAAGTGGCGCTGAGGTTTGTTGTGGCAATAGAGTTTATAGCCCCCAGCACACATACCAGGTCGGTCAGAGGGTCAGAGGGATGCTAGTAAGGGCAGGGTGAAACAAAGGTGACCAACAGAGTACAAAATGGCTGTGATAGATTGAAATGACTGTAACTTATGTGCACATAGAATTTCACCAGACAAGATGGCGCAGGTAATGTTCATAATTGTCATTTTGCTTTTAACAGTGGCCCTTTGAACATAACTAGCCATCTTGTTAGTCTATTTCGATCTCCATAATGTCCTGTATTTCTTGTTCATACATTACTCTCATTTTTGTTAACTGAGTGTCCATATTCTTTGGGCGCAAGGCACTTAGGCAAAGAGAACACAAAGGTGGTATACAGTGTACACCCAAACAGCAACCACATATTGCCAATACTGGGACCAAGAGAAACATTGATATTTTCCAACCCCAGTCCTTCAAGATGCCCCAAAGCCAACTTCCAATTGTCCAAGTCTCTGATCCTTGATGAATTTCTGAAGATAGTCTATGGAGATGTTCGATTGCTTCATAGACAGAAGGTGAATTATCAGGCTGCGTCGAGGAACTGTGATGAGGCAGAGTCTGTTTGATCAATGTCTTTAGAACGCTTTTCTCGATGATGCTCTGCAGGGGCTGTGTAGGTTGGTGGCAGAACAAAGGCGATGTAGCACGTGCCCCCAGTTTCCTGGGAGCCAGGTGTAGGCTTTGGTTCCACAAACAAAGTACATATTGGGTGATGCAACAAATGCTGGAGGGTTGGCAGTGTTCAAAGTCCTTACAATGTTACAGGTGCTGTGACCCACATTCTCAGTCCCACGGCCTTCAATGCATACAAGGCCAGAGACGTTCACCACAGATAGGGCCACAGTCGGTGTTGCAGCAGTTCTTTTCTTCAGGTAGGAAAATGTGGCTCTGACAGGATTATTGAACACTTGTATTTCCACTCGTTCTTTGGAGGGGACATTCATTGGGAATGTCGTATTGGAGGTGTGAGGGCAAAAGGGAGCTGCTGTTCTTCCTGTTTGGTTTAGCCAGAACTCGTTGTAGAACTGAGCGATTGTCCCATCGGAAGTGGCATTGTCTTTGTAACTTTCTTGTAGGAGCATCATCCAGGCAAGGCAAGATCCATGAACAGAAAAGGGTGAAGGGATGAAAGGGATGGAATGTTCAGTGGCATGTGGTAGCAGCCCACAGACCCAACAGTTAATGGCATTGGTGGCAAGATTGTGCTGGTGCAGCATCTGTACGAAAGAATTATTCCAGAATTCTTTGCGTCGTTCTCGGAGATGTGGCGGTAGTGACACCAGGTAGTGTTCTTTCTTTGTGATTGGTTGCATGGTTGGTGACAATGTTCTGTATGCAGGTGCATTCTCTTCAATGATCCAGAGTGTGACCATTAGCAGGAGGCAGGTGAGAAATGCAGCTACAAGTGCAATTGTCTTTGTACTGTGCAGTTCAAAAGTCTTGGTGTCTTTGCGGTGGCTTTGCAGGTGTTCCGTCTCTTCCATCATCTTCGAGGAGCTCACCAACTGTTAGGACCACAGACTTTTGTCTAGTGTTTTTCCTGGTAGCGTTGTTTGGCTGTGCTACCGATCTGAGACTCCGACTCAGTTAGTGGCCTGGTTGTTGGAGCTCCCCCTTTTGTCGATCTTAGGTTGTACCCTTCCTTGGATAGCACCGTGGGGTCGGGAAATTCAGACAGTTGGAGGGTGTCTTCTTGTGGGTAGCAACTCAGAGCTGGTCGGTCTTTTGCGAGTACTTCCTCTTGCACCTCCACCCCTTCACAGGTTGCCAGGGTTGGAGGGACTCGTTTGCAATGGAGCGTGCAGTCAGTTTCATTTTATTTCCACTCGGAGGGCAGTTCGGGTGGTGCTCAGGACTTGCCAGGGGCCCGTCCACCTGGGCTCCAGATTCTTCGTTCTTATCAAACATGGTCGCCTGACTTTATTTCATGTCCCGGGCCCCTGGATAGTCAGGCAAGGCTTGCTGCACCTGTTGGTGGATAATTGTTAGCTCGTTTGTCAAATTATGCAAGTAATCTGCGTAGTTCTGTCTCCTGCAGTGGCTCGGGCAGTAACGTCTGCTAGTGCATTTCCCTGTCCAATGAGATCAGTCACTTTCCTATGTGCTTGGCATTTTATCACTGCTAACTTCTTGGGGAGGAGGACTGCTTGCGTCAAGGCGGAGACTAAATCTCTATGCAGGATGGGTGTACCGTGTGAAGTCAGGAACCCTCTTTCTTTCCATAAGATTCCAAAATGGTGAACCACCCTGAAGGCATATTGGCTGTCGGTGTATATGTTAACTGTCGTGTCAGTCGCTAAGATCAGTCGGGACAAAGGGTTGGTGGAGGGCGTACCGTCAAATCCTATTGAGGTCACATGTGAGCCTGACAAGGGTGCCCTTGAAATCAGTCGTTTGGATAGTGCACTACGTGTTGCTCCTGTGTCTACCAGAAATGGCGACTTTGTGCCCAGGACCTCAGCGGTAACATAAGGGCCTTGCTGATCAATATAGAGCTCGACTGGATCCCTCCCTTGCCCCTGGCTGTCCTATGCAAAGTTGTACGTATTGTTATAATCTGTCTGTTGGTACTGATTCTGTTTGGGATGGTCAAATGTGTTCATTCTTCCTGGCCTTTCCTCGCTTGCTTCACTCGTGTACCCTCTCCCACGTCCTCTTCCTCTCTGTCCACTTGCTATTTCCATCGCCCCTCTGCCCCTACCAGCTCCTAACAAAGCCTGGCATTGGGTTTTCCAGTGTCCATATTCTTTGCAAAATGCACATTGATCCTGTCCTAGGTCTTGGCATCCTACATATGATGTCGATGAATTGTTACTAGGTGGCTGTACTCTAGGGGTATTCTGCTGGTATCCTCCCCTATATTGCTCCCTTCCTGTATTCGCCCCCTGGAGTTGTGCTACCATTACCCTTTCCTTCAAGTCCTTCTTTTTCCTTTCTGTAGCCCTGTCATTTTCGTTTTCTGATGCTCATAGTACTGGGCCATTTGGAGAATGGCCGCCGGTTTAGATGCTGCCCAACTACTTTCGCTGGCTTGTAATTTCTGGGATACATCTGGCAGTAGTCCTTTGACATAGTTCTGCACAAATAAGTGGTGTCCGGTTGCGGTGGACATGTCTTGTCCACTGTAATCGGAGAACACTGTTTCAAATCTGGAGAAATACTCTGAGACATCCTCTTGTGGCTTCTGGCGGCACGCGGTTACTATGGACCAGTCTATCTTTTTCTCTGGGATCAGCGTTTTCACTTTCTGCACTATTTTGTCAGGGAGGTCCAATATTGCTTTAACCGGTTTTTGACCAGGGTTCCGCTGTTTATCTAGTGTGTTAAGTTGTTCCCAGGTATGACCAAGCAGTTCGGTATGGTCTGTTTTCCTAATCTGTTTCCACACATCTGCTGGCAAACATAACCCGAAGAACAAGTCTATGTCGGCAAGTGTCATTATTGTTGATCCCAGAGCGGTACCTAGCTCGGTGTAAAAGGCGGTGGGGTTCTTTCGTAAATCCGGTAGAGATTTACGGAACGTCAAAATGTCCTGTCTGTCCCATGGTTGATACACCCAATTGTAGACCACCCTTCCTCTAGCGTCTTGATGGTTTATATCGTCATTAGTCCCTTGTCCTTTAGGAGGTACCCAGTAAGGGGCAGCTTCTTTTATTGGCATCATGCTATCTGTTTTTTCCACTGGGGGTCCTGCTATCTTAGTTGTCCTGTCCCTATCTATCTGTCCTTGTTCTATGAGGTGACGCAATACTTCTAGTGTGGATGAAAATAGTTCTGCAACATCATTGTCGTCTTCATCTCCGATGTCTACCTTCCTGTAGAGAGCCACTAATCGCTCGGGCCCTACGTCTTGGTACTTCTCTTCATATGCAGTAAGGGTGTGGTAACAGAGACGTACAATAAAGTATAGTTTGCGGTTTTCAACATAGGAGTCGCATATGTCAGTTACGTATTCTTCTGTTTCTTTCCTATCTATGAGGGTTTTAACTATTTTATCAATGCCTGCTCGCTCATTTTTACTTAATCGCGGGACCCTGGGCGCTCCTATTTCCTTGGTTCCTACCTCTACTACTGCCTCCTTTGATGAGGCATTTGGTGTGGGTGGCTCGGTGGGAGCAGAGGCGGTGGAGACTGAGGTGATCGTGCCATCTCCGGCTATACTTTGGTGGTCCTGGCGTTGTACTACGGGGTGAGTAGGGGCGTAAGGGGGTGGCATGTATATGATTGGGGGACCTAACAATAAATCATCATCTACCCTTTGTTTTGCTGGTAACTTGGGGTAAAGAGTCGAGGGCGTTCTAACAGGGCATTGACCTGATATTTTTGATTCCTGTTCCTTTTTATCGATTTCCTTTTCTTTTAGTTTTTCTTCTAATCTTTTACAGGCTTGGTAAGCTGATTTTCGCGTTTCTTTATCTTGTCTAGCTTCGTCCCTTTTCTTTCTTTGAGCTGCCTCTTTTCGCCATAAGCCAAAACTGTCAAACATGGCTGGTCTAGTTTTCTTTTGTGGAGAGCTAATTCTAACATTTCTATTTTAGCGGGATGGAAAGATCCCGTCAGTGTCCACTGATTTACCCGGTCCTTCCTAGTGTATTTATGCCATAGTTTGCTATAAGCTACGCTGGCTAATCCATACTTTACGTACATGTCCTTGTTAGGGGTGCCTTCCGGCGGTGCCGGCTGACTGACCTCTAACAAACGGTCTGGTCCAAAACAATTACAATCAAACAATCTAGAGAAAACAGGCATGACGTATTTATCGGTCAAAATGAATATCTCAATCAATCAATTTAGACAAAAAGTCTGCACTACCTGTCCTTCGCTGTCTGCAAAGAGAGAATATTCCTATTCTACGTTGTTTGCAAGCAGGGAATGTCTCAAATAACTCGATATCAAAAAAGGGAATACTAGTATTTCAATCAAACTATTCAATCAATCAATCAATCAATTTAAGTTGTTTTTTCACGACCTTACCCGGACCGTATGGACAGTTCTTAGTCTTCCCCTTCCAGCGCCTGGTTGTCCTCTCACTCCAACAATCAATGCGGCGTTCCTCTAAGGTCCCAGTCAGGACCGAGGGTCACTTGAGAGAGGTCCGTTCGGAACTGGTGAAGTTCAGTCGATCGGCAGCCAGACAAGGGTCTTCTCAGGCAGTTATACCCCAATCGTTTAGTTGTTCACTCCGTCGTTAGGACCTCTCTACCGGACCCGTGCGTCGCTGATGGGCCCCACGTTGGGCGCCAATTTGTGAAAGGCAGCGAGTCTTCTAAGACCCTCAATGCTGCCCGGTGCAGGGTTCCACCTCTAATTCACTTTGGGTTCGCTATCAAAATAAGGAGGCAAGCGCTGGAAACTGGAAGAGAAGAAAATGGTTTATTTCTCATGAGGAGACCACGTCAACTGCTGACACCAGGATGTCTTCAGGGAGGTGTTCTGCTGGCAATGCTTTTGGCTCTTCCTTTTATACAGGTTTTACACAATGTATTTGTTTCATTTATCATGGTTACAAGCTTGGAGTCTCCGCCCCGGGCAGGTTGTCACACAAGCCCGACATTGTTTCATCAACATGGTTACACAAGCCCAACATTAACTCTCCTCCCGCCCAGGTCAAAAACAGACAATTTAATTGCAGCTGGACCTTGCTTCAGGGTCTAAAAATGAGTGAGACCGGTCAGATCTAAGAGTCCGTTCTGTTGATAAAAACAGGTCCCATTGTTGGTAATAACAAGTCTTGCTGTTTGCAGTGCAATAAATCATTTTGTAAGAGTCTCTTTGGTGTTTGGAGCCTGTTTGTGTAACTAGGTGTAGTGAAGGGTAGAGCGTCCAAAAGCTTGTCTGAAAACAGGGATGAGAGGAAAAACGAGTTTGTGGCAGCAAGTGGCGCTGAGGTTTGTTGTGGCAATAGAGTTTATAGCCCCCAGCACACATACCAGGTCGGTCAGAGGGTCAGAGGGATGCTAGTAAGGGCAGGGTGAAACAAAGGTGACCAACAGAGTACAAAATGGCTGTGATAGATTGAAATGACTGTAACTTATGTGCACATAGAATTTCACCAGACAAGATGGCGCAGGTAATGTTCATAATTGTCATTTTGCTTTTAACACCCTTCGCAGCGAAGGTACTAGAGAAACCAATAAACCTTCAACTAACTGCCCACCTGGAAAAGAACATCCTACTAGACCCCCCCAATCCAGGTTCCGCTCAAACCAAAGCTCTGATACCACCCTAATCACAGCCACAGATGACATCAGGACCCTTCTAGACAGGGGAGAGACTGCCGCCCTGATCCTCCTTGATCTCTCTGCAGCATTCGACACTGTGTCCCACCACACCCTCCTGAAAGGTCTTCACCAATTGGGGATCCAAGGGAAAGCACTCAAATGGGTCTCTTTCTTCCTCTCCGATCGAACCCAAAGTGTCCGCCTCCCGCCCTTCACCTCGGGACCTAAAAACATAATCTCCTGCGTTCCACAAGGATTCTCTCTAAGCCCTACCCTCTTCAACACTTACATGGCACCTCTGGCAGCTCTAGTCCGATCCCACAGCATGAGCATAATCTTCTTTGTGGATGACACTCAGCTCATCCTCTCACTCTCCTCAGACCTGACTAACACCAAATCCAACTTCCACAGGTGCATGACCAGTGTCGCAAGCTGGAGCACAGTAGATGCCTCAAACTCAACTCAGACAAAATAGAAATAGTCATCTTTGGAAACAATAATTTCCTGTGGGATAACTCCTAGTGGCCTAGGGAGCTCGGCCCGGCACTCGCATTCACAGAGCACGCAAGAAACCTCGGAATAATACTCGACAATAAGCTCTCAATGAGGAAGCAGATAAACGCCGTCTCATCCTACTGCTTTCTCACCCTGCGCCTGCTCAGAAAAATCTTCAAATGGCTCCCCTTCGACATCCGATGCACCGTCACCGAGGCCATTATCACCAGCGGCCTGGACTACGGCAACTCCCTGTACATGGGAATCACCGCTCAACTTCTTAACAGACTCCAAACCATCCAGAACGCAGCAACCAGGCTCATCTTTGACCTCCTGAGGAGGACCCACATCTACCCACACCTCAAAGCCTTACACTGGCACCCCATCAGCAAACGTTGCCAGTTCAAACTGCTCACCCACGCCTACAAAGATCTTCATAACAAGAGCCCAGCCTACCTCAACCACAGGGTGAACTTCCAGCAACCCATTCGAAAACGGCGCTCCTCGTCTCTCTTCCTGGCACAAATCCCCGCATCCACAGAAGCAGGAGCGGTGGCCGCATCTTCTGACACCTGGCAGCCAAGTCCTGGAACGCCCCCCCCCCCTCCGCACATCACCCACCCTGCAAGAGTTCAAGAAAGACCTGAAGACCTGCCTCTTCGACTAATTTGCACAGCAGCAGCAACCTCCCCCTCCAGGGCCTGGATACCCTCAGGGGTGATAAGCAGTGCTTTACAAATTCTATTTGATCGATTGATTGAGCACTGGGTTGGTTCCCCTTGGACCAGTAACGGAATAATGTCCTTTGTGACAGTAATTTGGAGAGCAGCTGAAGTCCTTAACCACCACCTCCCCAGTATGGATGTAAAAACCAATGTGCTTACTTGAGGCCCTTCAACCTGCTAAGGCATGGGCCCAAACCTCTTCTATCTTTTAATGAGACCCTCACTGATGCGCTCATAGGCACGTGGGCAAAGTGCCATGTTCTGGCGCGCTGGTCAATAGACAGATTGTACTTCACAATAGACCAGCTACAGGCGACTGAGTTTTTAACCCAGCATCCAATTACTGAGAATTTGATGGTGCAGGTGTCCACGAGCAGAGTCAACCCAAACGCCTTTCCAACAACTCCTCATGACAGAATCCAGGCGTATGAAAATGCTTGGCAAAAGCGTGGTCTCACCGTCCATACTTGCCTTGAGGTCAGCCAATGCCAGCTAACTCCTTCAACATTACACCCATGCACTCTGAGACATTGTTGGCGAGATACACAGACTTCTCCAGGGATGTCCAGGTGTCCATAATGGACATGCTCTTCAATGCTTCCCATCTATTTGGCAGCAAGGCGGAATCTACCCTAGAGTATTTGAAAGAACCAGGCCACGGCCTGCTCTTTATGCCTTTCAGCACAAGCAGACAGGCCTCCTCATCTTTAGCACACTACCCTGTACACATTTGTGGTTTTGCAGTGCAGTTGACCACTTGAGTGTCGTTAGAGTGCCTTACAAGCACTGATTACAGGGTGATATTAAAGGGCTGTGTGTGTATATGTTGTGTCCCCTTTCCCAGTGTTCGACAAAGTGTTGACCGGGGGTTATGGTTTCCCAGGCTCAAAACCCTGTTGTTTTTCCCTGCAATAAGGAGTTCTGCCGATGATGAGAAGCAGTAGCCAGCAAGATTGTCACCCAATGACTCATAGTGCTAGCTTACGTGAGACATCTCTAATGTTTTAAGCTAGCATGGCTAAGCACCTAGGGCAAAGCTGTTTTTGAAATTATTTACGCACGCCCCTACTGTCTTTTCAAACCAGATTTAACTGTTCGGTCACTGGCTGCAAAGTGCTTTTAAATGGTGATTTAATTTTTGAAATAAAAATTCTTGGAGTGCAGGGAATAGGGGATTTGTTATTGTGTTTCTAATCCTCCTCACCCTCCAACTGTGTTGTCCTTATTGGGACTATGATAGGCGCTTGGTCTATCAACACTGCCTGGACACTAGGCCTTCCATCCCTTTCAAGGTTGGGGCCTTGGGCCCAACAGAAACGACCAGACCATCAGGTACAACATATGTCTAAATCCCCCACCCCTCCAGCAACAACTTTGAAAACCCTTTATTGTGCCCTTAGTAGCACACAGCCCTTCGGAAGGAGGCAGGGTCAGCCACTTCCTTCAGCGGTGCAGAGCAAATTGACCAACAGGGCTACCTACGCCCTCAAATTCCTGTCAGTTTTGCGCCAGGAGGTGCAGCCTCTTTTGGCCAAAGGAGCCTAGAGAGTAGAGGCAGCTCCTCCACTAAGGCGGAGGAGTACTTTAAGGGCCGTGCAAAGTAAAAATAAAATGATAATAAAACCTTAATATCATTTTATTTTTTGTCTGCGGTTAAGCTCCATGTTAGGGCAGGGCTGGACTCATGTGACGCCAGCAGAGGGAGGAGTGGTGGCTGCTCCATAAGTGTGCATGACGGTTTGGCCGGCCGTCTTGGGCCAGCCAAACCGTCGTGCGCACTGTGCATGTTCTCCACCAGCTGTACTGTACAGCTTGGGTGGAAAACATGCACATGCTCACAATCCCTCTCTGAGTGCCGAACCACAGCGCTCAGACCAATCACAACGCTGCTGTAAAGCAGCATCGTGATTGGCTGGGAGAGACTGGGAGCCTGGGTGCTTCCGTTCCAGTAGAAGAAGACAGAGGAGAGACAGCGGCGGCAACGTTCACAGGTAAGCCTTTTCTATTTTTTTCTGCCCCACCCACCCCCGCCACTATACCCTACCTGCCACCACTGCTAGAGAGGGTACCCTCCTTGGAAGTATGGACTATTTAATTGTGCAGAAGGAGGATGGAGGCCTGCGTCCTGTTTTGGATCTTCACCATCTCAACGCCTCCTGCGCTAGGACAAATTCAAGATGTTCATGCTAGTCCAGGTCCTATCTGCCTTGGATCCCAAAGACTGAATGGTGGCATTGGACCTGCAGGACACCTATTTTTACATCCCGGTCCTGAAGAGCCACAGGCACTACATGTGGTTCAAGGTGGGTAACAAGCACTTTGTTTGTCGTGCTCCCTTTCGACATTACCAGTGCCACTCGGATGTTAACAAAAGTAATGGCAGTGGTCGCTCCCCATCTTCGGAGGTTGACGGTCCCACTCTTTCACTACCTCAACGACTAGTACCTAAAGGCAGGCTCACCACAGTCAGTTGCTGACCACCTCCAGTGACAGCAAATGTCCTGACATCACTGGGGTGCTCAGTCAACCTGCTGAAGTCACACCAGACTGCTTCGTAGAGGCTTCCCTTCATCTGAGCCATCTTGGATCTTTTGAGCCTTTTTTCTGGACCAACATGTCCAGGACATTTGGACTGTGATCCTGAAGTTTTAGTCTCTATCCTGGGTCTCAGTGTGGATGGATGGCTCTGAGGCATGTTGGCCTTCTAGCTTCTATGCCAGTTAGCACATGCGACTCCTGCAGTGGGTTCTTAAGTCCCAGGCGGCCCACCATCAAGGGAACCTGTCTGAGTCTTCCAGGTTTCATAGGAAACTGCAAAATATCTGCAGTGGTGGCTGCTAGACTACAATTGGACCAGAGGCAGATACCTCTCCCTAAAAGAGTTGACAGTGGTGACAGATGCCTCCCTACTGGGTTGGGGACGTCATCTGGGAGAGGTGGAGATCAGTGCACTCTGATTTTCGGCAAAGACCCACATCAAAATCAGTTCCCTGTAGTTGTGATTTGCTTTGCGTTGAAGGCCTTCCTGCTGGCTATCTAAGGGGGACTGATGCAGGTCCTAATGGACAGTACCACTACCATGTGGTACTACAACAAGCAGGGTGAAGTAGGGTCTTGTGCTAGGAAGCTCTGCTCCTCTGGAACTACCTAAATCGTCAGGGCGAACACCAGGACAGATAAACTTAGCCAGCAACACCTAGTGTTTCTGAAATGGCAGTTCCACCTGGAAGTGGTGCAGGATGTCTTCCAGCAATGGGCAGAATCCGAACTCGAGAACGCACAATGTCCACACTTGTGTGTGCTGGAGTTCCCAATTTGGAGGCGCATACAGTGGACCACAGGACTCCTGAACGCCTTCCTACTGCTCCCTGCCCCGACTTCTGAAGATCAGTAACGTCCGGGCCTAAGTTATATCAGTGGTTCCAAATTTGGCCATGACCGTGTAATACCCGGAACTGCTGGGTCTGATCATCTGTCCTCCAATCGGACTGCTGCTTCAGGAGGTTCGTCTGGTGCAGCAACATAGCAGGTTCTTGCAACTTGGCCTACGCAAACAGCACTTCCATGCGTGAAGGTTGAGGAGAAGAGGTTGATTTCCTTTGATCTGCCTCCCAAAATCGTTGCTGTAAACCTGGCAGCTAGGCACCCTTCCACAAAATCAGTGTATGCCATGCGCCTGGGCCAGTTTGTGGTTTGGTGCAGCACCTGTCAGACGGACACATTGCAGGCCAAACTGTTGGATGTCTTGTTGTTGTTTTTTTTGTCTAGCCCAGCAAGGCCTTGCAGTGGGTGACTGCTAAAGAATACTTGTCAGCCCGCTCTGCCTTTTTACGTTTGATGGACCAGCTCTCCTTGATCACATCCCCTTTTGTGATGCATTTCCTTAAAGGTTTGAAAGATACGCTTCTGCCAAAGCTCTTTGTAATGCCACATTGGGACTTAAATTTTGTTCTCACTCCTTCTGTGTACCCCTTTCAAGCCAATGCACAGTTGTCCATTGCCCTTCCTGACCTTGAAGATGGTCTTTCTGGTTGCGCTAACATCGACGCGCTGTGTGAGTGAGATTCTGGGCCTCTCGGTCCAATCGCCCTTTACCACCTTATTTCCAGTGGTGTTACTGGACTTGGGCTACGTTCCTGCTAAAAGTGGGGACCCCTTTTCATATTGATCAAGCCATCACTCTTCTGACCTTCTTTGCTCCACCTTATCCCTCAAAAGAGAGACTCCATTGCTTGAACCCCAAGAAAGCGCTGAGCTTTTACATTGCTCATACCAGGAACATCGGGTGGACTATCAGCTCTTTGTAGTGTTCAGTGGAGCAAAGAATGGCAAGGCGGTGCAGTATCATTTGATTGGGTAACAATAAACATCTGTTATTCAGTGCCAAAATACCCTTCTGGGTGAACGTGCGCTTTACAAATACATGTTATGTTATGTAATGGAGCATCTCACGATGGATAGTTCTCTGTACTAAGATCTAGTACGGCTTGGCGAAGAAGCAGCCTCCAGAAGGTTTGAGAGCTCATCCTGCCAGAGGCTGCTCTGGGTTGGCATGGAGAGTGCCTGTCCTGGATATCTATCAGGCTGATGTGTGGGCATCAGTGCACAAGTTACTATTGCTTTGACAGTCGGGTCCTTTCGGTTAGACATTTTGCTGGTTCAATTCTGCACAATTTTGTGATCTGAGCTATTCCACTTACCTAACACCTTGCGAGATACTGCTTTGCATCTATTCACAAGGTGAGGAATCTGTGCTTTGAAGTATCTGTTAGAAGAACTAGCTATTAACCTGTGGTAACACTCTTTCTGGTGGGTACTCTAACCGTAGACTCCTAACCACCATCCCTCCCCGTTCTGTGGAATGGTCTGTTTTTCCATCTAAAAAGGTCCCACTTTAGGAATCTGCACACACTAGTCCTTCAGATTTGCTGATGAGCTTCACATCTGAGAGTGCAAACAACCTAACAAAAGAAATTGACGTCTGCATGCATAGATGGTGTTCATATGCAGCTCAGCTCGTTGCTTTCGGAGCGGAATGGAGTCTCACAACGCCACCTACCAGCACGCAGGAGCACTGCTTTTTGAGTTTTCAGACCCAGTCTAGCACCTGAGGATGTTCACAAGGTGAGTATTTTGTGGGTAGATAGAGTATCCACCAGAAAGAGCTTTAACAAAGGTGAGGAACTTGTTCGTACAGAAGTACAACTAGTAGGTCTTTGATTATTAATCTGTTGCAGTAGTGGCAGTATTGTTGAAGATTTTTTTTATTTATTTAGGTCTTAGAGTTGGTAAATGTTCTTTAATTGAGTGTTTTTTTAAATTCAGAAAACCAATGTTCATAGAAAAGGAATAATGTTCTGGGTTTGTTCATTAGTTTTGTGATCTGCTACCTAGACAGGATATGTAATGACGCACCTGTAATGTTAAGCCCATGTTTTTTAAATTAAGTATGTGTATAAGGTGACTATCCAATAAACAGTATTGTGCGCTTATGGCGTGTATTTGTTTAGTACTTGGTGTTAATTCTTGGAACAGGACTTTCTTGTAGGGGTATTGTTGGAAAATAGGTGGACCAAATGAATCATCACATTCTTCAAAGCAGGCATGCGTTAAGTATATGGGTAAACAGCGAAATGGCTATTCTTTTGTTACTATGAGTGGATTAAAGTTATTTCTTTGTCATTTAAATATATTCGATAATAGTGGTTTGCAGCACTTTTTGTTTACGTGAAGTGTTGAAAGGTTTTTATAATGTTTTAACTCTTTTTGTCAGCGTATTAATTTGAATCAAACGTGGTTTGGTCGCTGGTCTCTGAAAGAAAGACATTTGTCAAATGGAAACTGATCTAGCTGTTTTGCGAACCCTATCTGTCTGGCTATTGGAACTCGGGCAGAAGAAAGACGTTCCTGCAAATATATGCAAGGAAAGGGTGCAGTTGGGGAGGCCGTCCTGGCATAAGATGGGAACAAACCATGATAGCGCTAGAGACGTTTCAAAACAACGCAAGGCTTTATAATCTTTTATATGCAAGGCACTTATTTTACGGCTAACAGGAGCTCGTTGTTTTTTCCCCAGTTATGGAAGGTTAATAGTGCTTAATTCCCAAATTAAAAACTCGTTTTTAGGTCGAGCCTCGAGTAGCGCGCAAGCGTTGCTTAGAGGCGAAGACTTATTGTAGCGTAGTTTGAAAAGCAGTCCAAGAAACGCTCGTGCGTCGTGGCTGGCCTTTTTGGGATGGGTACGCGCGGCAAACATGTGTTTCCAATTATCGTGCCCAGACGCGGGCGCGATAAGTGGAAACACATGTCTGCCGCGCGTACTCATCCAAAGGCCAGCCACGACGCACGCAGCGTTTTGGGACTGCTTTGCAGGCTGCCGCGCTCGCTCGCCCCGCTCCCTGTCCAAAGAAAGCCTGACCAGAGAGCGTCCCAAATCAGGGGGGGCTTGCTTCTAAGATGCACACAAGGGGGCCGCGGCCGCCCCCTGCCTGACGTCGCGATGACGCTATCAGGCTCCTCCCGGTGCGGCAGCGGATGGTGTCGCTGCTGCTGAGCAACAAGTAACGGGAGCCGAGGCCCGGGTTATCTCAAAGCCGGAGAAGCTACAACCTCCTCGGCCACTGCAGGGCGAAGAGAGGCCCCGGCTGAACGTGCAGTCCCGGGGGACCCGTGCACGCGCTGCCTGCAGCGCCCCGATAGGCGGCGGACGGCGGCAGAAGGTGATCTGGGGATGGAGGGGTCTGTGTTGTCCTCTCGGCCCGAGGAAGGCGCCGCGGCTTCCAGTCACTGGAAGATCCGCGCGTCTCCCTGTGGTTGAGTGTCTCCTTCTGTGTCGTTCTGTTGCCTGGGGGAGGAGGGAAGCTTTCCGTTTGAACAGCAGGTATTAGAAGTGGGAGCAAGAAACATGCCCGAAGGCGCCTGTTTACTAACATTCCTGCCTCCTTACCCACACGCTTCTTGCTGCGCCTTGGAGTGAGGGTTTTCTGGGGAGGATGTGGTGCAGATGTGCACAGAAGTTTTCCCTCTGTGATGCAGCAGTACTTTTGCAGCGAAAGAAGCCAAGACTGATGCTCATTTCATGAAGTTTTTCTGTGCCACTCTGCTTATACGAACTGACATTTGTGTGTGTAACAAGTCGTACAGTGCAGCACAGATAATTGCTTTGTTTTACCCAGATCCTGTTTTGTTTCGGGTACAGTGAGGCGTGGATGGTCACTGGTAGTTACTGCGGTGTAGTTTATCAATCGTATGAAACTGTAGGTGTACCGTAATTGAGTACGCCGGTACAGGGAAGACAGGTACATCACGCAGTGTGAGCCCATCCATTGTGGTACAGTATAGCAACGTGACAGTAAATATTGTGGTTTGGAGTGTATTATCACTCAGTATGATCGTTATTATCCCATAGGCTTCAGTGCAGAATGGCTGCAGGCCAAGGGCACTATGAGACATAGTTGAACAGAACGCAGTGTGAAAATATATAGCATGCTATATAGTGCGGTGTGAAAAAGCGCAGTGTCACACAGTAGTAATGAGGAAAATCCTCATTGAACAGTAAGTAGGGCCGGCATTTAGCATGGGCGAGTTGGGACAAGGCCGCCAATATTCTATGGGGCGCACGGAGCTATTTGTATTACGGTAATGCCAACTGCAGCAGCATCCCTGTCACCTTTCTCCAGCCTTGTTTTGGTACCTGCGTGCTCGTTTCTGTCTGATTTGCCAGTTTAAAGTGGTTCTAATCCCTCATTATCACACAGTGGCACTATTTTTACCCCACCCCTCCTTACCGTCTCACCCTCTGCTGACACACACCAAGAAAGCCACCATCAGCGTGAGGCAGTGATTTAAGTGCGCTGGGGGAGGTCCAGGTATGTTTGCATTCAGGGCCAGGACCTGACCAGTGAAGTCAAAAGCGCCCCCGCCTCGTTTAATTCGCTAGCATCAGCAAGGGTGCCACATTTCTCTCCGCCTCAGGCGCGTAACTTAATAAAGCGCTTTGAGTGTATGTGGAATAGATCACAGGATGCTGCGAGGGCCCAATGCAGTTTGTCTGATAACCTCTTGCTTTCTGTAGACCTTGCGTTCTTACTCATTACGCAGGACTGAACTATGTAAGTAAAATTACCTGCCATCCTCATGTTCACGTGACAGTCTTAAAACGTCTTTCATTCCTGCCAACCGTGAGTCACGTGACATCCGCTCCAGGAAAGTGTGGCCCGGGTCAGAAGGGTCTAAAGGCACGGGAAGGATGAGCTGTTTATGGGGCAGGGAGACTTGTATCCACATGAGTAGGTAGAGGTCATACAGGGATTTTTGAGGCCTTCATGGATAGCAGAGTAATTCAGAGCAGGGAAGAGGTGAGAAGGGTCAGCTCGTAGTGCAAAACAAAGCACTTTAAGGTGTCTCCTCTGACTTCCTTCTGAGAACAACGTAAGTGGTTCGATTGCCAGTCAGAAGTTAGACAACCATAGTGTTTTATTAACCGAACGTTATCCTTTTTTTTTTTTTTAAAGAGAATTGTCACTTTGTTAAACATGGCCTTATTTAAAATTGCAAGAATCAGTACCAACGATTTTACTTATTTGAAAAACAAATTCCATGCTTTACATCTAATATTAATGCTGTAGTGCACAGTCACACTTTTTGTACCATATGAGGACACTATGTGTACCCTTTGTGGCAATTCCAGTAGACCAGTTGTAACTGAATTATAAAGGTCCAGATACAAGAAGAAACAAGCATTGGCATAGCCAATAGGTCTCGCCTTTGGGACCTTATAAGTGTTTTGCCATAATGTTGGTGCCCCAAGGATATTGTGATGCATAACTAAATACTTATAAGGACCGAAAAGCGAGACCTATTGGCTATGCCAATGCTTGTTTTCTTTTATTGTTGTGGTACAAAAGATGTTTTTCCTCCATCTTTGTCACGCAAACTGAAAAAGGGAGAATAAGCCTCAATAAGTGTGTGTGCTTTAGAGGCCGATTATAAAATGTTTTGTAACTAGCATAACGTGATTAGCTGAAAGGGCACTTTTGAGGGCTATTGTGTACACTGACCTGAGTCCAACAATAATTTGTTTTTATTAAGTTGGTAAATTTGTGATGTGTAATGATTTCAGTGTGAATCTTGAGTGCTGATGGTGCTCAAAACCATATAGCTTAAAATGTAAATAAAAATTTAGATAACTTATTCTTCTTTGCAGGTCTGTTTCTCTTAGTCCCCAGTTTGTCTGTTCGATGTATATTGTATAGTGTTTTTGTGTTGTGGTTCGTTATTGTGTTACAACATTAACCAACATCCAACAAATCTATTATGCCACTGCAACAGTGGTAAATGGAAATATATGACGGTGTGCTCGAACATGTAAGTATATCACAGATGTTTCAGTACTGTTACCCAATTAATTTTTGAAAGTTCCTTGCGAGCTGTATGCTGCATTTTGTGCTAATTTCTTTAATATTCTGTTATCAAAGTAAAGGATGGCAGTACGTATTTTGCTCTATGTTAAGAAGCACAATGAAGTAGTTGTGGCGTTGCATTCTTGAAACGGGGGTTGTTTTCTCCAAAGGTTTTATGCTAAGGGCATTTGTACAAAGAATAAAGCAAAAGGAGGTGCGCCAGGTAAGGAAGTCCAGTCAATCTTGTTTTTTCAAAACCTTTATTTGCACTTTTTTTATCGATTATAATTCCTTATTTATACAAACTGCTCAGCCAACGCGTTTCGTTCCATAAACAGTAGGAACTTCATCAGGGCTTGATCATCTATGTCAGTAAGTTCAGTCTCCACAGAAAACTCAATATTCTTATTCCAGTTCAGTATGCTGCTGGATTAGGGATTTTCCCAAGGCATCACCGTGCCCGTTTCCGGATACCCTGATACGTATCCTACTCATTCCTTTACCGTATCGATACGGTAAAGGAAGGAGTAGGATACGCCCTGATGAAGTTCCTACTGTTTATCCAACAAAACGTGTTGGCTGAGCAGTATGAGTAAATAAGGAATTATAATCGATGAAAAAAGTGCAAATAAAGGTTTTGAAAAAACAAGATTGACTGGACTTCCTTACGTGGCGCACCTCCTTTTGCTTCATTGACTAAGGATCTGGAACACAGGGGCACCGCACAATGGCAGGTGCTGGAGTTATTGTGTGCAGGACTCTTGGATAGACTAAACTAGCGTGGGGTGCAGATTGGAAGGTCCGCCGTTGGGTTCTTTTCATTTGGCATTTGTACAGTGCTTTGAGGGGTTTTCGGAATCTGCTTCTGTTACGGTTCTGGGAATCTCATTGATGTTTATATTGGCCTATTGTTGTATTTGATTGTGTTTCAGGATGTTCATCGGTGAGTCACATTGGCTAGTGGCCAGCATGTCTGCAGTAGACCTGTGTACTGTTTAGTGGTGGATTATATTGAATACTGGCCTTCTAGATCCAGTTATGGATCTCTTTGGAGCATTGTGTGCCTTGCTGCTTTTGGAGACAGACATCACCTTTTGTTTAGTTTGCCAAGGGTGGATGACTGATCTTTGTTCTGCTTCAGGTTATTTTTTAAGGCACCTTTGCCCATTTTGTGGCTTTTATGTTGATGTATGGGTATTTGGTAGGTTTGTTACCTTCTTCAATATAATTGATGATGTGAGTTGAGGTGGCCAGCTCTAGGCCTCGACTCCTGTTGTGTGCATGATGACGCCAAAGGCTATGTCTAATATATACTGTTGGTATGAAGTAGATATTCTGCCTACTAAGATTGGCTGACCATAATATTGTCCGATGTGCGTGAAGCATACAGACAGACAATGCAAGTTTTATTTGGTCTAGCTTAAGGCATTAAAATTATTGAAAATGTAAATATCCTTGCATTAGTTGCCTTCGGTTTGCTTGTTTTGTGTACAAGGTATGGGATCTCAACATTCAGAGCAATCCTCCCTGAGATCCTGGGACTAAAGAAATGCAGCTCTTCTGCACTCTTTGTCTTCATCTCTGGTGGGGAGTGGGTGAGCCTCCAGAAAGGCTAGCTTGCATGGTCTCAGTGCAGTTCCTGCACTCTTCTTTGGCTCAGGGGATATTGAGCGATAGGTCCAACCCTCCTGGTTACCCTCCACCCCTGCTAACTCCATCCAGACAGCATATTCCCTGGGGTTCCTTGCATCAGTCCTCGACTTATGGAAGGCCCCCTCTGAGACATTTAAATTCTACGTCCCTGTGGAGATCCTGCAAGTGGAGTTTCAATGTCTGATCCTTCTTGTACTGGGCTACTTCACTGCTCTGGCTGGACCTACTTCTGGGTAGATTGGCCACTAGGGAGGCCCCTCAGGCAATAAACTCTTGGGTGGTTTAAGAGGAAATTCAGTTCCTTTCACGGCAGATCCAGAATGAAGTGCATATGAGTCCAACACATCTCAGAGTTGACACTCCCCAGCAGCTATCTCATATTTTAATTTCCTTCTCTGCACCGCGCTCCGCTCCTCAGTAACACAGAGCCAGCCACCCTTTCACCGTGCACATGGCACCCCTCCAGCCTACCTTAGTGCCCTCTCCATGTTGGAAGCCCCAGATCCTGCATAGTACCTCAGTTTGGATCATAAGTCCATCTCCTGGGACCGGAACAAAACAGGATGTTAGGACATCAAAATTACAAGATGTACTGAGCAGTTCCAGATGAAGTCATGGACTCCATATGGATTTACTCCAAGTCTCTGGTGAAAATCAACACAAAGGTGTTCGAGCTGTGTTACCCTCCAACAGTTCCCTACCTTATCCACCATTATCCTTTAGCACTACCATATGACTCCCAACTCATAAATGAGGCATCCACCATCTTACACCAGAGTTTCTGCCATTTTTTTAGTTTCAGGCCCAAAAGGACTACTGCGCTCCTGTCCCATCACTTTCCATTCACTCTCTCTCTCTTGTTTAGCTCACGCCACCTCACCTCAGCCTTCACCATTAGACCCTCTTGGCCCACCGGTTCAGGCATAAACTGATCTTCCTGCTGGCAAGCAAGGAGGGTAAAGAATTGAATGAAAAGGAAAACATGAGTCAGATCACAAAAAAATGCCCTCCAGTCCCTACCGTCATCCCAGGCAGACCCTTTATTAGAAAACACAGGGTTCATCTCCTCATCCAACTGTACGGCAAAACTGCATCCCATGAGAAACAGATTCTGAATATCAGATCATCACATCCAGCATTTGATTTCCTGTTTCTCAAGGCGTACTAGGCCCGAACTACTGAGGAAGAGCCCCTAGGCAAAAAAACAGCCCCTAAAGATGGGTCTCAGTAGCATCCTCCATGATGGTGTCAAACTGCAGTTTGTCATGGTCTAATATATTCTCACAACCCCATCGGACTCTTTCAGAGATGTGTGTCAGAGATGTGAGATGCCCATTTCTCAATCGGCACTATTCTGCCCACTCTTCTCACAAGCGGCACCGCATATCTCCTAGCAGAACTCCAGTAACCTGCTCATAATGCATCACTGCTGGTCTCACGCCTCCCCTAACCTCCAGCCCTGGCACCACTCCCAGCTGCTCATCCCATCCTAACCCAAAGCCCAGATCCCATCGATATCCCTATGCCTGACAAACATGAAGCAGAAGGGAGATTTTCCAGCAGCTCTAACTTATCTGAGGAAGGCATGGCAAATCCCACGCAAGAAATAACCGTGCGGCAGCCCAGACAAGGTTCTGATTCACTCCTCCTGGCTGCACTCCCTGCCTTCCAAGATCACCTCATAAATCCCATTCCAAATATTATTTTACATACATATTGCAAGCAGCCTCCCCCTCCTCCTGAATGCAGCTTTCCTCTGGCGTCTTATTTTGCTTTGACGGCATTCAACGGGGGTGTGGTGGGGGGACATTTCTTTATATCGTCGGATCAGGAATTCTCAAAAAAAAATTGCGCACGTCCTATTGGATAGATTGACGTAGACACACGGTATCATTTGCATATTAATATTTAATAGGGCTCTAATGAAACCGGTCAGGGAATCCGCAGGAAACGAATGGAACCAAACTGCAAGCTAATCTTCTGAAGATTGAGAGCTGAAGTGGACTAGGCATGACGCCACCACCCTGAGAAGCATGTGATGTGGGAAATGAAAGGAACCCAGCAGGAAACCCCTTAGTAAAGCAGTGATCGTACACGCGAGGTCATTACTCTGCACGTCAGTCATGAAGGCTGGTTCCAAGTCTCAAAATGCGGCCATCTTGAAACCATTGCAAGAAGAAGTAAACTCTGGGCCTCCACGAGGAACTACTGTGCGCAAAGAGCCGGGAGGTCTGCCAATCCTCCCTCGAATTAATCCTTTTCAAACTGTTTATTTTATTTCTTAAAAAGATATAATCAATTGCTTACTCGACATCATGAATTTACTGTCCGTAGAGAGAGTGGCGCACAGAGTAAGGTATTCAATGCTTGGAAGTTAAAACTGAACTCAGCGGAGCAAGAGGATACACAAGTCACGGTGAAAGCACGGTAGAAAGGTGGGAAAGCTGAGGACATGGTCTGTTACTCGTACAGTTTTCTTCTCATTAAACAATTCCTTTTGCAGTTTTCGAGCCTTTAGTAACTTTCCTTTTTACACTTGACATCACATTTGAGATTTACTCATTATGCGGAGTCCTTTCTAGCTCTATCTGTGCTTGTGTGTCTTTTCTTTATCTGTGCTTCTGGTTCTCTTTATTTAAATTTTACACTAATTTAGTGTAACATGTAATTTTCAAATGTCTCTGCAAAGGCACATCTCTTGCCAGTACCGATAGTAGACAGACCGTCGACCGTCGACAGTAGACAGCAGTACAGTCTCAGCACACTGATTCAGAGGGTACAATTGAATCATCACAGGCTTATCTCGTTTTAGTGCGACTTGGGAAGCATCATTTTTCATCATCAACGACCGGTATTATCCACTTGATTATAATCCTCACTTACCAGCACTGTTTAATTACTGCTCTCTGACGTCAGGAGATCAAATTCTTCAAAAAAAGTGTAATCAAAAACATGAGTAGTTTTGCGGATAGCTATACTCTTTCGAACTGAAGTAAAACAAGCATTTGCAATGCAATAGGTCTCGCATTTACGCGAGTTTGAGCTGTTGACATTGCAAATAACAATGCCTTTTATTTTTGTTTTTAAAACCTAAATAAAAGTTATTGTCATTTACAATGCCAATAACTTAAACTCGCATAAATGCGAGACCTATTGCATTGCAAATGCTTGTTACTTTTTGGCACCACTATTTTTACCGATGGCATCAATCAAGTCGTCAGCCTCCTTGTACCCTCTAAAATTATACATTTTATTATTATGCAGGACACGGAGGGCAGCAGGGAATTTTAGCAGAGCAGTGCCCCCTATCAAGCCAGACCATAAAAACATACTAGAGCAATAAAAAGCTCGGCAAGTGCACAATAGGACAGCTCATGTCACAAGGAAGAGAGTGCTCCAATGTAATACCTTCAAACTTATTAAAACCAAGAGGCCAGCACTCACAGTCCAAGGGAAGCCACGAAGGAAGACTGCAGACTCCTATAAAGACTAAAAGTTGAAATAAATTATTTGATGCAGAATGCTCTTTGAGCGCTCCCATTTGCGGATGTGCCATCAAACAGACATCTCAATTGTGTTTCAGCAATATCCAACAGTCTCTTTCTGCACAGGCCGATTCTTGGAATAAACTCAAATGCTGCATCACACAAGGTTTGTCTAGCAATACAGCCGCACAACTAGGTGTAAAAAGTACTAGTTCACTGTATTAGGAATTAATTGGAGAGCTTACACTGTGTGGTCTTTAGATTTACTAATGACTTCTGCTGGTCAATACACATTATTATTACACAACATGTCTATTTGTAAAGTGCACGTTCACCCAAAGGTATCTTGACACTGAATAACAGATGTTTATTGTTAACCAACTCAATGGTTCTCATTTTATCGACTCCAGGTGGATTAAAGACTGAGTGAACCCAATAGGTTTCTCTTTGATTGCTCCTTTCAGGCCTTCTCTTTAATGTTACAGTACAATATAAATGGAGTTATCTTCTTATTGATGGCATACTAGAGATGTTTGATCCCTTCAACATTCCTACTTAGTTCTGTTACGACTGTAACAAAAATCTCACTATTAATGGATAAAATGTCAAACTAGTTTAAACACAGGAGTAATCTCTCTCTAAATCCATCATTCAATAGCTAAGAAAAAAAATATTTTGAGAAAATCACATTCGCTAGAAGAAATGCAACACACAAGATGCACAGCATTGCCAGATTGGAAACGAGTTGAAAGATAAAAAAATAAAAAAAGACAAGGCGTTGCAACGTTACTAGCAAAATCTGGATTAACATCCTGCCAAGAGCAGACATGTCTCCAACACCTTTCAGAAACGAGCTGAAAACATGTGTTTTAGAAACAGCGAACCCACCATCAACCGGGTACTCCTGGTCCTCTTACACCCACAGATTAACTACCAGATAACCCCCCCCCCCCCAACTTGGTAAACCATTGTCATCCCCCCCCCAACTTCCAATGGGTAGGTAGAAAACTCTTGTTGTCTGTCCATATTCCAGCTATTTTAAATTAAATTGCTAGTATGCGTGCTTTTGAGAAAGAACCTATCTCCAGTTCAACAAAACGGGACCAAACATGCTGATCTTTTGTAGAAGGAGAAAATCAAATCATTTGAGATTAGGTTGACTAAAACAGCCTGTTGCATGAGAAAAGAGTGACCAAGACTCAAGTGTATTCAAGAGAAAAAAAAAAAAAAAGACGGTTACCTTCCCAGTTTTATAGACTTCATGAAGGCACAGTTTATACACAACAGACTCAACACAGAACACTTGATTGGTTGACGCCAAAAAGTAGCTAGAATTCTACCTGTACATAATCGTTTTATTTTAATTCAATTCCGTGTCTTCAGGCAGCTGATTTGCACTGCTGGAGTCCGCCAGTCATACCAGGAAACAAAGGCCCAGTCGATTTGAGCAGTTGGTGTCCATTCTACTGCCAGATTCGACTTGCGAACAAGCTCGGCCTTATCACCCTTTAAGTGTTCAGTTAAATGTGATTCAATTACATATTTTACCAATAAAATACACAAGTGAGGGAAGAGGCTGCCAATGTCAATTGTCAGTGGTACTTAGTATGTGTGTAACTCCTCACTCCCGTTTTCTTATGGAGTACAAACAGAAAGGAAGAAGTAGTACTCGCTGTTTAACCACTTGCAGACTAGGTGTATACATTTAGTTTAATACACTCTTAAAATGTTTAACGTTCAGAGCCGATTTTGAAACTGAAAAACTGCAAAGTTCGGTGGTTTAAATGTGTTATTTAATAAGTACCCCGCTATTCTAGGTAGGGGAATATCCTGCCTCGATCACCACCTCCGTTCTGTATACCAAAAGCTGCATGAATACGACTAAAAAAAAAAATCTTAGTTTTGAAAGGCTTGCTGGTTTACAAGTGTTGCAGACTGGCGCCCTATGTACTAATCGACCCCCGTTCTCAAACTTAAGCGGCTAAGCACACAAAGTAGCTTTCCAGTACAGGAGAGGTCCTCTTGGTAACCGTGAGCAGGCAAAGCCACTTGCTCCAGGGGTAAGCGAGTCAAAACACAGCTGCATTCAGACATGGAAATAGCATATCATAGAAAATACGTCATGTTGTGTTATATTACTTCGTGTAGTACTAAAACAAGAAAGTACTCTCAGGAAGGGTTTCGGTGGGTCCTGTAAAGTTACCGTCCAGGTTGTGGTGACGACCAATTCAACTCAAGACACCTCTAGTTCAAACATTTCTTTTCTTGCGAGGTACCGTAGACACGAGTCCATCTCTGGACATTGTGACATATCCTTAACACTCGTGACAGCACGAGGGTGAGGGTGAATTTGTGAAATTCGTAGTCTCTCTAGCTCAGCAGAATGAAAAGAAAACAAACAGTCTTCCTGTTGATATTCGTGCAGCGCAGAAGTCTAAGAACGTAAGTGTAAAGATAACCAAGATTAAAGTAAGCATGCATGCACTGTAAGCTGGCCGGTTCCCCTTAAAGCCTCTTTTCTAACTGAGAAGGGAGGGATTTATCAGACCACCCCATGTGACCAAAGCAACGATTTTTCCCGACTTAGACTTTACTTAAGGAAACCAGTGCTCTCAGAAGTTCAAATTCTAACCGCACCCTCTGGGACACACCACATCCCATGGCTGTAACCCCAGCTCACCTGCTTCTATCGTTGGTCGCCATCTTCGTCCCGGTCTTCCGGGGCTCCTCCCCTTTTGCGCTCTAGAACACGTCAGACACCCTCAGTTGGCTGCTGGAACAATCCGTCACACCCTTTTCTGGCCGGTCTCGGTTACCCTTTGTCAGCCAATCAGAGGCTTCCACCCTGCATGACCCCCATCATACCCAGCCCATCTGCAGGAGCGGCCAAAACTGTTAGACTACAGAGGCGGCATCTTACAACGGTGTATTATTACCAGGGGTAGATCGCATTCTTGAAAACGTGTTTTCTAAAGTTAATTATTACATTATTTTCGTTGCATTTACAGTGGAATAAATTTACAAAGGTATTTTGGTAGCACAATGAATTGAAAATGCATTGATATGAAATACTGTTTCCTTCAACTTTTTGCGGCGTATTCGGGTATGTGTGATAAAAACGGAATTTCTGGGCAATTGTTTTATCAGCTTCCATATGTGTTTCCTTATACAATCATGATGTACCTAGAAATTACTTTTTCCATATTGTTCCACAAATGTTCCCGAGTCTCTTTTCTATATTAACTGTTGCCGCCTCCGACTCCGTTGCTAGGCGAAATCTACACATCTTTCGTGGCTGTCACTGTTGACGTGCGCTTCACATGTGACTGGTTCTTTCTTTATTTACGCATCCCATCTCACATTCCTCTAAAATAGTCTCCTACGTGCAAAAGCTTGCTGAACTCTCCCTGAACCTTGGGCGTGTACACCCTTGGGACAGCGAGTCTACAGCGTGTCTTGCTCACGCTGCCTGCCCGCGCCAGTAGGCTCTCTGATTGGTTGACAAGGTCCACCAATCACAGTGCTTATTTGGTAGTTGCCAACGAATCAGAGAGCCGACTGGCGCGTGCAGGCAGCGTGAGCAAGACACGCCGTAGACTCCCTGTCCCAAGGGCGTGTCAAAAAAAATATAGGGCGGTAACAAAAACCCGCTGCACACCAATCACAACAGAAAGTTTTACATAAATACCAACATTGCCCAATTGAAAGCATGGGCGGTAACAGAAGTCCCTCTACACAAAATACTTTTACCCCAATAAATCTCGCTACGCGAGCAGCGCATGCGCGCTGCAACGCTAGGCGAGACCTGAAAAAATTGGGACAGGGACTGTGGTTCAGGAACTAACAAGTATGGAAACTATGTTTGCAGTCAAAGGTTTATCCCTTTTGGAACAAACAAAAATGTTTTTAAAAGATGGGACAGTCTCTTTTTTTTCTTTAATACAAAAAAGCATATTGGTCAAAATGATCACATTACGTTTTTTATTTTTTTGCTAGACACTTCCAATCATTCCACTAACACATTTTTATAATTGTGTTGCTTGAATTCAAATAGTTATAATCAAAATACTTAGGCCCAACCTTGGCTGCAAAATTAAGATGTATATATGTGACCGACCACCTTGCTGTGTTGCAACAGAAGTATGACAAATACCTAGTAGCTCTCTCATGCTCCTTGTTGAAGGAATTGCCAAATAAACTAAAGTTGTTGTACTAGCTTCATAAAGCATTGACGTAAAGCCCCTAAGGCCCGACTCCATTTTGAGTAGGCCCTACTCCATCTTCAGTAACGGGATTCACCATTTTTACCAATTTAAGCAGAATCATTGACATCTCTGCCATAGAAGCAGATGTCGTCTGACCATATCATTTCAAGAACTATGAAAGTGTCGAGGCATTCAGACAATGACATAGACATAACACCTGTTGCAACATCAATCCGTGACATGGATCTAGTTATCACATTGTCAAGGTCAAATAAGAGCAAACACAGACATATATGCAAAGCAGTGTTGTCTAAATTGACATCCATTTACCTTATATGATTATTAGGATATGTCTGGGACATACACCTTGATGAAAAATAATCTATGTCAGAAATTATTGAATTTATAATCCGAAATTCCAGTCCTTGATAAGAGATAGTATAAAAGGGCTGCCACTTGATCACTTGCCAGGGGAGGTCCTTTGCCCTGATTATCACACAAGATACTGCCGAAAACAACCTTGACTGCTGCCAGTGCACTAAGAAGATGCTACATCTCACTTGATACAGATAACGAGCTGAGGCCAGGAGAAAGGACGCTGTTTTTCCTTTCGTAGGGAACACTGCCTTCACACCTCTGATAACTACAGCTTTTGCTGTCAACAAGATATGCTGGGCGTTACTTTTCCCTAAGAAAGTCCAGATTGCAAATTTTACTTTCCATGTTATAGTAGCGTAGCGCTTTGAAGCGGGTTTTAGAATGTTAGTTTATAAATTAACTGTGTTTGAAATTTTCATTTTATTCTCGTTGTTCCCAACGTGTATTCTTGCTGTTCTTAAGATATTCTGCGTGGTTGTTCTAGATGTACTTAGAAATAGGTTCACCCTGTTGCAATGAATACTTTTAGTTAAATGTTTCTATTCTTCATAATACCATTTGTGTGTGTGATATTGTGAAGAACGAAATAGGTTTGTTTCCGGTACCATTGTGCCTCAGATCCCGTCTTCAGGATTGTCAGTAACCTAAAAAGCAATGATTCCACTTCAGCTATGTATGGGGTGGGGTTTTGCGGGGCTACCATAACCTGTCTTTCACATTCAGCGCTGGTGCATGGAAACAAGTTCACCTGTGTCACCTTTGGGCGGGAAAGCAAACCTTGTAGAGCTACGCCAGAGTCGTAGTTTACACAACAGCATATTTTTACCACAAATGCATCACGTCGCTGGTCTAGCTTAAACGCTAGATATCTTCGGAATCTGCCATGTTCTGAGGTTTTTTCCAAGGTACCATTTGTTTAGAATTAGACACAAATGTAGAGGCAGAACATTCCAAAGTGGATGGAGCAAAGGCTCAGAAAGATCTGCTCATGGGAGCAGATTTTATAGGATCTGGTAATTTGCAGAGGCCAAACCGTCGATTAGTGCTAGGGAATCGCGTGATGTTAGAGACAAGGTTTTGAGGCTAAGAAAAGTTGTAAAAAATGCAAGGAGGGAAGAAAAGGGAGACACTGTAGGGTGCAAACCCTTAACTAACTTAACTCTTAACTAGGGTACCCTAGGCAAAGGAGCTCTTGGATGCTTTACCGAAGACCTAAGTTGGGTGGTTGTTGAGAGAGCTATCTAACAAGAGGTGCAATTATCCTAGTGTTGTGCATACAGAGATCAAAGCTGTTAAAATATCTCATGGTGGCATGTCACATCTTTATTCCTGTCCCCATGTGGGTATAGTTAAAACTGGAAAGGGGGATAATTTAACCCTTTATTAGGTCAACATGTTTCAGCCCTTACCTGAGCCCTCAAAAAGAAGTGCAGGTGCGTTTTCTTCAGGATCATATGAAAATGTTCTTTGACATGAATGCCCTCCGTGGATATGAGTGTATAAAATTTGTGCCTAATACTTGACCCAAAAATCCTGCCGCACTAGAGTTGCCAAATGCATGGGTGATGAATGTGGAAAAGATAATTCGAAAAGGCACATGATCTGACAAAGGTTTGTATGTAATTCACATTTGAAGGTAAGGTGGACCAATGAAAGAGTTGAATTATCCCCTTTTCCAGTTTTAACTATAGACACATGGGGACAGGAATAAAGATGTGATGTGTTCACTAAAAAGTATTTTAACAGCTTGGATCTGTCTATGCACAGCACCTGGATAATCCCACCTCTTGTTAGATAGCTCTCTCAACGAACACCCATCTTAGGTCGCCGGTAAGAAATCCAAGAGCTCCCCTGCCTCGGCACGGTCGTAGCCCACACCATTAGGCGTGAGGAGGAGCCTGTGATGAATCATGCCACCATATTGGTGGGTGAGGGTTACTGTCCTTTAAAAAAGGATTTTTAGGTCTCGGCTAGACAGGGCATGCTCTGTCTCGAAGAGACATGTTATATACTCTGTGGGCTTCATCCCACCCATAGGCTTGCCATTTGCTGTTTCCAACGTCGCTCTCCTATTCTTTCGCCCCATTTGTCCATGGCATGCTTTGCCATGCCTCTTCCTGTGTTTAGCCCTCCCCGCAAGCATAAACCAATTACACTATCCCTCCACTGCTTCCGTTTTAGGATCTGTTTCAGGAACTACTTTTTTCTTTGTTAAGGAGCACTTAACACGAGCGCTTATGTTTTCACTCGCTGCTCCAAGCTCCTCTGTAAAGAGGTCTATAAATCTTGTTCTTATCTTGTCACATTTGCTAAACATTCAAAGACTGAGGTCAAATGCCAGACACTGTTTTCCGAGGGCCCGTTTAGCTATTTTGCCCTTGATCAGTGTACGTCAACACACAGGTCCAGCATCATTATGGTATACTTGTAATTCTGCGGGCCCATGATTTACTCTCAAAACACATGGCTAAATCACACTTCTATCACTTCAGTTTAAAGACTTTATTTGGGTGCGTGTTTACAAACAAAATCAAATGATTCAAAGCCTTCAAAATCAAGCGATGCAAAGCCTTTGTTTGGGCACGTTATAAAAGTAATTCACACGTGTTCATAATTAAATGTAATGTTGTACCAGCAAATCAAAGTTAAATACTTTAAACATACTATGTTTATTTCTTATTTTGATTTGCCAGTGCAACATCACTTTTAATTCTAAGTGCATGTGATTTAATTGCAAAACATACGCTCAAAGGCTTTTAATCGTTTCTGTAAACAGTCCTGTAAATCTTTTTTATCTCGTCACAGTTGCTATGCATTCAAAGACCGAGGTAAAATGCCAGACGCTGTTTTCCGAGGGCGCCTGTTTAGAAATTTTACACGTGATTGGTTTAAGTCAAAACTCACGTCCAGCATCAGTATTATACTCGTAATTCTGAGTGCCCCTGATTGACTTTCAAAATGCGTGGCTAAATCACACTTCTTTCACTTCAATTTAAAGACTTTATTTGAGTGTGTGTTTGCAAACAAAATCAAGCGATGCAAAGCCTTTGTTTAAGAGCATGTTGTAAAAGTAATTCACAAGCATTCATAGTTAAATGTAATGTTGCACCACTGATTCAAAGTTAAATACTTTCAACATACTGTTTATTTTTTATTTTGATTTGCCGATGCAACATTACGTTTAATTCTGAGTGCATCTGATTTAATTGCAAAACATACACTTAAGCAAAGGCTTTTAATCGCATGATTTTCTTTGTAAATACATACCTAAATAAACTCTTTCCATTGCAGTGATAGAAGCGCGATTTAAGTGTGTGTTTTGGGTGCAATCACAATTAAAAATGTTTCACCAGCAAATAAGGGTACAAATAAACGTGATGATTTGCTAGTGCAACGTTACTTTTATTTCCGATTTACTTTCAAAATACTCACTTATAAAAGGTTTTACATCTGTTTCAGGTTTCAGACGCACTCACATAAAGCCTCTATGAATTACACAAAAGTGTGAGTTTATATTTCCACCTCCCCTTGACGTATTATTTTATCATGCCTGTGTGCTTGATTTTTAGTTGTTGTATCCATTAAATTAAAGACTGACCATCGCATGGACACAACAGTGACTATAATATATTTACCAACATACATTTCCTTTATATACCTTTTATTAATCTCTTTCACGTGACGGAACAAGAAATATATAGTCGAAACAAACATACCCAGTAGGGACATATACATTGTTAAATGCATGCAGGGAGACCAAAAAAACAATTTCTTACAAAATTCCAACTAATGTAAAAAAAACATTATTGCATTGTTATAACATGATGCCATTTGTAAGTGGAGAACTGCTGTGGAGATGTCGCCTCTCAATGTCAATGTGTGACTGCTGCACTGCTTTCAGTGCTCCGACCCCCGGAGGGGTGAGAGCACATTACACGCTCCGCTGGTGATGCTGCAAGAAGAGCAGGCCTCACCTAGCACAGAGTGCGCATGGCTGCGCTGATGTGCCATTAGCATTGACAACGCATTGACAACACCTATAGACATTGACAACGCCTGTATGTCTCGGATTGCTGCAACCTATTGGCTTTGCCAGTGCTTGTTTTTGTAGTTGCAAGTTCTACAATGACCCACTAGATCTTGTCTATTCATAGGGTACCTTAGTATTATGTAAGAAAAGTAGTACCTAGTCATGAAAGTCATAATTCTCAAACAGCGAATCTCAGAGTTAACACACTCAGCCATGGAAACCAGCAGTCTGTTAAACTGACTTCTGCAGAGACCTGATCCCATTGGATAGTCACACCAGTGCTGTGGCATTCCGCTATCTCTTTCATCACATAAGGAGATATTCATGGCGGAGATATAACTTGTTCACAAAACACTAGTGAAACCACAGAACTAACCCTTTGCTGGAAAGCTAAGGAAGGAAATAAACCTTCTTAAGGTTCACAATTGTTTGTGAAATGTCTAATCGAGTAGCGCATGTTATTCACCTTGGTATGCATAGACTGTTATCCTGGCGTAGTTGGCCAGATGATGGAATTTCACCCTCAAAAAAATGATCCTAGGACATAGACTCCAGGTTTCATGTGTTCAGCTTGAAAGGATTGACCAATATTCATGAATCAACTTAGCTCATGAGGGCATTGAATTGGCCTGAACTCATATGACCTTATTATGCAGATGACAGCCAATTAATGCCAGCTCATGCCATTCTACAGTCAAGCTAGAAGTATTCATTACTGGAAAAGAGGCTCTGGAACTAAAGCATAACAGAGGACTTTTTACTCAATTAAACCCGTTCACTCAGTATAGTGTTAAATGAGTTGGCTGAGCAAATGATCAACCAAATGTACAGAAAGAACAGAGGTAAACATTTTCCAGATACTGCGGGTTCCCTACGTGCTTGTCATATTATCATTGTGTACTAGATTAGACACTTAGAAACATTATGTAGAAAAGTAAACATTTGTGAACATTTTGTACGACTGGATTCTTACCTTCTAAGTGTCACGTAGCCTGCCTTTGTTGAATACAGGTAAAACCAGGTAAACCCCCTGCTAGCTAATCAACAGGGTCAGACACTCTCTGCCTTTAATGTTATGATATGTTTGGTTATTTGTTAAATTAACCAAATGAAGAGATGCACATTTTCCTAAGTGGTTGAACTCTATGATAAGGTGTCCGCTGCAAACATGCTAGCTGTTGTCATTTCTAACATCGCTACAAGACCACCTGTGTTCAATAAATAACTCTGGATTGGCCAGTTTTAACCAGCATTGTCATTAAATGAATCTAAAGATATGGCTTGGCTGTTGGATTTTTCATCTGCCATTGGCTATAAATCTTTACATTAACCTTTCCATTCCTTTTTAATCTGATGTCCTTTAGCAAGTGCAATCCAGCACTGGTGTAATGCAAAATAACCCCCCCCCCCCTCAAACATGAGGGGTCACTGAAGTCTCCATATCTCTAAAGACCTATCTGTTTAGCCTATAATATCTTATCTCGCTCACTCCCCTCTATAGCTCCTCGTTGGCAGCGCCTGAACACTCAATTCTGAGTAGCTGTTTACGCTATATAAATACCCCTCATTCATTTATTTATATCTCACAGATATTCATTGCCTTGGGCTGAATGTGGGCCACCTGAAAGGTTAGGAGTCCCCCTCCTCTGCAGGAGCCTACGTTAGGCCCCTGTTACCCCACGCCCACTGGCTCCAAATGGGCTACTAAAAACCTCCACAACATGGAACTGTTTGGAAGATATTCTCTGGCATAAAAGAGCAGATATGAAAGAGCCTTTACACCATCAACCAATTAGATTTTGCACAGTCAGACAGGTATGCCGATTTCTCATGGATAAACTAATGTATTGACATCTACTAGGCTGTCTGGTGTAAAATATCTGACAATCCTGAAAGAATGTTGTTTGCAAATATTTCCTGAACCACAAGGCACGCTTGGTCAACTGCTGTCTGGTTGGGTTAAGGGAGTTTGAGTGAAGTGGTGAGGAATCTGGGGACCTCTGCCTTCCGAGGCCCTAAGGAGTGCTAACAGAGCAGGGCTAAGTACCTGTGGCGACTCCCTGCATCGGCCTGAGGACCGAAGGTGAGACGGCCAACGGGCAGGGTGGCGAGCGGCACGTGAGGGGTGCCCTCTGCCCCATCTGAGGCGAGGAGCCTGAATGAAAAGAAAGGTGTGGACTGTAGGCCCCTGCAGATATGGGCCCCCAGGGAGAGATCCAGCAGTGCAACGGAGCGGCTGGCTGAGTTGCGCTGTGAGCAGCAGTGTGGAGGCCCGTGACTAGGGTGCAAGCGCTGTGAGGTGAGGACGCTTGTCCCCATCTGTGGAGCGGAAGTGTTCCCAGGGAGCCTCATGTGCTGAGACTGGGAGACCCGTCTATTTGAACCCCTGGGAAAGGCTCTCTAGAGGTGAAGCCAAGGAGGCAGGACAGTCGCCCTGAAATGAGCCGCATTTGGAGGTGAAGAGACCTGTACACGAGGAGGTAGGCGTCACGAGAGGGGTGCGCATCTCCCCGTCGACATCGGTTATACCAGGCTGTCGACTTGTGTGGGGGACGGGCTGGGGCCCATGAACTGCACCATCCTGAATCACAGTCCCCTATGGCAACCGCTCTAGGGCCTGGTGGGTGTGAATAGTGTGATGCAACAAGGATTGTGTGATGATTGTGACTCCCACCTGCAAGCAAACGTGACCATGCATGGTCGGCCACAGTAGTAGTCCCGGACCTAGCGGGGATCCCTGCAGTGCACCTCTATGAGGCTCGAGAGCCTATAGGACAGATCTGAGAGGCCTGGGGGCTGCGCGACCTCTTCTGGAGACCAAGACGTGCTGTTCTGTGTCTGGGCCCCCTCTGTTGTGATTGGGTCCTGTAAAGCCCTCTGTTGGTGAGTTGGGGAATGGTGATCGACCGGGACGCTCGCCTGGGGTCCTTTCTGGTCTATACCGCCTCCTGTGGTCGCTGCTCTACCGGGCCCCACGATGGTGATGGAGAAGTGGAGCAGGGTGGACCAGACTAATAAAATACTCAGTTATGCACAGCCGGTGCTTCCAGAGGACCAAGCCCAAGGGGTGGTCCAGGCTGGAGGAGGGGAGACACTGATACAGGCAACGGTGGTGGCTACCTCCATAGCAGATTTGTTAGCAGTGATCCAGAATTCACGGGATGAGATGGTCCATAAAATTGACTCCATCGCTATAGATGCTAATCTGTTGCGGACTGATCTGCGCAGGCTATCGGAGCGAGTGTCTAACAGAACAAAATGTTAGTGCCCTGCAGGTGGAAGTCAGTACTCTACGCGACACTGTCATCTGTCTACAGAAACAAGCGGTCCACTTAGATGATTGGATGGAAGTCTCTGAGGGGAGGTCCCGCAGAAACAATCTGCGATTCGTGGGGTTCCCGGAGAGAGCGGAAGGTCAATCCACCGAACTTTTGGAAGACTGGATCACTACCATTCTGGCGCCTAAGAGATTCTCAAAATTTTTCACAATTGAAATAACCTGACTCCACCTTGAGCAATTATAGCCCAGTTGTTAAATTTCCGAGATAGGGATACTATTCTGCAAACCACCCGCATCCGAGGACCTTTGTTGTTTGAGGGACATCCTATATCCATTTATCCTGACTAAACCCAGAGGGTACAGTACAAGAGGAAAACCTTTCTGTCAGTTAAAAGGCGACTCTGAGATCTCAACTTCAAATATAGCCCCTTGCAGTGCTTAATTTGTAATAAAATAGGTGCCAGGGCCCTCGTCAGGAGGCCACTGCAGCTTGCACCACCCTTTGCCTCTGCCAGAGCTGACAATGACATCACCAACAAACTACTAATCATCACACTCTTGAAAGTGTGACAGTTCCAGGCCCCCAAAGCTATGAAAACGCCCTGGATGATGGGTATTAGTAATTTTTTTATTGTGTCTTGAATTAATAAACAGCCGTTGTCCTTATCTCTAAATTCGACTGACAATGCCACAGTGTGCAGCTTGTCATAAGTGCCCATGCTGACAATTAAGTGCTGGTGCCAAGCTCCGGAAACCACCTGCTCAAATTAAACACTGGCCACCTGTTCCCATCAAAATTGAGAGTCAAGCACAAAGGGAAAGTGCTGTTCTTCTACATTGGTGGCGGAGGCCAGTAACTGGTTGAATTCCACGGCAAGCTCCTCTGACCGGCTTGTGTCCCCGACAGGGTCATCTCAGCCATCAACACTTGGTCGGTCTGGGCGCACCCGGCGACGACAGGGACGCTGGAGGAACTGAGAGGCTAGCGGAGGACTGGAGGGGCTTATGGTCTGTCCCAATGGTACTTAGCAGGCCACCGATGTGGTCCCCAATTCAGATATGGCCTCCCAGGAGCAACTGGAGGACTAGGGCCAGACCGGGGATGGCTCGGTCTGTCCCTGAGGGCTGGTTGAGGGCTACCTTGCAGTGGATGGGCGGGGGTTTCTGGATCTAGGCCAATCACTGTTCTTGTGTCCTTGCCTCTGGTTCTGGGGACCCAGGGTTGTCTTGAATTGGAAGCGAACTGTGACTGTATATATAATGTACTGTGAGCTACATTCTTCTATGATGCATGTACGATGGGAAGCTGTTATACACTTATGTTTTCCTTTTATAGGTATGTGACCTGTGTTGGCAGGAGTGCCTACACTCTAGGGGCTGAGAGCCGCAGAGAGGGAGCTGGAGTGCTTAAGCCTCACACCCTCCCCAACGATCTAGCCTCATGTGAAGCACCAGTTTGTGGGGAGAGGGGGGAGGTGGGAGTATTGTTTCAGTTGGTTTTTATCTCTTTTTTTATCTTATACGTTGCATGGGGCAATATTCACTGACTCCCGGCTTGTCTAGGTGTGGACAGGGTGAGATGGTGGAACTGCCCACCGGGAGAGGGGAGTTGAGGGAGGAATATTACTCTCAAGTTGAGGTTCTGTTGAAGATGTTGGTTCTGCTTTTGTGTCAATGGGCCATGCACATTGAGCTCACCAAGTCTGTCTGTTGGCGGCATGAATGTGATCGTGTTTGGACCGTGGGGAGAGGTGAGCACATAATCTGTGACGTATGGCTGCCTCCATGACAAAATTGATTACCTGGAATGTCTGGGGAAAAGCCCACTTTGAGAATTACAGTCGTGTGTTTGCTTATTTAAAGAGGTATGGGGTGGCTGTAGCGTTCCTTTAGGAAACACGTCTGGGGCGATTACATTCCCTGCCTGAGAAAGTGATGGAGGGGGCAAATGTTTGCTACTTTCTACTCAGACTATGGGCGGGGAGCTCTTATATGGGTGGGACCTGGGGTCCCCTTTAGCCATAAGGGTCACGTTGTGGACCGGGAGGAGCGGTATGTTATCCCACATGGGACTCTTGATGGTCGGGAGATTTGTTTTATCAATGTCTGTGCCCCCAACAGTGACTGTCCAGACTTCTTTCCTGGCATATTCGCTGCGGCGTCTCACTATTTACAAGCAGCTGTGGTAATGGCAGCAAATTTTATCTCTGTTCTGACTGGGACACTGGATCGAAAACCTTCCTAGGCCCACACTAAACCCTGCCTCACTGGGGCGCTCCGGGATGTGCTGGATGGTTTGCACCTATGCGATATCTGGCGGGAGCGCCCCCCCAGACAGCGCCTGCTTTCTTCTCATGCAATGGCCACATTTCGTTTGGCTATTGCTTTATTTCTGCCAAATTAGTGCCCATGGTCATGGACATCACCTATTTAACCAGGTACCTCTCGGATCACTCTTTGGTCTTGCTATGCCTTGGGAGTACACCTGGTCGGCCAGCAATCCCTTTGAGGCGCCTCCGTGCGGAGGCCTTGCAGACTACCCGTTTACAGCGACGGCCCACAACACTCTAGGACACTACTTTGATGAGCAATAGGGATCTGCGTCTTGTAGGGCACTCGACTGGGAAGCAATGAAGGTTGTTCTCCATGATTTGTGTATAAAAACATCTTACGGGGTCCGACATCAGTTGGAATGGGACATCTGTGCCCAGGGACACAAGCTGGAGGCTATGCTCCCTTCTTCCCCTCATAGGTTGCTGGATTGGTGCGCAACAAAGGAGGCATTACTGAAGGATTGGTGCAGGCTTGAGAAGCATACGTACACAGCCTATTGGCAACGGCTCCATATGGAGGGTGATATGATGGGAGTTCTGCTGGTCTGGCTGGAGTCCCCTGAATCCCCTAACCTGCAGTTGCGCGACTGTGATCTCCCTCTACTCAGATTATACTCTGGTATATCTTCGACAACCAGCCTATTTGCAACCTATTCTGCTTAAGTTTATGCAGGCCTTTGGGGAAATCTCAGGCTTGTGTATCAACCCAGACAAATCTAAGTTGTTCCCACTGGGGAGACTGGTGGGGGTGCCGGCTGGCAAGCTGCCGTGTGTGGTTTCCCTGGGTGATATCTAATGTCCTTTACCTGAGGGTTCATCTCACTCACACGACCCGACATACCTGGAACTTAATGTTGGGAGAGTCGTGGAGGGAGTGCGGGCCTCGGTCAGGTTCTGGAGGGAACAGCCCTTTTACCTTAAGGGCAGGATTGCTATGGTGAAAATGGTATTACCTCGCTGCCTCTACGCCCTACAGAGTACCTTTTACGCGATCCCCAGGCATTATTTTCGAACCCTGGACAGCTTGATAGTGGACCTCCTTTGGAGATCCAAACGCAGATGAATTGGACTTGCCACCTTACAGAGAACGTGGAGTCAGGTAGGACTTGAAGTTCCCCATTTGGAACTCAGCTGCAGCATGCGATCCATTGGCTGTACGATGCTGACAATTGGGAGAAACGGCTCTTACTGGGCACTCAAGGGGGGAAACCCCTGCCGGTCCTTCCGATGTCTGGCTCCTGAGTCCCCTCCTCATTTCCTTATATTATCCAACAAGTGGCAGCAGTCTGGGAGGGTGCGATCCGGCGAGTCATCCGGCGGGCTCCATATGCATTAAATATGCCCCTATATGCAATGTGACCCTTTTTGTGCATTGCTGAATCCATGTCAGTGCGGCGCTGGAGAGACGGGATGTGTGAACTTATGGGAGGCCTCTATGTTGAGCAGCGTTTTATTACACTGGAGGAAGCCATAGTTACTTTTTCTCTGGGTCCCGGGCAATACCGTCAGTATATGAGATTTTGAGCACAGCTCGTGAGGTGTGGCTGACCTTTCCTGAGGAGCCACCCAAATCCAGTACTCTAACGGTAATGCTTGCAAATGGCCCAGGGCCACCGGCTGATATCCCATCTATATCGAGCTCTACGCAACAACCTGCCACGGGCGATGCTTCCTATACAGACCAAATTGGACACCTTATTGGGGGACCCCTGTCAGCTAAAGACTAGGTGAAGATCCATGAGGGAGTACGGACGGTCAGTTTCAATGCAGTCTTTAAGCTCTTTCAATACAATTTTGTGCACCAGACTTACCTCACTCCGCGGACACTACATTCTATTTACGACGCCTGCCCGGATGGCTGTGCATGTTGCAGGGCCACAACAGCGGACTTTTTACACATGGTGTGGAATTGCCCATCCCTGGCCTCTTACTGACAAAATATTCTTGACAATCTCAATGAAGCCTTGGGTTGGGATGTCCAGATGGAGAGCTGAACGGTATTGCTGGGGCTACTCCCATCCACTGCGGAGAAACAATTAAGCAGGAAGTTTGTCCTCCTTGGACTAGTCCTAGCGAAGAGGCGCATTGCCATAGCGTGGCTCAGTCCGGCGCCCCCCAATTATACGGCATGGTTGGCCACTACGGAGGAGGTGCGGATGCGACACGTGGGACAATAAACTTAAGGATGATTTGACAGCCTGGTCGGCTATGTTGTGTTACGGGAACCACTGGACGCCCGCATCTGGTGGGGAAACTGCATGCTAAACGTCTACAGTTCAAGAGCTTTGGATTCGGAGGAGAGACGGATATGGGTACTGGTTGAGAGTCCCACAGGTAACCATGGACCAATTGAAACGATCCGCTATTCCGTTTATTGTACAGGCCTAACACGAAAGCAGACGGGGGAGGATTTAATTGTTATGTATTGGCTTTGAGATTGACATAGAATGTAGAATATGCCTTTCCTCTTTTATTGTTGTATTTTCGGTGAGGTCGATTTTCATGATCTCATGGGACTCTAACGGCTGCCATAGACCTTTATACTTGAACTCGTATTGCCTTTGCATTTTCCTTTAGTGGGTCCATCTATAATCACCGCATATGCATTGATAATTGTGATGCCTATATGGGTGCTGACGGGGACTGTTAGGATACTTGAGATGGACACCTTGCGTTATGCATTGTCTATGTGATATCCCTTTAATCCAATAAAGTTTATTTGGGGGTAAAAAGGAAGGCTTTATTCTGCCAGTAAAACCACTGTGAGCAACATAGCAATTTTAATTATTAGGGTCCATATTGTTTGGGGTTTGGTTTACTGTTTCCCTCGCAAGCTGGGGGTTTTGCTCAACGAACTTAAATACAGATGGAGAACACGACCATCCCCGTATAAGATATATAACACTGTGTGAGGTCACCTACAGCGTATTGTGAATGTCACCGGGTATATTTATTTGTTTAAATTCCTAATTCCAGGTGCACATGACTTTATCGCTATATTCTGTGTTTCAGGACGGTTTATGAAGGAAACCACCGGCAATCCGAATCGGTGCTGGTTGAGCTATTTGCAAATAACTAACTTAGCATCCCTTGTTTAAAAAAAAAATAATAAAATAAAAAAACCTGCATGCTATACTTCCAGTGAGATCGACAGGTGAATGGGTATCATACTGGCTGATTGCCAGGGTGAGGTGCTTATGTGCGCAGTGGCGGTTATAACCATTTCAAACCTTTAACGTCAAATTAAACACACATGGCCTAGAAGCTCGCGACTGTATCCCCCCCGCAGGATTACTATCTATTTGCAAATTGGTGTCACAGCCAATATGGTGCGGCCGGCAGAAAGGTTTTCCAGATGTGCAGGCCGCTGCCAGAGCCATGTTTCGTCAGGAGCCGATTACTTTTGATCTCAATCAGTCCTGCCCAGCGGCGGGGCCGGCGAGGCTTTGGTGCCGCCAGAAACAGTACACCCGGACACGGGGCGCTGGTGCGAGCTCGGTGCTGACGGACAGGCCTGAGGCACGGAGCTCCGACTAGCGTGCTCACGCTAATACTCCTGCAGACAACCCGACTCCACTAATCTCCATCTTGGCAGTGCAAGGAGCCAAAGAAATCGGCCTGACAAGCCTTTTTTACGGAGGGAAAAAATCCAGCTGCAGTGAAAAATCGCCAGCGAAAAGAGCGCGGCCTGCTTTTATGTAAAGCTCGCCTTTATGCCCTTGGCTGCTTGACTCTCCTTAGGGGTTTTCCTTTTTTAAGGTCGTGCGTTAACCCGACCTTTGATTTTGAATAAAAAATATACGTAATTAATTGCAGGGGTTTTCAGTCCATCCTCCTCGCCCATTGGTCTGCTGTAGTGTCATTCACATTTTGCTCCCGCCTACCACAGCATACAGTATGGGGTACAGTATCGGCAGCACATTTCAGCCATTGGCTCACCTGACTGTGAGTGGCAGCGTTCTGTTTTTGCACCATGTGCACTTATGCACAATAAATAGTTCCTTTCAGTGTCAAGGACTACTGGTGCAATATGTGCTTTTACATGAAAATGTATTTCCATGGGCTTTTCAAACAAAAACTGTCCACCAACTAAATAAGCACTGGCAAACCAAAAAGCTTAGCAGACAATTCCAGACCCATAATTGGCTTTGCTAGTGCTTGTCTACTTAGTTGGAAACCAAGGCTGCTTTCTTTATTGACATAGATTGTTAATTGTCTTTTACGGGATTTGTTAACAGATGTTTTCTGATGGCAGATAAACTTGCACATCTTGTCATGGTTTTGTTGGAGAAAGTCATAATGCATCAGCTACCCCTTGTATTGCGAGAGCACCCTTAAGGACCTTAGTTTAAAGGGTTCCCCTAGTGCTAAATAAGGCGCCGAAGGTTTTAGCATCCATTTTAGCACTACCACTGATTAATAATTGAGCACCAATTGCTTTCAGCATCTACATTCAAGTTCTCAATTTTACCACAACTTCACTCGCTACAAATATAAATAATCTGTGTAAAATGGGTGCAAAATGGTTTGCACCTGTTATGTCCAATATTTAGCAGTAATTGTGCTCTGGCGCATTTGCTTCTGATTTAGCCAAGAAATCCAAAATATATTCAAATTCTGATCTTTGAAACATAGCAGTGGTGAATGCATAATTCTCAGACTGCAGTTCAGCGGAGAACTCGCATACTAAAAATGGGTATAATTGGCAGAAACTGAAATTGTATAGGTAATATGGCTGCAAGAGGTGGCCTAAAGAGTTTAATGTGGTGTCTCCAACTGAACATTAGTGTAGTTAAAATTTATCAAATCAATGAACAATTAATTACAATTTTTCTCTTTCAGACACTGTTTAGCAACATGTGCTGAATTTCATAAAATGTTCTTTCGACATTAGTGCTCATGATTTGAAGTGAGGTTCTGCTGGGAAAAAAAGCTGTATCGCCTCTGCTAGGTGCAGGTACAAGTGAGTGAGCGAAGACCCACTGCAAAGTCAATTGTGCTTAGTGACTTTCAAGCAGACCAGAATAGTCCGATTTTTTATTTAGGGCTTAATACATGTGTTAATTTCTTTTATAATTGCTTCCTGTTTTGGTAGAGACGCAACTGAGGCCGAGGGAGATAATGTGAATTTCTCCTGTGCTGCAAGTTTAGTCTTGTTAGAAAGGCAGGAGTAAATCCCTTGCCTTCTATCTAAATTTTTTTTTAAAAATAAGTGCCAATTTGGCTACCAGGCCAGAAGACTCGAGGCTGCCAGCGGTGAGCATCAGGCCCCATCATAGAGAATGTGCAGGTCTTGCTGGAAGAAGTACAGTTTCTGCGTCTTCTGCTCTTCATCATAATCCGGGACAAAAACTGGCGTTCCTTCTCCCCTCGACCACAGTTAGAACTTGCAGTACATGCCAAAGTCTCAATATGCTGACATCTTGCTGCTGGGTCAGAGGAAGGTGGATTGCTTTCATGTTTTATTTTTACCTTTCTCCTTCATGCTGTTTATTTCCTACTCCAGTTATTTCTACCCCTCCGTTGCTAGTTGAAACAGAGATGAGGCGTGGTATGTTTAACATGCGAGTAGCTCCCTTAGTGACTTAACCTTGCCCCCATTTTAAGTTTTGTATGTTTAAGTGCAGATGGTTCGAGTGAGATTTCCTTCCCTGAAGTGTGTGCACATCTTTAAAGTTGGGTGAAACCCTTTCAGTGTGTGCATTCATGTTACCTGTGTTCCACCCCCCGCACCCCTCCCCCCAACCTTCTTTTGGGGCCAGAATTGTTTGTATGAATGATGGTAAATCCTGTGTTTGGAGTTCTCTGTCCTTTGCTGAAGCTGTGAATGACTAAAGGTGTGGTTCACTCAGTCTAGCACTCAAGGAGAAGTTAAGCTGGAACTGAGAGCCTTCTTAATGTCATCAACACAATCATCTCCTTCGATAGCTCCCACGTGCTGGAAGGTTTCACTTTGCAAGTGTGGAGGAACAGTGATAAAGTTAGTACAAAAAATACAAAGTTAAAAATAAATTCTCTAATATTCAGACGGACAACGTCAAATCAGTTTTTTACAAAATGAAATGTTTACAAAGTGTTTACAAAGTGGCAAACATATCTGACTTAATGAAGGCTTCAAGGATTGAGAATCAGTACAAGGAGAAAACTACCTCAATAACAATAGAAGTCCGTTCTTCAAGCAGAATCCAAACCTTCAGAGTTTGAAAGAGTTCGTCGTTTTCCGGAAGACGTTAATCGTGGTTTCCTGACCGAGCCATGAATATGGCAAGCAAGGTTTTTTTATATTGGTCCTAGCATGGCCACTCTAGGTCCTTAAGAGCATGAGAACTAAGGTGCCACAATAGACAGAAGTGATAATCTGGGGGCAACAGTGATATGTGTCCAAGTCCTCTGCAGTGTATATGTATAAATTGTGAAAAATGTCAAGGGTTCCGACCCATTTAATCCCCTTTCACTTTTTGGACTACCCAGTTTTTGGATTTCTGGTGTGAGTGTCTCTATCTAAGTCTCACTCATTCTAAGCTCTGTACAAATGGATTGGGGACCCTAACTGGCAATGTCTGCATTTTAATGTTAAGTCTGCTGCCTCATACCTAGGGTAAGAGGCTCTGGGCTGCTGTATTTGAACATGTGTGCACATACGTGTGCACATGTGCAGGCTGAGTGAGACCACTTTCTAACTCAGTCCTGCGCACAGTTGGCCTGTCACAGGTTGTTTGGATCATGGATTGGTGCTGACAGTGCAGGCCTTATAGTATGAGTCCTGCATCGTCATATAGTATGAGTGAGCATTAATAGTGTGAGTATGTACATTTGTAGTGATTTACTGAAAAGTGTGTGTGCTCCACTTTATTGTACAGTATGGGCAAAATGTTTTTCAAATGACAGTTTTGCCATAGTTAACCATAGAGGCTAGGTTGACACACCAATATTATGCTAGATCAGGGCTTGAATGCATGTCTGACGATAAGTTTCACATATCTGCACTCCGTCAGCACTGCAAGATTTATTATCTTTCTCTGAACCTGGTCCTGTTTTAGATTCTAGCCTTTGCATCAACCTTCCAGGACAAGTTAATTACTCTGCTGGCCAGCTGATGGTCCAAGGCCTACCGGCACAGTAGGGCCATTGCCAGTGATTAGGCCTGTTCCTGGGAGGGGAAAGCGTGGGAATGGAATCTGCATGTGCTAGTTATTTTTCACACTGTACTTGGGCTGGGAAGGCTCAACCCCACAAAAACAAAGGAGGGTGGCGAAACCTCTGGAGCCAGTCACAGGAGGGCCTCCCCTTTGTAGTTTTGGGACCAAGTAGCTGTGACAGATATTGGTAGGGTTTAGGCTGTCAGAGGTGGTCTCTTAAGATAGCCTCTAAGGCCGGACGCTAAGATGTACTCTTTTTTCGGTTCTTTGCCTGCCCGAGGTAAGGGCTACTCCTTCATTAGGCCACAGTCCTGCCAACTATTTCTCATGTGCGAAGGACAGGTGTCCACAAGAAGAGCCACAGTCCCTGGAGGGAAAAACCCCAGGAAGGCATAAAAACCCAGAAAGTAGAAGCCTTAGGTACAGGAGAAGGCTCAGAGAGAGGTGTTGAAGAGGAAGATTATCCTTGGTGATAAGACTGAGCTGCTGAGGTAAACGTGAATCCAGTCAAAGGACAAGAAACAACTTAGCCAAAGAAGCGAATAACTGCTGTAGAAAGCTACGGCACATTGTGATGCACCTTTAGACTGAACTGAGGAAAACCACAACTGGGGCTCAGGAAAGGTAAGCCAAGGTGCATTTCCCTGCCTGTCGCCCCCAACCATTTAGAACTCACAGTAGCTCGTCAGAGCCACGTTATGCTTAGCGTCACCATGGGCCTCAGAGGGGGCCACCCATGAGTAGCTGTGGGCGCAACGCAGCCGCTTGAAGGCACCATCTTGGAAAATCCCAAAATGCTGTGCAGAAGGGTTGGAGAAGTGGTGGAGGATAATATCTTACAGTACGGTTGGGCATAGGTGTCTACCTGCTGGAGCTTCTCATGCCCACTTAGAAACTCCTGCACAAGAGAGAAACTTTTGGTAACAGTTTGGACATGGGGGAAGCAATACTAGAGGAATGCCCATCTGGAAGATAAAAGAACCCTGAACCTTACTGCAAAGATGGACTCAATCTTCTGATTTCATTTGTCAGCCAGGGCCTTGGATTTTTTTCCACAGGGCAAGGTGCTCAGGCCTTACTACACACTTTAGGGAACAGCAGAGGAATGGATCTGCTGGGGTGAACCCTGGAGGGTTACACTGGTTTATCTGTGGACTGGTCTTGCAGGAGTATGACCTTCAAAAGGAGAATGCCTGGCAAGTGACCAAAGGAGGCTGTGCGACTTGGATGGTGCAGGTAGGGAGGGCACTCCACTTTTTGTTCCTTTTGTTTTACAAATGAAAAGTATTTTGTTTTTGTGACTACAAAAATTAACCTTAACTGATATCCTTTTTTTAAAATTCCCCAAGGGGCACCGTCCGGAGGAAAAAGTCACTGGTCTTACGGGAATGGAAAAATAAACCAGGCTGAATCTGCAAAGAGAATTATTTATTTTATTTTAAAACTACATGCATGAGATAGCATTTAAGACAATAAATCAAGAAACAAAAGAACCCTCATGATATTGTCAGTGTTTTAATCCCACCCCTACAGAGAGATCCCTCCAGAGTATGAACTATTAAGAGAATGTCATAAGAGGTATTTCCCCGATATCATGTATATATTTGTAAACTAATGAGTAGTTTTGAGGTGTGTGTGTGTGTGTGTGTGTGTGTGTGTGTGTGTAATAAAGTATTTTTCATTTTTATAAGTAAAAGCATTGACTGGGCAATGATTTATTGGGTGGTGCGTGTTGCATGCTTAAGGACTGATTTACTGGCACACACCACTGGGTAGCCCTTGGAATGCTCTGCCTCGCTATCCTGAGAGAGTGGAGTTCCACAGAGGGGTCCTTCGTTCCCAGTGAATGGAAATCGCAGACTGGTGAAGGACCCACATTCTTCACAACTAATAGCCCAATTTCTTACCGTGAAGTTGTACCTTGTGTGCAATTTCCCCATATTTCCTTGAGGTATTTTACAACTATATTTGAATAACCAATATCCATCACTCAACAAAGTGGCATCATTGGCATGACATGAAATGACTTTTTTGAAGAGCTGCGGAACCAGCGAATTATATAAGTCAGATGGTATCACAATTCATTGTGGAAAAATGATCATGGTTGACTACTTGTCACACCAGTTCTCCGGCCACTGGGCAATCCGAGTACCAAGTATTTCCTGTTGTCTGTGGAACCTCCGTAAACGGATACTGCTGCACAGTCATTGAATGTCTGGAACCCCTCTTTAAACTTTGTCTCTTAGGCAAGCTGTAGAACAACTATGGTTGATTCCTCTCGTGTATGGCAACAGACACACAGGAACTGCAGGTTCTCTGTCACGGAAACAGAAAGAGAGCAAAGAAAGCTTGACGCTTTGCAATGATACTCTTGCTTTTGAGCAGATCATTGGCAACAGGTCTCCAGTCTTGAACAGCTCCTCACTCAGGCAGTGATCCTCACAGCAGCAATTTAAGCAGCTGGGTCTTGACATTCCTGACCTGAAATAAGCTAGGTTCTCAGGAGGGCAGACTACTGTCTTCTTTGTCAAATCACAGAAACATTATGCATTTATCAACATCCTACTTCTGGTCCTGACTCTGTTTAAGGAAAGTCCTTGTCTACTCAGGCAATGTGCTTGGGGTATAGATCTGGCAGATTTACTACTTCTTTTCCCAAAGAAAAGAGTACTTCTTGGAGCAGAAGTGCATGGAGAGTGGTTAACTAAAAGCAAGATGCTGCCTACCGGCCTCTAGACTGACTATTGCATGGCACCTCCCTTGCTGTGGAGAAAGCAAAACTTGTGTACGCGGACGGGCAGGATTTCAAACAGCAGTCGAATACCAGTTGGCGGTAAGAGCCACAAGATGACGTGGGTGTCTGAGTAGGGGATTTTTGATGATAAGTAGGGAAAGGAAATGCTAAATGGGACTTGGGGCCTATTTCAGGCTTCAGTCACCTTATGTCCATCAGGAGAGCATATAGCATGTTCTTATGGCACCTGCTTTGCTTACACCCTTGATCCACAGTTAGTTGATGCTCTTTTTTTATATATACAACACCTGCTTTTCATTGTTGCTGTATTGTGAGCAATCGTTTCCTGGAAGGTAGCATATGTGTGCCTCACAAAAGACTAGCAAATAATACATGAAAGTATTGAAAGGCATCTTAGATCATATGCCTTAAATGAACGAATGGCGCCAGGGTGCCCTGGTTGGGCATCAGTGCACTTTATAAATTATTTTCGTTTACTAATTTCATTCATGACTGAGTTGATGTAAGGGTTTAACCTAGGGTCATGATTATCTGCTCAAATGGTACAGTCTCAAATCAAATGCTTTCTTGTTGCTACAAATTCATTGTGAGTTTGCTGTATCCTGAACAAATAAAATATTCAAATTAAGCTGCCCTTTTCTTTTTGAACGGAGGAGATCAAGTGTCTACCTTGTTTTGTGTGTGTGGGAAGACAAACACATCCAGACCAAAAGAAAAAAACATCCACACAAACGTCCATCCAGACCTATGTGCTGATAGTTTTTGCCTGCAGGTGTTTGGTGAAGCATTAGCTCGTGGGCGCTGCTGCCTAATATGGTAATTGACTTGTGTGTACCCATGATTGCTCACGTAAGTGACGAGAGCGCGAGCAGGATCCATGTGTGGCCATCTAGCTTAGGCTTATACTGTGCCTTTTCATTGCTTTTTATTTTTTGCATCCGGTGCATGCATTTGTACTGCTGATCCCTAGTGCTTTTCACATTGTGGGAACTGCTTGAGCTAGGTTTGGGGCGTGTCCTTTTCAGACGGTAAATGTCTTTGAAAAGAGAAAGTGTGTTTGTGTAGGTGAATCAATAAGATTTTAAGACAGTACTGTTTCAAAGCAAGATACATTTTTAGAATTGTAAATCTTTGATTATTTTCAGGCTGGCTGTCCTCAAGGTATTCTGTTTCCGTTAAAGCGTCTTAGAGTGGAGGCAACAAAGACACCTGTCCCGATCTGCCTACTCCAGTTTAAGGGGCTGCTTATTTTCTGCCAGTGGGCCTTGTGCTATTGCTTAGTCTAATAATGCATACATTGTTGAATGTTGAACCTGTAGTTGCTAGTTCCAATCGTTGCTTTCCCACTTAACCAAACTGTGTGATCATGGGTGCATATCGCAATCTCCTTGTATTTCATTTACCTTACCTGTCAAAATTGTGGTGGTTTAGAAGAAGTCTAACTTTCGCTCTCGACCACAATACAAAAACTGGACCTTTTCAGTACTTTTTTCCGACTCAGTGAATCTTCATTTTCTCCTGCCATACAAAGAATACTTGTTTTCATGCTGTGAGTGGGTGATTTTCAATTGTTTTAGGCTTTTCAAGAATTTTGGAATTAGTAGCATATTTTGGGACTTAAACAAGCGGTTTACAAATTGAGGATCCTCCAGATGAGAAGAACATCGAGGAAAATATGGTTTGCTTCTAGGGTTTTACAGGATGAACGAGGTATTTTTTTATTTTTTTTATTGTGTGCACTCTTTGATTCTGTCCATTCTTTGCTCTGCTTTGGTAGATAATGAAATTACAAGAACGGGGAATTAGCTGATTTCACAGGAAGCTACAATGTAGTCCATTGGATGAATTGGTTTTAGAACTAAGGCCTCCTGAGTTTAAAGTTGGTGTTTTTAGCCAGAGGGCCACATTGCCTCCTTTTGGAAAGTATGTGAAAGTTTGGAATGACGTGAGTCAGTTGCCAGGTATTGGCTTTCCGAAAGATTCAGAAGTCCGTATTTAGAAGTATTTTGCTGCTCGTTTTTTAGGTTTTGCCTGCACAATGCATTCAAAATCTCTTGTAAACAAAGAAGAGCTTAAAAAACATGGTTAGAGCATGCTGATTACTTACCATTGGTTGGCTTCGATGTCACTCTAGTATCCTTGCTTTTTTATTGGTCAACATCTCCTTCTTCCTCCTTGGGCTTCAAGTGTTTTTCCTGCAGTGGAGAATGGACCAAATATAGCTTTCGGTCTGGGGCTAGTGTCTTTCCACAGGCTGCAGGCTTCAGCAGGTACTTTCTTTTTCATTTGCTTCATGCACTCTTATAAGAGTGCATGCATCTGCTGTCTGTCCACCCTCTCAACGCTATCCGTGTTTTTGCTTGCTCTCACCCTTATCCCTCCCTGTCCCCTCCCTCGTGTTGCTTGTCCCCTCCCTCGTGTTGCTTGCCCCCGCCCTCCTCCCACCGTCCATGCTCTTTTTCATTTTTTTGTTTGCAGTTTTATATACTGCCAAGTCGACCCGAAGATATTGGAGCGCTTTTACTGGAGCACCAGTTACATTACACACAGTCAAATTTCATTTTTTAGGCATGGGGAGTTTGTGATTTCCCCCTATTCACAGGATGTTGAGCTGACGCGGAGACTCGGAGCTGGTTCCCCAGTTGTTGTCAGCTCTAGCCATAAGGCCACATCCCCTTGTCTTGACCTCCCTCCCTCATGTTTCTTGTCCCTCCCACCGTCCAATATGTTGCAGCCCTCTCAACCGTCTCGTCCGGCACAAAAGCTTACAAAGTCTTGCTGCTTTGTGAATGTTACTACTGTCCAACTCAACAGTACAAGTTTTTTTTGATGTAGAATAATGAAACTCAAAGCATTTTAACGTGTGACCTACTGATTTTGCAAGAATGCCTGCATCAGATACACTTACCCGGAAAGTCAAATTAATAAAAACATTTACAGATTTAAGCTGATAGTGCTCTAATTATCGTCATCAATTGACATGTAGTACTTGAAGACAGTGTGCTTTGTTTGTGGTCCTCTGAGGTCAGATGCTCTCTGCATTCTTTAGTTGGGCCTTTCCTCTCACCGTAGAAGGCGTCATCCCTCTCCCAGATGCACATGTTTGGCCTACCATGTAACAAGCATTGGTAAATGCGATAGGTTTTGCCTATGCAAGATCTACTGGCTTTGTCAATGCTTATTTATAGATGTTCACTGCAGCGCGGGATGCTCTGCAAGCTTTGCTTAAAGGAAAGCAAAGCATTAGGACGCTATTAACGCTGGCCACATCATAGCGCTTTTTTCTTTACTTTAAGCCGTATTGTACAGCAGCCTGCGCTGCTGTGCAACATGTCTAAATAAACTTTGACAAAGCCAATAGCTCTTGCATAGGCAAAACCTATTGGCTTTGCCACTGCTTGTCTTTGGCCAGCTTCTTTGGTAATATTGTTTGCAGTGCTTTCTCTTTCTATACTTTCTGCCCGTGTAACTATTGTTAGTCCTGCTTTCCTTTAGTCTGCTTTTGATTACATATGTTTTACATATGCAACATGCCTCCCTACTTTAGGCTTCTAACAATTGCACTTCATGTTTTGGTCGATCATAAATGTACATTTCCAACACCTGAGGCCCTATTATGTAAAGGGCGCACTTTCCCTGTTTGTGCCCAGCGCACCTTAAAACAGGTGCGCAAGGCGCAAACAGGGAAAGTGTGCCCTATTACATGGAATGCGCTGCGAGCTCGCGCTGCACCCAGGGCAGTGCATTCAGGCTAAAAACGGAGCGGCTGCTTTAAAGCTGCTCCGTGTTTCACTGTGCAGGCGGCAATCCACCTGCACTTTTAAAGGGGATTAGAGATCTCCTTGCAGGCGGGTGCAGTGAGTGACTGCACCCGCCTGCAAGGGGATGTCTTGAGACCTCCCGTCCAGAGGGCTGAAATTAGGGTGCACACTGACAGTGTGCCTCTTTTCTGATAGAGACTGCTAGTTGTAGATTCCTTGCCTTAGAATTTCCCTAGGGCGTCAGTCTGGATGCTGAGATTTTTCAATCTGTGCGTCGGTAGGTGGCATCGGTCAGCTCTGCATCAGTCGTCAGCATCGTGGGTTGCCGGAATGACATCGCGGGACCTATATAGATGCCGCCCATGCGCGCTGACGTCGGTTCTTTCTTTTTCCATGCTTTTTCTAAGCGCAGATTCGGAGAGAGCTACCCCTTAGCCGTTTTTTGGATAGCCCTTTTTTGACTTCTTTTTTGAGTCTTGGACTCCTGGTGCGCCGAGGATGTCCAAGCGTAGGACCGGCTTCAAGCCATGTGGCTCCTGTCATTGGACGATGTCCATAACAGATCCGCACCTCGTGTGCCTGGAGCGCGACCACGACCCAAAGTCGTGCTCCGAGTCCCGGGCCATAAATCCAAAGGCTTTGCGGGAGCGGTCCCGAAACCTGTTGGAGGCCTGGCGCTCAGCTCCGCGACGCTCCCATTCTCGATCGAGAGGAAGGCCCCGAGAACGGTTGTGGAGCCCACACTCCTCATCGCATTCCAAGTCGTCGGGGAGGTCAGGTAAACAGAAGTCGAAGAAGCACAGACGTTCTTCGACTTCACCCTGTCCGTCGGCCAACGCGATGCTGGACTCTGAGCGTTGTCGCTCAAACGCTCCGTCCCCTCCTTCTGAGACAACTCTGCACCTCCCCGCTTTTCTGTGAGCCGGAACGTCTCCTGCCCAGATCCAGAAGTTCTATGAGGCTCTGTACCTCATTTTTGGGCAGCCCGGCTCCGCCGGTGCACCTTTGGGCCCCGCGGAGTCGTTTAGGGGCCCTAGGCCTTTGACAAGTCCTCAACCTGCCAAGACACTGCCACATCTCCCAGCACCTGCGCACACTCCACTGGCTCCCCATTGAGGCCAGAGTCACCTTCAAGATGCTCACCCACGCACACAAGGTCCTCCACGACACCGGACCAGCATACCTGAACAGCCAACTCAATTTCCACGCACCGCAAAGGACCCTACGATCAGCTAAGCTCTCCTACGCCGGGGTCCCCCGCACCAGAAAGACCAGATCGGGAGGCCGCTCCTTCTCCTTCCTCGCGGCCAGAGCCTGGAACGCCCTTCCGCCCCACCTCCGACAGACATCGCTTCCCATCTTCGCAAGAAACCTCAAAACCTGGCTCTTCGACAGACCCCCTCCTTGATGGACTGGAACCTGCACCCCCCCACCTACCCCCAGTGCCTTGAGACCCTTACGGGTGAGTAGTCGAGCTTAACAAACGCCTGATTGATTGACACCAGCGGTTCCGGCCCCGACTCCAGAGGGCCCCCGTAGACCCGTTATCGGATCAAGACTGACGCCGGTTGATCGTACTTGACCTTCCCCTGACATCACCCCTGGCAACGATGCTCCCGACGTTGACCGTGCACCCGGTCGGCATCAACCCCATCCTCGCCTCCGAAGTATACACGGAGCCGGATCGACGTCGGTTCTGATACAGGAAGGGACTTTTGTCCCTGTGTTCATCCCTGGGGTTGATTTTGTGCCAGGATGTGGTGATGAGGAATGGGAGGGGCAGCTGGACCCTTTAACCGACCAGCTTGAAGAACTTATGGACTGGCAGATGAACCTGGGTGAGGCCAGTGGTTTGGACACTTCCCCTGACACTTCCCCTGACACTTTCTTGCTTCCCCCCCTACCATGGCTACGGAGGAGAGAGCTTCCTGCGCAGTGGTGGTGAGAAGATTATCAATAACAGGGGCAACCCTGAAACCTGAACTAGGGGCAAGCAATACTCCGGAGTGATGTAGGAGGACGAACTGACAAGAGAGTCTGTTGGGCTGGATTGAGCCATTGCGCATTGTCCATATAAATTTGTGCTGAGTCTCACAGAGGCGAACAACAGTTTGTTTTTTATAAGTTAATGATTTTAATTATGTGACCACCGGCACGGATATGAAAAACGATCAGATCCTTTGGACTGGATTGTGAATGTGTGTATCTATATACATACAATCATATTGCCATTTAATTTGGCTGTGCTCTAAACTTTTGAATGAACAGGCTGGTTATTTATTCCCTCCTTGCAGTTTTCGAACCTTTGTACATTTTACTTCTTGGAGTTCTCGAACCTTTGTACATTTTGTTTCTTGGATATACCACTTTCCTCCTGGATTAATAGACTTCTGAGTTAACTATTTTGTGGATTCCATACTATTGTTGTACTTTCGGTTGGATCGACTATATGAAAAGATGTTTTGGACGCTCCTATAATCATTGTCCTGTCCTGATGATGACCATTTAATTATATTATGGTCGAAACGCCGTGGACGCATATATGTGGCCAAAATTGAAGAGGACGCAATTTTTGTTTTGTTGTTTCTGCTTTGTCTTGAACTTCCTATTTTGTATAATTTTTTCCTCAGCCACTTGTTTGACTACACACTGTATTGTTTATCTTTGCTGTCTGTGTACCGTGTTGAGCGCCATTGTCTTGTGTTTTAGGATTGAATTCTGTATCTTTTTGTAATACATTTTCTATGAACTATAATTACTTATACATGGGTTCTTTATATTCTTTCTGTTTATTTGAATGTTTTTTTCTATGTTTATGATTTTTCTTTGGATTAATATTCTTTGCTGTATGTATTGTGTTGATTTGAACCGCTGTTAGGATTCTAGTGGTGGTGAGAAGGGCGGCAGAGGTCCTTCGCCTCGAGCTCCCTTCAGTGGCAGTCAGGACTAACCTCCTGACAGAGGTGCTTCAGCCTGCGGCTTCCTCTTCAGGACCCCTTTTGCCCTTCAATGAAGCCCTAACTAATGTCCTTCTGGGCACTTGGTCTAAGCCCACCACAGGGGCTCCTGTGGACAGGACAGTCACCCGCCGCCCCGCTCCAGGCGACCCAGCGTTCCTTATGCAACATACCTCCCCTGAGAGCTTGGTTGTCCAAGCCTCGTCCTCAAAAGGCGCATTCCCTTCTGCACCCCAAGGTAGGGAATCCAAGAAGCTGGACCATCTTGGGAAGAGGATGTTTTCTTCCTCCAGCTTGGCATTGTAGTCGGTGAATACCGCTTGCCTCTTGGGCTGATACTCCCATACCATCTGGGATACGGTTGCGCGGGTGCTGCCTCATTGCCCGGAGGAGGCCCAGGCCGTTCTCTCCCAGGCAGTTGCAGATGGGAGAGATGCAGCCGAATTCACCATATGTTATGGACCACCGACTCACTGGGCAGAACAGTTGCCTCGTCGGTAACCGCTGGTTGAGGACTTCTGGCTTTTCGGGGGGATGTCCAATCTACTTTGATGCACATGTCCTTTGATGGCACTCGGCCTTTTGGCGACAAGGCATACTCAGCTCTTGAGTGCTTCAAAGAATCTCGAGCTACGGCCAGATAGAGAGGGTCCCTGTGCCAGAAGTAGGTTGTGGTTGTTATTCCCGCTACTTTCTGGTTCTCAAGTAGGACAAAGGCCTGTGTCCTATCCTAGACCTCCTAACCCTCAACTTCTTCCTCCGGAACGAGAAGTTCAAGATGCTCACTTTGGCCCAGGTCCTTTCTGCCCTCGACCCAGGAGATTGGGTGGTAACATTGTACTTGCAGGACGCTTATTTCCACATCCCCGTCCTGCCTGCCCACAGACGTTACTTATGGTGCACGGTGGACCATGAGCACTTTCAGTTTACCGTGCTCCCCTTTGGTCTTACCAGTGCCCCTCGGGTGTTCACACAGGTGATGGCGGTGGTCGCAGCTCATCTGCACAGATCAGGGGTACCAGTCTTCCCCTATCTCAACGACTGGCTGTTGAAGGCGAGCTCTCCTGAAGCTGTCATCTCCCACCTTCAGACTACGGCGACCTCCTGCACTCGCTGGGGGAAAACGTGATCTCCTTTTACCCCTCTTTGTTTGAGATATTTTTCAGTCAGGAATTCATTCTGATTTGTGAATCCGAGCTATCACATTATTTAAACACTGGCATCCACTGGATAAATGGAGAGTGCACCAAAGTAGTATAGTGAAGCTCATTTGATGCCATTGCGGTCAGCAACTCTAGAAGGGTGGTTGCTCCCATGAGGTGTTTTCTCGTGTTTGTTCAGATTTGTTTCTACAGGTTTTCTGTAATTTTGTTCTTTCGCATATAAATGGGGGTGACATGTCCTCGCTTCTCTTCTTACACTGTTAGGAATAGCGTTGCACTTTGAGAAATAAGAAAAAGTTATTGATCTCGGATATCCTACACTTGATTATTAATAAAAAAATTAGTAGTTTGAATGCGATAATTTTTTACTGATGCTGGCCTTTTGCAAGAAGCTATTTAATTTTCTTATCGGATTGTGAGTGGGGGCACATGCAGAGTATTTTGCCTTCAAACTCCATTTGGTATAATATAGACGAGAAATCTAGCAGGCTCCATTTTCAACATAGAATTGCAATATGAAACTTAAGGAACAGGAGATGTCTGCCAGCTTAGTATAGAAAGCTGAAGGCATGTTCGCACGTCTGGGGTCATTTGAAAAAGATAGTGAATCATTAGGGCCAATATTACAAACATTAGGTGGACTGTGTTTGGTTTGATGATGGACAGGTCATACCTCACTGTTCTTTCCACTCCTCCCTCATTTGTTGCGCTTGCTTTGTCTCCTCGTCCTCTCCTTACCCCACTGTCGGGCTGTCTATGTAACGGGGTGAGATGTCCGAGTGAAGGGGGATGTCGATTCAAAGGAAAAGCTGCTCTGCATAAGTGCTATTGCAACTGTCAGTAGCTTTCCTCAATCTACCTTCTCCTGCTTTGACGGGCCTCCTGCTTCTCCCTCACATGCCCATGGAGGCTCCACCCCCATGCTGTTCACCAGTGTGTAGACCAGGGTTCTCCAAAGTCAGTCCTGCAGGGCCGATCCATGCCACATTTTTAAGATAACTTCATTTATCTAAATGTGGAACTGCTACAAATCTGGCATGGATCAGGCCCTCCAGAACCGACTTTGTAGACCCCTGGTCTAGGCTGATCCACCCCTTGCAGAAGTTTGACCTCCATGAGTGGCGGGGCAGTAAGCTTCAACGTCTACATCTGCAACCTCTCCCCCTATCTTCCCCGTTTCCTGCTACGCTCAATAGCAGGAGCTCAGCTCTTCCTTTCTTCTAAGTCTCCTCGTAAACTCAGTACATTGAGACAGGGACATGGGCACAGTAGCAGGGCTACTGGATTCGTTTCACCACTTAGGGTAACTTCCAGTGCACGGACACAATCACTGAATTAACTGTAAATGCTTCTTGGTGGTACTGAAACTTTTTTTCATGTTTTTTTTCCACCGTTGATACAATTTCAAAATAGATGTATTCAATACAGTTGTATGCTCATGAATGTAGATGTTTTAATTCAGGAGAGATTGAACTTAACTTTTCATCAATTTAACTTTCCCAAAATGCAGTGGGAAACTTCCAATGGAATGAAGAGCCATACATACATGCTTTTGTTTTATTAAAAAAATATATATATTGGAGGGTGGTACGTATGCCGGTGAAGCACCCGGCTCGAAATTGTCCACACCAAATCCGACAACGGAAACACGTACTCTCAGAACACAGATGGAGATGAAAAAGATCAGGATTTATTTTGCTCCTTCGTCATGCGTTTCAGCTGTAAACAGCCTTGCTCACACTGCAGATATCTGTGGCATACAGAGAATGTTTTTAACTGAAAAATTTAGGAAATGTGTATTTGCTAAAAATTGGCCTCGGTGTTGAGCTCGTTTGTTTTTATTTTTTCATGGGAATAGTTGAATGGTGTCTTGCACCCACTCCTTGTTGTGGCGCAGAGTTAAATTGCGAGAGCCAGCATTGCACTAAAGCGTATGCTCCCTCTTTTGTGCATTTTGCATGGTCTCAGCCAATAGTTATTTCAGCCTGTGTTGCAGATGTCTGTGAGGACCACCAGATAATCAATATTTTGGGAACTCAAAGGCCATTCTCTGATTCCCATCCCATTGCACGCCGCATGAGATGGTGTCTCGGCCAGGATACAGACCAATAGAATGATTCCCCAGGGCAAAATTGAAGCGGTCTGGCTGGCATCCCTTCTCATTGCATCCGCTCATTTGCTGTATCCCTTGTCTTCCTGTGGGACGTGCCTGCTAGGGCACAGATTGCAAGGAATGAGTCACTCGGGTAGCAGGCTCAACCTGATGCGTTATTTTGTAGGCCCTTAGGGATACTAAGACTATTTGAACAACAAATGCAGGAATTATATATGTGAAAAAATCAGTCAAGGTCTCAGAGTGGTGCAGGTGACATATTTGCCTGGAGTGTGTGCAACTGTTGCTCATACCAAAAAAGTCTCTGCTACCACTGTTTATTTATGTAAGGTTGATTAATTTTTGTTTAATATAATGTGCATACTTTGAGGTGTCCTGGTGCTGAAGCAGGCTGACTGTTGTGTAAAGCACCTATTATCTTGCAGTAACTTTGGCGCGCGGGATCGCACAAACACATAACACATTTAAATTACATATGTGGGTGCTCAGAATGCAATTAACACTGTTGAGTTTGGGAGATGGGCTATGCTGCCCTAACGCTCCCTTAAACTTGTGATAAATGCATATTACTCTCTGCGCATCTGCATATGTCGAACATAGCACAGTAGAGAACATAATTAAGTCCAGCAGAGTGAGTAAGGGCCTCACTTCCAACGGACCCACACGGTCTTAGTCCAAGGCTTTTTTTGCCACCTTGTCCAGGTCGGCCAGTCGCGAAACCATATTCCCAAATTTTTTTCTTCTTCTTCAATGTGCCCTGGGGGCTTTCAACCCTATTTGTAGCCTTCCAAAAAAGCCTTGCCCTCCCTTTGCTCTCTCGGTTGCTTCTGGCTTTCCTAAACATGCTCTCTTTGCAGTAAAACTGGGCCTCGCTCAAACCGCCATTTTCCTTGACGGGCTTCTCTGATGCCCATTTGCTTCGGGTCTCTGCCGGAGTGCCTGGGGTAGCTGGGGGCGGGAAAGGCCTAAGGGTTGGGGTTTGAACATCATTTTGCAGCTGCCAGACGAGTCTGCTTGAAATTGTGGAAGACAGCCCGCGTGCCCTGACCTTAGTTTTATGCTTTTAATTTGCAGGCTCCATCCCTCTGTAGAAACCAAAAATGGAGAAAAAAAACAAGCCCCCCTTTGTTTCTGGTTTATTTGTAGGACCAGGTCACGCGCCCCGATTAGCTCTCAGTTGGAGTGTAATTTTTGATTGAACTCTGTGACAGCTCTAAACCCTGCTGTCTCGCGGCCAAACCAGGCCCCGCAGAGGAAGGGAGAGAGGGAACGCCAGCCGGGGACGGGGGCAGGAAAGCACATGCTTGCGTTCGGCCCAGGCGAGGGATAAACGCGCCACTGTTCAGGAAAAGCCACTTCTGACCTGTACCGAAGGCGCGGCTGGCATCTTCAGGAGCTGTCGGGGGAAATGTATTAAAACCAGAGATGATGTACGAGTTTCGTGCGGTAATATATCTGTCAGAATTCAGAGGTACCTGGGGTGAGGGAGAAGCAGCTTTAAAATAAAGCATTCGACCCTGTCAAGCCGAGCCCCGCTCTCCATTCGTTCCAGATTACACAAGTGCCGGCTCTGGTTTGTGTTTTTCCAGCACTGCAACTTCACAGGTCACGTCAAGGCACGGAAAATGGATAGATATCCACCCCAATGTGTCACTCATGAGATTGCTTTGTGTTCTTTAGAGTGCATAATTTAAATCGGGTTGTACTTTTTTGTTGTTTTTTTGCGTGTAGTGCAGGAGGCACAATGTTAACATTACCAGCGAGAGGTCTCTGTCGTGTGTTTACGTCAGTGTACAGACTGGGCAGCCAGTATCTACAGAAAGTATCCGTCTGGAACATTAATAATATATACCTTCAGACAATTCTAAACAGAAATGTGCAGCTGACCGCGTTACAAGAAAGGGCCACGGGTCAACTGTCTTGTATTTCTCTTTGAGCTCACTAAAGCACGACAGGAAATGCTTGAGTCAACACTTTTTGACACTGGTGCGCCCTTATAGCAGTATCCCTTCAGTTATGTGTGTCTGCATTATTACAAAAGGAGACAAACCTTAAGCAGTGAATATGACCCTTGCTCAATTAAAAGTTTCTGACCACAACAGCTGGGCCACTTTCCTTCTGCACCACATAAACAGCTCTTCAGAGCGTGTCTGTGCAGCATGGCTCCAGTTCATGGACACTGCAAGCACAGGACTCGCATCTGGACCGACCTTTAATAGGATCAGGAATGTAATGTTTTGTGGAAACTGGGTATCTGATGGAGACATCTAGCCGCAGAGTCCTTACCTGTGAATTCTTCCCAGGCGCCAGACTGGACCCCGGAATTTGTTTTCAGCAGTACCTCTGTGCATTGGTAGAGGGCGTTGTGCAACTCTGTAGTCACGTCGAACACCGGATGTGATGTCAACGGAGTCCATATATGCCCCTCCCTGACACGCTGACGTCACTTTCTTCTTTTCCACTCTTTAAACGCGGAACCGGTAAGCGGTTCGTCTGGACGTTTTTAGGCCTACTTCGATGTTTTTGTTGAACGGAAATGTGTGCTTTTAAACAACTTATCATGTCCTCAGGGTTCAAGCCTTGTGGGTCCTGTGGAAGACAAATGTCTGCCAAGGACCCTCACTCTATCTGTATGTGGTGCCTGGGGTAGCACCATGGCTCAGAGGAGTGTGACTCCTGTTGTTAACTTCGCCCGAAGGCGCTGAAGGAATGTTGAATGAAGCACCTAGCAGCGCGGATGTAGCAGTCTTCCAAGACTTCCTGTCGAGCTCAGTCCCCTTAGCGGTCCATGGACCAGCCGCAGGCCTGCTCCAGGAGCCGTTCCCATGGACGTCACTCTCCATCGGCGTCCTGAGGTAAGTCCTGACGTAGGCGGTTGAAGTCGCGGCACCCCCGACTTCGCCACACAAAGCCTGTTCCCAATCTTCAGTTGAAGAGTCGGTGCACAACTCTACCCCGCGCCTCCCAACCTGCCCTGAAGCCGGGGCAACTCTGACACAGATGCGAGAATATTACAGATCTCTTCATACGATCTTTGGGCCTTCACCTTCCCCTGGAGCACCTTCGAGCCCCAAGGAGGTGCACAGAGTTGTAACTGTGTCCATGCCGGTGGGTTCACCCTGAGCCTCAGTTCAGCCTTCGGATTACAAATCCGTTTCAACGCCAGTGCACAGCCCTTCGGGGTTCCCACCTTCAGCGCCTAGGTCCAATCAGTCGACGAATACGCCAGCGGCACCGATTGACACTACGCCACTCTCCCTTATATGCCAAGGCGTCGCTGCTTCAGCATCAGATGCGGCACCAGTGGAGACGCCTGTCTCGGGCACATTTCCTCGGCTCTCTGTGGAGCCCCCTCCTGTTTTTCCTTATGAGAAACACGATTATGGAGGTGATGGAGAGGATTTCGAGTTTCCCCACCCCATTTCGGACACTGCCCATAATCAATCAATCAATCGGGGAATTTTATGCGCGCTACTCACCTGTGAGGGTCTCAAGGCGCTGGGGGGGGGGGGGACAGCTCCGGTCAGTCGAAGAGCCAGGTTTTGAGGGTCTTCCTGAAGATGTGCAAGGTGGGGGGTGTCTGATGTTGATCGGGAGCTCGTTCCAGGTCTTGGCCGTGATGTAGGAGAAGGTTCTTCCACCCGTTCTTGTTCTGCGGATGCGCGGGGGTTCGGCGAGGGCGAGTTAGGCGGATTGGCGGTTCCTCTTATGTACGTGGAAGGAGATTCTATCGTTGAGATATTGGGGTCCGGTGTTGTGGAGGCATTTGTAGGCGTGGGTGAGTATCTTGAAAGTTACTCTCTTCTCAACGGGGAGCCAGTGGAGGTTACGCAGGTGTTGGGCGATTTGTTTGTGTCGAGGGATGCCGAGGACGAGTCTGGCTGCGGTGTTCTGTATGGTCTGGAGTTTGCGGAGCAGAGATTTGTTGATCCTGGTGTAGAGGGCGTTTCCGTAGTCCAGTCTGCTGGTTATGAGTGCGTGGGTGTCGGTCTTCCTTGATTCGGGGGGGGGGGGATCCATTTGAAGGTCTTTCCGAGGATGCAGAGGGTGTTGAAGCAGTCGGAGGCGACAGCGTTGACCTGTCGGGTCATGGAGAGGGAGGAGTCCTGTGGAGGACAGCTGGTTGACTGAGTTGGGTGAAGCTAGTGGCTTGGAGTCTTCCCAGCCTTGGGCCTCCTTTTCCCTCCTGGCCTTGCTATAGAGGCGAGCTCCTCTCTAGCCTTGCTATAGAGGTGAGCTCCTCTCTAGCTGACATGCTCAAACGAGTTTCTGTCGTTTTGGATATGACACTTCCTTCTGTAGAAATGACGACTGATCCCTTAGTTGGCGTCCTCCATCAAGGCCAGACAGGGGTAGAGCCGGTTCTTCCTTATAGTGAAGCTATATTTGACATTTTGTTGGGGGCTTGGGCTAAAACAAATACAGGGGCCCCTGTGGATCCCTCTATTTCTCACAGATGCTGTCCAGCTCCCAGTGATCCGGCCTGTCTCCTCTGCCATCCTACTAATCACAGTTTTGTGGTACTGGCTGCTTCGGCTGCCCAAAATATCAACCCTCTTCCTACTGTCCCTCCAGACAGAGTCCAGAAGGCTAGACACTTGTTGCAGGCATATTTTCTCCTTCACCAGTTCTGCACTGTAATCCCTTAATACTTCTTGCATCCTTGGACGCTGTTCCCATACATTGTGGGACTCATTGGCACATCTGCTGCCCTCCCTTCCAGATTAGACTCGGAACGATCTTGCCCCGTTTATACGGAATGGGCAACAAGCAGCTAAACTAATAATTTGATGTGGTATAAATACCACTGACTGTAGGCTGAGCTATGGCCTCCTCAGTGGCACTACGTCGGCATGCCTGGTTGCGCACCTCTGGGTTTTCGGAGGCTGTTCAAAGCACCTTGATTGACATGCCCTTTGATGGCCCATCTATTTGGCGCCTGTGCAGACTCTGCTTTACAGCAGTTTAGGAACAGTTGGGCGGTGAGGCCTCTTAATTCTGTTTACTCTCTATCTCCAGTTCCACAACATTCGGAATGCTGAAATAAGAAACCTAACCATAGGGGGAGCAGGGATTCCACGGACAATGTATAAAAAACCCTCTTTCCAGAAAGAAAAATTATTTTCTAGAGGCCCCTCACCCACCAGGGTTTCCCCTAGGTGGCATGCTTCATCATTGGGGTCCTCTCAATCCCCTGCGGATTGAGGCGTGCTGCGACTTGCGGACTACGTAGGAGCACTATAGTTGTTGAATTTATGTGTGGTGCAGTAATGTGGAGTGGAAAAATTAGTTAAAAATACCTAGCTAGTGAGCTAATGTTTTATTCCTGCTCCTAGTCGGTATGTTTTAAAATCAGGGGTTAATAACCGGGAGAGACCTAACTATATTGAATATGGTTTCCCTAGTATTGGGTCAACATGTTTCGAGCTGTCCCCTACAAGCTCTTCTTCAGGACCACACGAGGACCAGCCCCGTGAGTACCACTCCTAATTAATCCTGTGACTAGGAAATAGTGAGGTGCACACCTAATGTGTATACACACTATACATACGGTTAAATCAATGATACAACGTATTCCTGTTTAGGCAAATTACTGCCTCATGGTCTGCAGGGGTAAAGGGGCTTGTAGTCACACCCTAGAACAGTAAATGGGACATAGATCTGTTAGTTAGAGATCCTAGGAATAAATGGTAGGAAAAAACCGGGGGAGAGGATATGCTCCCAGTGGCAGTGCACGTCCTAAAAATGAAATGAAATAAAATGATTAGTTTTGCCAAAGTCATAGTAAAGGAGTTAGTATAGGATCTCTAACTAACAGATCTATGTCCCATTTACTATTCTAGGGTGTGACTACAAGCCCTCTACCCCTGCAGACCATGAGGCAGTAGTTTGCCTAAACAGAAATACGGCGTATCATTGAATTAACCGTATGTATTGTGTGTATACACATTAGGTGTGCACCTCACTATTTCCTAGTCACAGGATTAATTAGGAGTGGTACTCACGGGGCTGGTCCTCGTGTGGTCCTGAAGAAGAGCTTGTAGGGGACAGCTCGAAACATGTTGACCCAATACTAGGGAAATCATACTCATTATAGTTAGGTCTCTCCCTGTTATTAACCCCTGATTTTAAAACATACCGACTAGGAGCAGGAATAAAACATTAGCTCACTAGCTAGGTATTTTTAACTAATTTTTCCACTCCACATCACTGCACCACACATAAATTCAACAACTATAGTGCTCCTACGTAGTCCGCAAGTCGCAGCACGCCTCAATCCGCAGCGGATTGAGAGGACCCCAATGATGAAGCATGCCACCTAGGGAAACCCTGGTGGGTGAGGGCCTCTAGAAAATAATTTTTCTTTCTGGAAAGAGGGTTTTTTTATACATTGTCCGTGGAATCCCTGCTCCCCCTATGGTTCGGTTTCTTATTTCGGCATTCCGAATGTTGTGGAACTATATTCAGTAAGGAGGGTGAACCTAACCTTAACCTCTACCTCCCCCTGTTTTTTGATTGTACTCTCTATCTCTGCCTTCCCAGGAGACTTGCTTCCCTAGCTCCCCACAGACTTTGTCGGGGGACGCTCTTTTTTCTTTCTATTGACCCATTGGTAGGCTTCTGGCTTCCTGTTATTTTCCAAACATTACACCTTCGGGTGGCACCCGGTGAGGTGTTCCTGCCTTCAGCAGGTGTTATTTTTGTCTTCATAACCGTCAAGATGGATTGGAGTCGATTTTTGTTTTGTGGCCCTGAGTGGGTTTCAATCCCTATGGGATAGGGTTTTTTTTTTTCTATTCAGACTTCATGCAAGTAATCATTATTATGGTATTTTGTGCTGATGCACTATTTCCTTGTTCCCTGTTTCTCATGGAACATCTTCTGTATGCCTCAAAGGCGTTGCTAGGTGTACTTATGGTATTTTAGTATCCCTTATAGGGGATTTTTTATTGTACACTGAAACGTGCTCATAGCTTTTCGGCTTGCACTTACGGCCTATTTGTGTGTTTCTCTCGTTCACCTCCCTTCTTCCGTGGAGTATTCCTTTTGCTTTCTTATGGTGTTAATTAATGTTACTGACACGCTTATCTTTCCCTAGTAGTGTTTTGAGAGGCGTGGTATAGTTCCGTCCCTGCGGTGTCTTGTGCCCCTATCAGTGCATCTTGCACTGCTTTAGCGGGGTGCTGTTGATAAAAAAAAAATAATAATAATAAACAGGACTTTATACAATCCAATGTAATACAACACTAGATAGTGTTGTATTACATTGGATTGTATAAAGTCCTGTTTTTTTTTTTTTTTTTAAACAAACAAGCACCACAGGCACCCAAGAAAGGAGTGGCCAGTCCAGCCCGTCTGGAATATCAACAGCACCCCACTAAAGCAGTGCAAGATGCACCAATATATATTATATATGTCATTTCATTCGTGGAACTGGGACGACGTTTTCTTCCTCCCCTTTTCCTGTTGGTTTGTTTTTGGATTGGGCAGTTGCTCTGACTCATCCTGTGAGTCGAGCAATTCCAGGGCCTGCTCTCTTGTACCGCCGCCCTTGGTCTCTTCAGCTGCTTTATCCTGTCTTTTCGCTGTGGCGACCTACCTCGTCCCTTCTTGTTACCACACGAACTGCTGTTCGAGGTCAGCTGATTCCATGGCCTCTGTCTATCCCTTTATTCTTCAACCCTCACCTTAGACAACTTGTTCTCTGTGCTGGCTGTTGTGTGGCTCTTTTAGCGAGGATCTTTGACCCTGTGTTTTCCTTTTCTTCTGGAGTGGTTCATGAGGAACTTGGTTCCTCTTCTTGACCGTTCTTTTCCTCAAAGGTTTCTCTTTTTTCCTACACAGAACATATTTATGCGTCTAGCTCATTCAGGGTTTGTTGTACCAGTTCTTCTTTGATTTTGTGATCTCTCTTCTTGAGAGTTCTTTTCTTCTGTTGCGTCTTCACCTCTCTTTGGGAGCTGTGGAGTGTTTTTTACCTTCATGTACAGGTGTATACTAAACACTTTTGCGCTCTCAGTACATACTATTCTGCAGGATTTTCTTCCAAAAGATTTACACAGCCTGCACTTTTTCTGTTTCCCATCTCCTGCAGAGACGCTCTTTTTGCAGAGGATGTACCCTCTCTTGCTCGCCTGATGCCCCAACCAGGTCCTCCTCGGTCTGTCTAACTTACTATTGGTTGTTCCGGAGGCCTTCCTATCCTTCTCCTCTAGTGTGATTTTTTTTCACCTTGCAGTCTTCTTTAACGATATAACCTTCTGGGTCTTTTGTAGCTGCATCAGTCTGTTGGCCTTGTTTTCTTGTGTGTGATGCTTCCCTCACTCTCCAATCTCTTTTTCCCAGTTGCTTGGTTCATTCGGCCTGGTACTCTTGTTGTCTCTGACATCATTGTGTAATATTTGCGGTCCTTGCCCATTGTCTATATTACCTGTTCCATGCTCTCCCATGTGCATGGGTTTTGGTTTCCCTTCTTTCTACGAAACAATTTGGCTAAGATGATGCTTTCCTGTTGCGAGGAGCTTTGGCTCAGTAGAGTTGCCTTCTGTCCTGGGTTTCCCTACTCGCGTCCGACACTGTTTAAGGTTCTCTGTGCCAGTGCACTCGTTTTGAGTCCATGTTGTCTTCGGCACAATTCTCTTCCTCTATCCAGAAGTAAAGCTACATGCTTTTTCTTCTTCTGCCTTTACCACCTGTGGTTCCTACCACAGTTCTTGGGTTGCAGAACAATTCTTTCTTGTCTTCCTGCCTTAGAGCGGCCAGTCTCTTCTGTCTTCTTATGCTCCAGCTAGACACTGGCTAGTTCTACTCAGGGATTTTGCTCCAATCAGTTTGCAGGCTCTCCTCCGGGGATGTGTTTGCTTTGGTATCTAATTCAAAGGTAAGGAATCTGCAGCTAGATGTCTCTATCAGATGAATAAGTTACTTACCTTTGGTAACACCTTATCTGGCAGAGACAGGATCTAGCCGCAGAATACTTACAGAGCCTCCCGTCCTCCCCGCTTTGTGAACTAATTTATTCCTATCTTTCATATCCTGTTTGATATTGGGCTATTCCTCCGGCTTGATGTAGGGATACTCCTTTTTGCAGCTACGTCTGTATTGACAGACAGAAAGACAGAGATATCGCTTTATTGGCATTCTGTTTCATTGGGCAGTTTTTGTAAATTGCTCTGCATTTTTTGCGGGGAATGTAGTCACCGAAGGAACTGACGTCAGCATGTCGGGAAGGGGCATATCTGGACTCCGTCCACTTCACTATGGAGTCACACAATGCCATCTACCGACGCGCAGAGGCACTGCTGAAAAATTGTTCCGGATCCAGTCTGGCACCTGGGGAAAATTCAAAGTTAAGGAATCTGCGGCTAGATCCTATCTCTACCAGATAAGGCGTTACCGAAAGTAAGTAACTTGTTCTTTAATTCAGAATCTTTGAGGTAAAATGGGAACTTGGAGAAGTCACTGTTATCCCCACCCTTAACTGATTACATGACGCATTTGTAGAGCACAAGTGTCCAAGGCTTTGTGCGTCCTGATGCTAGGAAATCAAAGACTGTGGAGTCCAGAAATTATTACTGTGCAGACTTTTATGGATTTAAACAGCCATGTTTTATTGCTTTCCTGAAAGCATGTTCGTATTTAAGTGTTCTGAGTTGTTCTGGTAGGTCGTTCATTTGTGGTGGCATGAACAGCGAAAGATCTGCCTCAAATTCTAGCATCAGAGTCATCAGAAAAAAGTAGGGTTCGTTATGGCACATCTGGCCGGATCAGATCTTCTAAGTAAGCAGGACCTATGTTGGCTAAAGCCTTAAAAACAAAGCATAATGATTTGAATATATGTGATCCCTGATAGCAGCCAATGCAGGCTTTTGAGGTGTGTAGAAACTTTTTGTCTGCGAGGAAGATTCAGAAGTATTCTGGGCAGTGTTCGCCTAAGGATTTTTGGGGCCCAGACAAGACATATGTTTGGGGCCCGGCGTGTAGAAACTTAGTATTTTATTACTCTTTTTCTGCTAATTGATGACCAAATGATTCCAAACAAAGTTTTAGAAATGGGGTGACACAAAAGCAGTTGAAATAAGTTCTTTCTGGATCCCTAAAATCCTTACACTGGAAAAAGTGTGGAAGGTAGAGGAAGTTAGAGAAGAGAGAGGTTAAAATATAGAAATAGACAAAGTTGAGCGAGAGAAAGTTTACTTTTACAGCGGTCCCTTCAAAGGTGGGGGGCCCTTGGCAATGGCCCAATTTGCTCATGCCTCAAAATGTCTGATTCTTGCTGCTGTGTTTGCAGAATCTGTAGTCGGTTGAGAAGATAGCTGGGTAATCCGAGATATAGAGATTCCATAGTTCTTTAGCTGTGACAAGGGGCATGGCCTACCGTCTTATGGACTGGAATTGTCAGTATAGGAAGAGCCTTTCTCAGAGCTCTTAGAAGTGTAAAGCAAATTAAAGAGATCTGTGAGGCGAAAGATATGTTGCAGTTAAACTGGATGCCCAAATTTCTAGTTGTTTCTGTGGTTGGGGGAGCTCCCTAATTCGAATGGCCACCAACGGCGTGACCAAATGCAGTTCTGCCTACCAAACAGCAGCATCTTAGTTTTTTTCCCCATTCATTTTGATGCAGCTGGTCTTCATCTATTTGGCTACTTCAGATAGACATATCCTAAGATTCTTTCGAGTAATGGAAGTAGTATGGGTAGATGGCAACTATTAGCCGAGTATCATTGCCATATAACAAAAATCGGAAAACCATGTGCTCTAAGTAGGTAGGCAAGTGGTGCCATATATGCATTAACAATGTAGGACTCAATGAAAATCCTTACGGAAGTCCAAAAGGGAGCAAAGGGGAGAAAGAGGTATAAGGACCTAATTTGACAGACTGAAATCTGTTGGTAAGAAAACATCTATCGTAATGCAGATTTACAAACACCTAGTTTGAAAAGTTTATCACTTAAAATAGAATGAGAGACTGTGTCAAAAACTGCTGATAAATTTAACACCAATAGAGTAGCTGAACAACATTGATCCAATATAATGCCTTGATGTTCTGAAACCTTCAGCAGAACTATTTCCTTGCCGTGTTCTCGATGGTAGCATGATTGAGAAACTGAGTTGCCCGTATTACCCCTGCCATTTAGCAATTCTTGGCACAACATACATGATCTCTACTCTCTTTCAGATCTTCTGAGGTCTTTGTTAGCTGTGGGGTGCCCCAGGGCTTACCTTTCTCCCCCATTCTGTTTAATCTCTGCGTTAATACGGTGGTGTTGGTGCAGTCCTTTTTGCTTAAACATTTCTATGTTGGGGACACCCAGCTTCTGCTGAACTTTGATCAGATGTAGTTGGGGTCCATTTCTTTTGGCGTCATCTGTAAATTGTGAGGCTGCCAGGGTGCTTTGTGACTAACAATTTGCTGAAGGTTTGTGGTGACAAGACTGGTGTCCCGGTAATTAGAAATGACACCTTGCTGGTCTGCCAGTTATTGATCCAGCAAACGGGGACTCCTTCCAGACCCAGTGTACATAGTACATTGCCCTTTCTGTGATACATCAGGTTTTCATAAGAAAGATCTAATCTCTTGGTGCCTTATGTCACAGGAAAGACCATAAGATCAGATTCTCCCCTCCTGCTCAGGGTTCCGCTCTTCAAATGGGCATGGTATGGAGGCAAGGCTTTGAGAGTTCTGGAACTCCAGCTCTTCATCGTCTTTCCCTTGGAGGCGTGCCACATTGCTGACTGCTCACAATTCCTCAGAGGTATAAATACCCGCCTCTGCTATTAGGCACCTTTCTCCAGCTGTTTTCTTTCTTTCAGCACTCCTAGCGCCAAGTTACCTTCAGGTGCATGAGTAATATACAAATATGAAAATACAACTTTTGTGTAATGTTGGATCCAGTTTTTCGATGAGTTGCCCTCTGAACCTCTGCTTTTCCTCAGTTAGTTGCCGACTACCTAACATCTATCCTACAAGAGAGACAGGACCATGGGACAGCTGTAGTAGAGTACTGGGAGATCCTGTGGTGAAATAAAATGTACGGGAAACAGGCAATTTAATCTAAGATGAATGGTGAAGAAATGCCATACTTTATTTGTGCACCTCTTTCAGACAGAGGATATTCAAAGAGTGGTAATGTTTAAACAGTATGTGTTTTGGAGGACATTCCAGGGAAATGCATTTATTCTTCTACCATTTTGAAAACAGCTTTGCTGAAAAATCCCAAATGTAGTACACGATTAAGAGGTCGTCATGCTCTTGGTGTGAGTAGGTGAGACACTCTGCCTCAGGGCTCTTCCTCCTCCTGTGTTGAGGGCAATACTCACTGGCCATATACTACAATGTATGTTGGTAAATGATGTGATAGCAGGAGCCCCAGGGTCGATATTCCCAGATCTGGCATGAGCAATACCTACATTTAGACTAATGATGATCCAAGAAACGTGTGTCATGGGAGTCTCCTTCACCTCAATCAGAGTAACTTGTGCCTTTTGGACCTCAGTGGCCAGAGGACCTGCCTTTCACAAGGATAGTAGCAAAACACCTGGATACATTGAAATGAGCGGCACAACGCTTGAAAGGCATCTGTCCCAACTGTGTTCCTGAGGTAGACGTTCTCTTGCTGGCTGATGTTACCTTAGTTACTTCTCCTCCCTTCCCCACATAGCAAAGCTAATCGAAATCTTGAACTTAAACAAGCAGTTTGGTCTTTATGTCCTGTCCGCAGAATTGATTTTGGGTCAGTCTGCTGAGATTGGTTGGAAATACTCCATCTTATACACTAGACATCCTATACCAGCTGGCAGAGGATAGTTAGGGCCACCCTACATTAAACCATGGATGTGACTCCTTCAATAACTGTCTCAGCCCCTTATATGTGTTTCTAGAAGGGGTAATCACCAACTTTGTTTTGTCTATGTGATTGAGGCTTGGAAGGCAGACTCTGACATCATCCTGAACACTGGCTTCCAAAAAGGCCTATCAAAAACTCCCTGTACAACTCCTTTAATTACCTCAGATTGACCTTCTTTCAGTGGTCAATATAATATGCTTGTGGATCAAACTTGCCTCAATCAGTCAGTATTTGTAAAGCGCACTAATCACCAGGGGGGTATACAGGCGCTGCGACTATGAGTACTATGAACTGATCCCTCGTGAATCGTATTCATCTTATGCAACAGTGCCCAGGTGAGTATTCACTAAGAAATTGGTGATTCATTATTAGAGTATCTGAAGACCCTAGGCATTGGCCTAGTGGGCATTCTATTGTATCATTTATACAGTATTACATACCCCTGATGGGGTCGAGCTAGGCTACCATTTGTATCGAGATCCTGGACACCCTTAGTGGAGCACATTAAAACAAAATGCTGGTTGTAGAATGATCTCTTTGCAAAGCGTTGGGTGTGGACTTGTTGCTGTACTAAATCATGTAGAGTTGGAGAATAGTGTGAGAACAGACAATTATTGATGGGAGTTATGAGGTTATCTACCTAGTTTTAGAGTTAATTGTAGCATTATGGTCATCAGCGGGGAAGAACCAAGTTTTTAGAGCTCACCGGAATTCAAGACAGTTGTCAATAATTCTAATTCTTTCTGGAAGAGTTCCATATCTGAGGAGAGGTTCCCACCACCTCATTGTATGAGGTTTGCTGAATGAACAAACAGAGAGCAGTGGGGCCACCCTAGATTGAAGCACTGGCCTGAAGGTATTCATAATTTTTGTTCTGACAGAATTTTGTTCTGCTCCATGGATGTCACAATGAGCTATACACATTGCTATGAAGGTGACGTCTAACCACTGACAACCAATTTAGAAACTGAACACCGGAGAAATGAGTGACCTTGCTTTGAGGTTGAGGAACCATCTCACAGCTACATTCTGGATTCTATGTAGCTTTTTAATCAGTGGGTTGAATGCTCCGAAGTGTACACCACTGGTAAAGTCTAGCCTGGAGTGCTTGACTGACGGCGGCTTCGAAATCCAGGTCCCTGTCCTCTTCTGAACTTATTAGGCTAGCCCACAACTGTGCAGTTGAACAGCTCTGTGCCTGTTCCTGATGCACTTGGAGAACTTTCTTCCTAAGCCCTACCCCCGTAGGCTTACAAAGCAAAGTGGAGGCTGTGGCTGAATACATATGGGGCAGTGAATAAGATCGGAATTGTGAAGAAAAGTGTCATGGTACTTATTTTATTTATTTATAAAGTTTTATATAGCGTGAACATGACCCAAGAGGGTATCAGAGCGCTTTACAATACACTGTTTTTAAACATTAGATGATATTACATTTACCTGCTGAAAAACCAAAGAATAACGAGTCATTACAAGAATACGCCAATTCATACTTGAATTTGAGGGGGCATTGTCCTTGGAATGCCTGTGTGAATGGCATGATTGATTTTGTTTACATGAGGTTGTACATTGCTTTCATGCTGCCATACATATATTTTTTGCTTTATACAAGAAGGCGAAGCAAGATAAAATTACGCGAGAGAGAGCAATATTTGTAGAGCAGTTGGCACATTCTGGCATTCTTGGGGTGAAGGCAAGCAATGTCTGGCCCGATCCCTCTTTGTGATCAGATTGGTAGCTTTGTTTAGAATTATTTTGAGCTGGTCCAGTTGGTACGTCAGAATGCCAGTCTGTATACGTTATTGAGCTTGACTTGATAACAATCCCTTCCTTACCAGTGTGATGTTCTCGTGCAATGTACTATGGCCAGGTACTGCCTATACCCCCTCCTCCCTTATCTTACCCGACAGATCGATAGCTGAGACGAGTTTGGATGAGGGGTCGTAAACCCCCGGCCGTATTTATTAACATAAAAATTACCACTTAATTAATATACATATTTACAAAAATTCTTACGCAGAAAATACTTAATGACATTGATTACATTGATACTTACAGATGTCAGATGCCTAACCTTAACATATCTCTAATACAAAGGTATTCCTATCCGAATCTAAGTTTTCAACATCAACAAAATAGCATACATTAAATTTTCTGCGTAACAAAAAATTGGAGCCTACGGCAAGGTCAATAACTGGTGTCAGATCCTTATCAAATAATGCCACGCCCTCCTACCGGAGTGCGCATGCGCAGAGGGCCCGTTCACCGTGAGGGTACTTCCCCCGGTTACCCTCGTACGTTCTGTATAATATCTCCATAAAGGGCCCTTGCAGTTCTGCGCCGTTTACTGGCGCCATTGTCCACGTGCGGGGTGGCCCACTCGCCTAGGGAAAGCGTTACTCCCCCCTCCCCCGCAACCATCCAGCCACCGGCTGTAACTGCCCCTGGAGTTCTAAGAGAGACCACTTGTCCCTCCCCCTTGGGCGAGCCCATTCAAGAATGGCGCCGCCCTCGAAGGACCTTAAATTTACTGCTCACCAATCATGACCTTACCGCCTGACCAAGTAATAGCACTAAATACGACGTTAGATGACCTGAAAAAGTAAGCAAATGCCTTTCGAGCCACGAAAGAGAAAGACAACACATACCACACTCTATACATTACTTATTTGAACTTGTCACTAAAACCAAAAACTTCATTAAACCCTCAAGACTCCTTAGCTTCAGGGGATGGTGGGTGGGGAAAACAGATTAGCAGCCTCCTAGCGAGGCTGGTGTGAGAAGCTGGAGGACCGGGGGGCAACAGAGGCCGATTCCCCGCTCCCTCGCCTTTTAACCCTTTCTACGGGCCAAGCCGGTTCTGACCGGCTTGGCCCCTGCCAAGGCGTGACCCGGAAGTGATTGCAATCACTTCCGGGTCTACCCGATCCTTGACCAATTGCTGGCGAGGCGGGCCCGTCGCGTCACTCCTGGCGCGACAGGGCCCGCCTCTCTGGTCATTCGGGGCCGGCACGACCGCCATAACTTCGGCGTGGCCGATGCCGGCCCCGCCTTTCTCAGAAGGGCTTTCTTGAATTGGTGGAGCTGAAAACATGTCCCTTTCTCACTAGTATTGATTTTCAAGATTATTTCGATAGATGAGTTTTTTTTTTGTGTGGGATTTTATATAGCATTCAACAACGTGGAGAAATTAGATTTTGATCTCTGTAGGGCCCTAGACCTCTCCATCTTGCCCAGATGCCCTAATTTCTGACTGCTTTGCAATTGCTGACTGAGCCTTGTACATTACAATTGAGTTTCACCTAGTTACTGCTGTATGTACATTGAACAAGGCACCAGCCTAATCGCTATTCCCTTTTAACCCCTCTAGTGTCTTCTCTCTCATATATTGACAGGAAATGTTCTCCCCACCTTCATAATTTAATCAACCGTAGTCATAACATAGGCAAAAAAGTACTAAACAACTCCTGTATAAACCTTCCCTCAAACACTTGAAGTCCCTTTCAGTGCTCTCAATGAGACTACTTCATCCTCACTTTGCTTACACCTTATTTAAACCTAGCTTCAGTCACTAGGCATTAATAGCATGTACCATAGAAGGAAGCACATGCGGAAGAGGGCATTGGCACTAGCTGGCTGAGCCAGGTTGTAACGTAAGTAGATCACCTCTTCCACTGCACTGCAGGTTAGAAAGTGACAAACCATGGCTCATGCTAATGTAATCTGGGTACTACGATTGTGTCCAGTCCGTGTCTTAGAAGTGGTCCAATTGTCTATTGTAGCCAAGAGTCTCAAACTACTAAATTCCTCATGCTACCTCAAGCCACTGATGCCGCAGTCGTGTTTTTTCATCTGTTTGATATTGGCTGTTTTATACAGATCCCCTTGCACTCCGCATCCCACACCAGGATCCAAGAGGCATCTTAAATCACACCTGATAATACTCTATGCGTTTTATACGACATTCACACTTGACAGAGCGGAAATCGACTTCCTGGACTGCACCTTTAATGATATTTACCTTACAGGAGGTTCACTGGCAGGCAAAGTCTCTTGTGGACAACCTTCTTATGCAAGTAGTAACCACTGAACCTAGGCTATTTGGTTTGTTCCAATGGTTTCTGGACACAGAATGATTTCCTCTCACAATCTGTGAACCTTTCAGTCTAAACCCATACCAAAGAAAAGGCAGAGGATTTTCTCATGTAAGCATAACCTTCATCTCTGTCTGAGTTCATGGTACATGCAACACTAAGTCTTGATGAAATGTAATTGAGTGAGCCGAGGAAAGATCTGAACCCGTTGGAATTACTTTTATTGCTTTTCATGAGCTGAAGTTTGGTTATTGGCAGCAACAGTTAGTGGTGTCCATTAACTCGTAGCATTGTTTTTGGTAGTTCCAGTGTCCATTTTTATTACATAGATCCAAATATGTTTTACACAAAATTGGCATGTCATCTTTTTCTCGTCCCGTCCTCTTTTTCTTGCCCCTTCTTCTTTCGATTCCCCATCCATTCCTCCTCAGCTCTTTAAAGGGGTCCACGGTTAATGGGAGGACTATATAGGCAACTATCTTGTCATGAGAATACAGTGAGGTTGTGGTGGTGGAGTGTGGTTGTGAGGGGTAGCATTTGGAAGAGTATGGGAGTGTTAGGTGTTTCTGCAAATGGTGGAAAGTTCAGTAGTCCGAGTAGAGGGCAATATAAACCTTGATAGAGATGTGTAACCATTGTCTCTCAGGTGACATCCGTAAAATGTACTGTTAACTAGGAAAAGACAAATACATTTAAGGAGATTAATTGTATGAAACGTTGATCATGGCGAGTTTTTCCTTCCCACTTGACTTTCAGCAAGAAAACCTTCATTGTTTTCTAAATCCTACGATATAAAACTCGCCTCGCAAGGTAGTGGGTCTGTATGAGCTGCTATTGACTTCTGACCTTGAAGTCTAAGAGGCCAGTGCACAAACAGTGTGTCTCATTTAGCTTTAGAGTTCACCACAAATGTTAGTATCCCACCTCTGGCTGTAGCTAGTTTCTAGTATCCCTGCCGAAGGGGGTTGAAAGAGTCACTGGGAAAACGTCTGTGATGGGTCTGTGCAGAAGTTGGGAATTCCAAGTTGCTTTAGTGAACTGCTGTGCAGCACGACTGCTTAACATTCGGTTAGTGACTACATTTGATGTGTAGTGCTCACCTTTATCACCTTGACATTGATGGAAACTGCAGTGCGCAGACACAGAATTTTTTAGATGCATTTTGTGGCCCACCTCCAAAGGGTCCACAATTCTGCATCCACGTGTGGTGCTGGTAAAAAGCAGGAGCACTTAAACTCCATGAATAAAAACACATTACTGGCTTTGTTATTGCACCGATGACTGTCAAGCCCTCGGCGTCTCCCAAAAATCCATCCATGCAATAGTTGTTAAATGCCTGAAAGACAATACAGAACTCCAGCGGTAGATTTTCCGCAGCACTTTGCGGCACAGAAGAAGCTGCTGTCCGTCAGTAATATAGGCTTTGGATTTCTCATTTGAGAATTTTTTTCATTGATATTGCCTGACTTTCATGGCTTGTTTCATGATCTATGTACTTGTGACATCTTTACACGTCATTGTTCGTCGTCTATACTTCTTCTGCCCTACTCCTGGCACCTCTATCTCAGATAATTTACCTGCCTTTTCTGAGAAGCTTCTGAGCTTCTTAGTGCATTGTGAACACCAGGTTCTTTTCAGAAGTGTTCACCTCATTTTGTCTAGTTAGTTATCTGAGAATTGGAACGTATGTTATTCATATATTTGTATGCACTAGATTTACTGGACGTTTTGTGTAGCTGTTTCTTGCTCGGTACTGGCAGTGGTTGTGTGTGGCTGCATTGTGTGACTAGAGAAAAAAAATAATATTGATGAAGGTAATTTAGTTTGCAAACTATGCTACAGTAGTGCCCTCATCCGTCCGTACTTTTAGATCTGTATTACGAGATGAGTAAACTGGAGAATGGGAGGCATCTATACAGCTTTTTTTTATTTTCCTTAATTTGTGGCCACACTGAAGAACTGTGTGTTGTTACATGAGGAAGTGGACTGTAGTTGTTAATGTTTGCAATTAGGTGATTCAGAGCCCTTAATTTTTAAACATGTTTTCTTAAGACAATTTATGTATATATAATTGCCACACCAAGGAAAGCGCTCACACAAGGCAGTTACAGTGCAAATATGATGGAGTTTAATGGCAGCATCTGAAAGAGACACGTTAGTGACAGATTCCTTACCTTAGAATATCCCCAGGCGTCAGGCTGGATCCGGAAAGTTTTTGCGTAGCAGTACCCTTGCACGTCGGTAGGCGGCGTCGTGATCGCCGGGATGACGTCGCGGGCAGTACTTAGGCGCCGCCCCTGCGCGCTGACGTCAGTTCGTCTTTTTCCGCGCCAGCAAGCGCAGATCCGGGAAGAGCAGTGCCCTGGTCATTTTTTGACCAAACTTTTTTGGTGAATTTTTCACTGTTTTTCTCCAATCGACTTCAAGGTGTCGTAGGGATGCCCGGGTTTAAACGTTGCGGCGCCTGTGCTCGGATGATGTCCATCACAGACCCGCATCGGGAGTGTCTCTTCTGCCTCGGCCGAGGCCACGACACGGAGTCTTGTTCCGACTGCCGGGCCCTCAACCCGAAAGCTTTGCGAGAGCGGTCTCGAAAGCTCCTAGAGGCCCGGCATTCGGCTCCGCGCAAGCCCCGGTCGCGTGAGAGGTCCAGGGGTCGATCGCGGAGTCCACACCGGTCGTCGGCATCGAAGTCTTCTTCGTCCGGTAAGTCCAAACACAAAAAGTCCAAAAAGCATCGTCGCTCTAGGACTTCGCCTCGCCGGTCTCGCGACTCGGCTGAGGCCCCTCCCGGCACCGTCCCCGCGGCCCCGGACATGCCTGTGGAGTCGCCCCCGCAATACCCGTCCTTCCCGGGTTCGGGGGCGGATCCGGCCCAAGTACAGGAATTCCTGTCGGCCATGGCCCGCCTCTTCGGGCCTCCAGGTCCCTCCGGTGCGCCTTCGTGCCCCGCGGGCCCTGATAGGGTTGCTCCGGCGTCGCCGACGGCTCCGGCGTCGCCCGTGCCTCCAGCCTCGATCCCGGCTCCGGCCTCGATCCCGGCTCCACAACCCCCATCGACGCCGGTCGACCTAACGACACCTCCGCAGGCGCCGATGTCTCCGGTGCCGTTCTCGGCGCCGCCTGGGGCTCCGGGCGGCGTCGTTCCCCAGTTCCTTCCGGCTCCGGACATGGACCCGGACCGACGTCGCTCGACGCCGGTTCCGGTGCCGATGAGACCTTGGGTCCCAAATGTCCCTCCTCCCCCTTATTTTGAACCAGAGGAGGACCAGGAGGACTGGGAGGGGTCTGATGACCCTCTGGCACAACAGTGTCAGTATGATGAGGACTGGACAGAGGGTCTAGGGGATGCCAGTGGTCTAGATACTTCCCCTGACACTGGCATGCTGTCTCCTCCCGTGGCTACGGAGGAGGGAGCCAATTTTGCAACGGTGTTGCGTAGGGGCGGCTGGAGCCTTACATCTCCAACTCCCTACTGTGGCGGTCAAGACTAATCTCTTGACAGAGGTGCTTCAGCCGGCAGCCTCCTCTACGGAGACTGTGCTGCCGTTTAACGACGCCCTCACTGACGTTCTTTTGGGCGCCTGGTCCAAGCCCAACACAGGGGCTCCTGTGGATAGGAACGTGTCCCGACGCCATCGCCCAGCTCCGGGCGACCCCTGTTTCTCTCTGTCCACCCCACTCCTGAGAGCTTGGTTGTCCAAGCCTCCGCTTCCCAAACCGCCTTCCCTACCGCCCCTCCGGATAGGGAATCCAAACGCCTGGATCAATTTGGGAAGAAGGGTTTTTCTTCCTCCAGTGCTGGCTTGCGGTCCATCAACACCGCTTATCTTTTGGGCCGATATACCCACTCCTTGTGGGATTCGGTGGCGAATGTTTTGCCCCAGTGTTCTGAGGAGGTCCAGACACTGCTTTCCCGCGCCATTGCGGAAGGAAGGGATGCGGCCAAATACACGATACGATGTGGCCTTGATACCGCCGACTCGCTGGGCAGGTCTATTGCAACGACGGTGGCGCTGCGACGCCACGCCTGGCTCAGAACCACTGGTTTTTCAGGGGATGTCCAGAATACTCTCATGGACATGCCCTTTGATGGAGTCGGTCTTTTTGGGTCCAAAGCAGACCATGCGTTGGAGCGCTTTAAGGACTCACGGGCTACTGCCAAGTCCCTGGGCCTTTATGCTACACGCCCTCCGCTGACTTCTGCTTTTCGCCCCTATCGTTGCCACGGTAGGGGCGCCCCTTCACGTCAGCAGCCCAGCCACCGGCCCGCGCAGCAGGCGTCTTCGCGTGGCCGAGGACGTGGATTCCGCCGTGGCGGATCGGGCAACCAGCGTGCGGGTCAGGCCACCACCTCCAACCTGTCCGTGGCCTCCAAACCCTCCTAGTCCCTCCTTTCAGGTGCACAGCACGCCAGTAGGGGGCAGGGTCCGCCATCACCTTCCCCACTGGCGTACCATCACCTCGGACAGGTGGGTCTTGGACATTGTCCGAAGGGCTACTCCCTCCCCTTCGAGTCCACCCCCAGCCATGCCACCTCAATTCCACCGCATGTCAGGGGATCACTTGGTACTTCTGCAGAAGGAAGTCACGGCCCTCTTGGCCAAGAGGGCCATCGAGCATGTTCCGACCCCAGAAGTAGGGCGTGGTTGCTACTCCCACTACTTCCTGGTGCCCAAAAAGGACAAGGAGGACATGCGTCCTATCTTGGACCTCCGGAACGTCAATCGCTTCCTCCGGAAGGAGAAGTTCAAGATGCTCACCCTAGCTCAGGTCTTGACTGCCCTCGACCCTGGAGACTGGTTGGTAGCGTTGGACTTGCAGGACGCATATTTCCACATCCCCGTCCTGCCGGCCCACCGGCGTTACCTTCGGTTCACAGTAGGCCCCGAGCATTTTCAGTTCACCGTGCTCCCCTTTGGCCTTACCAGTGCCCCTCGGGTGTTCACGAAAGTGATGGCGGTGGTCGCAGCTCATCTGCGCCGGGCAGGGGTTTCAGTCTTCCCCTACCTCGACGACTGGCTGCTGAAGGCGGGCTCGTCCCAGGCAGTCGTCTCCCACCTCCAGACTACGGCCGAACTCCTGCACTCGCTGGGGTTCTCCATCAATGTGCCGAAGTCGCATCTGATTCCTTCTCCACAGCTCCTTTTCATCGGAGCAGTTCTGGACACGACGCAGTTTCGGGCCTATCCTCCCGAACGGCGAGTCCGGGATATTCAGGCTATGATTCCGATCTTTCAGCCTTTATCCTGGGTTTCGGTACGGATGACCCTGAGGCTGCTGGGCCTCATGGCCTCCTGCATCCTGCTGGTCAATCATGCCAGATGGCATATGCGGGCTCTGCAGTGGGACCTGAAGTTCCAGTGGGCGCAGCACCAGGGCAACCTGTCCGATCACGTCCAGATCTCGGAGGGGACTGCAATACAGTTGCAGTGGTGGCTCTCGAACCGGCAATGGGTCATGGGCAGATCCCTCTCCCTTCCCCAGCCAGAGCACACAGTTGTGACGGACGCGTCCCTTCTGGGATGGGGCGGTCACATGGGAGAGGCGGAGATCAGAGGCCTCTGGTCTCCGGCGGAGTCCCGGCTCCATATCAACCTTCTGGAGCTCCGGGCGATCCGACTTGCACTCAAGGCATTCCTTCCCTCTGTCAAAGGGAAGGTAGTGCAGGTGTTCACAGACAACACCACCGCCATGTGGTACTGCAACAAACAAGGCGGGGTGGGGTCGTGGACCCTTTGTCAGGAGGCTCTGCGCCTCTGGACATGGCTGGAACATCAGGGCATGTTCCTGATGGTTCAACACCTGGCAGGTTCCCTAAACGCCAGGGCGGACGAACTCAGCCGCGGGTGCATGATGGATCACGAATGGCGTCTTCACTCGGAAGTGGCGCAAGGACTCTTTCTACAGTGGGGAGAGCCTTGGTTAGATCTATTCGCCACCGAAGAGAACGCGCAATGTCATCAGTTCTGCGCGTTGGAATTTCCAAGGCGGCACTCGCTCGGCGACGCTTTTCGTCACGAGTGGAGTTGCGGTCTATTGTACGCCTTTCCGCCTATACCACTTCTGCCCAGAGTGTTGAAGATGATTCGGCACGACCGGGCCCAAGTCATTCTTGTGGCTCCGGACTGGGCTCGAAGAGTTTGGTATCCCGAGCTACTCAATATGAGCGTAGATCCCCCGATCCGTCTGCCTCTTCGGGAGGATCTTCTGTCGCAGCAGCAGGGGACGGTCCTCCACCCGAACCTGTCCAGTCTACACCTGCTTGCGTGGAGATTGAGCGGCGGCAGTTGATTTCTTTCGACTTGCCTCCCGAAGTTTGTGATGTGATTCTGGCAGCCAGGCGTCCCTCCACTAAGGTGGTATACGCCTGCAGGTGGAACAAATTTGTGGCATGGTGCACAGCAAAGGCTGTGAATCCCCTTTCTGCCCCTCTTTCTGAGGTCCTTCTGTTCCTTCTCTCTCTGGCCCAACAGGGTTCTGCCCTGGGTACCATCAAGGGTTATCTTTGTGCTATCTCGGCCTTCCTCAGGCTCCCTGATCAGCCCTCCCTTTTCAAGTCCCCTGTTGTTAACAGGTTCTTAAAAGGCATTACTCACCTCTTCCCTCCTGTTCCGTTTGTGATGCCTCAGTGGGACTTGAACTTGGTTCTTACCTTTTTAATGTGCGCTCCCTTTGAGCCTCTACATAACTGTCCTCTTCGTCTTCTGGCTCTGAAGACAGCCTTTCTGGTGGCCATCACCTCCGCTCGGCGGAGTGAGTGAGCTCCAGGCTCTATCTTGCAAACCTCCCTTTCTGTCTGTTCATCCAGACAAGGTTGTTCTTCGGACGCGTCCGTCCTTCTTGCCAAAGGTGGTTACTGCTTTCCACATTGGGCAGACCATCACTTTGCCCACCTTCTTTCCGCCTCCGCATCCTTCCAGAGAGGAAGAGAGGCTCCACCGTCTGGACCCAAAACGTGCGCTCTCCTTCTATATTGACCCCACAAAACACTTCCGGGTGGATGACCAGCTCTTTGTTGGCTACGTGGGCGCCAAAAGGTCGGGCGGTGCACAAGAGAACCATCTCCCGCTGGGTTACCTTGTGCATCAAGACCTGCTATTCTTTGGCTAAGAAGGAGCCTCCTGTTGGGCTGCGTGCCCATTCCACCAGGGCAACGGCTGCTACCACGGCCTTGGGCCGCGGTGTTCCGCTGCCGGTTATCTGTCAGGCAGCTACGTGGGCCTCGCTGCACACGTTTACAAAGCATTACTGCCTTGACAGTCCGGTCCGGAGGGACGGCTTCTTTGGCCGTTCTGTCCTCCAGGACTTCCTTGTCTGATCTTTGTTCGCAGACCCACCACCGGGGTTGGTATTGCTGGGGTATCTATTCTAAGGTAAGGAATCTGTCACTAACGTGTCTCTTTCAGATGCACAAGTTACTAACTTGTGTAACGATATATCTGTAAGAGACAGTAGTTAGTGACAGATTCCTACCGCCCACCCATCCTCCCCGTTCTGCGAACTGATTTCTAGGGTTAAGGACATCCCTTTCAGGGCCCTAGTATTTTTCAGACACCTATGTCAGCTTCTTGCATGGCTCTGCGTTCCTGGCGCGGAAAGTCGTGTACAGAACTGACGTCAGCGCGCAGGGCGGCGCCTAAGTTCTGCCCGCGACGTCATCCCGGCGATCACGACGCCGACGACGGATGCGGAGCCGCACGACGCCGCCTACCGACGCGCAAGGGTACTGCTACGCAAAAACTTTCCGGATCCAGCCTGACGCCTGGGGATATTCTAAGGTAAGGAATCTGTCACTAACTACTGTCTCTTACAGATATATCGTTACACAAGTTAGTAACTTGTGCATTAATTCATGACGCGTTTTGACTTAACTTGGCCTTCATCACAGGGCCAAAAAGCATCATGAGTTTATACTGCCTTTATAAAAAAGAGTGCACTACTTACAGGAGCGTGGCACTAGGACCCAGGACAACGTGGACCTGCTCTCTCCCTTTTTCTTGCGATTCTTTGGCCCTGGGGCAAGCAGAGGAGGTCACTGGTTACAATCCCTGGTCTTGCAAGCGCGAGGCAGGGGACCGGAAACAGGGAGTTGAGGGTGCAGACGCCACGTCACTTCCGATCACAATATCGGAGGGGGGCTATTTATTTCCTCTCCGATCTGGCAACTTCCTTTTTTGTTGGGCCATCATAACATCGGGACCGAGTCTGTGGCGGATGCTCGTGGATGTCAAAACAATCTCCCACCCTCCCAGTTCCATAAGGTGGTGGAGTGGAGGCAACAGAAATTTATCAACGGTATAGATGGACTTTCCATAGAATACTTCTTAGGACAGCACTGAGGAGATGGGCAGCAATCCTTATTCTGCAAAGGAAGGTCACACAGGGGTGAAGGGGGGGGGGGTGTAGGTAACAGTATAGCAACGTTGCCTATTGGTCTAGCTCCTGGTCTCGCATCCTGTGGCCCCTGTGGCAGCATGGTGTTGGAGGGGCGGGGCCAGAAGCATGTCGTCAATTGTATGGAGGATTGGGACTGCCCCTCAGGGATACAGGTAATTTCACCTGTATGGTCCGAGTAGATTAAGGGAAGCAAGTCCTTAATGCTGTGGCATTCTCCTGTGATCGACTCATATGCAACGATTGTAAATATGATTCTTGTTATTAATTTTACAGCTGTCCTCATAGATAGGATATTTGCAAATTCTTTGTATTTTTGTGTAAGTTACACAATGCAATCCTTTAATGTTGTGTGACAGTAGAACAGTTTTGTTAACTTAAGAGCGGTGTGCTTATTGTTTGATGTGAATAAACCTGTCCATTCACCCAAGCGAAATCTTTGAGTATGTCTTGTCATTGAGTCGGTTGAGTTCTGGAGGTGGCGAGGTCCTGTCTGGGGGTCTCCGGGTCCCAATAAGTATATGTTGGCCGGCGTGCTCCTACAACAGATGCTCCACCTCCCCTCCTCAGTTGCCGCGTGGTCTGGGCTCACTGGGCGAGGGATGTTGTCTTGCCTGATTCGAAGTTATTTTGCTGGCTTCGCCAGAGAATAGTACCGCTTTACCAGGTTCCGTTTGTTATTTTTAAGTGTTTACTTTACCTGCAGATGCAGGAAAAAAGGCTCCAACAAAACACTGCTGTCTCTGAGGAACACGCATACAGACAAGCTGCCAAAGGTGAGCACCTCAAGGTTGCAGCTTACTTATTTGCAGTCCAGAGTGGCTTGCACTTCAGAGGCCAGAGCTCAAGCAAGCCCAGAGCACCCAAAGACCGTCTCCTCCTCCTCGTGCAGATCACAGATTCAGGCTCACACACCTCACAGTCTGAGATAAAATAAAACAGACCATTTGAAGCACTGTACTCTATTTTAGCTAAGACGTTTTCTTTCTTGCACTCATTACTACACTAGGGCTTTCAAATAGGAATTTATGTCTGCCATTACAAATAAATGTTACTGCTTTTGTTGTACTGTACCTTGTTTGCTGCTCATGCTTACAATGTATTGCATACACGATGAGGGTTACCTTGTGTTTTAGGTTGGTGAGATTTGCAGCATATGTTGTGAGTTGGTTAGTTGGGTGGCAGAGTCTGTCAAAGGTATGTGGTTTTACTGAGTATGTTAGGGTTGCAGTGTGTGCCAGGTGTCACGGCTGAAGTCAGTGGGTTGCGAGAGTGTCAGATGTCAGCACGGTTTACAAAGTATATTAGGTCTGCATGGTTTGCAATGTTTGCTAGGAGTCAGTGAGTTTGCAGAGGCTGCCCTGAGGACATGCACCACCAAGAAAACAGGAACCCAGTCTGCAGCACCAACAAAACATAGCCATCTTTGTCCCCAGCCGGTCCTGCCCCTGCTGTTGCTTGATTTATCTTTTTATTAGCAATTTTGCAGAGATTAACTGCAATAGCATCAAAACACTATGGGTCTGATTCACATTGGCCTCCACAGTCGTGGCTGAGGCCTCGCAGTCACTGTGGGGGTCCTGCACTAATGCCGGGACCTTCGCAATGGGAAACTGCTGTACTGGGGTCCTGCCATGAGTGCAGGACCCTAGCCATGACTGCGAGGCCTCCGCCGCGACTGCCGAGGCTGTTAGTGAATTAGGCCTTATACTGTTTCTGTATCACTTCAATGTCCGAACACCATTATCTGACTCGAACATGTGGTATAGTAACAGTTGTGTTGCACTGGTGACTCAGGGGGCAAATGTGCCCACTCCAAAGATCTGTGTTTGCCTTCCATTGTCTCATGTTCGATTATACATTGGTTCATATAGCCTATTATCCCCCTATGGTCGATCAGATGAGTACCATTGAGCTGACGAGGTATTACCATTCAATACCACAAACAGACTCTGTGGTTTGAACTTGCCCTCTACTAATGTGTGTGTTATGTTTGTTGGTAACAAAAAATAAAAATTCTCAAAAACGTTCAACTACAAGCAGTAGTGCTGTGTTCCTGTAAGCAGGCAGAGCACAACAAAAAGCAGGATCGCATGAATAGCACTGCTATACAAATGTCCAATCCACTTGGCGACACCACTGGCTTGGAACCCCTATCGTATGGCCATGCAATTCTAGAATGACTGCTGACGGGGCACCACTGGCTCTGTAACTTCAAGAGACCGAGCAGCTCTGAGCTGCCCACTGGCAGCAGGCATGGTGACCAGCTGGCAACCCACACCCCTCCATTAAAGTTGGCCTCATTTCTGATATTGTGGAGAGTGTTATCTTTAAAAACGAATTGCAGTCTACTTGAAAGATCCACTCTCTCAGAAACCTTTGAAGAAAACATTGGAAATGACCCAGAATTGCATGATTCTTGTGTCCTGGTTCTTTTTGGAGAAGAAATATATGGTGGCAGGGCAGTAGTTTTAGAAGACTATGTGGTGGGGTACAGAATGAAGTAAGATGAGAGAAAGTGCTGACAGGAGAAGGGTTAAATAGAAAAAAGATGGACTGGAGTGGAGGATGGGACAAGTGTGAAAGGGAGAAGGACGGGGAGGAGAAAGGTTGACGAGAGACGGATGAGGGAAGATCAATATTTGAGGGGGGAAAACGGCTGCAAGTATGCTTAATTTATTAAACAAAATAGCACTTAGCACAGGGGCCCAAAGTTTTTATTAGCAGCGAGCTGTGCACTGCCAAATGCCAGGGTTAACAATATCTGGACTGATTAAGTCTGAAGGAGACAGGTTCTGAGGCTGTATATTGAAAGTTCGTTTGACAATTATGGAGGACTCCAAGGTTAGGGTAAAGTGAGAAAAGTAATTGTAATGATTGTTCTCTATAAAAAAATCAAGACAACACGTTTTTCACAACTTATAAAAACTCATGTTGCTTCATGACTTCAATGTCACAAATTAAATTTGTTTTTTTGGTGGGTGGAAGGGATCCAATGTACAAGGTTTGTTTGCAACCTCTAAATTACGGCCTCAGAACCCGGTCTCCTTTATTTCATTTAGGTAGTTCTTGGAACGGGTGCTACACTCTCTGAGGCTTTGCAGTTGGTCCAATATGGGTTCCCTTCCATTCTTTTGTTTTGATTATATGATTCCGCCTTGTGCCTCCTCCTTCTGACACCCTTCAGATCCTGTCAATTTAACTCACTCTTGCAAGTCCTTGTTTATTCCTGCTTTCTCCTTTTGTAACTATTTTCGTATCTTTTGCTCGCTCTCCATTTTCTGCCTTGGTGTCTCTTGCTTTAAGTCAAAGTCTGGTGATGAATAATAAGTCCCTGTCACAGAAACTTGGTGATGGTGCCCACCACAGGCACATATTAAACACTGGTTGTGTATGGGTAAGGCCTGAAGAGAGAATATGGTGGTAATTGTGAAGAGAGATGAATAAGGGACAGGAAATGTTGTGTGAGTGTAGGATGCAGGGCAGAGGAGGAACTACTGAGTGTTGTAGGATACAGGTGCTGTTGTACTATGTGCTTGATGGATGTGGAAGATGCCAAAAGCGAGGAATGGAAGGGGGAATGTTTGGTGAAAATTACATATTCCTTCATAATTTCTCTTATGAATGAACAGTAGCTTTCTATCTTGCTTATGTTCACACTCCAATATGGACGGGCAAGAGACTAAGAGAGAGACCCAAAGATAGATGAGACACTGAGAGACCGAGGGAGAAAGACTCATAGAAAGAGTGAGAGAGAGAGAGAGGGACAGACAGAAGCAGAGAGACCGAGACCTTGTGATACCAAGACTGATACTGAGTGGAAGTAGCCCAGTTTAGCTTCAAGGTAATAGCGTAGAATGTCAATGCACAAGGACTGTGGTTGTTGGCTGTGGCTGTCCTAAATTATAATGTTGCTAACATGTATAATTTTTTAAGTGACATAACGGGACCTCAAATCACTGCCAAACACTGCAAGAGAAACAGAAAAGAGGGAGGAGAAGAGAGGAAATGAGGAGAAACATTAAAGGGAATGAGAAGGGAGATTTGCAGGTGGAGTGGTCTTCCCTAATACAGAAGAAACAGGGGCTCATAGATACACTGCCCTAGGCCTCTAACTACTAACAAGACGGGAGGGAGGGAAAAAGAGCAATAAAGTGGAGCAGGAAAGTGCAGATATATGTGTGCGAGGTGGCAGATTTAGAGCTTAGTGCCCTGTGCACCAGGGCAGGCAGTGAGAGTCGCTAAGAGCCTGGAGACTGTCCATCTTGTCCTGAGTGTCAACAGCGTTAGAAACGTCAGGTTCGAGGAGGTCATAGGCAGAAGGAAAGGTTAGCAGAAGGATGGTCCTTGAAAAAGAAAATGTCAGATATTTTCACAAAAGATGTTACTGTTTTAAATTCTGCTCCTTCTAATGTTCATTGTTACTGTGCATTACCAAAGATTGCAGCGTCCGCATCCAGTGTGCTAATAGGGCTTGAACATTAGGCCTCTGCCCATGACAGCTAGTGGATTGTCTAGTGTACTGATATACTATCTTGCAAATATTGCAAAAGCATTGTGTGCTTGGAAATTGTGTGGAAGAGCAATTGCTAAACAAATACCTGATTATGCAGAGTCTCATTTAAAAGGACCCAGTGTGTTTTAGAATATCTAATTTGCCATTGATTGTCCTAGAAAATAGAACACAGCATTCTACATCCGCCCAGGTCTACGGCCCCAATGAGCATTAAAATGCAACATTTAACGTGTTAAATTGCTGTCCCCGATGAGTAATTTTGACATGGGCTCTGAAGATCACTCCGCCCCCTACAATTCAAAGTCTGGGTCTAGTTGCGCCCTTGCTCACGGGCTACTCTTTGGAGAAGTCTGATCTAGATACACTGAGGTGTTAATGCAGAATTGTTGGAGGAAAGTGTTGTAAAAAGATACAAATTGTGCTGTATTAGCATAAGGATCGTTTTAAATGTACATGTTTGGGTTGTTGCACTCTCCTGAAGATAGCTCGCTTTATGCGCCCAGCTGCTCCCAAATAGCCGTCGTGCTGAACAGGCACTTATTTCCGTGTGTCCTTGATAAAATTAATGAAAGCATCTGTAGACGCGGCGGCAGCTGCACGGCCGTATGGAAGCCAACTTCTGCTTAGCATTGTGATAAAAAGAAATATTTTTTTCTGCTCGCTGCGAAGGCTGGCTCGTCTCGGGCACACAGAGCCGCACCTGCCACCCTGGCTGAGAGCGCCGAGCTGGGTTTGATTGCGCACTCGCCTTGTGTTTATTGGGAAATCCAGGGGTGATGCCATCCGATCAGGCCCAACTGGCGCCCCGCAGAGTCCCGCATAAGTTGCTTACCGCTGTTGTCTCAGCGTGGGTCCTGCTTCAGAAGTGCGGCGGAGGGGGTTGGGCCTTAGCTGTTGCCGGCTGCCGAACCGCACAGAAGTACGTGGAAACTGGGGCGATTGATGCTTGTAATCAGTGCATGCTCAAAGGGCCATGCACGTGCACATTTAGGGTAATTACCCCCCTGCCAGGTGAGGCCCTGAGGCTCTACATGTATAGAAAGTGCTGGAGGTGGCGGATGTGTGGTGAGGAGGGCGGCGCGCGCCATCTGCTCCGTTCCCATTTTCTCATTATTTCTTCTGTCCCCTAAGCCCGCACTGAGTTAAGCTGAAGCAGTCAGTCTCTTTGCTCTTTCCATATTCCCATCAGCCCCCCGAGCTGCGTTTAAACAGAGCATGTTAGCGGGACAAGTGAGGTAACAGCATCTTTTTTTGGAAGCCGAGGCAGGTGGGCTGAAGAGCACCGCGGTCAGCGTTCCAGATGCTTTGTGAGTGTGGAAAGTGCAGGCGTTGTAGTTCACATTTAGTCAGCAGTTGGCCTCGCATACATTTTCCTGGTGCCTAATTATTTCCCAAGCTGGCCCCTCTTTCGAAGAATCCAAAATACACACAGCCAACAAAATGAAGAGCAGAAACCCGTGGGACCGCGAGCTTTACCGACGTAGCTCGTTTAAAGATGGCGTAAGCTGGCGTGTGTGTCGCAGCAGGGCTAAATTATTATCAGTGCTTCATGAAAATCAAACTGAGATAAAATGGTAGATTTGAATACTTTCCCTTGCTGCTCCATCAGTAAATGCAATATGTAAGCGGGACTGTTTCGTTGTCAAACGTTTACTGCTGTTCAATGTACCTTTACATTTGTTTACAATCACTAGTGTTATCACTGAAGTCTAGTAGGGCTTGAAGTTGAGGGAAGTGAGCTCGTTTAAGCAAGGATCATGGGGTTGTTGTATTTTGCAATGGTAGAACCCTAAAACCTGCCCCCATGGTGATTTGACTAGATTGGAGTGAGGGTCAAAAACAATGATACGTATTTGGAAGAATGACGCATGAATAATAGGCCCAAGAGGCCGTGGAAGCTTACTGGAGTACTTTGGTTCCTCTACTGACAGTATCCAGTCCTCTCCAGCGAGGCTTAGGTATCACAAAAAGGTCTGTCACGAATGCCTGAAGATGCGTAGTGCATGTTTAGTAATGGACAAGCTTGGTTAAATGGCTCTTTGCACCCCCAGGAATGTCTCTCTGAACCAGGCCATCCGATTTAAGGCAACCCTTTTGGAAACGGATGTAGGTGCCAGCAGTAGCTGGTCAAACAATAGCAAGGCGTATTTAAAATAATGGTAACCTCTGCTGCAAGGTGTTCACCTGTAGCGATCCTTTCGTTATCGGGTAAGCACGTTTCCACTTGAGATGAATCCTGTGGTGCTCTGAGTGGAAAGAGGTAAGTGCAGGTGATCACAGTTTGGGGTTAATGAGGAGTGCAGCTGGAGTCTCTTCAACACTGGAACGCTGCGACTGATGGCATTGGCACAGCTTTGGCGTCACTGTTATTTATTTAATGGTGCACTCTGCTTAAGATGTAAGTGATTAGATCCGGAATTAAGGCACAAGAGAAGAGCACTTGACCGCATTTCTGGTGGGCCGACATGTCAAGTCAAGCAGAAGAGTGGGTTTGTTTGAGCGGAGGATGTTTTGAACAAAACCAAGATTGATGTAAGTTTCCTAGGTAGTGGGCCGCAAAACACCTGCTTTCAACTCGTTTCAGTGATAGAGTTGTGATCGAGGACATTGGGAGCAGGCAAATAAAGATAGCAGGATACTTAGGAGCTAGAGGAGCATGCCGAACTCTGAAACTAACAAGAGTTGTTACGTGGTGAGAGAATCTGGAAGAAAAGTGATGACCTGAGTCGTAGCTTCGGGGGGAGGGGGTGGGTGTTTGGGGTGTTACACTCCCCCCCCCGTTAAATGTATTTTCTGAAATATAGTTGGGTAGAGGTGCTTTCAGTCGGGTATTCTGAGATGTCAGTAGGATTTCACCAAGGATTTGTACATACACAGACAAAACCACACACACACTCTTCCCTCTTTGTTTTAAAAGTCCTCAGAATATTGGTAATATTACAAAATATTGTGTGTTCTCTCTTAGTAGCCCACCAATCCGCATTCCTCTCCCTTTCCACTGCCTCTTAGGTTCCTCTCATGGCCCCCTGCTTGTCCTATAATGTATCATCTAGGTGGGCTGTTACCTGTTTGTTCACTTGCTACCTACTCTTCCCCTAGCACCCTCATTTACTTTTTGCTTCCGGTTCCTCTCATGTTTCCTTTTTTTGTAAGTGTTTTTATATTGTCTCTGTACGTATACGTCAGCTTTCCTCTTTGTACAGCGCTCTGATACCCGGTTGGGTCTTGTTCGCGCTTTATAAAACTTTTAAAATAAATAATTATATGCCAGCCTGACTGTCAGAAGATCTGCAGCTCGCACCTCCCCCCCCCCTCCCTCCCCTAATCTTATTGACCAAGCTACGCCCCTGGTGATGACCCGCAGAGGCCAGCATGTGTTGTAGCATCGGGCCACAGGTGAGAAGTATCACTGCCCTGCAGATATGCACTAATACTACCCTGCTGGGTTACAGGGGGGGCAGTTTACCTTCCTTGTGTTAGGGCTCTTCGCACCCTCACAGCGCCATTGCACAGGAGGAGCCCCTGTAGAAGGGACCTTCTATCTCTGCCAATGAATATTGCAGATGTAAAAAGTGACCATACCTATAACAGAGCAGCTAAACCTGTATCTGGATCCTGAGTCAAAAGCACTAATGAATCATCCCACATTACATTCTTTACAACATTGATGCGTTGTGTACATGAAGAAACCATTCTTTGTTTTGTTTTTTTCATTGTTGCAGACTTGTTTTGTAATGTTTTAGACAGGACTCTAAATGCAACCCAGACCTATAGACTTTGCCAATGCTTGTTTACAATAGAAGGGTTGATCTGGGCATGAAATGTCATTACGGTTTATGGCCATTGATATTGCATGACTACTGAGTTTGTTCAACTGTTGGTTGTTTGCGTGATTCTTAGTTGTAGACTGGACTAATGGATGTCTAAGTTAAACAGGAAATAGGGTAGTCAAATATGTCTGCAAATCTTTTATTAAATGCATGCAAATGAGAGAATATTAATGCATTTCGGAAAGGGTGATTTGAATGTCCATACTTTAAAGCTGCAAATACGGGTGTGCCATTGTTCAGCAACGTAAAGGTGCTGCTTATTTTGCTGCTTATAAATGTTTGTGTGTGCGTGAAGTTTAGGCAGTTTATGCATTTTAAATGCCTCTGGTACAATCCCAAACTCGCCAAATTGTTAAACCATTTCAGTTTTTCCCTGGCTGGTCTTGTAGTTTTGTCAAAAAGCATATTTTAATTGGTCTGAAACCCCATTGTCCTGCGTTATACTATTGGTTGGAAGACTAGTATAGTGTCTATAGAGGTCTAAGAGGTTGATACAGTAGTTTCCACCACCCTTATGAATTTTTGGCTGGTAGGCCGTACATAAAGTACATAGCCTCTGTACACGACTAGTGCACCTTTCTTGATGAAGTAGCCGTTCACGTGATCTTTTTTCGAGTTCAGAATATGTACCTTTTAAAAATAGCACTCCCTATCTTGATGTTGCTAATACTGTATGCTGTACCAGTTACAGCAGTAGTCTACTATATGGTCTATTGCCTAACCTGAGATTCCATTCCTGATAAATTCGTTAAATGTTTGCTTGTTTTTTATTTAAAAGTTCAGTTTAACAATTTAGTCTGTGTATGGTGTTCTTAAAATGAAGAGATGTGGGATTGCTAGAAGTCTGACTGAAGCTAGACATACAAATGGAGGCAGGAGACGGGAAGGGTATGAATTGAAGGCATAGTACACCTTGCATGTCCTACAATAGAAAGAGACCACCTCATGAAGACTTACAGAGGGTGTGTTATGATCCTGAGAATAAGGTCTTCGCTGACATTCAGATTGGAGCCTGGACATATAATGTGTCTTGTTCCTAGAGTGTCACCACTGGCATCTTCAGTTGGCTTGGTGAGCTTGTTTGCTATTCTTTGTCTGGGTGTCAGCTTTATTGTGCTTAAAGCAGGGGCGTAGCTTGGTCAATAAGATTGTTGGGGGGAGCTTCAGATTTCCCAACAATCATGCTGGAACATAGGGGGGTCTATTTACCAAATTCTCACGCAGCAGCCAAAAATGCTGCCCTGCATGAGAAGAGGAGAGCGCTATATTTATAGAGATATGGCACTCTCCTGTTCTCTCCCTCAGATAGCCCTGCACCACGAACACACCTTTGCACCATAGTGCAAGGGTGTCTGCGTGAGTCTAGCATAGGTTTTGTACTGGAACGAGGCCCTTCCAATACAAAATACTATGCTTCGACTAGCTTTAAAACTTTTTCCACTTTGTATATGTGCTGTACAGTGCAGCACACATGCAAAGCTAGAAAAGAAAGGAGAAATAAGTGTGTCTCCTTGATAGTGGCGATTTGAAACCGGTGTTATTTTTTTATGCAAAACTCTTTCTAATTTTTTTTTTGTAATTAGGGTTTTACGTCAAAAACCATGAGTGGTTGCATGGGAACACCCATGTACCACCCATGGAACGCCTGCTTGGAGCTAAGTAAGCTCTATGCACTGCATTGTATTACTTTCAAGTGAATTTCCAGTGCAAAACAAGTTTTGCGCTGGAAATAAATTGGGGGGGGGGGGGGAAAGATTTTCGTCACTTTTGTGATGCAAACAGCACAAAATCTTATTAATTATACCCTATAATGTTAAATATTAACATATGATAAGCAGGGGCACGAGAATGGCTTAAGGGGCAGTGGAAAGGGACAGTAATGTGGAATGGTAGGGGTACTATGTAAGAAAACACATTATTTTGTGAAATAACCAACATTTTTTTCCTTCTTTTTCCAAGCGGAGAGAGGGAGATTGTGTGTTTTGTTTTTAGTCTGTGTGTGTAAAAATTCCTGGTGAAATCGGACTGACACCTCACCATACCCGACAGAAAGCACCTGTAACCAACTATCACAAAATACATTTATTAGGGGAGTGTAAAAACAAACACCCCCCTGAAGCCAAGCCCCTGCTTAAAGCGTGTTTTGCTGGAGCTAGACTATCCACATAGATGCTTGGAGAGCAGAGCATTTTACTTGAGAAGTGTTCTGTACCACTGGTAATTACAGTTGCTGCAGATACACGGGACATATACTGGGCAGGTCCTATGCTAAGGGCATCAAGCTGAAGATGGACATCATTGAGGAAGCCCCTTTTTCGAGCAGCACCTTTCACTGTGGGTGCCACTCACACACACTGTGGGTGCCACTCACACGTTTGGCACATTTCACTTACAGTGAATTAAGAGGCTACAAGGACTGCTGCTCCATTGGTCTTGGAACCTCATTTTCCAGTTTTGTTTTAATAGTCTTTCTTGGAGGCTTAGTGCCTAACATGTTTGACACTCGTGTAATCACAGTTTTTGCACTCACACTTCCAGAACTTCTGTTTGTTAATGGGAACTTTGTCGGTGTATGCTGGAACTAGGGTTGTTAGTGCCTAAAAACAGTGCTCTTCACTTGGAGCAATATTTTACAATTCTGTGTTGCAGTTTAAACAGAACTAAAGAATTCGAAGAGACAGACTGGGTCTACCAGGCCTATGCAGTCACCCCACATAATCTCCAGCTTTAGACTTGCTTTATTGCTCTCCTGCGTGCAGACCAGGTCTTGGGATTGTTTTTGCTCCCACAGTGTATCTTCGGGGGCTGCTTCATGTTTCACCAGCCTTTCCACATATTTTTTTGTTATTCCTCCCTCTGGTCACTTATGACCACTTGTTATGCAAATAATTTTAACCCAAAAGAGATTGCCTCTTGCACTCTTATGTTTAGCAACTTGGTTATACCAATCCTGGTCTCCTCTCTCTCCTTTTTTTTTTAGGTCGAAACTTGCCAGACAGCAGAGCTTTCTGGTTGCTAACGACTTATTGGGGACATGTCGATAGCTGCCCTGGAAAGCAACTATGACCATTTCTTTCCATTGAGTTTTTGTTTTGTCACTCTTTTTTGTTGCTTTCTATTAGTTGGTTTTATTAGGTCGAGCCTGGGTAGCGCATGCGCTGCCGCAAGGCATGCAGTAGTGGAGTATGGACTTGACGCCCGGCCCGCTCTCCGCCCATATTTTTAATTGGCTTGTGTCATTGTCTTTCCTAAATGCGGTCTTGCGTTTCATTATCTGATAGAGACTACTAGCCGCAGATTCCTTAATGTAGAATTATCCCCAGGCGTGAGACTGGATCCGGAATTTTTTTTGCCACAGCATCCCCGCGCGCCGGGGGGAGGGGCACCACACGACTCCGCCCTGACGCTGTCCGCGGACGTGACGTCAGCGAGGTCACATAAGTCCCACCCCGGCGCGCTGACGTCAGTTTCCTTTTCCGCGTGCAACGCGGATCCGGAGTGAGTTCCCATGACCTGTTTTCAGGCCTCTTTTAACGCCTTTGCGTTGGGAACAGTGTGCTATGCCTTCGGGTTTCAAGACGTGTGCTTCTTGTACGCGTCAGATGTCGGCGACGGACCCTCACCCTATTTGTATGTGGTTTTGGGCGAGCACCATGATTCTACGGACTGCGACGCTTGTCAGCATCTCAAGCCGAAGTCCCGGCGGGAGCGCCGGATGAAGTTGCTTTCGGCCCGCTTGTCCAGATCGGTCTCGTCACCGCGTCCGTCCCCTACCTCGGAAGGGTCCAGAAGCCGCCGATTCCGGTTGCGGCATCGTCCTTCACCGAGGCCCCACGGGCGTCGCTTGCCCGCCGGTAAGTCTTGCAGCTTGTCACCGAGGCCCTGTCCTCATTCTGCTGAGGGCGCGGGTTCCTCTCGGGATGTGCACCCTCGTCCGTCGCCACCCTATCCGCCGTTTCCCGGCATTGGGGCGACAAGGGCCCAAATGAAGGCCTACGCTACGGCTCTGCAGGCTTCTTTGGGCCCCCCTCCTCTTCCTGAGATGTCCGCGGATCCCTCGCCATGCGCAGGGCCTTCCGCGGACTCGCCAGCGGATTTGCCCCCGGCGCCGACGCGTTCGGCTTCAGGTTTTGGAGGTGTGGTGTCGTCGAGGTGCGGCCCTACGGGGTTCCCCTCTTCAGCCCACGGCGTCCCTGCCTCGCCGCAAAACCCCGCGGGGTTCTCTGTGGTGTTGCAGGAGATCGCCGGGACTCATGGCTCGTCCCCGAGTCCCCCTCGGTCCTCTGGGCAGGCAGATGTCTTACCGGAGGCCGAGCCGACGCCTTTCCGGCACCGACGCCTTTCCTCCCCGGCCCTGGCGGCGCCACGGGTGGAGGCCGGGACCCGGGGCGCCTCCCCGAGTCCCTCTCGGACCTCTGCGCAGGCGGCTGCCTTGTCGGAGGTCGAGCCGGCGCCTTTTCGGCGCCGATCATTGGCCGCTTTGGCTCCGACCCCGCCCCTTTCTCCTAGGATGCATGTGGTGGTGGAGGTCGATTCGGCACCCCTGGTGGACACTTCGGCGCCGATCGAGGACGCACCGGTGCCCATGGCAGACTCTCCGGCGCCGTCCCGGCGTCGGAGCGTCGACTCTTCTCCGGATGTCCCTTCCTCTCCGGAGGAGTGTCATCTCCTTGTCTCCTCTTCACCGGAGACTGGACGCCGCATCGTTGCCTTTTCCCCGGCGGCTTCCGGGGCGGGTTCTATGCCGTCCCCGCGTCCTCAGCCCCCGGACCTGCTCTTCCGCACCTTGCAGTTGGTTGCCCCGCAGGCTTCTCCGCCTTCTCCGGAGACCCCTCAGGCACCTCACTCGTCTGTGGGTCCCCCATACTACAGGGGCTGGCCGATTCTTCCTCCGCAGGGCACGGGGACGGGCGGCTTAGTTTGCAGCCTTCGCCCACGGAAGAGTTGCTCTCTCCCCCACGTCGCCCTACAGAGGCGAGTGTAGCCTTTGTCCGGGCCATCTCCACGGCCACCGGCGTTTTGCAAATGGGCAACCCGGTCGCTCCACTCCCCACGGATCACTTGTTGGAGGTTCTCCACCAGGGCTCTGGTGGAGGGGAACAGCTTCTTCCATTTGAAGCTTCGATCCACAACTCTCTTCTGGGAGCCTGGGGGCGTCCTGCTACGGGGGATCCGGTGCCTCAGCCGCTCCTCCACCGCCACCGTCCTACCCCGCACGATCCAGTCTGCCTTTTTTCCCACCCTTCTGCCCAGGGCCCTGTCCTGCAGACTGCTTTCCCTTCCTTGCCTTCAGTGTTGCTCCCTCCGTCACGGGAGGCCCGGTGGTTGGACTCCTGGGGGCGTAACATTTTCGCTTTCACTAGTGCTGCTCTGCGCGCGCTCAACACACTTTGTGTGTTGGCCAGGGCTACCTCTGACCTATGGGATTCCGCGGAGTCCCTTCTGTCTCGCACCTCCCACGAAGGTGTCCACGCTGATCTGCGGCACCGTGTGCTGGATGGTCGGGAGTTAGCTGCATTTATTCTCCGTTCGGCCTTGGATGTCTCTGATTCTCTCGGCCGCGCTATGGCGAGTTCTGTGGCCATGCGCCGCCATGCTTGGTTGCCGGATAGCGTCTTTCCCGAGAATATTCGGGAGCGGCTTGTTGACCTGCCCTTTGATGGGATTCTTTTATTTAACACCCACGCGGACTCCGCTATTCAGCAACTCCTTTCGGGGCTCCGTCCTCCTCCGTAAGCTTCGGCTTGTCGGTCCTCAGGTGTCTTATAGGAGGCGTTTCTCCCACCTTTCTCTTTGGGCCTAGTGTTTCGGTTGGCCCCTCTGTGTGCTGTGTGTGGCTGGGAATGCCTTCAGGGTCCTTAAGTGGCCCCCTCTGTACTTTTGGCTGCGGGTACAGCCCTTTAGCTTTTGTGGTGTGTATTTTTTGGCTGTTAGTGAAGCCGTATGGGTCCTCAGGTTGGCCCATCTGTGTCTTCTTTTTTGGCTGATTGGTAAGCCGTCTGTGGTGATACCCACAGGTCTTTACTGTTCTTGACCTCTGCTGCGGGTTTTCCCTAAGAGGTGTCCCCTGTTTTGTTTTGGCGTGTCATACCCTAGGTGGGGTACTTGTTGGCTATGGTATAGCTCTGTCCTAAGCTGGGCGGGTGTGGATCCCTTCTCGCGTTCCTCGCGTTTCCTGGCGTCACTGTATTCCGCTTGGTGCGGTCTTTTTCTTCAGCCTTAGCGCAGCTTCCGCTGCTCCAGGTTCTGTCCTGCTCAGTATCCGATGGTGTTTCGATCCTTCTTCTACAGGGCTTGCCTGTCGTTTTGCCCTTTGTTCCTGCGGGATATCTGCCTCTGTGCGTTTTGCCTTCCCTCTTCAGCCTCTGGATCGCCAGACCGACTTTTGTCATGCCGTCTACGGCGTCGTGTCTTGGTGTTTCCACCTTATTATCCGACGTTCGGCTTGGTCCTCTACCTTGTGTTCCAGGGGGGCCAGGATATTCCTGGTGTTCTCCTGTGTTCTGGTTGACGGCTTTAGGTCTGTGCTCCATATTTCTCCTCTTTTTCTTTTGACCGGTCCCACTTCTCTTCGTGGGCCGGGTTGTGCCACTGGGACGGTCCTTCTCTGGGGCTTGTTCTGGGGTTCCCTTGCCTCTGTCTTAATCTTGCGCACGGCTTGTTCTGAGCACACTACTTCATAATATGTACCAGCTGCCTGCTGCGCACGCATGGACGTTGTGGTCCGCCCCTGTGGGCCTCGGCGTGTACCCGTGTGCTCCTGTCCGTTGCTCTGCTGGAGCCTTGCGCGACTGTGTCTTCCTTCTCACGTATGCGCTTCTCGGCTGTGGGGCCGTTCCTGCCTTGTCCCCGGCCTCGGGGCTGATGCTCGTTCAGCTATTTCCTTAGCTGTTTGTGTTCTCCTGGGGCGGGCTCTGCCTCCGTTTCCACCTCTTCTCCTTGGATTTTCGGGTGGTTCTTTTCTTCTTTTGGTACTCTCTTGGTGCCGTCTGTCCCTCTGGGTTCTCTGGTGGACGCCCTTTGCCCCTCGGGTAGGCTTGTGGTATCCTGGCCTTCCCTTCTCCTTGTTCTTCTTTACTTCTGCTTGGTGGGGGCTGGGCCGTCCTTCCTGTCCCTATGACACATCCCCTGTTGGGGCCCTGTGTTCTTCCAAGCTGGTGAGATTCTCTCGCAGACCCTCCTCCCCTCTGGGTATGGCTAGGGTATCTATTCTACGTTAAGGAATCTGCGGCTAGTAGTCTCTATCAGATGTACAAGTTACTTACCTTCGGTAACGATGTATCTGGTAGAGACGATTCTAGCCGCAGATTCCTTCACGACTCCGCCCTTCCTCCCCGTTCTGCGAGGACCTTCAGTTTGGTCTTCTGCACTCGCCTCCCTCCGGGTGGCTTGTCTTCTGCGAGTGTCCTCTTTCTCTTCCTCCCTGGCGGGATGCTTCGTTCTGTTTCTTTGTTCCACCCCTTCCTTTCTGGTACTTGGACGGTGGGTTCATGTGTACTTCTGCGTCCCTCCACCCTGGTTATTCCAGTGTGGGGCCTACTCATAAATCTTCTCCCTTTCTCATTGCTTGGAGTTTCTGACTCCTCTGCAGTCCTCTGGGTTGGGGTCTCTTGACTGTGCCTCAGCTCTTGGCTCTTTACAGGGGATACGACACTCCTTGATGGTGTTGTCTTGGGGTAATTTCTCGTTACACCTCTGTTCCGGCTTGTTGCCCTTCACTGTTCTAGATTGTGGGTGCAGACTTTCTGTCGTCTGTTATGGCATTTTTCACATGTTTTTCTGCCTCCAGGGTGGATATCGCCTTCGCTTTGCAGGGTTGCTTCTCAGCAGCGGTGCTCTGCTCTTTCCCTTCCATGACTTTCAGTAACACAGTGCCTGGCACTGTCCCTCATGGTGCTGTTCTTCACCATTCGCTTCTTCCCTTTCTGTTTCACGGATTTTTTCGCACACTGTTCCCATGCTCTCCCAGTTTTGTTTGTGATGGCTCCGCGTTGTGGCGCGGAAAAGTTCTCCGAGGAAAACTGACGTCAGCGCGCCGGGGTGGGACTTATGTGACCTCGCTGATGTCACGTCCGCGGACAGCGTCAGGGCGGAGTCGTGTGGTGCCCCTCCCCCCGGCGCGCGGGGATGCGGTGGCAAAAATGTTTCCGGATCCAGTCTCACGCCTGGGGATAATTTTACGTTAAGGAATCTGCGGCTAGAATCATCTCTACCAGATACATCGTTACCGAAGGTAAGTAACTTGTACATTAGGCTTGTTAGTCCCTCCTTGGTACCGCCTTGTCTGCATTTGTTACCTCCCATAACGACTTGACCTTTTACTTCTCTTGTTACACGGTCTGCTTTATCTTGGCTGTGAGCACTATTTTATTAAATGATTTGGCCGTATTCCACCCACTAACTCGCAGCACGCCGCCCGCTTTTATTTTATTTACTATTGGCAGGCGCGCCCACACGCGATTTTTTTATTTATTTTAGCAGCGCGGTCCGCTTTAAGTATAGCGGCCGCGCTTACTTATTTATTCATTTACTTTTTTTTTGTTTTATACTAGCGCCCATGCGGCGCTTTCACATTCATGAAGGCCGCGCGCCTTTCTTTAGACAAGCTGTGTCTAAAGAAAGGTGCGCGGCCAACATTAAAATGAAAGCGCAGCATGGGCGCTTTTACCCAAAAAACCCCATCATTTTGTCAACTTGACTAGCAGATGCTTTTTTTTGTCACAGCCATGGTTTCACTTTAATGTCGACCACGCCCCTTTCTTAGACGCGGCTTGTCTAAAGAAAGGGGCGTGGTCTTCATGAATACGAAAGCGCCGCATGGGCGTTAGTGATGCAGTAGTTCTCACATTTGCGAGAGTTTAACCTATTGAATTGCCAATAGCGTAAACTCTCATCAATGCGAGTCCTATTGCATTGCAAATGCTTGTTTGTTTCAACCTATCTATCTGCTCTTTGTCCCTCTCGTGGAGCGCAGACTGTTTAACCTCTCTGATTCGCTTATTTTATCCCACCGTAAGTGTCTGCTTTTTGGGATTTTATTTTCTTGTTCTAAAAGCGCTGAATGAAAGTGCTTGTATTACTCCATTCTCTGTATTTCCACTTGTCCAAATACATTTATTTTCATAACGTTATAAAAATGTAATTTTCCACAACTTTGCCCTTCTCGCCACTTTTCCGTATGCCTTCACTTTTATAGAGCTTCGCTCTTTGAGACACAGTTCGTGGCACTTTAGCTCCATGCTGCACTCTTTGGTTTGCTTGTTTCCACCACCTCATGTTGCTCTGTCTCAGTTTGCTTTCTTACCCAAACCCTCCGTGTTTCTTCCCCCAGTTTACCCCCTTGCTGGTTGCACCCACCCTCTTTGTTTCTTCTCCCAGCCTCTGGTTGCTTCCCTGCTCTATGTGATTCTGTCACCTGTGTTGCTTCACCCACCTACTTTCCCCCCCACTTGTATTTTTCCCTTCACCCTCATTCTTTCCTCCATCCGCTTTCCTATCCAACTTTGATAGGCAAACAAAAAGCTGCTTGGGTGTGCGACAAACAATAAACTGATGCAGCCGGCTACGTAGACTTTTTCTTTCTTGTTTATTAGCAAGGCTGCACGCATCAGGGTTGCTGTGCACCCTGACTAAAGCCATAGCCTTCAAATCCCTCATCTATAGGTGACCCTCGCTGCAATGGATGCCTCTGAAGGAAGGATTTATGCTTGTAGATTGTCAAAGGCCACATCTGAAGGAAACTTTGAGGCTCCATATTCTTCAGCCGCCCAGCACAGTACTCGCCCTGGTAATTGTGCTTAAACACCTTCTGGAAACCAGTAACTGAGAGCAGTGGGTCATGAGTTGCATAAATGTTTGTTTGAAAGGCAGAGTTCGAGCTAGTAGGTACATTACCCGTTGGACCACTACCACTTTGCCCATGTGGTTGGCTCAAGACGCATCCTCTATCACCACCACCAAATCTGCACCATCAAAGGATGTTCTGTCTCTGCTCACCCAAGATTATACACCTTTTTCATGAAATTTGGGACTGTCACTTTCAGTTCTGTTATGACAAGGTCTTTCTCTGTTGAATGGGTAATCTCAAACTGATGAAGCGGTGAAAAAGCCCAACAGATGCTTCCTCCTTTGGACCCCCCATGTTTTTTCTGTGGTAAATGAGTACCTTTGTCACTTGGTACATAGAGACATATTTCCCCTCTGATGGCCACATTTAGATTAGGTGGACTATGAAGATTTTTGAGAATGCCTACTTTTAGAGCTCTTCTTATAATGAGCTCCTGCATATTGGCACTAATATTAAGCCATGCTTCTGTTAAGGCTGCCACGTTTTTAAAGCTGCTTGTTGTATACCGTGCTCCTGCATCTTAGGGGATTAGGGATGGCTAACCTAGGTCCATGAGGGCTGGATCTATGCTGGTTACAGCAATGATGTTTCCACAGATGCCAGTAGTAGCAGCAATAGGAGGATGATTGGCCAGGATAGTGGGATGACGTTTCTTCTCCTCCTACTCTGGTGGGTGTGGTTCAAGATGAGAGCTGCCACTTGGCCTTCAACAGATAGATGCCCCCTGTAAGTGAGAGGCCATGGGGGTGTTTTGAGATCTGGTGTTGAATGATGGATCTAGTATGGACTTAGTAGGCTGTGCAGCAAAACAAGAGGCTGCAGACATTTTTTGTCCCCAGCTGGGAATGCCCATGAGCTTCATGGTGGAAGGGGTTGCTCTGAAGAACCCTGCAGCAACTTAGAATTGAATAGATCCATCCTCTTCTAGGTTCACAATAGCAGGGTAAATGCAGTGACCATCTAGCCTACTGGAGAGGAGCTCTTTAGAACATTTATCTGATCATGGATAGTTAACATGAGGCTGCTTATGATTGTTGTCCGTGAAGGGGATATCTCAGCAAGCACACTATTTGCAGAAAGAGACAATGTCCACTTGGGCTTCGGGAGAGTGAGCCCCTTTGAGGATATTTATGATGATGCCTTGGCTCCTTGTCAAACCCCCAGATTGTGGAGGTCATGAAGTGGCCTCCACTGGAGCACTGTCCATTTTAGAAGTGGTGCTGATGGCTACTTTAATCAATTATACAAGATGATGGAGAATATGGAATCCAGGTTCACAGCTTCAGACAACCGTCCAGATTCTTTATCTGTGAAAGTTGTCTCTGTTAAGACTATGTTGCAGTCTTTGAGTAAGAGAACTGAGGATTTGGAGGCCTCAGTTCAGGCAACCAGTTCTCAATCATGTGCTAAAACATCCATCTCTTCTTTGGAATATAGACTTGAGTAGCTTGAAATGCAAGGATCGGGTGGAAGTATTCATGTGATGGCAGTGACTTTTAGGCTGCTATTGTGACCTTCTTGGAGGAAGCAATGAACCCTGATAGTTATCACAAGCCATCCCTACCAGGCAATCTGTGTGGTTACCCATGAAAGGGTGGCTTGGCTTCGAGGATGGGGTGAACACTGCGTTGGTGACATTGTAGACTGAGAAGCATTGGTAATTGGTCTTGTGATTAGGGACATATATTGCTTAGCCCAGTGTGTCCTTTTTCTTGATGTCAGACCTGTCATTGTTTCCAAAGGGAAAATTCTGTGGAATCTGTGTAAGAGGTTTTACATGTGCTTTTTTGAGAGCCCATTGCTTTGGAGTGGAAACCCAAGATAAATCATGAGTCCAACTTGATGTATGTAGTTTTAATGTTATTGTTTAGGATACATTCTCTTTATCCTACAGGATTTGCCCTACAGGATTTAAGTCCTTTTAGACTATTAGTACGGTTTGATTTTAAGGAATGGTTGCACCAAAACCTATGCCTTTCCATCACTTCTGTGGTGTTTCTTGCTATTCTTATGAGGGTTTAATTGATTTTCTGGTGGTGGCTGTGCTCCAAATGCTTTGTTTACTTTTGAAACTTGTGTGACAATTCAATGTATTCTGCTATTGTTCAACATGTAGGCTCTATGTGACAAGTGCTTCTCAACCTATAAACTTATAAATAAAGGCTTTTAAAAACATAGGGCACAACGCAGGCCTGTATATTGCAAGAATACCACAGACCGTGGCGGCCCACCCTTAAGGGCAGAGGGGCCCGCCCCCACCCTTTTCCCAATGTCTGTCCGCTGAGCAAAGATCAGGATGACAGACACTCTTCTTGTTCTGGTCTGGCAGCCAGTCGCTATACTGGGGCTAAATGTGCAGGCACCTGGCTGCCCAAGCTGAACTTTGCTGGGTTGAGAAGATGTCACAGCCCTGTGGACATGACCTCCTCATTCTGGCAAAGTGCTTAGTGGTTGTCCACGAGTGAGGTTTGTCATAGAGTGGGTTGAGGTCAGCATCTCACTGACCCCATACCACCTTGATGAGTAAGGAACTGCCACCTCTTCTGATTGGCTAACCCATAACAAGGCCAGCAAATAAGAGGAGGCGGCAGTCTTATTTCTCAGGAACCACCAAGGGTTACCTCCCACCAGATCACTGCTGTGGCCTGGTAAGTGTTATAATTTTTATGTTTGGTGCGTGCCTGTGTGGATATGTGTATTGGTGGGTGCATGCTGTGAATGGGTTGGTGTGTATGTGCTTGTGAATGTGTGCACGTGTGTTAATGCATGGGTGTTAAGTGAGTGTGCATGGGTGCATGCGAGGCCTGCCTGCCCCCCCCCGCCCTTTCACTTCCTCCCCTGCTCGAATTACAGAGCCGACACTGACCATAAATTACCTTGGTTGGCTTAAATAATAATTTTCTATGTCCCCTTATGAAAGGTGGCTGTGGCTGATGTTCATTGCCCATCCTTAAGGGCACGTACTTTTCTTACAGATGGGCCCGACTGAAGTGAGGAGGTACTATAGCTCTGTCTCTCTCCATGTCGGTTCCCTCTGCAGGCGACTGCCCTCTTGCTGTCTCTAAGACAGCACCCACTACTCCAAACAATAGGGTTTGTAATGTCCTCCTGCCTGATATTCTGTCAACAGGAGACCGAGCACAGCCTAGCCTCCTGGAGTGTAAGGCTTTCCAGCCAGGAAGCTCAACAATGAGTTGGAAGGGCTTCCTCCTTCTACCCTTGTTTTCCCAGTTCCAGTGATTGTAAACCTCCTAAAGCGGCTAAGTCTTCTTAAAAATGGCATTTATTTGGAATCCCTGCAAGTGGACAAAGTACCTTTTGCAGAAAGAAACAAGCGCTGGCTTAGACAACATTTCCCAGCTTTAAAAAGGCTGAGCTATTGTCTTCATCTAAGCTTGCTGGAACAGGCATGCAAATATATGTGCTCAGACGCTTGTGCATGGTCCACGATCTTGGGAAAAGGGGAGTAGAGCAAGAAAACACTTGCACTTCTATAGAGTGCTCAGTACCAAATAAAAAGACTCCACACAAATATGCTATGGAAGGATACAACTCAACCAATAAGAACACTGAGATCGAAATACTCCAGGGTGAGACAAACCCAAGAAGGGAGGAAAACCATCAAATCCACAGCAGACAGCTGAAACAAAGCCATCCAACCATGAGCATGGACTGACACAAAGTATATGTTATATATTGGAAACAGTATTTCTGTCTAAGGACAGCTAATGCTGTTTGTAACTGAGTCAAGACCTTGAAAATAGTAGGCATTCTGTGTAATTCACTAGTTTGTTTCCCAGCCATGTAAGGGAAAGGGTGTAAAGAGAGTGAAAGGAGCATAAACAGTTACCATCATGGCAGCCATGTGGCTATCTTTTAGGGTGCTCCCACTTTTCACATACAAAGTAGTGGGCGGAGTAGGTGGCTGCAAGAGTTAATGAGGTCGTCAAGGTGCCTTACCAATGCATTTAGATTTTCATCTTTGATGGGCAGAATGTGACCGACTGGAAATGTTCTTTTTTGTGCCTCTGAAGTGTGCAGTTTCACTGGATAAGTAACACTCCACAGTCGGATACATGCACAATAGCTCGTGATAAAGCCAGTGTATAAATGCAAGACGTGATGTGAATCGCATCTATTTTTCTGCGGTGTTAATACACCACCAAAGCCAACTATGCCACAGAGTTATATTTCATTCTCAAAGAAAGGTTTGATCATTCACCCAGAGATGCTGGTCTCGAATAGCTGGTTCCTGTATGTAGTTAACATGAAGCAAACATTCCCTTATCCATGAAGATTTTGTTTCACTGTTCAAGGGTCTCACTGGAAATATATCACTTTGTGTTTACTTATCGATTAATATTGCTTCCACTATTATAGTTATTTGGCAACATTATAAATAAAAATAAAAATAGTTGGCTTCTTCCTTTTAGTATGAAGCTAAAAAAAAAAAAAAGTACATAGTGACACTAGTACACCTAGTCAATCACCGGGCGATTATTATTGTTTTGTTTTTAATGCTGTGTGTGCAATCTCTATGCTTTCTAGTAATTTGTGCCATAATCCCATTGATTGGTTTGTAGCTGGCATGCCTGACAATGTAGCACAAAATTGTAAAAGTGTGTGTATGAGACTGTTTTTCTACAGCACAGCATTCTTCAGTTTTTTTGATTCTTGAGGCTATTAGGTCCCTTGGCTCTATTAGGGTTATTGGATGCAGCTTGCACTTGCAAGTGCCACAGTAACCAGCCTAAGTGAGTTGTGTGTAGTTCCAGCAGAGTTTGCTCTGCAAAGGGTAGTGAACTTTTCAAACTTACCAGTGTGCATTAATTATATTTTTTGAGGGTGATTAACTGTCAAATGTGTGTTTGTCTGATTCATGGATCTCCATTCTGGGGGTTCTTTGGATGGAGGGGTGCTCCAGAGTGGGAGTTGACAGACTTGGAATCTTCCTCCAAACTGAAGTCATTGGTTCATGGAGTTGCAATTGTGTATAGAAGTCTTACTTGGTTGGCAGGTAGGTTGGTAGGTAGGTAGGTAGGGAGAGAGAGAGACTGACTCTAGTTTTTACGGGGGCCAGTGTTGTATTCTGTCACATTTTGTGAGGCTCCTTCTAGGGTACTTCCCTAATTTTAGAAGGAATAGGGTTGTTTAAAAGAAATGAAGTAGAGTATAAGGTGGGATACAAGGAACATGGTACGGGTCACAAGCTATGGTCGGCAGTGGAAAGTACCTACTGGTGCCCAAGGAAAGGGCTACAGATGTTGCATTCTGAAGGCCCACGTAGCCTTCTTATCTGTCCAGCTCAAACAGGCTTATCCGAGAGGTAAGGGAGAGAAGAATATTGCATCTTAACAACTCTGAAGCCCTCCTCTATTTAAGCCTGTAGAACTAGTCAAAAGAGACTACCAGCCATGTTCTTGTGGTAACTGAAGTGTGACATCAAGATTTGAAAGAAACAGTTAGTTATAGATTCCTTACCTTAGAATCTCCCCCCAGGCGTCAGACTGGATCCGGAAAGTTTTTTCATCAGCAGTACCCCTGCGCGTCTGAAGGTGGCGTCGGTCGACTCCGCGTCCGTCGTGGTCGCCGGGATGACGTTGCGCAAGTTACATAGACGCCGCCCTCGCGCGCTGACGTCAGTTCTTTCTTTTTCCGCGCCAGCAAGCGCAGATCCGGGAAGAGCGGTACCCCCAGTCACTTTTTGACTGAGTTTTTTGCTACTTTTTTCGACTTCGTTTTTGAGTCTTATCCGACTCCTGGTGAACGAGGGATGCCCGGTTTCAAGGCCTGCGGTTCCTGTTCCCGAATGATGTCGGTGACGGAACCGCACCGCGTGTGCCTCTTCTGCCTGGAGCGCAACCATGACCCCAAGTCGTGCTCCGACTGTCGAACAATGGCCCGAAGTCTTTGCGGGAGCGGTCCCGAAAGCTCCTCGAGGCCCGGCAGTCGGCTCCGTGTCGCACAAGGTCCCGGTTGCGTGGGAGGTCGAGGGACCGATCGCGGAGTCATCATCACTCCTCTTCTAAGTCTTCGCACTCGGGGTCAGGTAAGTCGAAGCACAAAAAGAAGTCGAAGAAGCATCGTCGCTCTTCGACTTCCCCTCGTCCGTCGGCCGACGCGACGCAGGGTGCGGGTGGTGCCCCTCCCGCGACTCCGCGTGCGGAGCCTTCCCGCCCTGACCGGGAGCGACCCCTGCCCAGCTTCGTAAATTTTACGAAGCGATGCATGCCATCTTTGGGCAGTTCGACTCCGCCGGCGCGCCTTTGGGCCCAGCGGACTCGGTTGGGGGCCCTAGGCCTTCGACGCCGGCACCGCAGGGCCCCTTGGATCCAGGCCTAGATCCGGATCGGCGCAGGTCGACCTCATTACACCTCCACCGGCGCCGACTCCACCGGCACCACGTCTGCAGCAGACGCCGGCTGGACCCCCAGCCAGCTTAGACCCTGGCTCCCACCTCGACGTGGACATGGAGTCGGACCGTCGTCGGCCGACACCGGATCGACGCCAATAGGTATTTTTGTCCCTGTGTTCCACCCTGGCTATTTTCAACCAGATTGGCAGCCAGAAGAGGGTGAGGAAGACTGAGAGGGGTCTGGTGACCCTTTGACAGACCAGTTAGAGTACATTCCGGACTGGAGAGGAACTGGGGGAGGCCAGTGGTCGGATACCTCCCCAGAGTTGTCTTCTCCTACCGTGGCTACGGAAGAGGGAGCATCATACGCAGTGGTGTTGCGTAGGGCGGCCGAGGCTCTCAACCTGGGGCTTCCTACGGTGGCAGTCAGGACTAACCTCCTGACAGAGGTGGTTCAGCCGGCAGTGAGCTCTTCGGAGCCCCTGCTTCCGTTCAATGAAGCCCTTACGGACATCCTTTTGGGCACTTGGTCCAGGCCCAACCCAGGCTCCTGTGGACAGAATGATTGCCCGACGCCACCGCCTGGCCCCGGGGGACTCCACTTTCCTCTTCCAACACCCCACCCCTGAGAGCTTGGTAGTCCAAGCCTCCACGTCCAAGGGTGCCTTCCCTACCGCACCTCCGGAAAGGGAATCCAAAAAGCTGGACCATCTTGGCAAGAAAATGTTTTCTTCCGCCAGCTTGGGACTGCGGTTGGTAAACACTGCATGTCTGTTGGGCCGTTATACCCACTCTGTGTGGGATACGGTGGCGCCGGTGCTGCCTCAGTGCCTGGAGGAGGCCCTGGCCATGCTCTCCTGTGCCGTTGCCGAGGGAAGAGACGCAGCGAAGTTTACCATCCGCTGTGGGCTGGATACCGCCGACGCACTTGGCAGGACAATTTCAACGTCAGTAGCCCTTCGACACTACGCCTGGTTGCGTTTGACTGGTTTTTCAGGGGATGTCCAATCCACCCTTATGGACATGCCCTTCGATGGCCGTCGCCTTCTCGGCGACAAGGCAGACAACGCGCTAGAGCACTTTAAGGACTCTTGGGCTACGGCCAGGTCCTTGGGCCTCTCCACCACCCGCCCTGCGCAGTCTGCCTTTCGCCCCTTTAGTGACTACGGAAGGGGTGCCCCACTACGTCCCGCCCAGAGCCACAGGCCGGTGCAAGCTGTACAGTCTCAGCGCGGCCGTGGACGTGGGAACCACCGGCGTGGTTCTGGGGGCCAGCGAGTGGGCCAGTCCACCACCGCCCCCTCTGCAGCAGCCTCCAAACCTTCCTAGTCCGACATTTCAGGGCAACCAAACGCCAGTGGGCGGCAGGATCCGCCATCACCTCCCCCACTGGTGCACCATCATGTCGGACAGGTGGGTTTTGCAAATAGTCCGAAGGGGTTACTCCCTCCCCTTCGAGACTACCCCTCCCTCCATGGCACCTCAGTACCATCGCATGTCGGAGGATCACCTGGCCCTTCTCCAACAGGAAGTTTCGGCACTCTTGGCCAAGGATGCCATTGAGCGCGTTCCTGTCCCAGAAGTAGGTCGTGGTTGCTATTCCCACTACTTTCTGGTGCCCAAGAAGGACAAAGGCCTGCCTCCTATCTTGGATCTCAGGAACGTCAACCGCTTCCTCCAGAAGGAGAATTTCAAAATGTTGACGCTCGCTCAGGTCTTGTCTGCCCTCGACCCTGGAGACTGGATGGTAGCGTTGGACTTGCAGGACGTTTATTTTCACAACGCTGTCCTGCCGGCCCGCCGGCGTTACCTGCGGTTCACGGTAGGCCACGAGCACTTTCAGTTTACTGTGCTCCCCTTTGACTTTACCAGCACCCCTCGGGTGTTCACGAAAGTGATGGCGGTGGTCGCTGCTCATCTGCGCAGATCAGGGTTTCCAGTCTTCCCCTATCTCGACGACTGGCTGTTGAAGGCGGGCTCGCCCCAGGCTGTCGTCTCCCACCTCCAGACTACGGCCGACCTCCTGCATTCGCTGGGGTTCTCCATCAACGTGCCGAAGTCACAACTGATTCCCTCTCAGAAGCTCCTCTTCATCGGAGCGGTTCTGGACACGACGCAGTTTCGGGTTTATCCTCCCGAACAGCGAGTCCGGGATATTCGGGCTATGATTCCGATCTTTCAGCCCCTATCCCGGGTTTTGGTCCGGATGACCCTGAGGCTGCTGGGCCTCATGGCCTCCTGCATCCTGCTGGTCGATCATGCCAGGTGGCATATGCAGCCTCTGCAGTGGGACCTGAAGTTCCAGTGGGCGCAGCATCAGGGGAATCTGTCCGATTACGTCCAGATCTCGGAGGGCACTGCACGACAAATGCAGTGGTGGCTCACGAACCAGCATTGGGTCAACGGCAGATCCCTCTCCCTTCCCCAACCAGATCATACAGTGGTGACAGACGCATCCCTTCTGGGATGGCGGCCACATGGGAGAGGCGGAGATCAGAGGCCTCTGGCCTCCGGCGGAGTCCGGACTCCACATCAACCTTCTGGAGCTTCGGGCGATCCGTCTTGCACTCAAGACATTCCATCCCTCTGTACGGGGAAGAGTAGTGCAGGTGTTCACGGACAACACCACTGCCATGTGGTACTGCAACAAACAAGGCGGGGTGGGGTCGTGGACCCTATGTCAAGAGGCCCTCCGCCTCTGGACATGGCTGGAACATCAGGGCATATCACTGGTGGTTCAACACCTGGCAGGTTCGCTGAACGCCACTGCCGACGAACTCAGCCGCAGGTGCATGATGGATCACGAATGGCGTCTTCACTCGGAGGTGGTGCAAGGTCTCTTTCAGCAGTGGGGAGAGCCTTGGTTAGATCTATTCGCCACCGAAGAGAACGCGCAATGTCAGCAGTTCTGCGTGTTGGAATTTCCAAGGCGGCACTCGCTAGGCGACGCTTTTCGTCGCGAGTGGAGTTGCAGTCTTCTATACGCCTTTCCGCCTATACCACTTCTGCCCAAAGTGCTGAAGAAGATTAAGCGCGACCGGGCCCAAGTCATTCTTGTGGCTCCGGATTGGGCACGAAGAGTCTTGTATCCCGAGCTGCTCAACATGGCCATCGATCCTCCAATCCGACTGCCTCTTCGGGAGGATCTTCTGTTGCAGCAGCAGGGGACGGTCCTCCACCCGAACCTGTCCAGCCTCCACCTCCTTGCGTGGAGATTGAGCGGCGGCAGTTGACGTCGTTTGACCTGCCTCTCGAAGTCCGTGATGTAATCTTGGCAGCCAGGCGTCCCTCCACTAAGACGGTATACGCCTGCAGATGGAATAAATTTGTGGCATGGTGCACAGCAAAGGCTGTGGATCCTCTTTCTGCCCCTCTTTCTGAGGTTCTCTTGTTCCTCCTCTCTTTGGCCTAGCAGGGCTCTGCTCTGGGCACTCTTAAGGGCTACCTATCGGCCATTTCAGCCTTTCTTAGGCTTTCTGATCAGCTTTCTCTTTTCAAGTCCCCTGTTGTAAATAGGTTTCATAAGGGCATTACTCATCTTTTCCCTCTTGTTCCCTTCGTAATGCCCCAGTGGGACTTGAACTTGGTTCTTACTTATCTTATGTGCGCTCCCTTTGAGCTGCTTCATAATTGCCCTCTCAGGCTTCTAACTCTGAAAACTGCCTTTCTGGTGGCCTGCACCTCTGCTCGCAGGGTGAGTGAGCTACAAGTTCTTTCTTCTAAGCCTCCCTTTCTGGCTATCCATCCGGACAAGGTCGTCCTGAGAACTAGACCTTCCTTCCTTCCCAAGGTGGTTACTTCTTTCCACATTGGCCAAACCATCACTATGCCCACCTTCTTTCCGCCTCAGCATCCTTCGAAAGAGGAAGAGAGGCTCCACCGTCTGGATCCAAAATGTGCGCTTTCTTTCTACTTGGATCGCACAAAACAATTCTGGGTGGATGACCAGCTCTTTGTTGGGTACGTGGGCGCTAAGAAAGGTCGGGCCGTGCACAGACGGACCATCTCCAGGGGTCGTTCTGTGCATCAAAGCCTGCTATTCTTTGGCTAAGAAGGAGCCTCCAGTGGGGCTGCGCGCCCATTCCACCAGGGCGACGGCAGCTACTACTGCTTTGGGACGAGGAGTCCCCCTGAATGACATCTGTCAGGCAGCTACGTGGGCATTGTTGCACACGTTTACGAGACACTACTGCCTGGACAATCAAGTCCGGAGAGACGGCTTCTTTGGCCGTTCTGTTCTCAACGACTTTCTGGTGTGAACTTGGTTTGCAGACCCACCACCGGGGTTGGTATTGCTGGGGTATCTAGTCTAAGGTAAGGAATCTATAACTAACTGTTTCTTTCAGATGAACAAGTTACTTACCTTCGGTAACGATATATCTGTAAGAAACATAGGTTAGTTATAGATTCCTTACCGCCCCACCCATCCTCCCCGTTCTGCGAACTGACTTCTAGGGTTAAGGACATCCTTTCAGGGCCCTAGTTTTGTGCACCTGTGGTCAGTCTCTTGCATGGCTCTGTGCTTCTGGCGTGGAAAGTCGTGTACAGAACTGACGTCAGCGCGCGAGGGCAGTGTCTATGTAACTTCCGCAACGTCTCCCGGCGACCATGACGGACGCGGAGTCGACCGACGCCACCTTCAGACGCGCTGGGGTACTGCTGATGAAAAACCTTTCCGGGTCCAGTCTGATGCCTCGGGGGAGATTCTAAGGTAAGGAATCTATAACTAACCTATGTTTCTTAGAGATATATCGTTACCGAAGGTAAGTAACTTGTTCTTTAGTCAGTTGTACAAGCATCACAACCTGGTGAGGGAATTCAGGCAGGGCTCAAGTAGGGTGACAAACACAGCTACCCTTTGAGGATGTTTACGTCTGTGCCTCAAACTGGTCCATTTTGTGCGCTGCGCCTGTTCTTTCCTATGGACTATTGAATTGGCACTAAAGTACAACTTTTCTACAGAAAGACGAGATACATTTATGAGGCTTAGCAATGTCTCACCTTGTTTGATAAGGAAGGCAAGGATGATCCATGTCAATTTCAGACCGCGTGCATTGCCATGTAGCTGTAAGAGGGTGCAGAAGGTTACATTGCTATATTTCAATATATTCTCTTGGTGTCTTTTCCTTGAGTTGTATAGTCTGAAGTCAGTACTACGAAAGCCCAATTCAGATCTGTCTCCAGCACTATCACGGGTCCATGCTGGTGAAAGATACACTAGAATGCTGCCATCTGGTCCTTTTAATTTCATTGTTTCATCTTTAGTGAAACAGTTAACATGGCCATTATGAAACAAAATGAATGTGATTATCTAGAGTAAAGTTGAACCAAAGTAAAGAAAAAAAACACCTAGAGTCGAGCAGTTTTGAATGAAGAGGTGGCCTTGGTGTGACCCTTGCAGCCCTATTGTGACAGGTCTTTCATCGAGGAACGTGGATATTAGGCAAAGTGAAAGTGATTCTCATGAAATCCCATTAGCTTAAGCAGTATGTCCCATCTGCCTGTTTTTGTTCTCCCTTGATTTTTTTTGTTGGCATATGTGGCCTCCACAAATGCAGTTCTCTACTCTTGTAAGGTGTGCAATGCTGACTAGTAGCTGCAAGCAATATGTACCCGTTCTTTGAACTTTTGTGGCATATTGTCTGCACCCTGTCGAAGCAACATAGTATCTATGCTTGGAGACAGTCCACACACTTGCAGTGATTAAGAGAGTCTTTGAACTAAGTTTACAACACGGTTCTTTCTTTCTCAACACCAGCCTCCCACTCACTCTGTCTTTCAGCTTTATTGTAAGACTGGTTTGCTGCAGCCTTTCTTCTACTACATATGAAGGGCACCTTTCTATACCACCAACGGTACTCTTCATCTCTACACTGCATGTGACTTATCAAAATGATCTAGCCTTCACATGACATCACCAAGAGCTTTTCTTCTGATTCTCTCAGCTTAATCATCAGGATGTCCAACTACAACAAGAAAAGGGATTTCTAGTAGGCCAGACCTTTGCTTGGGCTGCCTGAAGGAGCCAATTTCCTTATTTCGTGTGGTGATTGTTGCTTACTGGTGTTGGTTGTGGGATTGCTGTTGGTAGCTAGCCCCCAGGATCAGTCCAGGGCTCTGACAGTATGTGTATATTTGGATGCGGGTTGGTCAAGGTAGTGCTCTTGTAATACCACGACCAGCCCCTCCGTACATTTCCTTAATTGTTATATTTGAAATCTGTTACAATAAGGGCAAAAATCTGTGGAAAACTCAGTCGAGCCACCTGAAAGCAGACAAGTCCAATGTCCACCTTTCTCCTTTATCACCTTGCAACATATAGCCACGATCATGTTGGCCTGTGAACTTCATAACCAGACCGGAGTACATTACTTACAGCTCTGCAGGCGTGATGATTAGTTTGATTAATAGGTTTTCTTTCACTGCTGAGACTGGGAAGCGTGAAGTATTGTCTTTGTCCAGAGCGGCGGGCATTGGATTTTTACATGACTTCTTTGTGTTAGAGCTCAGTGGGGGTAGTCAATGACTAAGCTTGCTGTATTTATTACAATGCAGCTATGTCCCAGGGATGGGAATGTGGCGTGTCAAGGGTCGTTTTTTAATGATCTGTGGGTTTCCAGATGCACATTGTGTTCTTTTCAAAAACACCTTGTGCTACTTTGGGGTGGGAGAGGTTCCAGTTCTCTAAAAAACTCAACTCTTCATGCGTGGAAGAGAGGTGTCTTCATTGTTTCCTTCCTCTGAGGTACAGTGAGCCACGTTGTGTCCGAGTGTTCCAGGTAACCCTCTCCTTAGGCCATTCAGGCCTTTCTCTCAAAGCTGTAGCACGTCTCTGAATTTGATGTTCTTTGCTTTCAAGTGGAGGGAATTTCAACATCTGGACTACTCAGATGAATTCCTTGATGTCAATAGAGGAGACCTCTCCAGGAATTCAAACATTAAGCGTGACCCATTCAGGTTCTGCCAGATAATCTACAGCCTGAAGCAGAAGCTGCTTTTTTCTGGCTTGACGTCCAAGCAGTTACCAAACAAGTATACCCCGGCCTCACACCCGATTTCACTGCCTTTGGATCGGCTTCAAGGCGAACTATCCAAAGAAATGCACCTTAGTCATCTTAATTACTTCTGGATGCTTTTTCAAAACTAAACAAAATTGTACATCAAAATAAGCTAAGTTTCACATTTTCAGACAGTTGTGTTTTCTGTCGTTAAGTTAGAGCAGTGGTAATAGGAGAAATGCAGTCATTCCTTCACTATATTTTTTCTATATAAATGAAACTCTATCGCAGTTTTTGGGTGTAAGAGGACACCCCATGGCCACGCAACCTCACTGAATCCTTTTTTTTTTTTTTTTTAAGTGATCCTCTTTACATTTGAAAAGCTCTGAGACTTCGTGGGTGGCGTCATTTTTATTACACAGACAGAATTTTCTGCAGAGTTGGACTCTCGGCCCACACACAGGCAGCTTTGCAGTTATATCTCTAATGAGTCTTTACAGTAATGACGGATTGAACAAGATGGTGACCTAGCCTGTTCTAGGTTCTTAAAATAGTAAATGTTTCCTGCCCAGACCTTTAAAAAAAGACCGAGGGCTTACATTACCTTGACAGACTGACTTGAACTTAAAAAGAAAGTCTGGCGTTTTCCTTTAAGAATTCATTGAGCTTAAGATCACATAGTCATAAAGTAGATCATTGAGACATGTATGAAGTAATCAAAAAACGTAATGTATCACCCTGCTTTTGCACGTGCATTATGAAATGAAAATATGAAATATTGCTTGCTTCTGCCAGGGGAAGTATAATTTGTGACAGACTATTATAGCCTTTTGTCATGTTGTGGTGGCGAGTGCTCATTTGATAATATATGTATGTATCTGTTGTTTGAATAGTGGGAACTTAGCCAAACGTCAGCGGAGCACTGTACAGGATCAAATTCGAGATACTGTCTAAAAGTAATCGGAGGTGAAGCTGAGTTCTGAAAGTGGTGGTTACTTTTTTTGTGATGTAGTGCTCTTTAATGAGGTGTGTCTTCAGCTCATCTCTGAATTGGAACAGGGCTGGTGTGATCCTGATGGATAAAGGGATGTTATTCCAGATCCAAGATCCATAAAATAGAGTAGGACTGTTGCTTAGTTTTTAATTGTTTTACTTCTTCGTCATCAGTTGCAGTCCACATAGCAAGGGGTTCCAGAAAACACAGATACAATGCAGGAAGTCACTGGCAGTAAGTTCTGGTGGGGACCGCCATGTCTCTTACACTCCCAGCCAGCGCACCTGACACAAATTAGCAATTGGGGAAAGGCCTTTAAAAAAGCATTAAAGCACCGCCTCAGCAACTTCCTCAATATGAAAGATGACTTGCTAAGACTGCTCCAGTTTGATCAGACCTGATCCTGCTTTTCTGAATTCACTGTTTAGGTATTTTGACTTTACTCAAGCCTTGTTCCGATTCCTGGCTTACGCTACTTCCTCCACAATGAGAGTTCCCTTTGTTCAAGTTCTTTCCTGCTTTTTAGCTCTTTCCTGCACTCTCTCATTTTTACTTATTCACTCCTGATTCAAGCTGCCCTTACGGAAGGTTCTCACTGTCGGACTGTATTCCCATGTATTAGTATCAAGCGTCCTGTGATACTCCAGAGGGATTCATGTCCATTTCTATGAAGTTGCTGCTGGGGGTTCAGGCTATCAGCAGCAGTGCATTCTAGGAAGTCTTAACAGTGGAACAGGGAGTGATATTAAGAACATAGACACATATTGTAATATGAGGGCATCCGACTAATTTTTCCCCTTGTCACATATTAGTTACTTTGTTATTGCTTCTGTTTCCCTACCCCGGACCTACCCCTTGCCCCCCTGCCCGGTATGCTTGTGGGCAGTGGTCCCTTAAGGTGGTAGGGAGGCCCCTCTTCGGAAACCCTTTAAGGTATATCTTTCTCCAGCTTCCAAAACCAGACAATATATTATATATCAGATCAAACCTTGTGCTAGCATAGTGATGGAGCCCAGGTTTGATCCTCTAAATCAGTCCTTTTAAAGTGGTTTATTTGTAAGCTACTCTGTTCAGTGACTGGTCCTTGCGTTAGTTAAATATGTGCCTTTTCTTTTTCTTCACAAGGGTAAAGTTTCTGCTGGGTTAACACTAAATATACTGCTCAGATTATATTGGTTGTTAGAAGGTAGATGAGCTGATCTTCAGAGAACTAAAGTCTAGGCTACCTTCTAGTCCTGCTGAGAAAGCTGTTGCTTCAGGGTGTAGATTCATGTGTCTGGTGCATTGCCTGGCCTTCTGTTGTGATTTAGCTAAAAAATGTGCATTCAAAGAGATCAGGTCATTGCAAAAAATCTAAGGAAGCGTCAAACAACTTATTTAGAAACATTCTAAAACATACATTTACAAGACTGGAACGACCATAGAATTTGTGCATGCATTAAGTATTCACTATTAGGTGTTTATTGACACTACTGCTGATGTTTAGTTTCATAGAAAAGCCCTGCAAAGTTCTACTATTTGCTCACCTTGGCTGCCCTCATCTCAAGCTCGGACACTACATCAGGCTGCATTTAAACTTTGAGGGCCTGTGTGCTCCCTCTGGACATGAATCTCCCTTTATAACTAGATTCCTGAGCTGCGAGTGCTATTGTAGTCACTATCCTGCTCTCTCATTCGATACGTTTTGGATTTGATTATCTATAACTCCTTGTCTGTAGCTGGCAGAACTGCATGTTAATGACGTGATAGCTATTAAACGTGCTGCTAGTGTTGAGGGAGCATGGTGAGAGTAAGTGACATGGGGGGAATTGGTTTGGAATATTAAGAATTACAGGAATTTGTATACTCTGTCGAAGAGAAATATCGTGGATGCTTACTGATGGGATTGCCTGGAGGTGGCATAGACTGGTAGAGTTATGACCACAATGCACAGAGAGGGGGCTTGCACTTATCACAAGTCTCTTTTATGGACCCCTGCAACTGTTCTCCCAACTGTGGCCATCTCTACCCCCCTCCCCCGATTTCTAATCTTAAATCATATAAATTGTTCGGTTTAAAAGGCACACATTAGCGCTGTGACCTGCCTGCCCTCTTACTGCGGGGAACTGTGCATCACACAGAAGTCTACCTGCTCACTGTCAGTTTTAAGCTATGTTAATAGTCACTCCCACTAACTCTTAATTTGGTTCGGGTGAATGGGAGAGCCACTGTGGTGCCTGTCAACTTAACTTCTCAGCATGCCGAGTGTCACGAAGTCAGCAGAGCCTGTAGGGACAGGCTGCGGCTGGTGTGATGGTAACTGTCGCCAGTCGGGCTCAGCAGGTAGTGGGTGGCACACTGGACCGGGGTGGACTGCCCAGTCACCTAATGATTTTTTTGATGAGCTTATTTCTTTTTGAAATAATACAGCCGGTGGCCTACGATGCGACTCTTCTTGGAGTTTCTCATTGCTGAGATGTGTGTCATTGTTTATATTTCTATTTCTATGTTTTCCTCGTCTTTATTGCTTGATTTTGCTCGCCAGAAAGTGTCACTCATAGTCGTTGAAATGTCACTCATATTTACACAGAAATTATGAAAATGTCACACATATCAATCTGAAACCTTGGCAGCTATGGCTGTGGCTGCGTGCCAAGTGTGCTCTAACTGGAGATTGGGGGTGTGTGGCACTATTTTTAAAGTGTGTGACCCAAGAGAATGGTTCTCTGAACTTGGGCATCCTCCGTTTTTTTCATTTAGAAGTGGCTAGGGTTTGAACTCTAAAGCTTTGTGAACTGGGGAGAATCTCTGTAAAGAAATGTAAATACATTTTGGAAGACTACCTTGAAATGTAGGATTAACTCACTTGTGCTTAGTGTTTCAGGTTCCTGGAGTTTAATATGTATTCTGATTCTAGTTTAATGTTGCAGTTTACCATTCTGACTCTTTGAGTTTCTATTGCACTTCATGTATGCCTTCTCCCCGTCTACTGCCATTCTTCAAGTTTTCAAGTGTGCAACGTGTTATTTCTGTACAGATAATGCATCTTTGTACTAATACTCTTAAAATATAAAACGTGTATACACTTATATCCCTAAAATGCCAAACTTGCACTGTGAAAACCCTGTGCCAACTGTAGGTCCATGGAGAGGACAGTGGATATTGCATCACGAGAGCCAGCCTACTTGGACAATGTACCAGTGGATAAAAGTTAACCTCCTTAAGTTAAATATTGAGGAAAAAAACTGAAACCATGCTCCTCTGTCCCTCTGGGAAGATCACAGGTTATCATGCAACCCATAAATTGCTGTGTTGGTCAGTCCTTTCACTGAACAAGCTAAAAGTATTGGGGTCCCCTAAATGACAGGTTTAGAATTTGTGCACTGGCCCATGTGGTAAGTGGTATAGTTTTCTATTGCCACAGTTGAGCAAATAATCCACTTTAATTCCAAGCTCTCAGGGAGCCCTTGTTGTGTGGATCTTAGTAATCGATAAGCTGGACTATACCAACGTGTTGAGACATGAAGGAAGCATTTGTGAAATAAACTGCAAGTGGCACAAAATGCTGCAGGGCATCTTGGGACGTGTTTGAAAAAGCGAGGCCATGTATCTGCCCTAAGAAGACCCATGCATTAGCGTAGAGTGGAGGATGGGGTTCAAATTTAAGAGACCATCTATATTGATATATCTAGCAGAAGTCTCTGTGCACAGTACTAGAGGAGAAAATATTATTCCCCGTGGAAAATAAGACACTTGAGTCACCTGGCATGGGTTGCTGTGCAGGCCTTTCTGCCTGATATCTGTGGAAGGCATAGGCACCTTAATGTAGGGGCAAAGTCAAGGATCAAATCCAACTTCTGTAAGATCATAACTGCGATCAAGAAGTTGAGTACATCGTATTTTCCTGTATGGGTGAGATTAGTGCCAAAAGACGCGCTGGGGTGAAGTGCACTCCATGAAACTCTTCATTTATTCAGGGTCATTGTTTGTTTTGTTTTTTTTGTGAACACATTTTATTGCGTCAAATGGCACATACAGTGCAGGGCTCTGTAACCCAGAAGCCATCTGCTACAGTTGAAATACAAAAAATTATGCATTGACATTTAATATAAATATTTTTCAAAAAAAAAAGGAAAGAATAATACAGAACCAATAAAACTCCGCCCCCTAGCACTGTTGTATACTGCATCTCAAACATCACTTCAAATCCCACCACATCAATGACAATTCTCGCTGAGATATTGGTCCCCTGCACCACCGTCCTGCCCGCTTCTCACAGTCCAGTAGCATCTGCAGCAGAAGTGGGCTCCAGATAGAGGCCTCTATAGTCCGCCCAACGCTTCCAGATCTTAAAATGCTTTTGCGGGCACTCCCGTGCTTTAAAGATAGGAGTTTCCAGACCCATGTTGAAATCAAGGCCAGTCTTCCATGCTGACAAGGAAGGCGGGGCCTCCGCCTTCCACTTTCGTGCAATATCACGTTTGGCTAATGTAAATCTCAATAGCATTAGGTGGCGCTTATAGATATTGCCCCCACACCCTCCATGACATGTAACAGTGCTAATTTAGGCGAGAAGGGGAGCCCCCACCCCAGAACCTCCGCCAGACAGGCCAAAACCCCCCGCCAGAACTTCGCAATCACTACACACTGCCAGACCGTATGAAATAGAGTGCCCTCCTCCCGACCACATCTTAGGCAAATCGGGTACGCCACTAGGCCCGCCTTCCACAACCTGACTCTAGTATAATATACTCGATGTAAATAGTTAAACTGGATTAGCCGGAGTCGCATTGTGATCGCCGCCTCCCAAAGGGAGGCCAGCGCCTCCGTCCAGTCATCGCTCTCCAAAGGGTCAATGTAAATGTAAAAATGTAAATCCAGTACTTGTATAGCGCACGAATCACCCCCGAAGGGGTATCTCGGCCCTGGGGGCCGTTGGGAAGATTAAGCGAGCTATTGCCCAGAGTTGCATCGGGCAGGGCAGACCACTGCCGCCGGAGCCAGAGATCGAACCGTGATCCCCAGCGTCAGTCGCCCTGGCCGCGGCGCAACACCTCTCCTCCTCCCACACCCCCCTAAGTCTAGGGTCACTGTTTTTTTAGTCTTTAATTTTTTAATTAAAAAAAGAAGAGTGGTGCAGTGGTCTTGTTGAATCTTATTGGTTGATCTGCTGCGGATCCCTCTTGCTCCATTGGATGCGTAGAAGCAGGGCACCCTAAATTCGGTGCTATGGAAGTTTCTTGATAGATACTAGAAGAAAGTGTCATTTTTAGTCAGTAGGTGGGAAGCAGCGGCATAGTGTGGGTTGCCAGCACCCCGGGCAAGGCAAGCATTTTTTTAAACAATTGTGCCCCTATTTAAAATGTTGCACCCCTAAGAATGCCCCTGAGAATTTTGCGCCCAGGGCAACTGCCCCTGTGACCCCTCCCACGCTACACCACTAGGGGGCAGGCCTAAGTGGATAGACTGACAGAAATTCAGTGGGGCATGCAGTTTGTTGACACCGTATGCATATTGTGGCTTCCGCCTGTTAATTTTGCCACCAAATATTGCTCCCATCATGTATGTAGCAACTACCCCCTCCCGAACAGTGCTTTCATTTTCCCTGGTGGTAAGCTGTACAATCTCAGCCTGCTGCGAGAACTCGAATCATTGCCTCCGTCACCCTAAATATGAATTCAATCAACTTGTTGATCAGGCAAAGCAGCGAATGGGCACGGCCTTAAATTAAATAGGAATAATTTTATGTTCATTAAACGAAGTCCTGCTTTGCAAAAGCAGACTTGATTCAGGGTATGAGTTACCCTGCCCTCGGAGGCGGGCAGCAAAGAACAGGAATTATGAGCAGTGTTTTAATAGGTCCAGTGTAGGACACTTGGATGTGAAGGGTGAAACGTCAGGGCAGGCCGCCAAGTTCCATGAAATGTGGACCCGGATTAAGTCTGTGAAACTGCATTAGTTAGGGGAGCAAACGAAGCAGTGTCTGCGCTGCCTTTTTGGGTGGGGTTAATGACGTGTATTTATTGTAAAAGGGACGCAGATACAGTGGCGGCTCCTCCATAGGGGCGTTTGGGCGTCGCCTCACTGCTTTCTGGCAGTGCCAGAAGCAGAAACATAAAATGGTAAAAACTACCATTTTATGTTTCTGCTTCTCGCACTGCGAGAAAGCAGAAGTGCCTGTTTGGGGGCGGGAGGATGGGCGGTCGTGCTCGAGGGCAGGGGGGGAGTGGCTTATCCACTGTTGTGGGTACTGACTGCTTGGTCGGCCCCTGGAGCCGACCAAACAGTCAGTACCCACAACAGTGGGTAAGCCACTCCCCTGCCCTCGAGCACGACCGCCAACTCTCCCTTCTTCTCTACCTAGGAGAAAATGGCGTGGCTGGGGCGCTCTCCTGCGCCTCACCAATCACACAGCGTTGTGATTGGCGGAGGGGAGGGAGGAGGCTGCCTTTCCTGATGACGAGGAGACAGGAGAGCTGCAGGAATTGGCGCTGGACGGCGGGAGTCGGGACTGAGTAAGTTTTATTTTATAATTTGTATTTAATTAAACCCCTCCCGCCTCCCCCATTCCCCCCGCGATCCCCCTACGACGACCCCATTTCCCCCCCCGCTCGTAATGCCGCCTGCGACTGCTGTCAATCAGGCCCCTGGAGGGTGGAGAATAACAGTTTTTAACTTTCTGAGGCCTGATGTCCCGTCTGTGCAAAAGAAATGTTTACCGTTTCCATACGTATTTATAATGGTGATTTAGGCTCGTAAATGGGACAAAGAAGGCGCCGCACAGCTCGCACAATAAAGCGGAGATTGTGTTGCTACTAGTGTAATTGAACTCGTCATATGCTCGGCACACTGTATGTCAGCAGCAGACACTTACCGTAATCTTTTCCATAGTGGAGCAATTCATAATTAATACCGTGGAAGAAAAACAACACTCCGAGGCCCACTGAAGTCTAATACATGTTTAATGACTAAAAAGCAGCAAGCATAAAAATATCGTCTTAGTGTGAACTCGCAATGCAAAAGAACACCGCTTTGCCATCTGATCTGCTGGAGCATATATAATGCTAAAATGTATTAAGTGTCATATTTTTTATACATTTTCTATAAGGCATCAAGTGGAGGATAGGACACGTGATGTTATCCAAAACTCCAGATAACTAACAAGCAAGTCCTAGTTCTTCTTGTGGGAGGAATCTGTGAGGAATTGATACAGAGGGGTTTGGTAGAAAGCTGACGTCACTAGACCTGCAGTTCTCGTTTGTCTATGGCAACTTAGTTCAAAACCAGGCTACGCTTACTCGAACAACCTGGCTAAAACTGCAGTGTACACCATTGGAATACAGGATGGCAGTAGGTTTAAAATGTGTGAATGATCTTAAGGCATTGACCGTTCTTCTGGCGGCATTTTCTCTTGAGCCATATGTTGAAAAAGGGATCCTAAATTATGGCGACTGTATATGATGTTCCACTGTTCCATTGTACTCGAGCCTCGGACTGAGCTGCGAACGTTAGCAATTTGATCTCCCTATTGCAGGTAAACAAGTTGTACAATTTCAGAAAGTTCAGGTGAGAAAGTTCATTTATTACCCACTGTCCGAATCTTTCACTTATTTCGGTATCTTTACTGTTTTTCTTTTGTCAGGCCATGAACTCTCACATTCTCTCAGAGAATTACTGAAGAATGGTATCTTCTCTTCAGTTATTTAAAAAAGTAATATGAGGCAGCAGCGCTCTGCTTCACTGCGTATTTTTTAAACGTAAAGCCATGTTGCACAGCAGCTGCTGCACAACCCTGCTGAAAGTTTGAGAAAACAAAAACACGTGATGACTGACGGCGTTGACCATGTCCAGGCTCTTTTGTTTCCTTTACTTTCAGACATGCTTAGCATTGCCCAATTTGACGCTGCCGAATATAATGGATAAAAAGTATTGCAGACTGTGCATGCATGACGAATCACAGTTTACATGTGCCTTTTCCCAATCCATAAAAAGCACAGATTAGAGAAAGAGCCCTCAGATGTTTGCTGTGCTTTTGCAACTGATAGCAGGATTTGGGGCGCAAAAGCTGAACATCAAAGCCAAAATAGAGCCAAGTGAATAAACAAACACTTAACGTACCAGGTTCCTAAAGTGTGTCATGGTGAGATGGTTATGCTTGCACCATAACACATATACCCAACTTTTACGCCCCACTACTTTCAAATGTTACCAGCCGCCACTGCGCAGATATTTAGGTCTCATCTGTATGTAAACTGTGCAGGTTGGGGCTTTAATTGCAGTCGTTCGAAGGGCCAGGAGAGTGGCTGCTTCTATTGTAATGGATAATTTATTTTTTGTATAATGGTTATTGTTTCTTTTAATGGTGTAATTAGCAGTTTTCTTTTTAAGGGTGTACAGGGCACAGAGGAGTCTTCAGTCATAAGAAAACGTTCTGTGGCTCACTAGGGACCTTGAAGGGAAGCTTGTCCTTCTCTGGTAGAGCGCCATAAGGTCACCAGAGTCATGCTTTGCTGCACTCTGCTCAGAGAGTGCAGACTGGCCTCTGTGCCTCGCTTTTCCATCTCCACAGAAGCCAGGCCTCTCTCCTCGCGAGATCTAAAACACTTCCTTCTAAAAAGCGAAATTAGGCGCTGTACATAAGCCACCAAAAATGTTGAATAGGACAGCCAAGAAGTGAACGGAATAGGAACCTGGCAACATTTTTCTGAGCAGCCGTTTTTTTTGTTTTTTAGGTGTCTGTATTTTTCTTAGATAATTTACATAAGAGATGCCTGTCATCCAATGAGAATGGTCGGTGCTCGTCTAAAAACCCCGGTTCTCTCTCAGTCAGTTATTTCAGTGGCGTTTAATGTGGCGAAACGAATATGTAATGCATATGTTAGAGCCCTGCGCCGTTTAATTTAGAGTCCAGAATCCAACGCCAAGAAAGTGTTATTTTTTTTAATTTTTGATTACATAACACGATTTTATTTACTCTTTTACACTTTAATATGTAACCTTAGGGGGTGGCGTAGCTACTTGCCTTCTTATCGCTTTCTAAGGTTTTTGCGCGTGTTGCCGGTTTTCAGTGATTTATTTACATGCCTGCTGCGGTCCCCGGAGCGCGCGTCGCGCGTCTCGCTGTCTGGAGAGCTGTGAATCCGGCGAGGGCTGGCGTCTGCTGCCGTGGTGTGGGGGATGGGCGACGGCGCACCAGAAGGTGGCAGTAGTGCAGCACGTTTGGAAGCAATGCTTTCCTTCCCCCTCCCCTGGCAATAAGTCATGTAAGGTCGCTGTGCTGGTTTCCTGGACGGGCTTTCAGAGAGCTGCAGCTTGCAGGAAAACGCTTATGGCAGAGTCCTGGTAATCCTATCCGAGCCGCACAGTAATTTGAGCACTGTATTCCTCACACAAGTTGCAGAGTGGTAGCACGGAAAATAGCAACAACTCACGATCACGCGCGCTGGGTTTTTGTGTTGTTTCCCAGTAATATTGTCTTTTATTTTGGCACCAGAATCCAAGCAAAGATTAATGATTGCCAGTCGTCATGCTGGTGGAGCAGACAAGCTGCCTCGGCGTATTTTGGGCCAAAACGGGCGTAGCACGCAGTGTTGCGGCAGGTGCAGTGGCACCGGGCTCAGATGCATGGAGCCAACTGAACCTTAATTATTGCTGCTTTTTAATACGCATCTAGCGGTAAGTGGGAGGTGCCGAGCACGGGAAACCACCGGCTCAAATTAAGCACTGCGGCCATTTTCCTTGCCCGCCCTAGGGCCGACGGCACCCTTGTTACTCCACTGGGTGGATAGTGGGATTGTGGTGTCACAACTTCACAAGGGGTGCAATTTGACATTGTCTGCCCCTGGTCAAAATACAATGTTTACCACAAATGAGAAAGTATGATGATGGACACGTTAGCAATTCTGCCAGTTACATGATGTGCGTCCCCGATGAAGCCTCCCTCTCGGCGCTTGCCATAACATTTAATGTAAAGATGCATGCTTTGATAATTTGATGGTGTTTTAGTGACACATGGAAAGAGGATATTATAGTTGATGCAACATTGCAAACCTAGAGGTAATATTCTTCATCTGGGGATAGATGCATCCATTGTCCGTATTCAATGTGGTTTAAACTGCTTTATTCAGAGTAAGGCTAAAATAGATGCGAATGCCTTGGAAGCCCACGCTGTTTGATTACCCCATTGGTCTGGGCTGCATCGTTTTAAGGATTTTGGAGACCAGGGCAAAAAAAAAATTTGGGACCCTGTTTGAGACAACTTTGAATTTTATTACCCAAGTTCTGTCAATTCATGCCCTGTTGCCAAACAATATTGAATTATACATTAAAAATTGAAATACAGATAAGTGAGCTTGAGAGAAAGTTCACTTTCTCAGTTAGCCCCTTGGGAGGAGGGGAGCTGGGGTAATAGCCCATACCTTAAAGCGTCTCTGGATCTGGGGAACATGGCTAAGTGGTGGGTCAAATATGACCCTCTGTATTCTAAATGGCATAATACAATCAAAAAGTAGGTGACAGAAGCTGGTGCTTTTGTCTCTTTAATGAGACTAGGAAGCTCTGCTCTTGAATAAAGAGCTTCCTAGTCTCATTAAAGCTTAAAACTCTAATTAAAACTCTCATTAAAGTCTCATTAAAACTTACTTTAGTTTAGTTTGAGCCAGCTATGCGAAATTTGCAGTGCACTCCAAAGTATCACCTTAGGGATTTTTTTTGCAACTGGAATTTCTTCTTAGGGAAAATTACCTTTGAGTAACAGTGTGACCAAAGTATTATTCAGAGAGCAGAATGGACTGCATCTACCCATATGCAGACATTAATGGAATGGTCCTACAGTATTTACTATATTTTTCATCTTGCTTTTAGAATTCACTTAATGTCCAACTGATATACTCATCCATGTATGACTGACGTTTATAGTCTGTTATATTTTTAATTTCAATATCAGTCAACTGGCTCTTGAGGTTTTACAATCAAATTTCACTGCTTGCTGTTTGTGCGGTATATTCATTTTGTTAAGTTTGACAAGCAAATAGTTGTTTTAATTTTTTTTTTTAAAGTGGCACTGGTCTCGGGGAGTGCACGGGCTAATGCCCAGTAGCAAGCACAATATAAAACTGGACTCTACTGAAATCCAACAGGTTGGTTAAGTGAGTACATGCCCCATTGCCACTGACCTATGTGGTGGTCTGGAGGTTACAAGTCTGAATCCCATAAAGGCCAACTGAGACTTCCAATTTTCCGAGGTAGGCCAAACGAGTACCATTACAAGTATGACTTTGTTTTTACATTGCAGAGAAACTGCAAACAGTTCTGTATGAAATACTATTTAAAAATTGATTATTGGTAGTATTGTTCACTTTTTTATATGCCCCCATGAAGAGATGGATTGTAGCTTCTTTTCAGAGAGCACTAAAAAGAGGATTTGTTTTTCAAAGGTACCCTACCACATGCATGGGTGGCTGTGATCTGTGACTAAACTAGAGGGCAGCATCTTTGTTTCTGTGAATGCGTCTGTGCTTGTATGGGTGACACATAAAAGACCAGGGATTTAGAGTGGGGTTGGGGGCAGGGTGGTGGAGGAAATTTCATAGTAAGTGTATCATAAAGTAATAAATATAAGTAAGTACATTTAGGCCAAGAGGACTGGTGCCCCAATACGGAATCTTCCTTGAGAAAAAGGATTGTGAGGAAGATTTACACTAATCTAATAGACGTTATCAGGATGTAATCTGAACATTACTAACAGTATTGATAAACAAGCACTTAATTCTACTAACAAGGACTACTTCACTGACTTGATGTATCATTAAGATATTTGAAAGTGTTGCAGCATCCCAGTTGTGTTAACAGTCTTGTGCTGTGTTAACTGTGGCGTTAAGTCGCACCAGTCTCTCCCATGGGAAGTTGATTTTTATTTACTTCAGGCTAATTACATCTTGTTCCTCGGATTGGCATATGTGATAAAAATGAAGTTTTTGAAAAAGTTACCACTTTAAGAATACTTCAACTGCAATCCAACTTTGGGTAGCTACAGTTAAGTAGATTGTTTGTGATGTATGGTGTCAATTGATTTCCAGCCCCAAAAGTTACACGCTAAAAAATATTTTTGGAGAATAAATCTTTAGCGGAGAAAACTTTGCAGACTCTGTACCACACTTTTGACTTTGACATAAATATATTTTTTGCAGGACGAAGGAACCCTCATGTTCTCACAACTGCGCATTATGCTGAACAAAGGAACACACAAGTTCCCGCTACAGCACACCAGTAGTGTAGATTATGTAGGTTTATAAAGTTACAGGTAAGATGGTACAGCCCCACCGGGAACAGCATCCTGCTGCTCAGCCCCACTCATTCAAACTGACCACTCATCCAAACCATGCACTCATGAATATTCTATTGCATCACACTCACACAGGCTAAGCAGCAAGGAACTAAGAGATCATAGAATACAACATAATTGGTCTTAATAAGTTTAGTTTTGTGCATGTTGTGTACCTGGTATTAGTTGTACTGGATATGGGTTATATCCAGTAATGCTTGTTTGCTCTGGGTTCAAGATTTACCAGCTCTGTCCTCTAGTTGTAAAGCAATTGATTAGCACCATTAATGCCCAATCTGCACTGTCTTCCAAATCTTAGTCTGCTAGTCAGTCCCATCTAGCCTGTTAAATCATCTTTGGTGTAAGTAGTAACTTTCCCTAGTTCTATAAAACAAAAATGGGGTTGGGCCCTTGTAAAGTGCCATTGTAGGCTGGGCCACATGCAACACTGTATACCAATGAAGCACCTATCCTGCTGTTTTTTTTTGTCTTGTCTGATACAGTACATCTTAATCTATTGTATAGACCTAACAAAGTCCATCATATACTTAAGTATACGCAAGTTAAGGTACTGTATCAGAGAAGATTAAACAAACATCAGCAGCCTATGCACTTTTTTGGTCTACAGTTTCTGGTGCATCATTGACCCACAGCAGTTCATTTGCACATCATGTTTACAACTAACCCTACTGTATAAATGAGTTTGTGGGTTTTCCAATGCTTGCTTATTGATGCCAGGAGTTCACCTCAGTGTGTGAAGAGATAGTGGTGCCCACTCTTGAGTATGGAGTGTTGCGAAGGGGGCAGATATTAAAGGTAGGAACTCTGTTGAGGCAAAAGATTAGTGTGAATATTGGAAAACAACTTTTTTACCAGTTCATGCAGTCAGCTTGCTCTCGTAGCACAGACGATGACAAAGGATATTTGAGAGGAAGCCCTCATGGTTCGGGAGTGTGTGTGGCTACAAACACCCCTGGTGATCAACAAGTTGTGGGTGTTATATTGGCATGATCAGGTACACCTGTGTCTGCAAAGTTGGTTGTAGTGTAGCTCCTATTTCCCTAATAGGCTCTGCGCATTGGAATAATATATCCTATAGGTTTGACATAGGACTAAGGTCAGTATGTCCCTATCGAGTATATTAAACTTAATTACTTGTGCCAGCTAGCTCAGAGGCCACTAGAAACTTCTTGACAACAAGAAGGGAGTAGTTTCTGGCAGCCGCAAAACATGACCACTGTGTTTCCCTTTAGAATCAGAACGTGTCCCAGAGTCGTGGAAACAATAGATAACTATTTCACTCAGCTCAGTCGTGCATTCTTAGTTTTCTCCAAGTTACACAGAAAGAAATAGACGGGCATTTCAATAAAGGATTTATTGAACAGTCTTGTTTCTGGTGTAAGTAAAATGTGCTGTTACGATCACAAGACAGTATGCGAGATAAATAATGTACAGGGTGAGCAGTAGAAATAAATAATACTGCGATAGCATTATCTTTTAGTACTTATGCATTTACATAACACAGACTAAAAATGCGAGTACTCATACGATGCGTTGCTAAGCTAGTTCTACCCCAATGTACCTAGCCTGACTTAGGTGTAGGAAGAGGGAAGAAGTAGGTGAAGTATTCCTTACTATGGTATACTAAGAGTATGTTAAGTCTAGTATGCCTAGTATGCCAGAGTCCCTCTAGGTTCTAGTCAGCTCCATACCTGAAGAATGAGAGAGGTAGGAATCTCTTTGCCAGACTTGAACTCCAACACCCCGCAAGGGAAGTCAGATCACTGGAAGCTGGGCTCTCTGCGTGCAGGGAAGGCAGCGTCCTCTCAGTGCGTCAGGCCGGGAAACGGGCTCCTCTGAAGTCGAGGTCTCCTCTGGTTTACAGGGGCTAGGGAAGGTATATTTATACCTAAGAGCACCTAAGAATGTTAGTATTGACGTGAGTTGGACAGCGAAAGACGTCATGAATGAACCCCCTAAGGAATAATGGTTCATGCATAATATATGAGTCCTTGAAGAAATCAATAGTCCTGGACTAGGGAAACTCCCGCAGCCTAAGGGTCTGTTCTTCATGAACTCGTTGTGACGTTAGGGTGGACGGATGTCAGAGACCATGCCTGTATTTGGAGTGCATGGTTTAATGCCTAAATAAGGGCTGGGATTTTATGCCTATATAAGGGCAGGGCGAATTGTGCCTATATAAGGACATGATACTGGAAAGCCCGTTTATGGATACCCTAAGAGGAATACAACACCCACTCCTCTTTCGTGTGTACGATAATACTAAAAATGCAAAACATTTAAAATGCTAAACATTAAAATGGAGTACCACATATTCCTAACATTTTTCATAAAACCATTTAAAAAAGGCATTGTTTAAAAAACCTATTAGAATGCAAAAGGTACTGTACATTTGAAGCATTGCTTTTCATTACAGGCATAAAGTTCGAATAATAAATGCAATTGGAATGAAATAAGCAGTAATATTTACATGTGACAGAAAATGATCGATAAGTTACTCAAAAATCAAAGATCATTTCATGTCATGAAAATTAATGAACTGTTTTAGACACACAAGATGACTAAGTGTCCGTGGAAGTACCTTGAAGTCTGTATTATAAGGCTAGTTCTACTTTAAGCAGATCGATGTGCCATTTTCGTTCAAAAAATGGGGAAAAAGTTCAATTTTGGTAGAGTTCCAAGTTGTTTAAAAATGAAGGCCAAATTGTCACTGCATCTCTGGAACACTGTATGCCGAATCAGAGTTAGTTCACGGGTCTGGTGTAAACATGAGATCATCTATTTCAATAGACAAAACATCATCCACTGTTGTTGGTGTCAGTTGGAACACCTCGTGTAGTAGATTAATTGCACAGAGATGGGAAGCATTGCTTCCAGCATAGGTTGCCTCTGCAATGTTCACGTCCGTTGTTACCTGTGTGCCTGTAGATCTTTCTCGTACCTCAGCAGCAGCCGGAAGCGTCTGTGAGATCTCAATGAATGCTGACATCAGGATAGGAAGCCTCTGGGGACAACACAGAGCATGGGCCGTTATCTGGTCCAGCAGAGTATCGACATCCGTTGGCGTTGCTGATGGAAATGTTAGACAGGTGTCCAACACGCATTCTTCACCGCATAGCAGGCATCGTAGAACAGGTAAGATGCAATCTTGCCAGATTGGTCTGAATGACAGGAACCAAGTTGTATTAAGGTCCCGTAGACGAGTCATGCCCAAAAGCTTTACTATTTGCTCACGGCACTTTCGTTCAAGGAGAGCTTTCTCCATTTCGCTCGGAGTGATGTCTGCGAATAGGCTGGCCATAGCGCAATAGCAGGAAGAGAAATAGAATCCCGGCAACAAGTGCTAGAATTAATGGTATGCCACCAAACACCGAATGTGCAAAGTTCGGGATGATTCCGAGTATTGCCTGGAAAGGTGCTAACAGACCTGAGCAGATGCTCTTAAATACATGTACAATTCCGGTTGTATCAGACATGTTAAAGATACGTGATATCATTTCCACGAAATGTATAGGGCAGTTTGTACGTATTAAAGTCTGTATCTCAGCCGAAGTCCTTGCTACTTGTAGATCTTAGGTTTCTTTGGCCGAGGTCAAAGGCACTGTTTGCTGTAAAAGCATGGCTTTCATTCTGCTTAAAGTATCAAATCTTATAAAAGAGACGTTCAGCGAAGGCCATAGAGGCGACTCCCTGACTGTGTCTATTGGGGGAAACAATACTTGCATACAGCAAGTGACCCTGGAGTTGACCGTTACTAGATATGGGATGCCTGGCAGCATTCCGCAGCAGCCCTGATCATTCAACATGAGGTAACTCCCATGAGAAAGTTGTCCAAACGTTGGATTAATCACAGCAGCTGGAGTACCCTGCTGATGGCAAGACAAATTTTCCACTGAACCATTACAAGCCCTGTGCAAGAAAATGTCTTGACATATAAGTGAACCACTCAGTGCAAGTTTACAGTTTGAACCGCTCAAAAACACTTCACGATCCCCACTCCAACATCTATATGTATACGGTAAATCCCAAGATGTCTTAATGTATTCCTTACCCAACCTTTCATATTTGCCTGCTTGCATTTGTCTGAGGCAATACTGAAACTGAAAAGTACTCACAGGTAATGTTATTTTGCCATGAATAAGCCATTCTGTAGCTGGTTTTTCTGCCACAGTGAATGGTAATTTTTCCAGTTTTTCAATGCTCAGCACTGTATACTTTGCTCCTCTTTGTGCCAGTTCGATCTGTTTATCAGTGAGATTGTATTCTGCAAACAGAGCCGTTGTGTTGATGAAACGCCAAGGCACATAGCCCGCTCGCAAAGATTGCAGCATCCAGCTTAATAACATAATAGAACGTAATTGAGATTGGCCTTGTTGTAACATCGCCAAATCTTGTTCTAGAATGTCGATAGCAGAGGATACAATGCCATCCAATGAATATATTCTGGAGGACAAAGTTGTTAACCCATTGTCGACCACAGAGAGTGTTTTCTCTAAATTAATACGATCAAGTTCACGTATTCGTTCTGCGGCCTCTATCTGTGATACCTTCCAAGCTTCATTATAAGCAGCATAAATGCCGGCATATATGAAACGTTTTTGACGCGGTTTTCTTCGTCCAAGCAAGAATTCCCTAAGGTCTGCGTCCTTTTTAAGTAAGGTTAAGTGTTGTTTCACATCCTGTAGTGTAGACTTATGCAGCCAATCGAGGCATAATTTACCTACACTGTATGTTGTTACTACCCCCGGATGTTGTCTTTGGACATATCTTGGGTCTGGCCTATGAATAGTAAAGCCCTGAGTTTTATTCAGGAATCTTTCCTGACAGTTATTCGTGTCTTTGGGCCAGATCAACCATTTTTTCCAAGTAGGATTAGATCTGTTGCGTTGTAGTATACTGTCAACTGTCACCACTGCCTTTGTATTATTTTCACTGGCAGGTGTTGGTACAGAAGGTGTGTTCATCTCTTTTATCTTGGCTAATCCAAGACAAGATGTTTGTTGGATAGTTTCATTCAAAAACATTATTTGTTCTGGGATGATGCAGGCTCTAAATAAAGCTTCTATCCCTTGCACTTGCCAATCTTTAGTACCCCACACAGTTTTTGTGTCAATTGTGTCTTTCCAAAAGTTGAAACCCTGTTTAGACAGTTGGGCATTAAAAAACGCAGAATAAATCTGTTTTGTATTTGTTAACATAATTTTCAGTCCTGTCTTGTTTACATTTTTATAGTAAAACATTTCTGGATCTGATGTGTTGTAACCTGAAAAATATGGAAATTTATTAGCAAATGTTTTTGAACTACCTTTAGGTGGTGTAGGACAATGTTCCCATTGGTTAAACATAAACACATTTCTTGGATATGCAGATTTATGCAAATAATGATGACCATAGTGATTAAAACAATACATTTGTTCATAGTCTGATGAACCCTCTAAATATTCATGTTTAGAAAATGCAGCAGATTTTTCTAGGTCAAACATTATGTCGTTTACAGTCTCAAAGTCCCAATCATCAGAATAGGTACTGGACGTAATTAGATCACTTAGTGAAATTTTAAACAAATGTGGAATGTTCAATTGTTCATTCGGGCCGAAGATATCATAATCTGTTTTGTCCCACACTATACCATCCTGTATAGGAACAGCTGTGATGTTCACTGATGATAAGTCTCTTGCTTCACGATGGGAAGATTTATGAGGTTTCAAAAGTACGTTTACGTCTTTTCCTTCAGTGTTCACATGGATGTATCTGCCACTTATAAGCACGCTTACAGTTGTAACCAAAGCTAGCCAGAGCAGGAAAACAAAAAGTCCAGATGTAATCCAGAGTTCAATCCATGGAGAAACCAAATAAGTCTTTTTCAGAAAGTGAAGAAAGTCTTGTACTTGCTGCTTGAATTTCAATGACACTGGCGTCGTTTCAGGTTCACTCGGATCTTCTGAGAACGTATCAAAGTTAATGAAGTAGCCAGAAGAAGTTCTGTCAATTGTTGGAATTGCATCAGGATTTGTAGAAATCACTGGAACCAGTTCATCACTTGTTACGTTGGTGTAGACAGGTGTATTTGGACGAACTGTTACTTGGTGTTCAAGAGGGATGAGTTCCATAGCGTTGTTGCATAGTCCTCCGTCTGTTACAGCTGAATTCTCGATCGTTATCAGTCTTTCAGTCTGAACCTCTTGGATAATAGCGAGAGGAGTGTGTCTGCTACTAGGTCGGAGTCCACGAGGCCTACTATTTAGTATTGGCCACATACTGTGGTTTGATCAGGTCGATGGACACAAATCTTTTCTCCTTTCTTCCAGCAAGGGGCGGCAGAAGTACTGTTCTTGTTCCTTGAACTGCTAGGACAGGTACTGGTTGACTGTAAGAAGGTCCAAATTCCTTCTTGTCCGTAATTTTTCTCTGACTAGATCCCCAACTTTTGGAATCCAGACAGGCCTTGCTGGGACAGCCGGTTGATCCCCAGTGGTGGTTGACTGTAGGAATACGTTGCTTTGTTTCGTTCTTAATTTGTTTAAGTCCTGTAAAACAGCCAAACGATCTTTGATATCAAATGGTTTATTTTCCACCACTGTGCCTACGTGTTCAAGGTCTGGTACCCACATTCTTGTCCCAAATAGGATCTCATATGGAGTGACCCCCCTAGAGAACTTCTTGGCAGGTTGTTCAATGAGCGCTGTACCCCACTAAGGTGTTTGACCCACCCATCACCCGAACCTAATACCCTAGCTGTTATAGACTGCTTTATGTCCCGGTTTTTCCTTTCCACAACCGAATTTCCCTCAGGATGGAATGGAGAGGAGTACCGCAATGCAACGCCCAGACTGGCCATGGCTTCTTTGTAAGCCCTAGAGCTAAACGCAGGACCCTGGTCAGAATGTAGCGTGCCTATTGCGTATGTGCCAATAAAGACTCGCAAATCTTTTATAACAGTTCGAGCGTTAGCCGAGCGCTGAGGCCATAACCATAGGAACCTAGAGCATGAATCCACTGCAACCAAGATGTATTTATAGTTACCGTCCCTTTGCAGGGGACCGCAGTGGTCAAGGTAAACACAAGCTAATGGTTTATCTGAAATTAACAGGGGTGTCTGCGCAGGACGTTTCACTGTGGAGACTTTCATCTGTTGGCATATATCACATTCTAAAACATAGTTCTTTGTTTGTTTTCTAATGCCAGGCCACCAATATCTTTGCTTGAGTAAAGATACTGTTGCAGAAACACCTGCATGGGCAGAAGCTATCCCTTCGTGTGCTGCTAGGATTAGTCCTAATCTGCGTTCCTTGTTTGGAATTACCCTATCCCCCACTCCAGGGATTCGAGCAAAAGGAACGTTGTTCGCATCAATTACATAAGAGTACTTGAGTGGAAACTTTTTGGTAACGCTGCACTGCTGCCTTTGCTTGATGCATTGACAGCCAACATTATCTCACCGTCTATTTTTGTTTTTGAACGAGTGATCGCAGCTACGGAAGCCGTTTGCACAGCCCCCTTTGCGGCTTCGTCAGCCAATGAATTCCCTGCAACGTGAACGCCATCACGTTGATGACTCAGTGTGTGGATCACGTGAGCCTTTGGTAGTTCGTTTTTCAACTGAACTACTTGTTCCCAAAGCATTTTATGCTTTATTGTGCCACCTTTCGCATCTTTGAAACCATTTTCAAGCCAGTTTTGTATATAGTCATTATACGACTGAACACAGTAAAAGGAATCGCACACTATTAGTGTGGGGAATTCTCGATCTGTACTTTCAAGTGCCAGTTTGAATGCTTGTAGTTCAGCTCGCTGAGCTGTACAATCCCCTAGAGATTGTGTTTTTGTGACCATAGGTCTGAAGATGCCATCTCGCATGCGACCTTTAACGATTGCACATGCTACACTGTAAGCTTGCTTACTCCCTATTGCGGGTTGTGCGGATCCGTCAGTGTAAATTATAAATTCGTACTGATCAAGAGGCAGAATTTCAGTAGGCAGAGGACATTCTTGTTCATATTGCAGGAATGCTTGTGTTTTTAAATCTGGATCAAAAACATATTCAACATCTGTTGCAGCAAGAGAATTAACCCATTGTATCCATCTTGGATGTAATGCTTTAGCATTTGTACAGCTTCTAAAGCCGGTACCGGGGTTACGACAATAATGCGTTTCCCTTGGGCTAAGGCTCTTTCTTTTGCTACAGCGGTTTGAACTGCTGTTAGAATTTTTTCAGTAGAACTGAAGCGCATTTCCGCTTGTGTGTACAAATGGGATTTGTATGCAATTGGGATTTTGTCACCCTCATTGAATGTTAAGTAGGTGAATCCACATTGACCCGAAATTATTCGAATCACCAAATTACGTTGACTTACACGTGTTTGTAAGTGATTTGTTGCTAACATGTTAGCCTGGAGTGAACGCAAGATTTCTGTGTGTTCCTGTGTCCAGTTTTTGATTGAAAAATCAGGTTTGATTAATGCGTAGAGAGGTTTAACCCTTTCTGCATAATTTAGAATGTATGTTCTTCCAAAATTTAGGAAACCCAGGATGGATTGTAAGTTTTTTTGCGTTTTTGGAGGTTAGAGCAACGCACACTTTTCTAAAAAGTTAGCTGCCAAGCTCTTGCCTTCACTTGAAAGCTCATATCCTAGAAATAGGACATTGAGATGGGCAATTCTGGACTTTTTAAAGTTGAACTTGTAGCCCTCAGAGGCGAAACCCAGTATAATGGTGCTCACCCTGTTCAAGTGTTTTTTCAGGTCATCGTCTGTCAGATATATGTGATCGACATAGGACAATGCCTCATTGTCATAAATTTGTAGTAACTCCGTTACCCTCGCTGAGAATAAACCTGGGCTGTTTTTGAACCCTTGTGGGAGTCGACAAAAGTGACGCTGGGTCCCCATTATGGAGAATGCTGTTAAGTACCTGCTTTCAGGTGCTATGTTTTGACAAAAGAAACCATTTGAGATGTCTCGCACAATGTTATTCATTAATGCTGTGCTATGTGCATTTTGCACTGCAAAAGTTTTAGAACAAGTGTTTAAGTGTCTGTAATCCAAAACTAGACGATATGTATTGTCTGGTTTGGAGACAGGAAACAAAGGATTGTTCATTGAGGAGGTGCATGTTTCAATCACCCCTTGATATTCAAGTTGATCTAAGATCTCCCTGACCTGTTTTTTAGCTTCTTGCTTTATTGGGTACTGCCGTTGTGCAGTTGGTTCATGTTTCAGATGTATTTTATGGTGAGGTGAGTCCTCATCCCATCCTACATGATTTTTAGGTCGAGCCTCGAGTAGCGCGCAAGCGCTGCTAGGCGAAGACTTTAAGTAAGGGGTTTTCAGAAGCAGTCCAAACGCTCGTGCGTCGTGGCTGGCCTTTTTCAGATGGTTACGCGCGGCAGACATGTGTTTCCAATTATCGTGCCCAGACGCGTGCGCGATAATTGAAAAAACATGCCGGCAAAAGGCCATGACGCACGAGCGTCTGGTTAGTTTTATTTAGAGCGAACTGGTCCCGGAGGTATTGGAGAGTGAGCAGGGGTTTTAGGCACGGGGAGATTAAGTGATTTGCCCAGAATCACACGATGTTTAGCCGACGCCGAGACTCGAGCCGGTGATTCCCGAGTTCCCAAACGGCCGCAACTCCACGTCACGTACTCCGCCTCACTACTCCAGGTGAGCATGTCCTAGTGTTTACCGGAAAAGCTTCGCCTTCTGAAGCAGCTGAACGGCTGGAAGAGTGTGCGTTGCACCCTGTGGTTGTCTCTACGGAGCCTTTGAGCCCGAACGTTCTCCACGACTCAGTCTGCAGGCCTCTGTGATTAAAAATTAATAGGCGCCAATATACTGAATGTAAACAACGCATCAAAGGCGGGAATAAAACAGAGGGCGCAGTGCTCTCGAACCCAGAGAAGTAAACCGCCCGAACGTCCTTGCATCTGGTGAACACACGCACATAAACACATAGTAAGACACACTGCCGCGAACTCAGCGATATATCCTTCATATGCTGCCGAGGCCGCTCTTGCTGAAGATGAGCACTTTTCGTCCGCTGATTGTTATTTGGGAGCTGAAAACAGGAATATTATAGTGCAAATTTTGACAGAAAAGAGATAGTCTCTTCTGGTGACGATTTTTTGGTTTCCGTATTTTCTTAGCAGGAATGCAAAATGCCCTTGCATAGTTGCGTGGGTCTCACGTGTACAAGACCATCTGTAATAGGCTAAATAAATAACACAGCCAGCTCCTCCTGCAGATTACGGCCTCCCCTTCCTTGTCATGCTTTGACCCCTCTCCCTCCGCCCACTCCCTCCTCGTGACACCCCTCCTGATGCCTTCACATCGCCTCGGCTTCCTCCTGGCTAATTGAAGCATATGATTTTCACAGGTTATCAGCTGGTTCCCCAGAGACAGCCAGGCACGCTGCGTAGGAGGCATTTTAAAAGCTCGAGTTTTCCCCAAACCCCTGTTTACATTGGTGTGTTGTACCACCAGCTAAAATAGGCTGCACAAATACCAACATATGCGTTCATGCAAGTTTGCACCAGTGCCTCGAAGTATGTTGTGCTGTGTGACAGTGAGAAGAGTGGGGTTGAAGCCTGGATATCTGCTCCTCACACTGGTCGGAATCTCACCTCCGGAGGGCGGAGTTGAGGCTCCGTACCCATTCTTTCTTTGGCCTCTCAGACTGACAACGGAGGGGAGTGCCCATGTTATGACAAACGTGATGCTGGTTTGTTGTGTGAAGCGGGTGAGTTTTAACAGCAGTGTGTGTGTGTGTTGCACCCTCGTGTATGTGGAATGCGGGGACGGGGGAAGTGGAGAGCGCCTCCTTGTCCACAATGATCAGTGCGGGAGTTCTCTCTTCCTCATGGTCGGAGCCAGCAAGCATCGCACTGCGTCACAAACCGCTTGCAGTGTTGGTTTGGTTTACTTGGGCTGTCGTTCTCGAAAACATCGATTCATCAAAGGAAACCTATCGACTGGTGTCATAAAAAGAAGCTATTGGTAGCCCCGGTTTTATGTATAGCGCCTCGAGGTATGTTGTGCTGTGTGACCGTGAGAAGAGTGGGGTTGAAGCCTGGATATCTGCTCCTCACACTGGTCGGAATCTCACCTCCGGAGGCGGAGTTGAGGCTCCGTACCCATTCTTTCTTTGGCCTCTCAGACTGACAACGGAGGGAGTGCCCATGTTATGACAAACGTGATGCTGGTTTGTTGTGTGAAGCAGTGTGTGTGTGTTGCACCCTCGTGTACGTGGAATGCGGGGACGGGGGAAGTGGAGAGCACCTCCTTGTCCACGATGATCAGTGCGGGAGAGGGAACTTTTGCAGAGGCAGCCTTGCCGGCAGGAACACCTAGAGACGTCAGGAGCTCTGACAAGCTGCTCGGGCAGCGCAGAAGGTCAGAGGTCTGGCACAGCGACTTATCCTGCCCCAGCTCCGCCAGCCTGACGTGCGGTATTCCAGAGACCATTAATTTTAAAGCCGGTGCAGTGGCACCGGGCGCAGGCAGGGCTCTGTAGCGGGCCTCTGTCTTATCCAGCGCCTCAGATGCCTCTTGTGGGCACTGCCCCCCTTCATTATCTGCCTTCCCAACCCACAGGAAGAATGAGGTGCAATCCAACAAAGGATCTGCTGATTCAAGACTCCCCCTGCGTCATTTATCTCCCACCAACTGGCGGGGACAGACCACTTCTCCCAGGGCTGGGTTTTGTTTTTGGGCGGGGGTGCAGAGAAGTTTCGTGCCCTTGCATTTCCTGCCAACCAGAGCAGGCATTTCCTCCCAGGGCGGTGGATGGCGCAATACCCCCGAGAGAGGGAGGGCGGATAGCAGGGGAGGCAGGTTAACACCGAGGGCCGGGGAGGCTAGTAAACAGGCCCGCGGTTTTATTGCCTTTGCGCCGAGCTCTTAAGGCAGCAGCCTCGTAAAGGAGAGTGGGATGAACCGCAACGAGGGTACATGATGAGGGACGCCGTAAAAGCCTCTAAACTCGCCGCAGCCGTTCCAGAGTGAGAGGGGAGGCTGCCCAGGACAGCGGGGAAGGAGGTGTGAGCGCGGGGGTGGGTTCAAAACTTTATTTGGGGTTTTACTGGGAAGCGTACAAGATTGTCCCGTAATACAGGAAACTCTTACCCTGGAAGTACTTGGCCGTGAGCGTTCGGAATTATGTCTCCAACATGCAAAATAAAACAAGCATTTGCAATGCAATAGGTCTCGCATTTACGCGAGTTTGAGCTATTGACATTGCAAATAATGCCTTTTATTTTTATTTTCGTTTTTAAAACATAAATAAAAGGCATTTTTATTTGCAATGCCAATAGCTTAAAGTCACGTAAATGCGAGACCTATTGCATTGCAAATGCTTGTTATATAATGCTGGGGCCTGGGACACTGCCCATTTCCTGGCATATGTATATTTTAGATGTATAGGAATATGGCTGGAGAAGGCAGGCATAATAATGTCCTCGCCGTGTGGGCACTCCCTGACAAATTGTGGTGGCCAGTCCTTTTCTGCTAGAAGTATGTCATAGCCTCTTGATAGTCTTTCCCAAAAAAGTGCTTTCACCTGTCTAGGTTTGTCTTCCTCCATCCGGAGTGTTATTTCATATAACTTTTGTGGAGTACTAACCCTGGTGTCTACAGTCTCGACTGTAATGTACTCATTCAAGTCCACTATCTCCAGAAGTTCCTTCACGGTCTGGCGAACTATTGTGACTTCTGCTGCACTGTCCAGCATTGTCTGAGCCCATTCTCCGTTCTTGAGTTGTGTTCTCAGTATTCTCGGCATGTCTGATCTTCAGACCTGCTACCTTCTTTTGGAGAATTGAGGTTTTACTTTGGTTTTTGAAGCGTGTTTGTCGTCTTTCGATTTCACGCGTTCTTCTCTATGTTCTGTTCGTCCTCTTCTTTCCGAAGTCTGTGATGAGATCTGAAAGGGACGAGAGGAACGATGTATCAGTATCTTGATACCTATTAGGTTTTCTCAAATTATCCCTATTCCTGAGGTTATACCTCCTTTCAGAGGGCTCCTTTTGAGGAGACCTACCTCGAGATTGAGAACGTTTCTCGTTTGATTTTTGTTTAGTAGACTCCCACTTCTTTTTAGAAGATGTAGGAGTTTGTTTTATTGAGTCCTTCTCAGGACTTTCAGATAGTTTCAGCTTCACTGGTCTTCCACCCAAACTATCTCTGCCTAATTCTGCATAAGATTGTTCTATTATTCTGGGTAGCTCAGTTTGATGTTCTGTAACATCGAATTCCCTCAATTTTTGGCGGATCGCCACTGCTGCTGCCTCCCCTTTAATATTAGACAATATTATTGTTGAGACCTGGTCGAAATTTTTCAGCAATTTCATACCTAAATTTAGAGCAGGCTCTGCCCCGTATTCGTTTTGAATTTGTTTTAGGACATCAGGTATTACCGCAATTGATGGAATACCATGTGTTTTAGTATAGATGGCAGCAAAGACTGAGCCCCAAGTGGTGTAGTCTTCCAGTTGTGGTGTGATCCCCATCGGTAAACTGATTGTTAGGATTCTGTGCTTCTCATGCGGGCTAGTATTTGGAAATACTGCTTCGATTTGAGTAATTTTTTGAGCTATCCAAAATGGAATTTGCTCACGTTTTGTGGGCATTTTACCCATGACTGCGTATAGAGCCTGTGGTGTAATCTTTAGAGTATTCCCCTGTTGGGGAGTTGGATTTGGATATGTCAATGGTGGTCGGACTGTAAAAGTCCGCATGACATATTGGACCAATTGTCTGTAAATTTGTATTAACCCTGTGAGTTGAGTAAGTAACTCCTCATCTGACATCTCTTCAATGTCTGGATGAGGTGTGTAGCCGGCTAAAATCGGCCATGTTGCTCCTGGTCTACCTAGTGGACCGAGCCTGGTAATGTTTTTGTGATGTTTTAGGGCGCCTTTAAACCAGAGCTGATGCTCTTGGTATGTTAATGGAATTTCTATATCCTCGAAAGGAATGTATTCCTCTGGTGGTTCATCTTCTTTGTAGAAGTGAAACATGTGTGTTACTGAATTGGATTCAGGAAATATTACCCAGGAATAGAATACCTCTGTCTGAAAGGATTCATGTGCCTCTATCACGAAAACTGCTCTACCGCCTCTCGGAGGTAGGCCATGTTTTATAGGTTTTAGAGTGATGGCTCTTCTTAAGTTTGGAGCGATGTCTATGACACCCTCCTCGGTTTCATTTAAACCGGTAATGTTAAAAACTGCTGGTAGGGCTGGATCAGCCACAGTTACACCGTCTCCGGCGTCTTCAGTCATTTTGTTTTTTGCAAAATGAAAAACAAGTTTCAAGGAAACAAAGATAAGGTGCACAATATTGTGGAACACTGTATCCTTCAACGTTGAGCAAACCAAACAGCTAATATATAGGGTACTGCCCTATGTAGCAGTGGTGGATACCTAACCCTGCCCACTCCAGACGTCTTTTGGAGTATATGGGTAGGGGTCTTGAGAAGAAAAGCACGGCTGAGTTACTCAGTATCTAACGTTGAATTACTGCCTTACCAAACGTTGGGCACCATGTAGTGTAGCTCCTATTTCCCTAATAGGCTCTGCGCATTGGAATAATATATCCTATAGGTTTGACATAGGACTAAGGTCAGTATGTCCCTATCGAGTATATTAAACTTAATTACTTGTGCCAGCTATCTCAGAGGCCACTAGAAACTTCTTGACAACAAGAAGGGAGTAGTTTCTGGCAGCCGCAAAACATGACCACTGTGTTTCCCTTTAGAATCAGAACGTGTCCCAGAGTCGTGGAAACAATAGATAACTATTTCACTCAGCTCAGTCGTGCATTCTTAGTTTTCTCCAAGTTACACAGAAAGAAATAGACGGGCATTTCAATAAAGGATTTATTGAACAGTCTTGTTTCTGGTGTAAGTAAAATGTGCTGTTACGATCACAAGACAGTATGCGAGATAAATAATGTACAGGGTGAGCAGTAGAAATAAATAATACTGCGATAGCATTATCTTTTAGTACTTATGCATTTACATAAATAACACAGACTAAAAATGCGAGTACTCATACGATGCGTTGCTAAGCTAGTTCTACCCCAATGTACCTAACCTGACCTAGGTGTAGGAAGAGGGAAGAAGTAGGTGAAGTATTCCTTACTATGGTATACTAAGAGTATGTTAAGTCTAGTATGCCTAGTATGCCAAGAGTCCCTCTAGGTTCTAGTCAGCTCCATACCTGAAGAATGAGAGAGGTAGGAATCTCTTTGCCATACTCGAACTCCAACACCCCGCAAGGGAAGTCAGATCGCTGGAAGCTGGGCTCTCTGCGTGCAGGGAAGGCAGCGTCCTCTCAGTGCGTCAGGCCGGGAAACGGGCTCCTCTGAAGTCGAGGTCTCCTCTGGTTTACAGGGGCTAGGGAAGGTATATTTATACCTGAGAGCACCTAAGAATGTTAGTATTGACGTGAGTTGGACAGCGAAAGACGTCATGAATGAACCCCCTAAGGAATAATGGTTCATGCATAATATATGAGTCCTTGAAGAAATCAATAGTCCTGGACTAGGGAAACTCCCGCAGCCTAAGGGTCTGTTCTTCATGAACTCGTTGTGACGTTAGGGTGGACGGATGTCAGAGACCATGCCTGTATTTGGAGTGCATGGTTTAATGCCTAAATAAGGGCTGGGATTTTATGCCTATATAAGGGCAGGGCGAATTGTGCCTATATAAGGACATGATACTGGAAAGCCCGTTTATGGATACCCTAAGAGGAATACAACATGGTGTTGTAGATATAAAAGCAGTCTCCGCAAGTCAAGCGCAGAACTTTGATTTGAGCATCTGTGGCTCACGGTGCTCTGGGAATTCCTCCAGTGTATTATATTATATATTATAGTATATGCGTCTACCGCCATTGTTCTTACTTGATCATTTTGTTCGGGCTATATGTTTTTTTTATCACTAGCACGCTGTGGTCACGTTCCCTGTTGAACACTTTTGCATTGATTACAGCCTATGTCGTATATTGAACTTTGAAAAATATTGTATTTTTTTGTTTATATGGTCTCTTCTCATAATTACGTTTTTTATTAATTTATTTTTAAGATAGCTTTTTTTTTTTAGCTATCCTGCATTGCCAAACTTAGCATACTTAATACTTGGTTGGACCTTGTTTTAAATATATGATAACTTGCCCAACTGTAGTCTACTGTTTGTCTATGTTGTTTTTCGCTTAATATCTTGGTGCTGCAGACCGCCTTGGCTGTCCTACAGAGGCCCACATAGAGGACAGTCTCCTAATGTCATCCTGAAAATGAAAACCCTAAGCAGGAAGTCCTTAACTAGGGTGTGGGTGAAAGGCGTGCAGCCACTAGCCAGGCTTAGAGGGTGTAAAATGTTATTATGCAGTATTGTGACCTCAGATCGAGAGTGATCTGTTGTAGTGCTCCCATCCTGAATTCAGAAAACTGTCGGCAAGACAGTACTGATTGTGTCACTTTTGATCTATTATTACAAAATGTAAAAAAAGAATCACAAAGTACCAGCCACACTTACACATTATAGACACGTTCCTGTTAGCTAGAAATTAAATCTCTTTTTATTCTCATAGGCCTCTGCTGATGGTGGGTGCCTAAACTCACGAAAGCAGATCTGAAGTTAATTGTTTAATGTATCATTTTATTAGCTCTTCGGTCTCTTTGAGCTTCTCCAGGCCTTCTGTGCAGATATTTCCAAAAGATTGGTAATTTTGCTAGGATTACATTGCAAGTATTCATGAAAACTGACGTGTGCATTTGTTCTGTGATTTTTTTGCACAAGTTATTTGTTCAGCCAGTTATGCAGTGCTTATAATACCAAGGAATAGGGCAAGAGGTAGGTGTTAAACTGCTGAGGTGGCACACTCAAGAGTTTGCAGTGTAGCACCAAGGCATCCTCCCGCCTCCCCCTCTCGTTGTACTTTAATCCAGTGACCTCTGGATCAAATGTATTGGATGAATATTTCTGAATTAATGAGCTGTTACGGAGACCACACACAAGCTAAGTTCCTACAGAGTTGCCCTGTGCCTTCGAGCTTCATTCGGCTATGTGTTTGACCCACGAACTATGGTCAGCAAGCAGGAACATCAAAGCAATTTTAGAGACTTTTTATGTAGGTCGCGGTAGTCTGGGTCTCTCAGCAGGAAATGTCTTAAACATTCTGTTATTGCATTTCAACTGGGAACCCATCCAGAGTGACCTTAATTCATTTGGCCCCACTTCTCACCCAACATTAAATCAAAAGGTCATGCTGGAGGGAAAAAGATATATTTTCCTTTGTAGATATTTGAGTGAGCTCAAGTAAGGTTAGCGGCATTGGTTCTTGTATGTCTTATCCACTAGGTAGTTGGTCACACAACTCAAGTGAGGTTTGTAACTTCTATAGTAATCATTAATCTGTAAGAGTCTTAATAATCAGTGTTACGACTTGTAAACATTGTTGGTTTACACTTGCAGGCAATGGGACAAAAACAGTGAAATTTGTATGGTGTTGTTTTATTTCTTATATTGCTTCTTGGGTCTCCCTCAGTCTTTATTGGTTTTATTTGTTCTAGTTAACACCTCTGGGTAAAGATTTCTTTCTAAGCTGCCATGTATTTTCTCATTTCTTCTCTGTGGTGGTGAGTATTTTTGCTGCCCGTGTGTAGCCACGTTTTGGGGGCTGATGAGGAATGTGAATGCTAAATTATAGTTCCCTTTCTTTGGTGTTGCTGTACGTTTTTGACCCAACAGGGTATGGGGTGACCTGATGTGGTGAAGATATAGCAACAGATGTGATAACTACCTTAAGGGAAGTTTGTGGATGGACAATAGGATAGTATGTGTACCTTGTAGGAGAGCTACAACAACGCCTTAAAGCAATACTGTTAATACTCTGTAACCCGGCAGGGGAGCGGGGGGGAGGAGGAGAACAGATAGGTAAAAGTTTGGCGGGTTGGACCAATGCAAACTTTCATCCTTTTAGGATTCATACTATTTACTTGGGTAATAGCAGGTAGAAGTATCTAAAAAGTTTGCCTTGTAGAGATGGACATCAGAAACAAAGTGATGGATGGAGTGCTTGCATTATTATCAGCCACTCGCAATCGCTCGGGCCACATCCCAATGCATCGTTTTTTTGCTCACCATGCCACCTCAGTTTGGATCCAGCCATATGCAAATTAGTCTTGATTCTGCTCCAGTGGGAACAGTCTAGCCTGAACTGCCAGGCCGGGTCATCCCTGAACCCGAACACATGAAACCAAGGACTGGTTTCGCCCTAATTAGGGCTCATCAGCCAGGTATAGCTTGGTTCCAGTGGCATAGTGAACCACTGGCTGACATTAATTCAAGTATTCCATCCATCACCTTGTTTTTGGTGTAGAAATTGATAGAAGTATCTTAGTGATATTTGTGTGCTGTTAGCTAAAGCATCCCTTTGGGGCAGCATAAATTAACAAATCATGTATGGATATTATCCCTACCTGTAGCAAGAGGTACATAAAGCTTCTTGTGTGAATATCGAAATGCTTTGCAGTTTCATTACTTTCATTTTTTTTGCAAGTAGTTCAAAGTCTTTGATTGACTATGTTGTTATTTATTTGTATTTTAAGAATGCTGGTACCTCTGTTTCATTTTGTGTTTTTTACCTATTAGCAGTGTTCTGTCTGTGGTGTTTACAGGGTTGGCAAGAGATCTTGTCTGTTGAACTAAATTGATTTGGTTAAATATGTTGCTAACTTGAGCTGTACCAAGCCACTTTTCATTTACCAGACCTTCTGCTTATGTGATGGACATGGAGCATGCCTAATCAAAGGGGGGAAACAGCAATAACAAAACAAAACAAAAAATACAGCGCTCTGCTATCTAACATCAATGTAATTATTTCTTGACATGTTTTTCACTATCTTTCTGACTCAGAGTTTTGCCTCTTTAAAGTCACTGGTGAACACAGCCTGCATGTGACTATTTTCTCTGGCCAGTTTAAGGGTTAGGAGGGGGCCTCTTCTGTCCTAGAAGATATCTGCTTGGGAGGAAGTCAGTGGTACAGATTTCACTGGCCATGCAGAGCATGTCCTCTTTTGGCCATTTACGTCGTCAGGAGCCTCTTCCACCAGAGCGGACATCTCAGGATGGATGAGGCCTCCACGAGTGATGAACATGTCCGCATGGAGGTTGCATACGCCTAGAGATCGTGTTATCAGTCAACTTTTCTGGTTAGTTTATCCTCCATTGAACCTCTATACCGTATATAAACATCAGGATCCTGGAGACGTTACATGGGTCACGGGGCGAGGATTTTATCTTGGTGGAGTTCCTTTTAAATCAATGCAATGCAAGACCAGTCCTGAAATTGCATGGGCCATTTATATTGATAAATTGTCATAACCATTATCCACAGACCTACTGTGTCTTGTCTCTAAAACAGAGCCAGAGCCTGCCTGAATATGTTAAAAGCACATATCGAGCACACATTGTTTTTCTTTTTATCTGTTCCAGTTCTATATAACGCGGCCTTGATCCCAAGGCATTGGGCGTGCTTTACATAAGCACCTGTTACAATACACAAAGACTCATTGATTTTTCCCCCCCAGACACAGGGAGATTAAGAGATGTGCCCAGAATCACAGGCTGGTGAGACAAAAACCTGGCTCCCCAGTTCCAAAGTCGGCAACTCCGGCCTCTCCCACTTTGTAATCTATGCACATTGTTCTATTGGGGCCTTCTATTTGCTCAGATTCGGCTACCCTGGACGAAAGGAAACCTGATTTATTGCTGAACAAGTGCTTGGTCCCTGTACTGTCGGCAGTCATGTAAGCTGTATGACCTACCACTGTTGTACTGCTTACATCAGGGCCACTTGCTTACGTCCATTGAAGACACGACCCTGAATTCGTTTTTTTTGTTTGTTTGTGTTTTTTTAGAGTTTTATATAGCGCGAACTAGACCAGAAGATATCGGGTATCAGAGTGCTTTACATTAGCACCGGTTTCGTTACAGATGGACACATTCATTTTTGTGAGGCAGGGGGAGATTAAGTGATTTGCCCAGAATCACAGGATGGTTGAGCATCGTTGCCGAGACTCGAACCCAGTTCCCCAGCTTCGAGGTGGACCGCTCTAGCCGTAAGGCTACTTCCTCTCCCTTTTGTTCATGAAATCTGGACTGTTCTGAAACGTTGTACTTCTGTGCGTAGAATATCCCAGAAGTGTCACAGCTAACGAGATGTGCGCGTACATTCGTTAAAATTGTTTCAACTCATACCTTTGTACAAGTATAACTATTACATGATATCCATTTGTATGTGACGCACATCCCAGACTTGGTAGGCTCATGTTTGGTGCTTCATAAGTGTTGAAGACGAGCTCAACTTGACTTCCCAAAGAGATTCGGGACCTTCGGCCCTTTCTAGTGGTGTTGTAGCAGGGAGTATGGCGCCTCAGTGAAATGTCTGGCAACAAAGTTGTTTTGTTTGATGACGCATACCTCACTCCACCCGTACACGAGTATTATCATAACAGAGCTCTGCCTTACCCCCCAGGGCACATGTTGTCACACTTTTCCATGGCACCGTATGTTTTTTTTCCTCTCCAGCGAAACACCGCTTAATCTTTCCGAGGGACGGTTTCTACGTTTAAGTGACCCTTGCTGGCCACGAGGCCGCGTTTCTGTGGACCTTATGCAGATTTGACTTTTGGAGAGATTGTGCCATCGACCCCAGCTGTCTGTTTGCAGACCTGTGGAGTGGAGCACAGCACGAGGACGTGCTGTGGTGGAGGCATGACTCAGTATGACACAGAAGCTTCCAGAGGGCAGGTTACAGAGGAGTCAAGGTGTTCTCATTACATTGAAGGCATAAGCAGCGTTTCACGTGTAGCTGATTCATCTCGCCTTGTATAATAGGGAGTTGGGCCTGTGGGTGCGGGGCTGCAGCGGTAGTGACGGTGTGCCTGGCTGTAAAGGCGTTCACTGAACTGCCAATAAGGCCTGGTCGTTATCTGTCCAGGACGTGACCACAGTGAATGGAGGCAGACGGTGAAACCCCGTCACCCCAGCAGTGAGTCACTGCTCCTGCCGAGGGAAGTCCTTCCGGTCTCACCACACTCGAATCCCCCCCAGACCAGCCGCCTGAGTAAAAAGCGTCGCTAAGTAGACCACGTTGTGAGTGTGTTTCTGAAATCTCGTAAACCCGCTTCTCAAGCAGCCCGTTATCGTGCACAACTATCACGTTCTGTGAACAGAGCCTTTTTTTGTCTGCGGTGCTTCTAGTCGGAGGTAGACTTGCGCTACCTGTGCTATATTAGTCAGACGTTTAGCACGCTCTCTACCTCCTTCCAGAACTCGCCAGACAGAGCACGTTGTTTTGATGCCTGCGGGGTTATTAGTCATACATATTCTTCAGGTTGATAAACAGTCACCTTTTTGTGCACATGATTATAGGCTTTCGAGCCTACTTCTCGAATTAAAAAGCGCATTGATCAGCATCGGTGTGAGTACAGGAAGCCTGTACGGTGTTTGTCAGAGGTAGCCGCTTGTGTGTCAGCCAGAAGGTGGATGACAGAAGCTTTTAGAACTCGACACCTCATGTTATTCTTTTTTGTCTCAAAAACCAGCGATGGTGTTCATTTGAAATGCTGCCTGTTAATCTCCCTAGTGCTTACATCAAGGTTCCTGTCAAATAACAGTTTCTCCTTTTTGATGATCAGAATCACAGTTTAAGTTTAATTAAACAGAACACTAGTTCCAAATAAGAGTAATCTGGAAATGATGCCTTGTTTTGCCACCCTCACAATTCGGGGCTACATATAACATGTTTTAGTAGTGTTTTTGTAGTTTTGCACAATGTCTGCTGAAAACTTCAGTTGGATTCAGATAGTGGTGTCAGGTCTGTCGCGAGCTGCAGACGACATTTTAAGGCACCCCCACTTCCATGAGGTCCACCCCCCTGTGTGCAACGTTTGACAAGCGTGGCGAGGACCCACCACTGGGTAGGGAAGTAAACTACTGCATCACACACAATCAACTTGAGGCTATGGGCGTCGAGTTATAAGCAGCTGTAACGAGGTTCAAGCTGATTTAATAAGATTCATAAATATGTAACAAGGTACAAAAAGCTCTGATAAACTGTGATGCCGCCTTGCAATGGCATTACCCAACCTTTTGGCTTTGTCAATACTTGTTTGCAGATGCGGAACTACATCAGCAATAACAGGCCATCACAGCATGGTCACTTATAAGTGCACATGCTTCATGACAAGGCAGACATTTTTCTTTTTTAACTGTTAATTTACCGTTCTTTCCAAGATTTGCAACACCAATCTTGGAGTGATAAATTAAAACAAAGCACATTAAACAAAAAGGAGCAGTCCAGTTGCAAATTGGAGCTGCAGTGCCCTTCAAAATGGGAACGAAAAACGTTTTTTTTTTTTTTTTTTTTTAATGAATTTGAAGTTGAGGGGTGGAGGAGCAGCTCAGGACAGAGGTGAGCAGGCAACACCTGAGGGGTAATGTGGGAGGGAGCTGTGGAGGATCTTTAGAGAAGGAGGTGGTGGGTGAAAAGTTGCATTTTAAAGATGAATAGAGAGGGGCTGTGGAAGCAAAAGATGAGCTCAGAGGGGCCACACGGAAATCAGGGATGGCAGCATTTGAGGGGGGAAGCAACACACGAGGGAGAGGGCAAAAACATGCATCCACTCTCAAGGAGTGCTAAAATTAAAAAGAAAAAGTAGTTACCTGAATATATGCAGTGGAAAGCGACAAATCATCTATTCAATTGATGGTAAAAAACCTACGTTCCATGGCATGGATACTCACTATCATTTTCCCAGGGGCCATAACGTGTAGTCTGTGATGTGACCGAGGGCTTCATTGATGCCAGCAGGGTGGCGTTTGGGGGTGGGTGGTTGGCAGTAAGGCAGATGTAGGGGAAACAAAGCATATACATCTTGTAGCTGAATTGCATAATGTGAAACTGGAAAATTTAAGATTAATCCCGGCTTCCCTACTTAACCAAACTGTGTGATCCTGGGCAATTGGTTTTACCTTGAAATTCATAACTGATGTGGGCTGTACAAAACCTTCTCCTGTGTTTGATGTAATAAACTATAATATTGATCATGTATAATAGGAACTCAGCGCACAAAACAACTGACATGACTCTTAGTTCACTATTGGCATTTTTATTAGGGTGCAGGGAAGAATGAATGTTTCTACATTAATTTTTAAAAGCCATCTTTTAAAGAAATACTTCTCAGTGCACTGATGTAATCTGATGTTCTTCGGTGAAACCGTACTGCATGTTAATGAAATACACTTTTTAAAATGTGAAGAGACTTTATCACATTTATACACTTTTGCTGCAAGGTGTCTTTAAAAATGGTGTTCCTATAGTTACAAGGTGCAGGACAACCTAGTGATTTACTTTACTTAACATCAATTATTCAGTGAATAGATGCTTGCTTGTTTATTTAACTTATTTTAATGTTAGTGCTGAGTTGAGTAAACAGCAGCCTTGACTAGGGAACCGCATGTAACGGTCAGGAGGGCCGCACTCTGAGTATCACTGCTCCAGGGGAAGGGCAAACACTAGAAGAGGAAGGAAAGCCATCAAATAAGAAGGACGCAAATACAATTGACTAGAAAGCTAACCAATGGTAAGCAATGGGCTGACCTGTAGCCCACTGTAAGTGTTGATATTGTCCATAGTAGGTCTTTGGCAGCAGACAGCTTTAGGCAAGACCTAAAGTAAACAGGCGCCATAGAATGAATAAATACTTAAACTAAAGCTCTTTATCTGTGAGAAGACCATAGATTCTAGTCTCCTTCATCGATGAGGTCTTATGTTGGTGATTGCTGAGACGTTTGTTTCATAGCGTCTCTACCTTGTATATTGATCCCCTTCTCGGTGTTGGGAGAGACAGGTTCTCTCCCCTCTGCCTGTACCCCATCTCTTACCACCGTTGTGTCATGTTTTTGTCTGCCTTTGTGTCCAGCTATTCTATATTTATTTGGCTCCGTTGTAGAGGGCACGGCTCCTCCTCCTCTCTTTTACTAGTCCCTGATCTGGCCACAAGGTTAGGCCGTCTGACCCACAAGCATAGAACAGAGGCAAATAAAGAGAGGCCTAAGTTGTGTGACTGATCCACGCCACTCACAAGGCAGAACCTCATGTTCTGTTTAGAGTAGATATGTATGGCTTCCCTCCCTTGGTCCAGCTAGACCTGATGATAACCAGGGCCACGCATGGCACAGATATTAGTAACTTATGATGTTTGAACTAGAAACAATTTAGTTTGTTGCTACAGACAAACCATGAAACAGCCACTAGGGCATGTGGCAAGTGTGTTAAATCCATTTGTATATAAAAAATGTGGCATCTTCAGAACCACATTTTCCCCATTGTCCCTAGATCTAGGAATGCTTCATAGCTGACAAATCAGCGGTTGCCCTGGACGTGTTCCGTGCTCTCCTGCAATTTACTTAAGCACTTTTCCCATGTACGTGGACAACAGTGAGACACAAAGGGCTCTCTGCATCTAGAGTTTGTGTGTGTGAGCTCTTTAAGCAATTCTCAGCTTTCTGCACTCTGTTGTCATCACACCACTTATGTGGAAAAAAAAAGTGATGGATAGGAATGATTAAATAAATCTGAGCAATGGGTAATTGTTATGTGTTGCATTTCAGTGCATTGCTTTTTTTCTCACTTTGACACCACAGATAAGGCCCACCAATGAGCAAATAAGTCTTGCTCGCCTCCAAAACAGACCGTTCCCATGAACCAATAGGGTGCGTCCACTCTGTACATCGGTGTGGTCCTCATCATTGAGGTGCAGCTTGAGTGTAGTGGCACCCACAGATTGCTGGGGTAGTTAGTTTTTTCTGTGCACACAGTGTAGATGGTGTACCCTTTTAGTTTCTACTACTAACACTTTTGGGCAGATCTAAGGTTAATTTGCTTACAGTTAGTCCCTTTTCAGACAACCCAATGCTGTGAAAAACTCCCACAGTGGTTCAGATGAATTCAAACATTTTTATTCATCACTTTTGATTTCTCACTGAGTCACCCTAAAGAGTGTAGGTATGCTTGGACATCTGGCCCTTCCCCAATGAATACTAGAGTTGCGAGCTGTACGTCATCGATGAGGCCTACCTAAGCAGAAATATCCCTTGAAGTGCTTTTTTTTCAGTTGTGATTACTGCCTAGCAGTTATGGCTGGACTGCTCCAACTGCTGGGGTAAAAGCAATAGTATTTTGGATAGGGTTGATCCCCTCTGTAATGGCAGAAGGGAGCTACAAAAGCGATGCTAAATTATTTCAGACATATCCACCCTTCAAAGATTTTCACTGTGTATGCAGCACTGTCGCTCCTGCTCTGTCCTCTGCATGAAGCTTTCACCTCTCTCCTTGCAGCGCCCTGGAAGCAACTCTCGACTCTGCACTGTTCTTTGGTAGCATTTTCCACTTCGTAGCACTCTGCTCTCTGCGAGACGTTCCTGTATTTGTGGCAATTGTCGGGTGGTTGTGCTAGGTTGAGGGAAACGCTGGCTTTTGTGTTACTTTAAGTCGGTTTTTCAAAATCTGGCAGGATACAAAAGCATCACACTTTCACAGTGGAGTGACTGACTCATTTGTTTGTGTTAATAAAAAGTGTTCTTTATTATGCAAAGTGCTTTCCATAGTATATTTATTCCGTACTTGTTGCCCAATTTAAAGTTGTGCTCATTTAATCAACCCGGGAGGATGAAAGACTCATTTGACCATGTTGCGGTCAGTACATTTGACTGTCTTCATCTTCACATTCAGACTTATCTCGGCGCTTTATTCAAACGGATTGAGTGCCCTTTCAATGCAAATTTTTAAGAAACGAGATGTAGAGAAAGACACACTATGTAATCTAGAGAGTTATACAAATATTCCTATCATCTTTATTGAATAAGTGCTCCCTAGGTACTGTAAATAAAACTTATTTCCATGGGCACTGCACTCCTGCAGCACCTGTGATGGAAGAGGGCAGCAGTATGCGAAGGCAACATTAGGCTCTACCACTCATTAATTTCATTTACACATTCATCACTGTGCGTGCAATATAAACTTTACTGGAAAATCTGAACTTCAGTAGGTTACATTTCAGTCTCCCACTCCACTGTCCACAGGCCTCGGTGTTCTGAGGTACCAGGATTTGTTTCCACAAGTAACTGGATGCAGTCCCACCGCCTTTCGCCGCAGCTTTCTGAGTGCCCCCCGATTCTGTACATTTCTTCCTCAAGAGAGTCCTGGGAGCCTTCATTCAGCATGCCAGGCAAAGCTCTAGGCTGCAGGACAGCTGCTGAATGCAGAGTGAATTGGAAGGTTCGGGGAGTACAAAGAATGAAAAGCCCTGCAGGCTTCCTGGAGTGGGATTGTGGCATGCTCTTGTTCCTGCCTGCACTGATCACAATTTGAGCGAGCTTTTGTGCTCCATCTGCCAAGCCGAGAGGGACCCAGGGCCGCCTCTTGAATCTCTGCTCGGTGAGCAGCCGCTGCATTGTGCACGATGCGCATCACCAGTCTGCGCGGACTTGTGTCATGTGGCGGGGCGTACCTGCAAATAGGCTGTTGCTTTGCTCTCTTAATTTTAAAAGAAGACTTTTTCCTTCCTCTGTCCATCATAGCGTAAACATCTCCTCAGCATGACCTCAGTTCCACCATTGCTCTTATTTTGCTGGGAAGGTTTGGGTGGGTTCCAGCTGGTCACATTACCCACAGTGTGTCATAGAGAAGATGGCAATTCAGTGTTGCTCCCTTGCAGTAAGGTTTGAGCAATTTTGTCCTCAAACGATTTCCATTCGAAAAAATTGTGGAAATAAATTTAAGTGGTATTTATTTAGTTACCAATAGACAGCTGTAGCTTTCTCAGGATGGGTGTGAACTGTTTACTGAAGTCAGTGCTGCCACCTGGATCACCCGTAAATTTGTCCAACCTATGTAATCCATAAACCTGCAACATAAACTTCTCAGCAAAAAATGTTTTGGTGTCATTTATTTATGTGGTGAACGTTTGTGTCATACTTCCCAGCTTTTTCACCTATATCCTACCATGATAGGGGAAGCAATTCTATGGTTTGTGGTTTGGTCTGATCTCCGTGATATGTCTGCCGAGCTCTTTGTTTAGAGTCCTAGTTGACTCTTGAACACATAGTGTTTGAAGGACTCATTTAAATCAGCCGGAATTGGTCAGGTCTTGAAACCACCTCTGCAGCTATGACGTGCTGTACCAGTGCCATCATTGATTTATGTTGTGTGACTTATTCTTCCACTGTTTGGATTTAGCACCTTTTAAAGGCAGTTTTTGCTGTCAAGTGATGCCAAGCATGAGGAAATTGCTCACTCGCTGCAGACACTTAAAACGGAGATCAATAATGATTTCTGATCCTTTAGCTATGGCACGCGACCTGCACACAGATCGCTATCGGGGTAGATCGTGAGCATATCGCATAAGCTGTGCTTCAGAGTGCCTCGTGGACTGATGTTCGTGTTATGTGCCCCAGCGTAAGATTATCCTTTTTGCAATCTAAACCAGATCAAGGTATCTGTTTCCACCGTGGTTTTCAAAAAGTCTGCAAGCAAAATGGTGCCTGCTGAGAAAACTCCGATACATGAGTTAAAATTTTAATTTTGCAAAAAGGGATCTTAAAATCAGTCCTAAGATTGAACTTGCTTCTACTATAATGAATATGCACAGCTGGACTGGTTTCCTTGACTTGCTTAGCCATGTTCCTCTCCCTAGAAGGCAGTAAGCCTGCATTCAGATGAATGAGTAAAGAGACCTGTATAGCACGGCACCACAATTTAAATATCCACTTTGCGTCCAGGCCAAGAAGTCATAGCACAATGGTTAGATTGGATTTATTTCTGATGGCCATGTTATTTATCTCCTGTTCATAGGTCAGCGAGGAGTGTGCAATGCTCTTACTAATGAAGCATAGTTGACCTTTGGAGTTGCAGCATTCTCGGAGTACGGGGTAATTTTTGGATTGTAGAAGCAATGGGACGATCTAGTTTCAATTTATATAAATCTGTGGATTCAATCCTGGTGTTCATGTTTAGACCTTGAAGCGTCTAACTGGTTGGTCTGATTTAGTTGCATGGTGAAATTTCCATTCAAAGTCCAAAGGTGGTATTTTGTAGAACCTGGAGGCTGTGACAGTATTTCGCCAAGCGAGGATGATGGAATGAATATAAATTAGGTGGCAGTCTATGATGGGTCTGGCTACCTCATATTTGTCTGCTGTGGTGGGGATGGCTTTAGACAGTGAAATAGATTGGATGTAATATGGTTGAAGATGGTGAGCTTTAAAGTGGAAACACTCTTGCATAGGTCTTACGGGGCATCTTCTTAGAGCTGAAAGGTCAATTCTGCTTACACTGGTGAGTGATCTTGCTTTTGAGGAGGTGGCTGTTCACATCTTACCTTTTCAGAGAAAGATACGCAAGTATGGAAGATGGAGGATAAGGAATAATATTTGCAATGAAAATGTGATTAGTAAAAGACTATTTACAATGGCAAACAACATCATGCATAGGTTTATGGCCTAATAGGTGTCTATTTGCCACTTTTTACTTTTGGCTTTGTGCGGTTAGTTGTGTGAGATAGCATGTCGGAAAGGATTCATAGCAGTTTAAAAAATATAGTAGTAGACGAAGATTGTGGAAAGTCGGGGGGAAACAAACTGCGAGAACAAAGTTGAAATCAGTCTGGGTTGTAGAATTCTCATTCTTTCAATGCTCGTTCAAACTGAATGTAGCTCTTTCTTACAGAGAATAGGGTAAAGTAGAAAACGTAAATCTGCGGTTTCCCAGTATCAGTCCGTAAGATATTTCAGGGGGTGGAGCACCAGTCTGCAAAGAGCTTCCTTTTGTAGCCTACAGGTCACAAGTTCTCATCCTGGGAGGACCCTCTTATTCTTTTATTCTACCAGTTTTTTTTCCTTCTTTTTAATCTTTGTTCTTTTTCCATTGAATCATAAGTAACAACAGTACTGAAAGTTACAAAAATGTAGTGACCACACATCGATATATATATACCTTTGAGGTCGAAACGCGTCATGCTGAATGGTTTTACTGGAGTGAAATAAATATTTAAATCTGCACCTACTTTGTGGTCCGTGCTCCTGTTCCTGCTCTGTTTTGCAAGCTTGAGCCAAGGTTGGAGTTCTTTGGATATATATACATACATACATACATACATACATACACATACAAAAAGAGTTGCCGCTTTGGCGTAATTTCCACCTGGGAGTGCATCCCACCTAGAGGCAACTCTTTTTTTGTATTTTGTACAGCGGCCTGCCTGGTCGCGGGATTGCACCACTGCGAAACACTTGCGGGTCTGCGGCTGCTTTATTGGGGCAGCTAACTGTGGAACAGGAGGTGCCTGTTATATGCAGGGGTGCCAGCGCGAACATCGGCAATCCTTTTTAAGACATTTTTGAATGTGAGTGCCGGCGGCGACCCACTTGGGTTTTACTGAACCACCAGTCCCAGGAAGCATTGCTTCAGGTGGTTCACCTGAGCGTTATTATTATGGGGATTTACTGGTGGTTGCCGCATGCCGGCACGTCACATGGTCTGCCACTGAAGAGGGCGTTGGCCCGAAACGCGTCTGGCAGGTAAACCAGAAAACTACTTTGTTCATGGCGTGTGCCCTTGCTTTGGCGTAATTTCCACCTGGGAGTGCATCCCACCTAGAGGCAACTCTTTTTTTGTGTGTATATATATATATATATGTGTGTGTGTGTGTGTGTGTATATATATATATATATATTAGAAAATTTGGAGAAACTAAATACATTTTTTGTTTTTTGGGTGGTGACAGAGCCCGGGGGGTTAGTGGGGGGGGGCGTAAAGTGAGAAGGGGACTCCTCCCAACGTCATCCAAAAGATTTTATTATAAAATTCATATAATGCCTAAGTAAACAAATTGGGCAAGAGGTGTACCAAGGTACGTATCAAAGTGTCTTTGCTAAATAAACAATGAATCTTTTGTTTTTATTCAGGGTTATGTCTAGTGCTAGTAGGTATTCTCATGGCCACATTCGTGGTGCTAGGCAAAGCCTCCTGGGTTCAGGCGGCCTGTTGGAATGTCTGAACAGTTCAGGTGTCTTGTTGAGAGTGACATTTTCAAATTTTTCATCCAGATTATGATGCACCAGGTCATGAGTGTCCTGTTTGGTTAGGCAGAGTGAGATGAGGCATCTTGCTGGCTTGTCGGTTGCTTCAGCAAAGCTGCAGAGATAGCTCCATGGTAGTGGTATGCCTATTGATGTATGGGCAAACTCCCTACCCTGCTGGCTTTTCCATTGATATGGTGTTCTGCAAGTGAGTTTATGGTTAGTCTTTGTCAGGGATAAGAGATATCTGTCTTCTTCCGATAGTAACTTTGAACTGGTGATGCAGTCTCACCTTTTCTTTCTGATTTATTTTTTTCCACAGTGCAAGACTCAAGCTTTTGTGAATTCATGAGTTTCAAGGTGGCAGGAAAAAAAAACTGGCGCTTCTTCATCAACCATTAACAGTTCTTTAAAACTCAAATGTGATTAGCAGAACAGATATCTAGCTTATGAGTTTATATGGCACATGTAGCTCAAAATTTTAACTCTTCAACGTCTTCTGGCATATTTTTAAAATGCTAATGTCTCCAAAAAGTATTGAACGTATTTACACCAAATAAAAATAGCATGCTTTGTGCATGAAGTTCTGCTTTCATGCCAAGTTTGGTGTAAGTTTATTCTACTGTTTTTGGTGTAGCTGAAAGCAACATCTTCTATAGGAAAGGTGATGTTTTTAGCTCCGCATGAACTGTGTTTCCCCTGCACAGATCTGCGGAAAAATTAGCATGCTAAACTGTTGCTAGGTTTGCTACTGATGTGCAACGTTTGGTGCAGATTCGTAAAATGGCACCAAAGTTATACACACAAAAAATGCTTTGAGTATTGAAATGGCAGATGAATCATACCAACAGTCACTGCCGCAGATACACACAGCTAGCCTTAGGTAGCACTGTAACCAAAAATGCTCTTATTAAACTAAATGGTGCTTGTTTATTTACCTTTGGAAAAAAGATAAGTTGTTGGCATTCAAACTTGAGACGTAGAAGTTACACGTAATCTCAGCAACTGAAACATTAACCTGCTGAGCCATCTTTCTAATGTGGTGTGAGATATTAAACATTATAAAAGCTGCATTTTTACACTGTAAGAGGCCGATCGGTCTTACACAATTTGAAGTTTACTATGCAGCAGTTGCTATGGAGAATGGTTGCTGTATAAGATGTAGTTGATATGGTACAGTGGATGTCCAGGGGCTGACAGTTGGGTACACTGAGTGATCTCTGTGTGGTGGTAATATGGCTGTTGCTTACTGCTTGCACCCATCTTTTTGTCAATGAGAATGGGTTCATGCATATCAACTTTGTCCGCCTCTTAGCAAAACACAAAAGAATATCAAAATAGGACGTAGACCTCCATGGAGAGGGGCGGGGCAGAATTCGGGCAAATACTCAAGATACAAACTATGGACTGAAGAGACTCGACTTTAACCCCGACATCTTAAGCCTTTTCCATTATATGGTCCTGGGTTAATCATTCTATATCCCGTGTATAGGTTAGCATAGCTGGAATATTTGGATCAGAGACAGGCTGAAAACCAGTGTACAGTAGTGTGTAAAAGTGTTAAGGCTATTGCTGCAGCCTGAAAGGGCCTAGAAGTTACTCAGATGGCAGTGTTGGGCGGTATAACTGCCCCTCACATTGGGAGGCTGCCTCTCTCTAGTCGAGAGGTGTGTTGCCCTCCCTCAGGCCCGCTGCTGCTTAACCTCCCAAGGATCACTTCTGCCGTGAACAGGAGCTGCAGTCAGGCCCAGCCAGGCAGGCTCAGCCAGGCAGGCCCTGGGCGTGCTGCCACCTTTGGGCCTGCACTGAACATCTGCTGCACTGACACACTGACGAAAGGTCAGCCGTACTGATTTACCTGTTGCGGGCTGGAGGCAGCAGGTGCAGGCCCCTTCCTTGCCTTTGTGGCGCACCTGCTGCTCCTCAGGTAAGTATAAACAGCTGTTGCCAGCAGAATAGCATCACCCCCATAGGTGGGTTTGGACAGGCCCCAAGTATGCGGCTCTTTGTGCCTTCTTCGCTTTTAAGAGCTGTTTAGTGAGGCGGCTGACAAAGCCCGCCCACATTCGGCCCTTTTGCAAGACGAGAAGTGGCATTAGAACTCTTTTGAGACTTTGACGAGAAGCGGTAAGATAATCGGCTTTCATTCAGCCGTCCTGCACCACAGTGCAATTTAAAACCCAGCCTCATCGAGGTCAGGCCTCTCATCCCTTTATCCTCGTCGCCAGAGTGAAAACAAGAGCAAGAACAACATGCAAAAAAAAGAAAAGTCCCCTTCTTTCAGCGGCAGCGCAGATGACACATTGTATGCAACGTACGTGTTCCACGAGGCGTTTTGTCTTAGAAGTAGCAGCTGCTTTTTTCTTTTCAGATAAAAAGTGTGCAAGGTGGCAGGCACATCAGAAGGCTGCACAGGGATAAGTGAAACGTTTACACGAAGGATTTGAAAAATGAACACTGTTTCTGGGCAGAAAAAGAGAAACTTTGTATTTACAGCCCTTTAGATGTGCGAAAAAGAAGACATGATTTGACTTTAGACGTCAGGGAGGCTGCTTGAGGTACAGGGCAGCTGAGTGGCAGGTTGCATTTCACCGAAATTACCTTTTGTCCTTGCCACCTGCCAGGAGGCACCTCCCTTTTTTGTGTGAACACGCGCACACTTGGACTGCTATAGACACGCAGTTTTTCAATCAGATTTAAAAAAAAAAAAAAAAAAGGAACATAACCATTTATTTTAGTTATGTTCCATCCTGTTGGGGCCCTAATGTCATACTTTTCATCTCATCTACGCTTATAGCGTGAATATGACGTTTGGGAAATTGCAGAGTGTAGTTCATAGTTTTAGATTAAAAAAGCTTCCCCTTAACCTGTGTCCAGAACATACATGTGCGCTGTTGTACCAAAACCCCGAAAATGGGATCTTCTATTAAAAGATCTCCAGTGTATGTTTTTTGTTGCTCTTTGTTTTGGTTTTCCCTTGATAAATGCGTTACTACAAGTGACAAAATACAAACGGACAGCCAAGATCCGGTCGGTTAGTAGGCAAGAAGATTGAGTGATTTAAGCGTTCACCACTGACATGTGGTGGTTTGGTGTGGAAGTCGCGAGTTTCAATCCCAGCAGCGTGGACTCAGCCTTTCATCCTTATGAGTCCAGAAAATTGAGCACTTTATTGAATTAGATACTCGTAGCACTTACGCACAGCACTTGGAGGCGACAAAAATGCAATATAAGCACTATGTAGAAATTAAGCCATAATGACTGCAACCACACATAAGTGATAAAGAGTAACCGGAGAGCCACGTGATGGGGAATGCAAACCAGAGTGCAAGGAGGCGACCAGTCCCAGGAGTAGACCGCATTTAATTGGGTCAAGCACGGGGTTAGAGGTCTCAACTTGATGCAGCGTTCGTCCTGTTCAGGCCGGCTGGGCCTCAGGCGTGTGGGACAACTTCGGGACTGGCCTTTAGGCGTGGTTTGCTTCCCTGTTCTCACTAAGGGTCATTATGCGATGTGACATGTTTTCCAGACGTGTATTTTGTGCGGGCTCTTTGGAATTCTGCGGCCAAGCAGGGTCAGATTCCATGGCAGGGAAAGGCAGATTCCGAGGCAGGAAGCTGGTGAATTTTGTGACAGTTTTTCCATAACACTGTGTCAAATAATGTGGCAACAGACTCTTATGTAAACACTTACAACCTACACTAAAAACACAATTTAAATCATATTTTCTTCATAATATATTTGAGAGTAAGTTTATTTTTAATTAAAACAAACCGTCCATTTTATAAAGTAAACTTTATATGAACTGAAACTGTGTTCTGCATCTGCTTAGTATGTCATACTGTCATCGCATATGGCTACTCAGACACTTTCACAGCTGGGGAACCGAGATAGCAGTGTGGTGCCCTTGCAGAGCAATGTATTTGTTTCTCAAACCTAAAGCTGGTTACTCCACTGATGCGAGAGTCGCAGGCATGTAAAGCGGTTAAATGAAGGTTTATTAAGATTCAAGTTACAGGAGAATGCTCCCAGCCATCCTCTTCTGAACAGGTTCCAGTTGTAAATCAAATAACATTCCCTTGAGAACATTACCCACCATGATGTTCCAGTGGAATGTGACAGTCACATTCCACCTCGCCAAGTTACCACTCTATGGTTTCTGGAGGCTCATGCATTTATAACAAAGTTCATGTTACCTTCCTGCACTTTTGTTTGGATCCCATATGACTGTTAACAGCCTTGTGTCTTTGTTTCACATAGTGTAATTATCAAGTTAATTTTTCATAAGGGAAAGTCTAAGTTGCTTTGTCCGACCCCAGTGCGGTTGGCGGTCGCTGCTTCAAAAATCACTGTTGTGGTCGCTGGAGAATGTGCATGAAAAGAATCTACAGCCAGGGGTCCTGTAGAACCTACTACCGGGTCCTGCTGGGTCTCAGATACCGCAGTAATTAAGAACTATCAAGCCCTATGTTCATGGCCTTGATTTTACAGACAAAAATAGCGTTCAGATTCTCAACAATGTCTGTAACATGTGTTAAGGTATTCCATGGTAGTGATTCAGTCTCGGTTTACGTTTCATGTTTTAATACATCTTGCATTCCTCCGAGATATATATATTTTTTCCCAGATAGGGTGTTTCTGCATTTAATTTAATGCAACATATGTCTGTTGTATAGTGCATACTGTGAACTGAGTTGCCAGCCGGTATCTGGGCAAATTCAAGTTGTGGGTGGGTGTTTATGATGGGGTATTAAGAGCACAGGCTGAAAGCAGAGCAAGTTTCTCACAGAACTGGTCAGTGGATCATAACGGTATTTTGACTTAATGCACATCAGGGTCCTTTGCCTCTGTAAAACACAGCGATACTAAAGGGGATGATGGACGGAGCGTTAGAGCAAATCAAACACTCACCCCCAGTCAACTGATCTGGGTTTAATCCATCATCATTCTTTAGCTCACTCCACCACCCCAGTTCAGACATGGCCATATGCAAATCAGTCTGACCCTGTGCCTCATGGGAACAGTCCAGCCCGAACTGCCAAGCCATGTCTTCCCTGGACAAGAAACAAGCATCCTGGGACCGGTTTCGGGTTCAAAACCCTCATCAGCCAGGCTATCTTGAATCCAGTGGCAAAGTGAGCAAGGGACCCAAAAAAAAAAAACGCCCCAGGATGCTTGTTTCCGGTCCAGGGAAGACATGGCTTGGCAGTTCGGGCTGGACTGTTCCCATGAGGCACAGGGTCAGACTGATTTGCATATGGCCATGTCTGAACTGGGGTGGTGGAGTGAGCTAAAGAATGATGATGGATTAAACCCAGATCAGTTGACTGGGGGTGAGTGTTTGATTTGCTCTAACGCTCTGTCCATCATCCCCTTTGGTATCGCTTTGTTCGCCCTAAGTTAGCAGGGTATGCCCAGACGTGGGTCCCTTGCTCACTTTGCCACTGGATTCAAGATAGCCTGGCTGATGAGGGTTTTGAACCCGAAACCGGTCCCAGGATGCTTGTTTCCGGTCCAGGGAAGACATGGCTTGGCAGTTCGGGCTGGACTGTTCCCATGAGGCACAGGGTCAGACTGATTTGCATATGGCCATGTCTGAACTGGGGTGGTGGAGTGAGCTAAAGAATGATGATGGATTAAACCCAGATCAGTTGACTGGGGGTGAGTGTTTGATTTGCTCTAACGCTCTGTCCATCATCCCCTTTGGTATCGCTCTGTAAAACACAGAGCAATTGTCACATATGTGCCAATTGTGATTTTGTGGGAAAGTATGTGAAAGAGGTACACAGCTTAAAGGTGAGTGGCTGGGCTGTGTGTGTTAGGGGGGTGGTGTAATGAAGGATGAATGAAAATGCCTGCACAAAAGATAGCGTAAAGACAAAGGAGGAAACAGATAACGTGTGAGATTGGCAGATGAAGGATTTCAGGGATAAAAGGGTGCAAGTGTCTGAGTTTGAGACCAACAGAGTAATGCTCTTTGAAGGGGAGACGATGAGTGATTGAGTCATTCTGAAGACCACTACCTCTCCCACAGTACTTCGTAATGTTCAGTTCAAAGTCTCATATTTTCAGAACTACAACATTTTCATTCTAATTATTCACAAAAATCATTGTTGCTACTCATTTATTTGATACTGTTAATAAGCATTTTCAAAGCCATTAGGTCTGGCTTGTTTGGACATATGCTTTATGCTCTGTTGTATGTCTTGACACCATAAAAAAAAACTTATAAAGAAGCACCCAAATACTGGTCAGGTGGCACTCTCTGTGAAGCACAGGATTTTAGTTTTTCTGTTTTAGGCCACACCATTTATTACGCAGACCACTCTCTTGGGAAAGATTCCTACTTACCCTTCTTTGGCCACGGCCCTTTTAGACCCCCCCACCCCACCTTTTTTCATCCCAGTTACCGTACTGCTTGGTTGCCTCTGGTGCAGTCAACCTTTGTGAGACCAGGAGAAGCACGAGAGGCAACTGCTACTTTGAACATCGAAAACAAGCACTGACCAGTGTGGGGGGTGGCGAGGTCGCTAACTGTATACACCGAGATGAGGATGCTGACAAATTACTTAAAGGAACCCCTACGTATCGCTAAAGCGATAGGTATACTGGAAAGCTTGAATAAATGTCAACTATTGCTCGTATTGCAATCTGTCATGTTCTTACCCAATGTTCCATTCCAGATAGGGACCAACCATATGCAAATTAGTCTTTTTCAACTCCCAGGATTTGAACAGTCGTCTTAAATTGTAGTATCTCCACACCTTCTGAACAAGAACATAAGCAACAGCAGACATTTTAATTTAAGTGAGTTGCAAAGACTGGCATGAGTTTACCAAGGGTAGGTTCCATTGAACACTGATCAATAGGAACTGAGGCTGCACCACACCTACCAGGACCAGTAAGACTCTAAAACATTTGGGATTGCTTGGGATCCTATTTTGGTGAAAGGTGGCCTCATACTTTAGGCAGGACTATCCTCTTTAGGGTGAGGCCCTCAACTGATTTGTACCTGTCAGGTTGAGTAAATATAAATAAACATCCCACCTGGGCTCGAACTGTGACGGCACCCTATCACGTGTTTTTAAGGGCACATCTAGATTGCAGCTTTTTCACTTACTGTGTGATCTGAATGAATGTTAGCCTTCATTTTTTTCCCATGAAGCATTACTTATATCTGGTGAAGTCATCAAGAGGAAGGAACAGTGTAAAGTTCTAATGTGGTGTTGTCAATCTCTGCTTTAGCCATTTATATTTGGGCCAAGGGGTTGAGGCATGCGTCCGGTTACTTTTGGCTGCTGGGCTGTGAAAGTACCTGTTGAATTTTGGGGGTGGGTGTACCAATTAGGAGCATATTTCAGTGCCAGTCTGCTGGTAAAGGAAGTCCTAAGACCACATCAGAAGGTGGTGTATATGACATTGCCACAAACAGAGGATGAGTGGTCACTGTGGTATGGGTCAGACATATGGTAGTAACAAAGCTGACATCAGAGAAGCACATACTATGGCTAACTAAGGATGGGGTTATCCCTCCTGAGCCTGTGGGCCCAGACTGGAGGAAGTTGAGCGAACACCCTTTAATATAAAATTGCTTCTTGGCCAACTAGTGTAATTGGTTGAGTCTATACTACTATTCAAGCACCAATAATTATTGTTATGAGCCATTCCATTATTTTACTACATTTTGTAAAATATGTTTTATGACATCCACAATTGGTCGTTCAAAAGATTGGATGACCTAACTAGAACGTTGTTGCCGGAGAGGTAGAACCCTTACAATAGCACTGGTGAGCCTTCAAAAAAGTACCTTTAAGGGCAGGATCTGGTTGTCCGATATTAGAAAACATTGTTAGACGCCCAATTGCGGTCAGTCAAGAAATAGGCCTTTGGGCCACAGGACAAATGTTCAGTCAGACTTGATAGGTACGTACTGGGAAGATTGATATATGTGCATGTCTTACATGGAGACAAACCTGATGATAAATTTCTCTCTGCCACAAACCTGGTGGTTAAAAGCTGGATTAGAGTCCAGGGGAAACTAATGCATGAATCACAATTGTGGGCAGGCTATCAGCCACTGACTCCGACTTCCCTTCCCTTACGGTGTAGGCCTCTCTACACTGGGGGACATTTGGAATGACATGGGTATTAAAACATTTACACAATTTAAAAACATGTACTGAAGGACCATCAGCTATTTAAATATATACAACTTATGCATGCATAAGCTCATACATAATAAAAGATACATTTATCCTGGCAGAGTCACCATTGCAGGGCATTCTTTTAGAGGCCAGGATAGTGAAGAAAGCAGTCTGAGAGATATACAGCGCATTTAAGAATAACACAAAGAAGGACTTCTAAGACGATCTAGGATCCCATTTGGCGATTGACCTGGGTATCTTGGACGACAGTACATAGGAGATAACGTTGATTCAGTCTAAAGAAGTCTTGATGAACAAGTGTTTCAATTTCCTCCACCTGAAATTCATACAGAGGATATAATTCACAAGGGTGCATCTACAGAGATTTTGGAAAATTGAAAGTGATGTGTGTTGAAGGGACCACCAGCAGCTTGGTACCTTTATTCACGCTTTGTGGCCTTACCTAATTGTAAGAACCTTGTGAACCTGAATGAAAAAAAATCAGAGGATATGCTGGTTCTCCCACTAGTGCTGAAGGCACCCACTGTCTTGCTTATAGAGATAGCAAGAACAAGACTTTACTAGGTACCAAAAGCTTTTTATTGCCCATAGCTTGGTGGTAGTGAAGAGAAAGATTGTTGTAAGCTCACATTGCATGTTACATTGGAAAATGTCAATAACTATTTTTTTTTTAATTATCTTTTCTCTACATGCTTGTCTTTATTTGAGGTATGGTGCGTGAGGGGTTTTCGGAAATCTTCACAAACACTGAAGCGTTTGTGGCTTTGCCACATTTGATTGAAAATATAGACGTTTACAACCGTTTGTTGCAAAAGATAAACTTGCAGGTAAAAATAGGCATATATTTGCCGTTGTGTATAGAAAAACTCCACAAATGGTAAACCTGCAAAGCAAAAGCCTGTATACATTTTCCACTTGTTAGTTTAGCAGTGCAGCAAATAGAGCACTGTGCATGGACACACAAATGTTCTAAAAGAAGCGCTCTCTAAAATATTTTAGATCAGCATAGGTGCTGAAAGTAAGGGTGCTGGGGTTGCTACAGCATCCCCAAAGTAACCATGCTAGTGTTCTAAAGGTGAATGAGCAATAAAGATGCCTGTAAATTTTGTTTTTATCTTGTCACAGTTTCTGTATGTTCCAAGACAGAGGTCAAAATGTCAGGCTATGTCTTTTGACAAATTGCTGCTTATTCTTCTAACATGGAAACTGCTTTTTTCTTTCCTTGATTGCAAAATGAGAGGGTTTTGTGAAACAAACTATGTGAGAGTTTTGCTGGTGTGAAAGAAAAGGCTGCAGGATGTCATTTTTTTTTAACATGCAACAAGTTTTAAGTACCTTTAAATTAACTGTACATATATTTCAAAATATATAAGGCATTACAAAAGCACAAATGAAGCTTTTTTTGTCATTCTGAAGGGTGATGGAAACAAAGATTTCAATACGATCAAAACAAATCAATTGGTGATGTGCAAATGACAAATATTCGCTGAAACACAATTTACACACGTTATTGTTTGAGCGCTACATAGTTTTACAACCCTACCAGTCTTGCCGAGTGGGGGTGGCTAATTTGCGGCACATGTTCTTTGAGTGATGCTTGGATTTTTTACAATCCTTATTCTTTGAGTGATGCTTGGATTTTTTACAATCCTTATAAGTTCAGTAATGTAACATTGATGGCAGAACCCCCACTCTGAAAATTGTTACAGCACTATTGCAGATCAGAACAGAAACATGTTTTACCACTTCAGAAGGCTGATTATACAATGACGTCAGGGTCGGATTGGTTCGGCGGGCACTAGGCTGGTATCTGAGTTGCAGCTGTGGAACGCTTTTTTGTCCAATGTGGTGGCTGATTTTGGCTGTGTGTGTGCGCTGTTCAGATGCCGCCAGCAGCCCAATGGGGGCCTGAGCGGCCTTTCCAGAAGCAGATGGGCATCTATTACCTCCCTTTAACCAATGGGCTAAAGTATCATTCCTCGTCTCTCGCTGGGCCGGCCATTAATGAATGCAGATTGAGCAGGGGTAGGGGGCCTGAGCAGAAGTTGCCTTACTTATATTCAGGTGTGGTTCACCATTGTGAACTAATCCATGCACAAACAGTCCTGGCAACATATGCAATTTTTTTTATCTTAGGGAAGTTAATAAAACATGTCTCTTTTAGAAAAACCCCCTTCCTTCTTTTTTTAATAACACTGAAGCAGTGTTTTGCGAAAAGGCGCAATCCGCAAATGTGGGCCACATTTTGTTAAGATACCCGGGCCTATTTTTTTTTTATCCCAATTCAACCCTGATTGACGTCAGAGAACTGAAGTGCCTTGCAATATGAAGGCATTCATTTTGAAAAGTTGCGATAACTCAGAATTTCAACATGGAGCACGCTGCGATTATGTGCTACTCTCACCCCCACCCCCGTCTCGCCCAGCGCCTGGGAGGGGCTCGCGACAGACAGCGGGAGCTGCTGCGTGCTGCTGGGTATTATAAGGCGCGTGGGTCCGTCTTGTGGAGACCGAGGCGCCGCTTTCGTTTCATCACAAATGATGCTGTTTCTGATGCGCGCACGTACGTCGTTAATTGTCCGCGTGCGTGATATTCGCCGGCCTGCAGACCTCGTGGAACGAGACCGGGCCCGTATTTCAAGGTGGCCAATCGGCGTGCGCGCAACTGTAGGCTGCCTAAAGTTAATCTCATTTGCACACGAATTGGCCCGTTCAGCATATGAATGGGGCTGACTGCATTGCGCCCGTTTGTTCCTTGGGGGCCTGACCTGAGCCTGGCTCTCAGGGAATCAAGGAATTGTGGTAGTTCGTCCCACTAATGAAAGCCAGGGCCCAGCTCAGCACGTACAATTGCTCTAGCCGGAGTTCAACGGCCATAATAGCAGTGCGTGGTATATTACAGGTGATGGCTTGACTTAGAGGCGATTCTGGTGCATGCGCCTCGATGCTTGTTCTGGGCCCTTGGAATTATGCAATTCATTGAAAGAAAAAGGATTTTCTAAATTATGGGGCAACAAAAGTTAAATTATATTAAAAATATTACGTAGCTAGCCTAGTTTGTTGTTTTAACACATATTCATACTGTCTTTACACATGTTTCGCCTCTATACTGTTTCACATCTTCTTATAGTAATAGTACATAGAGGACCAGTTAACCTTCCCAAATGAACGGCCACTGCTCAGCAGCAAGTGTGCTGCTCTTAGTAACTTTTGATCTGTTTGAGTTAGAAACGCTTGTTTTTGCTTAGATTCTCAAATCATGCAACAGATGGTGGATTAAGTGACGTGCTGTAAATTCATAATTATGTGGAAAACATCACTTCTGTAGAATTGCCTTGTTACATTTGGGCCCATTTATGAAGTTGCAAGCAGACAGTGCTTTGGAGAACATAGCAGTTCATAAGGACATTTCCGGGATCCTTGGCACCCCAGTTTTGATGAGGGGCCCCCAGCTTCCTTTCTTGCATTAGGGTACATAATACCATTGCTACACCGCTTGCTGTTCAGCAGTGGCCACACACTACAAAGTAGGCATTGGAACTGTTACATAGTCTTACTGTGGCTCCTAGTGTTGCACCCATGTTCGTTGTCTGTAGGAAGTGCTTGTCTAGGAAAGGTTGTGTCAAAGTTCACGAATCCTTAGCCTTGGCAAAGGCTCCTGTGTAAGGATTTTCCAAGGCAAAATTACAGTTTGTCATTTGGGTTACACTCTTCCTTCCTTAGCATTAAGGCCATTTATTTAGATCATTTGTTGCAGTCTGGTACCCTCTTGTTAGGCAGTTGTCTTTGGTCTTAATATAGAGTCACCTGACATGGTGTACATTTGTTTCCAGAGCCAGATGGCAGTGAAGCCTCTAGAATTTAAAATTCCTACACCACAGTAATATTTCTGTCCTTCATCTATTTGTTGGATGTGTTCCTTTTTGACTGTAATTTGTGTATTGGAAATTAATACATTCCCCACCCCGTCTACTCTAAAAATTTTAGTTTCAGAAATTTAGGACGTCAAAACACCAGCAAGAAACAACACAAACTGTCATTACTTAATGCAGTAGGAATATGGATTTTCAGAAAGCAGTCTGTAGTAGGATTTTCTATTTATAACTCTGCAAGACTCAATGCCCAAGAGCAAGGACGACCAAGGATCACAGCCTAGTTCCCCTCCAGAGCTCCCTAGCTCTCTCCATTGCTTATTCTTGCCCCAACTAAGAAAACAAAATGACCACTGAAAACATAGTGCACACCACAATCTTAACTGTCCCTTTCCCCTAAAATGATAGGCATTACTGTTGTGCAACTTAGTGGTATTCCTTTTCGCGATGCCCTAAGAATGAAAGACTGGATTTGGCCCTATGAGGATTAACGCCTTTGCCCTGCATGTTTCTGGACATATGTTCGTCAGCCCACTGAGTTATCTCTCTTCAGCAGAGTCAGATGTGACTGTGGAGCAGTGTCTGGTCGTAGGACTAGACATTGGCACGGAGGTGGTCTTTTTAAAACTAGCTACTTACATTGAGCTAGCAATCGGAGCGTGTGACCCTGAAGCAGAGGCAGGCTTGTTCTCTGGCTCAGTTTGTTGCTAATACTGCAATTCCTCTTTAAGTTTATGCAGCCTGTATACAAAGTCACTCTGTTAAAGGTGGTTTGAAAAGTGCAACAAGATTACTTACCCATTCGCCTCTTTAGCCAGCTCTCTCTCAATTTCCAGACTGCTAATGGAAACAGTTTGCACCTTATTGTAGATAGTGCACATCAGAATTTCTAGCTCTTCTATAATAGCATTATTAGATGGAATAATCACATTATAAAGTATATTTCATATAGGACAGCTGATTAGTCTGAGGATATAAAATGTTCTTGTCTGCAAATGTATTTTGGTACTGTTTCTTTGAGACACAACCCATTACTGGCTTTCCAACCTGTAGTTCTGTTGACTGACCTCACACAGCACAAACAAAGAACAGTATTTTATATTAAATTTTATTATGGCAGTTAATACATTACAATTGTTCTCACTAGTAATTGCCCTGTTTCAGTGACTGTTCAGTACTAGGGGTTCACCTGGTCCTTTTACAGATGTGCGGGACACTAAGATGAGTGATTTGATGAGAAACCACATGCTTTATCTGCTTACAGTGTCGTCAGCACCAACGGTAATGCATGTTTTTAAACTGATGCACCTGTTTGAAGGTAAAGTAATGAAAAGAAAGAGTTTTCAACCACATCATGGTCACTGTGTTGGACTTTTCAGCTACTTGTGGTTCCAAGGTTCATGGAAGTTAGAGCACAGGCAGGGGGCTGCACCAAGACCTGTGGGAGATGTGTAAAACCAAAAGCCCAAGTTAAGGGCCACTTTACCTAGGGAAGAGAAAAATTGACCTCAGACGACCAATTTTGTGTTTGAGGAAACAATTCCCAAGCCGTATTTATTACATAATCCTTAAATTCCATTCGTAAAATTTCCCATTTTTTCTTTACACATTGCATGTAAATGTTTAGATTTAACATGATAGGATTGGAGAATGGCTATACATTGGAATTACCTAGCCACAGTGAAAGAGTGTCAACTCGTTGCAGTACTCGCAGACCAGGACTGGGATATGCTGCCTTACAAATTACTAATGTTCAAGGTTATTACTCTTTTAGTAGTAAATGCCCATAAGTCTCCTTTCTTCTCTGCATAGTCTTAGCCAGGATATTCTTTCTATAAGCTTAGCTTCTACAGTACCTCCTGTCCTCATGGCCCTCTGTCTTAATGCAAAGAGGCCCCTTGTTGGAGAGGGTGCGCTCAAAAAAGCTGGGATGGTGGCAGTAGGGATGGCATTGTAATAGCGATTGCAGGTCCACTTTAAAGATACTTGCTCCAATTTTCGAACCATTTCTCTACGTTTGTGGTAGCTGCTGTTTTATAAGACTCTAAAGTCTGAAGGCGTCTTGTTAGGCATCTATGCATTTTTGAAGTGTAATTGATCCTTCGTGTCTGTCAGCAGATCTCTGTAATTTCCGCCTGGTGCGTGGCTGCATTTTTCTTGCTGTACATTGCTCCAGTGCACCACTGCAGCTTCTGGCGTACACTGACCTAATGTCACACAGAGGTTGTCTGGGGTCTTGGTGTCCTGATGTACGACTGCAGTTTCCTGTAATGCAACCTCCATCTAATGTCTCCCCATCGTTTTCTGAGGTGCTGTAACTTTTTCATGTTCACCACCGTTATCTGGGGTGCGTGCTTTCTAGTTGCAGTTGTTGGTTTTGGGAATGTGGTGCACTACTGCATGTTTTTGGTGTGTGGTACCCTCGCTGAGCATATTTATTTTTGTTATCGAGCAGAGCTCTGCTTATTTACAAATGGTGTTTTGTTTTGCCAACCTTGTGCACTTTTGTGTTTGTTTCTTTTCTTGTCCATGTTTGTGTTTTCCGGTGATTAAAATCCCAGTTACGACACTCGTGCAATTTTATGGGATGTGCCACACTCCTTGTCCATCGCTATCGTTTCCTCGTGGTGTACTTATAACTTTAGTTTTTAGGAATGAGCTACCAGGATGTATCTTTTGCTTGCAGTGACATTCGCTACTGATTCACTTATGGCTCTTGAGTTCTGCTGCCTTACAGCATCACACCTCTGTTGGATTTCACGATATACCCACGTTAGCTTCTGCTTACACCATTTTATGTGGTGGTGTTCTGTAGTGTTCTGGCTTTCAAAGAAAATCACATGCAAGTTCTCTTATCAAAGGGCCTCTTGTCTGAGTGTTGCTGGTGCATCTAGTTGCGTCACGTGCCTCTGTTGCTGCGCAGGTGTTAATGATATTTCCTTGCCTGTGACTTGAGTGTTGTTGAAAGCCTGCTTGCCATCATATTTTATTCATACATTTACATGGATCTTTTCAGAGTGTTGGCAGATATATAGTCTGTGGTTTGGTTCAGAAGGCGAGGAGGCAGAAATTAGAATCTTCTTTGAGCTAAGTTCTTAAAGCAGTTGATGAATGACGTGAGAGGGCTCATTCACAGCGCTTTGCTTAGCAGGGATGTTGTCATGGTCGCAGTAAGTGGTACAACCAGGGCTTTAAGTGGGCCGGGTCTCACCGGGTCTGAGCACCGGCAGTTTTTTAAAAGGGGGCTCGAAACGGGTCTCTGTCGGGCTCTGTTTTGTGCCCTGACACAAGCAGTCCGTTGTTTTCGGGACTGCAGTGACAGCAGGCACATCGATGTGCGCTGCTCACACTGCCTACTTCTCACTAGTGGAGAAGTTACGGCATGACCTAATGCCAAGGTAGCGTTGTAGGGGAAGGGAAATTCTTGCTTCTTACATCTCCCATGTGTCTGCTTTTTAAAACACAAGACTCCGAGCGCTGAGGGGGCCCTATTGATGTTACTTGTTGTATCATATATCTGGATGCAATGACAGAAACAGCAAAATACAAGTCGGGCTGCACACTATGCTAAGCACAGATTTTTAGCTTATGTGTTTTAAGCCACGCCCTTAATTATATTGGCCACGCCCCTTTGAGAGACCCCCCAGTTATTTCATCCCACTTAAAGCCCTGGGTACAACTGAATGACTTTGACTGCTGTCCCGCAAGTCTTAGTGTCAATTTCTTGGTAAGGCAATAATTTAATCAAGAACAAATCTCCTTTAGCCAATACTTTCTTTTTGGAGACACTTCAAACATAAAAATTGGAAGCTGCGGCTATTATTTAGAAAAGCCAAAACAGTATAGCCCAGTCACAAACTTTGTTACTTTCCCCTTTTTTTTATCAACCTTTTTCTCTGCAGGTTATTTTGTTTATATGTTGAGGTTTTTATTTTAGTCATAAGAGTTGCCCAGTGCTTTAACATGTCTGGAGAGAACTTTGAGGACAATGGTAAGTTATACCAGGCTAATCCCACTTTCTGGATGAACACATGTCCTTGAGCCCGGCACTGCTGAGTGCACTAGTCACCTGCAGAGTTTTCTTAATGTGGCCTGATCACTAGACATCCAGTTGGGGGTGGAAAGGACGGCAAGGTGCAAGAAAGGCTGAGTTAGGGTTTCCACCTGACAAGAGGTAGAATTTAAGAGACTCAACAATTGTCTATGTAACCCTTTTGCTCTGTCTACGATCCCAGCATTAGTAGTGAATTTTAGAACATCCTAGCCAGCTCTTTGCTAAATTTAAGGGATTATGACTGTGAATTCTGAGTGCAGCAAGCATTGCCTGATTGAGTGCATAGTATAGCAGGCACTGATATGCAGAACGCTGGGCCCCCATGGCTGGTGAAAGGAGGATTGGCCAAGAACATTGTCGTCTTGACTTGTCGTCAGCCTTGTGTTTTTTTAGGGTACTGGGGTTCAGGCTACAAATTGCTTTTGGCTTGCTTGGAGGGGGCCCTTTGTCAGTTAATTGTACTTGTGCATTGTCTCGTTTTATGATGTCTTAGCACATGCGGTTTCTGGGGGCGGTCAAACCTTACAATATCACCAATCTAGTAGGCTCCTGAAGTCTTTCTGCTCCAAGTTCTTGCCTTTTGCATCCACAACTCTGACATATCATAAGATCTTCTTCAGACTGTCACCAGGTTTCTGTTTTTTTGTTTAACTTTAGCAGTTTATTGAACGGCCAGTGGAACAGGGCATATGTCCAACTTTTATACTGAAACATTTCTGTGCTACAGTGATGTTTACTGCACTACTTGGAGCTTCTGTAATAATGAGCAATTTTCTTATAGGGAATGCTTTGTGAGACTAGCAGATGGTAGTATCCTGTGTCACTGGATTTCAGCCACTGTGTTGATATGTTTAAAGCAATGATATTAGTTTTGCAGCTTTCCCTAATATGTTCGCCCAAGTTTTAGGTTGTGCTTTGGTAGGTCATCTGTTCTCTGGCGTTTTGGAAGATGTGATGGCGAAGGAGCTAATTATGTTATCAAAATGGGGTAAAAGTAACAGAACACCAGTAAGTCTACCTTTAGTAACTTTTGCATGAATGGTTGAAGATTGGTAGATCCAAAGTGGGGAAGAAGTGTAGGTGCCACCTTTGTTTACATCAGGATACCTCATTTGCTCCCTTATTCTCATGCCAACAGGGTACACTTGCCTATAAGATATTTATGTTTTCTGCAAGTCTTGGTGGGATTTGTGACTTAAGTTTTGCAGTTGGCCCATGGCATGAATCTTCTTGTAGGTCTGCATGCCAGTGGATATTGTTGGAGAACTTCATTTAATTTAATTAAATGTGGGACCAGTATCTTAAACTAGCTTGACTTTTTGTCCCCATAACGAGGGTACAGGTGGCATCGGGCACTGCAGGTCCATTACCTGGATTTTCACCGGTGGTGCTAGAATGTTTTCTGATCCACATTTGGACAGCAGGGAAGGAGAGTTCTTCGACAGCACTGTATGTTTTAGCAGATAGTCAGTGGGCTGAGAGGGAATTTGTCAACCTTTATGTTAAAGTGTCACCACACACAAGGAGTTGTGAGGTGACGGAAAGTTCTAAGCTCTGTAATTCAGTGGTGTACAATTCCTTGCAGCTAGGTTTTCTTTTTTTAAATTTACTGCTGTTCTCTTGGGTTTGTCACAGTGATGACTGATAGGTATAGTTTCTGCTTACGCTTATCCGAAGTCTAATATCAGCATTTTCATTTATTGATAATAAAGAATATATGTACAGTGAGAGCCAGTTGAGCTTATTGTCTGATTTAAAAAGTGGGGCACCTCTGATAGATGATCGCCAGTAATGCAGCAGGTACCAGGGCCCAGGATGTAGGCAGACCCTTTGAACCCAATTTATGGCTGTATTTTACAGGGGCCAGGGTCACATTTTTCTTGTGTTAGGGTCCATAACGCCTTTGCTACGCCACTGGTTCCAATTGCTTATTTCCAGCTATAAATCCTAATTCAATAAAAAGTGAAAACAGTGCATGGTGGGCTTGTTAGCCAGTTATTTTTGTTTAATTTAGACTTTACAGTAATTGTTTTGTGCAGTATAATGGTAAGGCCTTTTAATTATCAATGATCACATGTAGATTTTGTAGTCTAGCTTGGCTTCAAGCAGTGAATGAAATTATTCTACTCAGCAGGCTAAATCACCCCGGCACAGAAATTAATGTTGTGATGGAAAAAAACATTGAAACAAAAGAAATTGCAATTTTAAAAACATGCAGTAATTATCCGTTTTTCAGAGGTTGCAAAGTAGAGAGTTCCTTTGTGCTCCAAGTAGTCTGGAGTCTTTATTGAAACGGAGATTGAATTATGTTGCCTGGATGTTGTGTGGGATGCTTTGCCATTAGTATGACCTCAAAGGTTTCAGTTATGAGGCGTACTGTTTGTGGATATGAACTTACTTTATAAAAGTTTGACCCAGCCTTGAAGAATATCCCTCAGGGGGAACCAATGGAGGCCTTTTGTGGAGGCTGTTCAGTTACCTTTAGCAGTGAGGACATCAATATTTTCTTGTATGAATTATTCCAAAGGAATACAACTCTTTAAGTAGATTTTGCCAGTCCTTCAAACGGCATGATGTAGTATTAACCTTACGCTAGCATTGTCTCTGATTTATTATACTTTTATGGAAATTTTACTGGAAAAAGTTTTTTTTTGTGTCTCATTTAGGAATCAATACAAAAAGTAACCAAAAAAGACGAGCATCAGCTGCTTGAAGGGTGCCCTATACTTAATCCGACCACAGACTTTTAGTAAGATTGCGAACTCCTCACTTTTAGGTACGCACTCGATTAGACCAGAGCTTTTAAATAGTGCTAGCCCGGTTTCTTAGCACTCCCAATTCTAGCTGTCCAGGTTTGGAGCAGCAAGGGAGATGTAAATTGTCTAGTATCTCTGAACTGAAGGCAGAATTATGTCCCATATATTCAAAAATGTTCAGCTAAGCCAGCAGACCACAACTCTTGGCTGTACAGGCAGTAAAACTCACATACTTCTAGCCGTGCATAGTACGCCACTGCTTTTAAACAGACTGTCAAATTGCAAAATGGATTTCTGGTAGCTAGTTATGTAAGGGGACCTTTTAGATAGACACTGGTGAAATGTCTCTGGAACTAGAAAAAGAGTCCGTGTACTCCAGGCAAATTTTGTTGCATTATTTTCCCTTTTCACAGATTGATTCTTCAGTATGTACAGGATGTTCATCATTGCATTTGACAGCTAATTGTCATTTTTAGGTCTCGCCTAGCGTTGCAGCGCGCATGTGCTGCTCGCTCTGCGAGGCATATTGTAGTAGGGTAGGTTTAAGGAGTGGAGTTCAATCCCCGCCCATCTTTTTTATTGGCTGGCGTCATCGTTTATGGTAAACGCTGGCTTCTGATTGAAAATGAGGCTTCTTTGTTACCGCCCTGTCTCCTTTTGGGACCTCCCATCCGGACTGGATCGTTTACTTGTGGCGTTACACGGTGGGCTTTATGTGGTGGGTGAGCACTATTTTTAAAATGGACACTGATGGGGACAATGGCGGCTGCAGCGCTATGTGCTCAAAATTGTATGCTTTTTATTACTTTAATGAGCGCGGCGTCCGCTAGGGACACCGCGCTCACTTTATTTATTTATATTTAGCATTTATGTTGAGCGCGGCGTCAACTTCAGGGACACCGCGCTCTGTTTTTTTTTTTTACTTTAAAACTGAGCGCGGCGCCGCTTCAGGACACTGCGCTCGGTTTCTTTATATATTAACTTTAGCACTGAGCGCAGCGCCCGCTTCTAGGACACCGCACTCAGTGTTAAAGTTAAAAAAAAGGAAACCGAGTGCGGTGTCCTTGAAGCGGCGCCGCGCTCAGTTTTAAACTTAACCATTTGCAATGCAATTGGACCTATTGCATTGCAAATGCTTGTTTTGTTGTTGTATGTACATGCTGAGCACGGTGCCCCTTCAGGGACACCGCGCTCTGTTTGTTTATTTATTTTTTTACTTTAATTCGGAGCGTGGCGCACTGCGCTCCTTTTTTAAACTTTTACAATGCATTGGGGAGAAAAGATGGATACAAAATGTTGTATTTATAAATAGTTTTCAGTGAAAGGGCAGATGAATCCCTCCTTATGCATGTCCACTTTCGAAACGGATGCAGGGACAACCGATGCTGGCTACCGTGCCGTCTAAATGATGACTCCGAAGATATTCTGCACATATGTGTCTTAGGATTTTATTGTTGACCTTTACCAGAAAACGAACATATAGCGTGTTTATAATTTGGAGCCCTGAAGAAGTCCCTATTGGGACGAAACGCGTTGGCTAAAAGAATTGGGAATATTGGATTTTTACAATAAAGAAATTAAGGAAATGAGAACACGCCTTGGCATATTCTTCTGATTGTCGCAAATATTCAGTGTCTAACGGACTTTAAATATTTTTACAATTGATGGGTGCGGATTCCATACTTTTGTCAAATGTTTCTTTGGGATTTTCCCAAATAGGGAGTGAAGAGGGGTGCACTTCCTGGTTCTCCTGCACCATCGCTACTTTGCCAAATTATTTGTGTTGACAGGTGCGGATCTATTGCCTCAACCCTCAGTCCTTTTTGATTTATACAAAAATAAAAGGCATTGTTATTTGCAATGTCAATAGCTCAAACTCGCGTAAATGCGAGACCTAATGCATTGCAAATGCTTGTTGTTTTTTAGCCACTGGGTTTCAGGATATGCAGACTTGAGGACATGCGGCAATTTGCATCACACTGTCTAAAAAATGTGGAGCCATTGTACACAAGGTGGTAGGGTGTCCAAAATATGCAAAAATAAATTAACTCCTATTGCTGCCAACTCTTCAGGCAGTCCCCTTCGATTTTCCAGTTCTCCGCCTGTTTATAGAGCATCCAATGCTACTTCAATGAATAGACATTTGTACTGCCACGACCAATTGTGGCAATCTGAAACCCTGTTAGAAACATTAGAAGAACTTCATGCTCAGAAGTATACATAGCATGATTTTATTAGAAAGTCATGAAAAAGGCTTTACTGCTATCACAAGCAATATACATCTTTTTACCAGTGTCAAAATTAATTCACTAGCCTACCCATTCATTCTTAAAATTCAGTCCAGTCCTCCAGTACAGTAACGGTTTGTCGTTTGATCACATGACTCCCTTTCCACCCACTCGTATTCAAATATATTTAACCACAAACGTCAAAATATGCTGATGGTATCAATCAATCAATCAATCATGTCACTTATAAAGCGCACTACATACCCGCGAGGGTCTCAAGGCGCTGGGGGAAGAGGGGGGTGGTGCTGCTACTGATCGAAGAGCCAGGTCTTGAGGAGTCTTCTGAAGGCCAGTAGGTCTTGGGTCTGTCGGAGGTTGGTGGGGAGGGTGTTCCAGGTCTTGGCGGCGAGGTGGGAGAAGGATCTGCCGCCGGCGGTCGTTTTCCGGATGCGGGGGACTGTGGCGAGGGCGAGGCTGGTCGAGCGGAGCTGGCGGGTGGGGGTGTAGAAGCTGAGTCGTCTGTTGAGGTAGGCTGGTCCGGAGTTGTGGAGTGCTTTGTGTGCGTGGGTGAGGAGCTTGAAGGTTATCCTCTTGTTGACAGGGAGCCAGTGCAGGTCTCTCAGGTGGGGTGTGATGTGGCTGCGTCGGGGGATGTCGAGGATAAGACGTGCAGAGGCGTTCTGGATGCGTTGCAGCCGTCTCAGGAGCTTAGCCGTCGTTCCTGCGTAGAGGGCGTTTCCGTAGTCCAGCCTGCTGGTGATGAGGGCCTGGGTGACTGATGGTATGAACAGTATGTCTGACACATGCCTCCTGGAATGCCTGGGAGCCAGTGTACAACACCGGGCCAGCCACACCTTATGTCAAGTGCTAAAACCGTGTCAACTCGAGGGCAACATTCCTCTTTGAAAATGTTCATATTTTGCGTAAAAGCCTTCTTGCGATAGCTAGGCATAGCTGGAATATTGCAACCTCAACAGTTTAACCCTCTTGGCTGCCAATTGACTTAAGAAAGAATCAAATTCTAAAACATGTTGATAACTGTGTGACATTAGCAGCAATACCCTGATAATAATTTTTTTTATAATAAAGTTTGGTTATTCACTCGCAACGTAATTTTCCCCCCGAAACATACCAGGTAATGTTTCTTTTGTCACCCGTAGGGACGTGCCAAAGGTATTTTTTTTGCCACATAGGGTGACAACATTCAGCCTCTTGGACGCTATTCTGAATTTGCTTTCACCAGAGGTCTTGGACAGAACCTGATAGTGTGATGTGTCTCACTCGTTCCTTTCCGTGATACACTATACAATAAAATGTTTATTTTTTATGAACTGCTCATTTTAGACAGAAACCCAAATCAGACGCTCTCTCCTTTATCTTTAATGCTATGAAATATTTCTCTTGATTTGATCATAAAGAGCCCTGCTGCTAGAGCTTTCCTAAATATTTGGTTAAATCTTGCCAGGGAAGGAGTAAGCAAACAATTAAAATGTCCCTGCCACCCTTTTGTGTAGTATAAGACCGTCCCAGATCCCTCATGCCTCTGGACCTGGTGTGAAGGTTTTGCTGTGCTCATGCTAGCTACATCCCTGACCCTGGATTTGTCATTAATGCACTGTTGCATGCTTATGATTTTCTTGTGCCCTTCTTACCTGTGAATTAACATGTTGTTTGCACTTTATTCCCAGATTGTAAGATCCTCTGGAATTAGGAATACCTCTGGTCTCAAAGCCCATGTATTGACAGCGTATTTATGTCAAATTGGTGGATTTTTTTAATGGAAACTAAAGTAGTGCTTTGCCCCTTGTTATTGTTGGCTTTTTGAACAAGGCTATTGTTGGGTGACTAGCGAGTTTGTTTTTAGTAATTAAAACACATACTAAGTGTTAAAACACTGTTTGTACCCTACAGCAAATAATTATAACATAAGCCTCACAAAACAGAACATGTGGCTTCTTCTTTTGCTGTATGGCTCGTGAAGTCTTCGTAAAATGTTAGTAGTGGCCGCCCCCTTGAACCAAGCCGCTTCTGGATTCCGGAGTTCATAGGTTCTATGAGTGTGATACCAGTCATGGACCGATTGTATCTCCTCACTGAAGGTTTTAGTTGGTCAACGACTTGGTATCTTCATTCTGCGGTATCCCCCATATTAGCATGGTGGTTTCAGAACGCCCTGCAGCTGGTGGCTTCCGGCAGACATGCAGTTCTGCAGGCAAGCCTAATAGGGGCAATTGCAGCACTATTCTAGAGTATGTGATTGAAATTGGAACTTTCAAACTCGGAGGCTTCCAATACCCAAAACTTTAGAGTGTAAGCTACCTGTGTGCATGCTTCTGGTAGCTCCTTCAGGTGGCCGCTCAGTACACACCATAGAGGGGCGAGTTAACTGCAGGCTTCCTCTGCTATACAGGACTAGCCTAGTCTGTGAGAGAAAGGCCTTACTGTCAGTGTGCACATTGTAGGAGTATGATTGTGGAGCTGGACGGACATACATGCATAGTCTTCCTGGCTTTCAATTTTTTGTGGCATAAGCTACAAAGTTCGTGAAAAGCATCATAGGGCAGTGAAAGTTTCCGTGGAGGCTGGTAGTTCGAACCATCTAGCTCCCTAGCCTTCGAGCTGCACAGAAGGATAGTAGGTCCACCCTGAACTATATTCCTCTGCAACAGCCAGGTCACATTCCACTAAGCAGGAAGTGGCCTGGATCTGTTAGATGACATGGCAGGTCAGATTTTGGATGAAGGCCAGAAAGAGGGGCTGGCATGTTTGGTCACCAATATTGGACCACCATCTATATGGTCCTCTGTGGTAGTTTGGGGAGTATGGCAAGCAAAACCTAACATGTTCACAACTGCCGTTTTCCGTTTAATAGCACCACAAACATGCGTTAGTATTGCTGTTGTCAGTTATAAACATTTGTCCTTTGAAGGATGGAGGGCCGAGTCGGCACTGTGGGGTTAGAACTTCTAACTAGGGCCGCTGCAATTATGCGATTCTGCTGGCATGGAGTTTTCTCTATAATTATGCAGTTGCCACATTTATCACATAATCCATCACCCGCTGCAAAATCTTCATATTTTACAGCGCAAACGGATCAAAAGTTACTAAGAACGCGGTGACACATGTTGCCACGCAGTGCAGTGCCATTTGTAAAGGTTGACTGGTCACCTTTCAGTTGCTTATTGCTATAGCTTGATGTAAACTGGTACTAATTAGGTGAAACCATTGCGCGGACAGTGTTAACATGTGTAAAAGTGGCAAAATAATGAAGTAATTCTATCACAAAGTCGGCTGCATTACGCCACATAATTTGAATTCTCTAGTCGCATAATTTAATGAACTCTGACTTTGCCTCCGTGGCAAGCACTTTGTTGACTGAACCATCTTTTGCATAGATGGAATCAAGGAGTATTTTGATTGTAATACAATTTTATTTTAAGATACTTACCATAGAAATGTACTGAAAAGAAAGCTGCCAAGGAATTCATGTTCCATTGAATCAAGCTTTCAGATCTCATATAGCGGCTGCACCCTATATCTGAAAGAGACACTTAGTGACAGATTCCTTACCTTAGAATATCCCCAGGCGTCAGTCTGGATCCGGAAAGTTTTTTGCGTAGCAGTACCCTTGCGCGTCGGTAGGCGGCGTCGTGCGGCTCCGCGTCCGTCGTCGGCGTCGTGATCGCCGGGATGACGTCGCGGGCAGTACTTAGACGCCGCCCCTGCGTGCTGATGTCAGTTCTTCTTTTTCCGCGCCAGTAAGCGCAGATCCGGGAAGAGCAGTGCCCTAGTCAATTTTTGACTAAATTTTTGGTGAATTTTTCACTGTTTCTTTTCCAGTCTTCTCGACTCTAAGGTGTCAGTAGGGATGCCCGGCTTCAAGCCATGCGACGCCTGTGGTCGAATGATGTCGATCACAGACCCGCACTTAGAGTGTCTCTACTGTCTCGGCCGAGACCACGACACGAAGTCGTGCCCTGACTGCCGGAAACTCCACCCGAAGGCTTTGCGAGAGCGGTCTCGAAAGCTCCTCGAGGTCCGGCAGTCGGCTCCGCGCCGCACCAAGCCCCGGTCCCGTGAGAGGTCGAGGGGCCGGTCGCGGAGCCCCCGCCAGTCGTCGGAGTCGCGCTCCTCGGGTAAGTTGAAGCACACAAAGTCTAAGTAGCATCATCGCTCTAAGACTTCGCCTCGCCGGTCTCGCGACTCGGCTGAGGCCCCTGTCGGCACCGTCCCCGCGGCCCCGGACGTGCCTGTGGAGCCGCCCCCGCATTACCCGTCCTTTCCGGGTTCGGGGGCGACTCCGGCCAAAATACAGGAATTCCTGTCGGCCATGGCCCGCCTCTTCGGGCCTCAAGGTCCCTCCGGTGCGCCTTCGGGCCCCGCGGGCCCTGATGGGGTTGCTCCGGCGTCGCCGACGACTCCGGTCCCGGTGCGCCTGTCCCGCCAGCCCTGATCCCGGCCTCGGCTCCGGCCCCGGCCTCGATCCCGGCTCTGGTGGTACCGCAACCCCCATCGACGCCGGTTGACCTAACCACGCCTCCGCCGGCGCCGATGTCCCCGGTGCCGTTCCTGACGCCGTCCGGGGCTCCGGGCGGCGTCGTTCCCCGGGCGGCGTCGTTCCCCGGTTCTCTCCGGCTCCGGACATGGAGCCGCACCGACGTCGCGCGACGCCGGCGCCGATGAGACCTTGGGTCCCAGATGTCCCTCCTCCTCCATATTTTGAACCACAGGAGGACCAGGAGAGCTGGGAGGGGTCGGAAGACCCTCTCACACAGCAGTGTGAGTATGATCAGGACTGGGCAGAGGAACTTGGGGATGCCAGTGGTCTAGACACTTCCCCTGACACTGGCATGCTGTCTCCTCCCGTGGCTACGGAGGAGGGTGCAAATTTCGCAACGGTGTTGCGTAGAGCAGCTGGAGCCTTACACCTCCAATTGCCTACTATGGCTGTCAGGACTAATCTCCTGACGGAAGTGCTTCAGCCGGCAGCTTCCTCATCTGAGACTGTGCTGCCGTTTAATGATGCACTATCTGACGTTCTTTTGGGCACCTGGTCCAAGCCCACCACAGGGGATCCTGTGGATAGGAACGTGGCCCGACGCCTTCGCCCTGCTCCGGGCGACCCCTTGTTTCTCTCTCAACATCCCACCCCCGAGAGCTTGGTTGTCCAAGCCTCTGCCTCCCAAACCGCCTTCCCTACCGCCCCTCCGGATAGGGAATCCAAACGCCTGGACCAATTTGGGAAGAATGCTTTTTCTTCCTCCAGTGCTGGCTTGCGGTCCGTCAACACCGCTTGCCTTTTGGGCCGATATACCCACTCCCTGTGGGATTCGGTGGCGGCTGTTTTGCCCCAGTGTTCTGAGGAGGTCCAGACACTGCTTTACCCGCGCCATTGCGGAAGGAAGGGATGCGGCAAAGTACACCATACGTTGTGGCCTTGATACCGCCGAGTCGCTGGGCAGATCGCTTGCAACGACGGTGGCGCTGCGTCGCCACGCCTGGCTGAGAACAACTGGTTTCTCGGGTGATGTCCAGAATACACTCATGGACATGCCCTTTGATGGAGTCGGTCTTTTTGGTTCCAAAGCAGACCATGCGCTGGAGCGTTTAAGGACTCACGGGCTACTGCCAAGTCCCTGGGCCTTTCTGTTGTGCGCCCTCCGCTAACCTCTGCTTTTCGCCCCTTTCGTGGCCACGGAAGGGGCGCCCAGTCACGTCCGCTGCCCAGCTACCGGCCCGCGCAGCAAGCGTCTTCGCGTGGCCGAGGACGTGGATACCGCCGTGGCGGTTCGGGCAACCAGCGTGCGGGTCAGGCCACCAACTCCGCCCCGTCCGCGGCCTCCAAGCCCTCCTAGTCCCTCCTTTCAGGTGCACAGCACGCCAGTAGGGGGCAGGGTCCGCCATCACCTTCACCACTGGCGTGCCATCACCTCGGACAGGTGGGTCTTGGACATTGTCCGAAGGGGCTACTCCCTCCCCTTCGAGACCACCCCCCCACCCATGCCACCTCAATTCCACCGCATGTCAGGGGATCACTTGTTGCTTCTGCAGAAGGAAGTCACGGCCCTCTTGGCCAAGAGGGCCATCCAGCATGTTCCGACCCCAGAAGTAGGACGTGGTTGCTACTCCCACTACTTTCTGGTGCCCAAAAAGGACAAGGAGGACATGCGTCCTATCTTAGACCTCCGGAACGTCAATCGCTTCCTCCGGAAGGAGAAGTTCAAGATGCTCACCCTAGCTCAGGTCTTGACTGCCCTCGACCCTGGAGACTGGTTGGTAGCGTTGGACTTGCAGGACGCTTATTTCCACATCCCCGTCCTGCCGGCCCACCGGCGTTACCTTCGGTTCACGGTAGGCCTCGAGCATTTCCAGTTCACCGTGCTCCCCTTTGGCCTTACAAGTGCCCCTCGGGTGTTCACGAAAGTGATGGCGGTGGTCACAGCTCATCTGCGCCGGGCAGGGGTTCCAGTCTTCCCCTACCTCGACGACTGGCTGCTGAAGGCGGGCTCGTCCCAGGCAGTCGTCTCCCACCTCCAGACTACGGCCGAACTCCTGCACTCGCTGGGGTTCTCCATCAATGTGCCGAAGTAGCATCTGATCCCTTCTCCACAGCTCCTTTTCATCGGAGCAGTTCTGGACACGACGCAGTTTCGGGCCTATCCTCCCGAACGGCGAGTCCGGGATATTCAGGCTATGATTCCGATCTTTCAGCCTTTATCCTGAGTTTCGGTACGGATGACCCTGAGGCTGCTGGGCCTCATGGCCTCCTGCATCCTGCTGGTCGATCATGCCAGATGGCATATGCGGGCTCTGCAGTGGGACCTGAAGTTCCAGTGGGCGCAGCACCAGGGTAACCTGTCCAATTACGTCCAGATCTCGGAGGGGGCTGCAAGACAGTTGCAGTGGTGGCTCTCGAACCGGCAATGGGTCATGGGCAGATCTCTCTCCCTTCCCCAGCCAGAGCACACAGTTGTGACGGACGCGTCCCTTCTGGGATGGGGCGGTCACATGGGAGAGGCGGAGATCAGAGGCCTCTGGTCTCCGGCGGAGTCCCGGCTCCATATCAATCTTCTGGAGCTCCGGGCGATCCGACTTGCACTCAAGGCATTCCTTCCCTCTGTCAAAGGGAAGGTAGTGCAGGTGTTCACAGACAAAACCACCGCCATGTGGTACTGCAACAAACAAGGCGGGGTGGGGTCGTGGACCCTCTGTCAGGAGGCTCTGCGCCTCTGGACATGGCTGGAACATCAGGGCATGTTCCTGATGGTTCAACACCTGGCAGGTTCCCTGAACGCCAGGGCGGACGAACTCAGCCGCAGGTGCATGATGGATCACGAATGGCGTCTTCACTCGGAAGTGGCGCAAGGTCTCTTTCTGCAATGGGGAGAGCCTTGGTTAGATCTATTCGCCACCGAAGAGAACGCGCAATGTCATCAGTTCTGCGCGTTGGAATTTCCAAGGCGGCACTCGCTCGGAGACGCTTTTCGTTGCGAGTGGAGTTGCGGTCTGTTGTACGCCTTTCCGCCTATACCACTTCTACCCAGAGTGTTGAAGAAGATTCGGCGCGACCGGGCCCAAGTCATCCTTGTTGCTCCGGACTGGGCTCGACGAGTTTGGTATCCCAAGCTACTCAGTATGAGCGTCGATCCCCCGATCCGTCTGCCTCTTCGGGAGGATCTTCTGTCGCAGCAGCAGGGGACGGTCCTCCACCCGAACCTGTCCAGCCTCCACCTGCTTGCGTGGAGATTGAGCGGCGGCAGTTGATTCCTTTCGACTTGCCTCCCGAAGTTTGTGATGTGATTCTGGCAGCCAGGCGTCCCTCCACTAAAGTGGTATACGCCTGCAGGTGGAACAAGTTTGGGGCATGGTGCACAGCAAAGGCTGTGAATCCCCTTTCTGCCCCTCTTTCTGAGGTTCTTCTGTTCCTTCTTTCACTGGCCCAACAGGGTTCTGCCCTGGGTACCATCAAGGGCTATCTTTGTGCCATTTCAGCCTTCCTCAGGCTTCCTGATCAGCCCTCCCTTTTCAAGTCCCCTGTTGTTAACAGGTTCCTAAAAGGCATTACACACCTCTTCCCTCCTGTTCCATTTGTGATGCCTCAGTGGGACTTGAACTTGGTTCTCACCTTTCTCATGTGCGCTCCCTTTGAGCCTCTACATAACTGTCCTCTTCGTCTTCTGACTCTGAAGACAGCCTTTCTGGTGGCCATCACCTCCGCTCGGCGGGTGAGTGAGCTCCAGGCTCTATCATGCAAACCTCCCTTTCTGTCTGTCCATCCAGACAAGGTTGTTCTTAGGACGCGTCCGTCCTTTTTGCCAAAGGTGGTTACTGCCTTCCACATTGGGCAGACCATCACTTTGCCCACCTTCTTTCCGCCTCCGCATCCTTCCAGAGAGGAAGAGAGGCTCCACCGTCTGGACCCAAAACGTGCGCTTTCCTTTTATATCAACCGCACACAACACTTCCGGGTGGATGACCAGCTCTTTGTTGGCTACGTGGGCGCCAAAAAGGTCGGGCGGTGCACAAGAGAACCATCTCCCGCTGGGTAACCTTGTGTATCAAAGCCTGCTATTCTTTGGCTAAGAAGGAGCCTCCTGTTGGGCTGCGTGCCCATTCCACCAGGGCAACGGCTGCTACCACGGCTTTAGGCCGCGGTGTTCCGCTGCAGGATATCTGTCAGGCAGCTACGTGGGCCTCGCTGCACACGTTTACAAAGCATTACTGCCTTGACAGTCAGGTCCGGAGGGACGGCTTCTTTGGCCGTTCTGTCCTCCGGGACTTCCTTGTCTGATCTTTGTTCGCAGACCCACCACCGGGGTTGGTATTGCTGGGGTATCTATTCTAAAGTAAGGAATCTGTCACTAACGTGTCTCTTTCAGATGCACAAGTTACTAACTTGTGTAACGATATATCTGTAAGAGACAGTAGTTAGTGACAGATTCCTTACCGCCCCACCCATCGTCCCCGTTCTGCGAACTGATTTCTAGGGTTAAGGACATCCCTTTCAGGGGCCTAGTATTTTTCAGACACCTATGTCAGCTTCTTGCATGGCTCTGCGTTCCTGGCGGGGAAAGTCGTGTACAGAACTGACGTCAGCGCGCATGGGCGGCATCTAAGTACTGCCCGCGACGTCATCCCGGCGATCACGACGCCGACAACGGACGCGGAGCCGCACGACGCCGCCTACCGACGAGCAAGGGTACTGCTACGCAAAAAACTTTCCGGATCCAGCTTGACGCCTGGGGATATTCTAAGGTAAGGAATCTGTCACTAACTACTGTCTCTTACAGATATATCGTTACACAAGTTAGTAACTTGTGCGATAGGCTCTGTGCCTCTTTATCTGACATATGCATAGCAGCCAGTTGAGCCACTGATCCTAACTTCTTAAAACGATGCTTGCGGAATTCAGGCTCGAGAGAAGGTGCTCACATAGGCCATGCCATTCAGAGAGACATTTTTGGATAGATACTCTGTGGAACTGTAACTGTCCCCAAATTCCACTTCTGGGTGCGGGGTGGAAGAGATCTGGAAGTATAGATAAGTTACTGATATGTGGCATAGCATCTCTTGTCCCTTTCTGCCGCCTTACCTACTTGGCTGTGTTCTTGCTGATACTCATTACTTAATTTGAGCCGGTAGTCGCAGGTGGGGCCCACTGGTACTTATATTTGGGGACCAGCACTTATGTTTCCTCATCAGACTTTAACTCGGAGAAAGAGAGGGAAAAACATGGAAGGTGGAAAGAAAGAGGAGGAGAAATATGGAAAAACTGTGACAAAGTGAAAAAGCAAGAACTGGCAGAGTGACTTAAAAGGGAAGGGAATGTCTGGTAGTGGAGTAAAGTGTCATGAAGTGGAAACAAAAGTACGCAGTTTTGAAATTTAATGCGTCGATATAGAATAGTGCCGGCCACAGGCTTGTGAGCAAAACTTTGGGGCCTTGCACTTATTCTTTTACAAATTAAGCACTGCTGATACTCTCAATAAGCGGCTTTAAATATTCAGAGCTAAGAAGCAATCTATAGTGGAAGTCCATGCATGCCCATTGCTCGTCTTTTTAAAAAAAAAAATGATTAAGTGCAGTTTCTAGATAGAAAACCCTGTCAATTGCCTGTAGAGGCAGGCCTTCTCGTATTGCATCATGCAGCCTACTAAATACATTACTGGTTCTTAACCTGTGGTTCACTTACTCCTGTTGGCCCGTGGCGCCTACTCAGGGAGTCCGCAACAGCTTACAAAATTAAATAATATTAATAAAGTGTATATAAATAAAGAAGCTAAATGTAAAATTGAAAATGTTAAAACATTCTGTAAATGTAAAGGAATTTGAAATTGGACGCTAAAAATTAAGTTGGTATCCTCAGATTGATTAGTGGGACCAATGCAAGTGCATCAAACAGAATATAGTATGGATGATGGATGATTCAAACTATATTTGATTGTGAATTAAATAAAATATTTCATCCTTTGTGTATTTGTTTGATGAATGCTCTTTTTTGTTTTTTTGTGTATTGTTTTGAGGTTCAAATCATCGAAATTACTAAGGCCAGTGTCCCCTACTTCCAGTAATGGTTCAGTGGGGGCAGATTCCAATAATGATTCATTAGGGGACCCCGATTTTCTGTAATGATTAAGTGGAAGACCATAGAAGTCAAAAGTTTAAGAAACACTGGACTACATCATCACCTGGACCACTCACTTAATACATAGCTGTAAGATAGAAACTGTCGTTATGGACTGAACTCTTCCTCTGGCTTGTGGGTGATTGGACCAGTGATATTTATGATGATTTAAGAATTGGTATGGTGGGTAGCTAGGACAATACATGTCTTCAAGAGCTCTAGCAAAATAGTGCGAGATCTTGAAATAATAACATCAGCACAGCCTGCCTCTTCCTATAGAAGCTGAACAGATTGTTAAACAGTCAGTGAGAACATATGCGTGTTTGTTAGGGAGGAGAACGAACACAAAACCAGTTTATCTGTAATGGTTGGGCTCTTTGTGAGGCCTGGAAGTTTGAAGATACATTTTCAGTATTTGAATTTACGTTGGAAAAAACGTAATTTTAGTTGTTCAAGTCCGAGATTGTTTCAGCAATAAACGATCAATAAATTGTTTACCTTTAAGGAAAATTCAACTTGCCCTTAATTCAGTGGTTCTAAGAGTAATTGGCTTACTACTTTTCCCTTTTCGTATAATGTGTTAGGTTTATACAGGCAGTATTGCTTGCTGCTTACAAAAAAAGCTGTTTGTAATATAGAGAACCTGCCTTTTTCTCACACCGAAATAAAATGGAATTGTTTTTCTGTAGTTTGATATACGCACACACAGGAGTAAAGGTGCACAGAACAACATATGTAGTTAATTTGCTCACTGCTCGCGCTTGAAGCGAATATCAATGCCAGAGATTATTTTTGAGCTGGAAAATTGCACTGCTTAGTAATGTTATCACTGTTGTTGGGTGTGGAAAGTACATTTCCCTTTGCGGAGTCTGTATGAGATGTCATGGAAATGAAAATAAATATGACCTCACCCTACCCCGTGCAGCCTGTTAGTCCCCGTTTGCCCCCTCATGCTAAGCTTGCTTTGGATTTGCGTGCACCCAACCACAGGTGTAGTCACCGGTGTCGGAAGTGTGTACAACACTACTGCTTTAGTGATACGACTGAAGTGTGGTGGCCTTTATGTGTTCTAGTGATCAATGTGTACCAGCCACTAACGCTCAGATGCTTGCTTCAGATGCTCACTTACACCAGTGATGCCCTGGTGCCCATGGAATGCTGGCACGTGTCCCAAATTCCTTACTTGCTGTACGGGGATGCTTGTGTGATCCACAGTGCTGCTTGTGCAGTGTCCCACAAGAATTTTCTGCTTTGTATTTTAGCTGTCCACAGCCGATGGACAGGTGGCAGGTGTTGACCTACAGCTTCTGAAGTTCTAGGTCGCCCCACTGTCACCAATTTCTTGATTGTTTCTAGACATAGCTCACTGATGCAGTTGCCTTTGGTGCTACCACCTCTGGTGTTACTCCTGAAAGCATGGGACAGGGGTGTAGCTGCACTGCGGCAAGAAATGCACCTCACCAATCTGCCAAAAATTGTTGCTAGGATCCTGACCACACGTCCTAGGGCTGAGCATTGTCTGCGTGTTGCATCTTAACTTTGTCTGCTCATGGCACTACTCACCACTGTCAGTGGCCTACTTCAGTGGTGAGATGTATACTAATTTTATATTGGGCCACAAACCTGCCTACAACAGGGCACACTGAGAGGTGGTACATGCTCTCTGGCTAATAAAGAACCAGACACTGGCCTTGTATCAAAAGAAGGGTGTTTTCTGCTGATGATGCAGCAGCCATTTTCTTTCTGGATAGGTTGTTTGGCTCTTATGATGTCTTTGCGTTGCCCAATTGCTGCGCTTTTTAGGTCGAAGCCCACCAGACAGTGCAGATATCTGGTTTGATGACAACATCTTGGGGACATCCAGAAAGCTTCCCTGGGAATACACTCTGCCCATTGCTTACCATTGGCTTTGTGTTTTGTAACTTATGTTTGCTTGCTTTCTATTTGCTGGCTTTATTTGCTTTAGGCTGTCAAGCTTGAGTTTGTTCCTTCCGTGGCCGATAGTCTGTTTACGGTATCCTTCAACCAATGCTCGGTTTCTGTAACCAGACCTTTAAATCTTGTTCTTAACTTGTCACATTGGCTGTGCATTCAAAAACAAGAGGTCAAATGTCAGGTTTTGTCTTCCAAAGGAGCTTGGTGTTTACTTTTTCTTTCTCTGACGTAAAGTGAGAGGATTTCTGTGACAGTCATGCAATCACCACTGCATTTTACACCACTCTACTCTGCAACACTGCACTCTCTGCCACTGACCTCTAAGCCACTACACTCTATGCAACTGCACTCTACCCTTTACAACTCTACTGCACTCTACGCCTCTACACTCTATGCCTTTCAACTCTATTCTGGACCACTCTACGCCAATGCACTCTACCCCACTCTACTCTACTGTGCACCACTGCACTCTGTCACTGCACTCTACACCACTCTATTCTAGGTTATTCCTCTCTACAACACTCCTCTCTATGCCACTCTACAACACTGCATTCTATGCCACTGCACTGTACTCTGTGCCACTACACACGAGTGACAGCGGCAGCTCCTCCGCTAAGGCGGCGGAGCATCACCCCACATGAAAAATAAAATGATAATAACATATAATTATCATTTTATTTTTACATACTCGCACAGTTTTGTTTAATGGGTGGGGCTGGGCTGTCAGCCAGCCAGCAGGGGGGAGTGGTATGTGCACTTAAGTGCGCATGAATGTTTGGCCGGCCATCTCGGACCGGTCAAACCGTCATGCGCACTTTGTATGTTCTCCACCCAGGCTGCATTACAGCCTGGGTGGAGAACATGCCCAGGCTCCCACTCCCTCTCTGAGCGCCGAACCACGGCGCTCAGACCAATCACGATGCTGGTATCGTGATTGTCTGAGAGAGACAGGGAGCCTGGGTGCTTCCTGTTCCTGTTCTGATGGAAGATGAATGGAAGAGAGGCGGTGGCCAGGTAAGTGCGATTTCCTTTCATTTATTTTAATCCCCCGCCTCCTCCCCCTGCCTGCCCCACCACCACGGCCCCATAGAAGCTGCCACTGACCAGTGCACTCTACTACACTACTCTGTGCCACTTCACTGTACCCTGCACCACTCCACGCCACTTCAGTCTACTTTTAAACAATTTACACCAATGCACTCTGTGCCATTCCACTTTTTGCCGCTCCACTCTACTTTGCACCCTTCTACTCTAAACCACTGTGCTATGTGCCACTCTACTCTAAACCACCGCACTCTCCCCGAATGCACTCTACACCACTTTACCCAAAACCAGTTCACTCTACACCACTGCACTGTACCCTACTATACTCTACAACTCTCTTCTGTACTCCATTGCACTATGCACTACTCTGCGCCATTAAACTCTAACCCACTCTGTTGTACTCTACACCACTGTACTCTACCTCATTGCCCTCTACACAACTCTAAATCACTATGCTCTACATCAGCGCCAATGCACTCTACACAACACCACTGCACGACACTTGACAAGACTGCACTCCCTCCCCACTGAATTCTATGCCATTCTAGTCTGCACCACTCAACTCTACTCTACTGCACTTTACACCAATGCACTCTACGCCACTCTACTCTGCATCGCTCCATTCCACGCCAATGCACTGTATGTCACTCTAATCTACTCTGCACCACTGCACTCCATGCCACTCTACTCATTGCCACTTTGCACCACTCCACTATACCCTGCACCACTTCACGCTACTTCAGTCTACTCTGAAACAATTTATTCTACGCCACCCTGCGCCACTCCTATGCGCCACTGCACTCAGTCCTATGACACTACACTCAGCGCCACTCTAAACCACTCTACGCCACTCCACTCTACGCAAGTGCACTCTACACCACTTTACTCAAAACCTATGTACTCTGTCACTGCATTGTACGCCAGTCTACTCTGTACTTTACTCCACTTCACTCTAAGCTATTCTACTCTGACACTTCACTCAATGAGGCTATACTCCACGATACTCCACAAAATGACGCTCTACTCCATTAAACTCTGACACTCTACAACACTACTCCACGACCCAACTCCCTCTACACCACTCCATGCCACTTTACTCCACTCTATTCTACAACACACTAGACTACACCACTCCACTGTACACCATTCCATTCTAACATTCTAAGCCATTCCACTCTGTCACTCCACGCCATTCTACAACACGCTCCTCCACCCTATGCCATTCCACTCTACCACACTACTCCACTCTAAGCCACTCCACTCTACAACAATCTACTCCGCTCTACGCCACTGTACTCTTCAACACTCTACTGCACTGCACATACCACCCTCTACGCCACTCCACTCTGCTTCACCCCACTCCATTCTACGACACTCTACTCCACACCCTCCACCACTTTTACTCTATGCCACTTTGCAACACTCCACGCTCCTTTATGCCACTAACGTTAAGCCTTGCTGGATAGCAGCCAGGCTGCCTAAAACATAATGGCAAAGCTAAAGGTTTTGCATAGGCGAGACCTATTGGCTTTGTCAGTGCTTGTTGGTTAAAGCGGTTGTCGCCTACTGGGGACTCCAGATTTTTGGGGATTGTTTTATTATTGCTGGCTTCTACCCAGGCTGCCTGTGGTGGACAAACAAGGTTTTCCTTAGGTTAGTCTTGGTTGATGCTCACTGATGTCTCCTGCATTCTTGTTTCACTAAAGTTAAACCATGAGACCCCACACACAAAGATTCATGACAAATTTAGAGCCCTGTGTTTTGTTTCTAATGTAGAAAGAACGTTCCTTTTATGGAATTAAGAAGGTGGCTTACAAATAGATGTTTTTGTCACAGAACGAGGCACAAAATAAATGCAGGCCTTAATAAAATGTGAATGGCCTTATATTTTTATTATTAAATATTGTTTTTTTGTACTTTTTTCTGTACTTTACACATTCGGCACATACATCCTGCCATCTGCTGCGCCTCTTCCTTCTCCCTGGGTATTACTGACCTCCAGTTGAATTCGGGATGACCAACAAAAAATCGGAGAAACACTGGCCCTGCACGTCCCTGACTGCAGACGGTTGCCATGGGGACGGCAAAGAAAGGGGCAAGTACAGGGGTCAGAGAAGATCGCGGGGGTTTCGCACGATAAGGGTATCCGACGAGACTCAATGGATGGAAATAAAATAAAAAGTCGGCCGTGCTTAAGCATCTGGAGCCAGCATTTTGTTCATTTGAGGGCGGTATTGTGGCTGCGCGCTGTGCCGCATTCTTACACCACACAGCCTGAAAAGACGGCTTGGTATGAAAGAGGGCCCTCGGCCTGAAAAGAATTTCAGACCTCGCGAAATGCCATCTGCCCATCCCAGGCAGGAAGAAAGAGCCCACAGCCACAATTAGAAGTAGTGTCTGGGCTGAGGCTGCCGCAGGTCCACGCCGAGTGAGCCCGGGTTGTCTTTTGTGGCCCGCAACGGGCTCATTTTGTTGACCTGGAGCTCGCGCTGCCTGGATACGAACGCTCGGTGCGCAGGGGGGGAGAGCCCGCGCGAGGGAAACGTCAGCAAGGGGCCCGCGTCAAGTCGCACCACTCAACTTGCGCCTAATTAATGGCGCAACTGGGCTCGCAGTCTGGCCGTCCAAGACGGCTTTGAAGCAGAGCCTGTACCTGTCTCATATTTTATTCTTGAGCAGGCTGAAGCACCGGTCGCGTCATGCATTACGACTTCTCTCTAATCGTTCACTATTGATTGTCCTAGAAAGGGATTCAAAGCTTGTCACTTAGCAAGTTCGAATAGCGTCGTAAGACCTTTTTTCAAATGTGGATCATTTTACATTGAATCTCGGAGGCTTTTCATTTTCTTCTTTGTCGAGCTTTCAATTTTTCTGCCCGGCCTGGATTCAAACGTACGAATAAAGTACCCTCTGCTTGCAATGGACCTGTTTCTTAGCTCAACACTCTTTGATAATATTCATTTTCCTTTATCAAATGACTTTGGCCAATGGCTGCTTGCTGCAACACTGCCAAACACTGTCTAAACATCGGTAATGAAGAGTACATCACCTTCATCCGTTGGCATTAAGGGGCCTCATTACACCTTGCCTATGCGCAGACAACATTGTGTTACCTTTGTTTTACATGTCAGTTATTAATAGCTCTTGTGAAGACAATTCAATCAGTATTATTATTATAAAGTTTATTTCGGAAAATTGATTCCTTAAAACTTGCAGACAATAAAACAATCATTTAAATACAATTTTTCGAAATTGTTAGGACCATTTAAAATCATTTAATTAAATCAGTAGAGTGTGTTGTCCTTCCCCGATCATTCGTTTCTCAAAGCCCTTTTTTGTAAAAGGTAATTGTTGCAAGTATTTGCCAAGTCTGGGGAAGCGCGCTTGCTTTTGGTCCCCCCTCAGTAAGGGTTACTGCAGCCATGTTTTGTGGAGGATAGTGGTCGCAACCTGCTCCCCCGTTCTCCTTTGCATAGCTCCCTGCAGACATCTTTTAACACTTCCAGAGTGGGAGACGCGTTGAAGGGTGTTCATTGGTGGTTGAAGAATCATGTTTTTGGAAGTCATGGTGGGTTCATGGAAGATCATCCTTTAAGACGTATTCTGTTAGATCAAAAGCACATTTTGCTTTCATCAATTGCATTTTAAAAATGGATGGCATAAAGCAGCTTATTGAAAATCCGAGTTCAGATCGTGTTTAGTGTGTTAATTCTGTTCCATAACTGTTATGTAAAGCAGAGCTACCCATAAGAATATTGTTTACGTTTTTACGCATTATCAGCATTTATTGTGCCTCATATTTTTCTCTGTTTATGTTCAAGCTGGTATAGTACAGTAGTGACATAAAAAAAGGGAAATGAGCATACCTTTAATTTGTTTTCATACAGTACTTTATGTATGTTTTCAAATAATATTTGACTTCACTTCTACAGTTTTCTTCTTCCTTTGTATTTGGGGTTTTTGTGAAGTGCCTTTGTGCTCAGGGGCATAACGCAGGGTCCTGCATCCCCCACCGGGGGTCCCCCAGCCTTCCCCACACAGCAAGGGCCCCTCACCCACCTATCCAGTGGCAGTACAATTTTGCCAAATGATAAAAAAAGACCCAGCTGCTATTTGGCTGCAACATCTTACGTGCGATGTAAGCAGAAAGCAACAAAGTTGCAACGATTTTGATTTATTATTGGATTATAGAGGGGCCTGGAAAAAAGGGGCCCTTGTGACTCTTTTTGTCTCTGAGCATGAGAGGTGGAGAATGAGAGTCAACGACAGATGATAAACAAGGAAGAGAAATGAGAGAGGACAATACAGAGAGCCCATTTAGAGTCAGAAGTGTAAGAGCCATCTCAGTGAGAGAGAGATGGGAGAGGGAAGACAGACAGAGATCGGCAATAGAGATAGCTTCTAAGCAACCGGTGGGAAAAAAGCTGATATTGAGGAGAAAAACTAGAGACCAGACATTAGAAAGAGGAGAGAAGACCAATGGAAGATAAGACCGACAGATCAGTGTATGAGAGAGAAAAGTTATAAAGAGACGATTGTTTTGGGTAAGATCTAGAGCGTGAAATGAGGCAGAGGTGAGAGTGTGACACGCAAGCGTGAGGGGAAGGATGGCACTGGAGGAGATCAAATATTACTGAGGGGGAGTTGTGTGAGAAAAGTGAAAAAGAGAGACAAGGGATGGAACAAGAGGCAGAATGAGGAAGACAGGCAAGGCAGGGGAGACATCTACCTTGTCACTCCGAGGGACTGAAGATGTAGCTCCACCCCTTCTATGCAGCTCAAGACAGAGGCGTAACAGAGGCTTGCACATCCCCTGCAGTGCAAGGCCCCACCTTACCTTACTTTGAAGGGGCGCCCCCTTAGGGTTTGTTACATCACTGTTTATCCTGCCTCAAAACTAGTTGAGGCAGGGCTTGGTTACAAGGAAAATGGAGCATTACAAGGTAGGGCAATCTGGACGAGTTGCATGGTGTGAAGCTGTGTGTGTGTGTGTCTCTCTCTCTTTTGATTTACAAGACCAGATGCAAAAGTCTAGCTATGGGTACTTAAATTATCAAGGGCTGATTCGAGGCATTTGAGGAGGAGCTGGCAGTGTGTATGGACTGTTTTGAGGACCTTGATCGTTGTGATTAGGCTATAGGCTTAGTTGAACTGAGTTTTTGCAGGCCTCTCCATACATAGCTGTCAATTTAATGAGGTCCCCAACCAGGCATAGCTTATTAGCCAACCTTACGTGGCAATGTCATGTTGGAAGCCCTGCGCATACACAACCCATCCTTCTTATTTGAAGGAATCTCCTATAATGAGCTGAAAGATCTCTTCTTTGAGCCACGTCATACAAACTGAATATACTCTGGGTCAAAAAGCCAGAGAAGGTGGTCATTATTTTTCCTTTTTTCTGTTCAGGCTGGTCAAATCTGGAAAACACTGCCCCTGAACCTGAGAAAATGTAAGGTCACTTGGGATCCTGACAAGGCCTATTAAACATTACTCTTCGTCTCCAACTCACCTAATACATAGTGCTTATTAGTGCTGTTGGGATGATGCAAGAGGTCTCATCAGTGGCACCTGCTGGTTTAATAAATTGCACTAACTTAACGCTACATAAGAGAACTAGTTGAGGGCAGCGTGACATGGAACTCGATTTATAGTTGCTGATTAAGTCTAGTACACAGTGCCTACTAGTATAACGGTGTAGAAATTCTCCAGTTTTACCATACGCACTAGTGATGTTTTTTTATCTCATGCAGTAATACACTGCCATCATCCTTTCTCGCTATAGTAGTAAGATCTCATCCAAACCTTCCGCAAAGTCAACCTGATTGTCCCCGTAAGGAGAGATGTGTGTAATATTTACATTTCTGTGGAACTGACTGTTCTGTGTCACAGACAAACAATACCTTTTTTTTTTAACATGCTTCATCATTGTGGTGTTTAATATGGAATCAAACTTTTGTTAACACGTTGGAATTGTAAAGCCTTTCCATTGTGGATAGTAAAAGTTAGTTCTGTTCAAACATTTGAAGTCTGCAATAACATGTTCTGCTTTTGTGACAAGATGCTGACAAGGCAGTTTTGCCCAGCTTGATTTATTACCTGATAAATTGCTAGTTGTGATGTTAGTGAAAGATCGCTGCAAAGTAGTGGAACGTACTGTACATGAATAAAGACAGTTAGTAGCTTCCTGTTGGTAAACTATCTTAGATTACTTCACGGTCCAACATGTTTTGACAGAAACTAAGAACACAGACGTGACCTGATTCTACTTACTTGTGTGCGCTTTGAATCAAATAGCTCCTAATCAGTGCTCTCAGAATTGTAGTCTTGTACCAAATAACACGCATGGTGATTAACAATACGCATACTTCTTTTGTCAAACAAGTTTCCAAGGTGGTCTTCAGTGCTAAGAGGTATGTGAACACAAAGTTAGATCAATGATAATGCTAGCCCAAAAGTTTATTTTTATTTTTTATAAGGGATATGGAAAGGTCTAATGGTGCGGAATACCATTTGGGAAATAGGTAGAGAATCTCACTGCTGGACCCAGGGCTCATTTCATTTGCTAGAATACTGTGAGTGGGTTCAGTGGCAGTGAACTTGACCGGAGAGGGAATTTTGTTCGTCATTCATCTGATTCTTCTCAATATATCATTTAAGGCAGAGGGTAAGGAACCCTGACCATAAAATATACCAGAATTACTAGCACCCTTGCACTTCTTCAGGATGACTTTGCCCAGTCTCTGAAAATGAGGACTAGACACACCATGGATTCACCATACCCTGTAACAGTGGGGCCGACTGAAGACCTACTTGTTCTTCCTGGCCCAGCATTGCCGCCTAGGTGATATTTCACCACCAGCCAAGTCTTTTCTCTGCAGCGCACCCCTGCTCAGTTCAGTACAAACCATGCTGCTGCTTGTAACCTGTCTCACTTACCACAACAGTGTGGCATACCAGGCTATGTAGAAGCCAAACAAATTAATATATAAAACATATCGGACGTTGTCCTGCAAATCCAGTGTTATAGAATTATACATTGTACTTTTAGTGTTAGGTATGGATGAGCTTGGCCAAGAGTGACACATTAACGGTACTCCAGAGGCAAATGATAGGCCACATAAACGCCACAACAAGGGATCAAATGCTGATCACCTTTAAAAATAAAGTGGCAGATCTGCTGGGGTCGCCCAGAAACTCCTCCGGAAGCTCCAGAACGTCCAAAACGCCGAAGCCAGACTGGTCCTAAACATACCTCGCCACAGCCACATCACACAACACCTGTGTGAACTCCACAGTCGACAGAAGAATAACCTTCAAGCTCCTCACCCACGTATACAAGGCCCTCCACAACGCAAGACCAGCATACCTGAACTACCGCCTCTCATTCCACGCACCCAACAGACCCATCCGCTCCGCCCAACTGTCACTGGCCACCGTCCCACGGACCCGCAAGGCCAGAACCGGAGGAAGATCCTTATCCTACATTGCCGCCAAGACCTGGAACACCATGCCCCCCCCCCCGCCTCGGGCAATCCGCATCGCTGTCCCAATTCAGGAAGGACCTCTAGACCTGGCTCTTCGATTGAAGCCAGCGCTCAGACGGATCTGCAACCTTCCCAGTCCCACCCCCCCCCCCGGGCCTTGAGACCCTCACAGGTGACTAGTCAGGCTTTACAAACCCCTGATTGATTGGTTGAGACCCTCCTCCTCCCCACCCCCCAAAGATAACTTAGGGCAAGTTGTGAAGTCAGTGCCTACAGGGTTAAGCATAGCACTTTGTTTACCCAGCTATCTAATTGACAACAGTACATGGATGATTCCCCAGCTGGTAGTCATAAATGGATAAAGCCAAGTCGCATAGGCATACATGCATATAAAGGAGGAAATGTACATTTTGCTGTATTGGCATATATAAGGGAAAAAACTAATTGAAAATGGGACAAAGTTATGTATATTTTTTTTTACATAGGTTTTTGGTTCCTCTTTTTCCTTCTCTTTTTGCATTCTTTCATTCTTTCTGGTTTTATCTATTTAGTTAAGTGACTGTTGACAGGCTGAGCAGTGCTTAATTTGAGCCACTGGTTTCCAGTGCTCGGCTCCGGTCCTTAATTGTCAACACCTGCACTTATGACAGTCTGCCACATGGTGGTGGTGCAGCTCATCTAATTTAGAGGTGAGCAAAATACTGGTTGTTTACGAATACAATACACATCAAAAATTACTAATACCTTCCTCCCCAGCTTTAGCTTCGGGGACCTGGAATAGTCTGAACTGTCACACTTGCAGTAGAGAGATGGTTAGTATTTGTTTTGGTACCTTCATTGGCAGCGATGACGGGGGCAATGGGTTGTGCAAGCTGCAGTGTCGTCCTGGTCAGGTCCCTGGCACTTACAATATTATAAATTAAGCATTGATGTTTAACTGTATACTTTGCCGTGTGAGCATGACTGCAACAGCTGTACGACTTGTGTTGAGTCCTGAAAATAATAAACAAATAAAAAACAGTATATGTGAGGATTAACTGCAAACTTATTAAAATATTGTGCGGTAAAATCCTATTTTAGCCCATCGGTAGCAGCTGCTGGTAAATTTCAAGCCCCTAACTATGCGTATTTGCCACTGAAATTGTGTTTTCAAGGTTTCTTCAAGTCCTCAAATTAATGTAAATGGAAATGGAGCCATCAGAAACACAAGCAGATTTACAGCTTAATATGAGTGTCTGCAAACCAGTAGTGTGTATTCGGAGTTGAGAGCAAAGACTTCCGTCACTTAACCTCTCATCTGACCAAGTGGTTTGTATCACATTGGGCACTTTTTTTATAATTGTAACATGGTGACCGGTTTGTGTAGTGTATAGGACTTCCTTCAGTTGTTTGATTTCGTTCAACATATGGCATGAAAGCTTATGGGACACAGGAAGTCACACAACGCAAATTATAAATCTGTCTGTGTGACCCATCTGGGCTTCCACCTTTTACAAATACTGTTAGGTAAAGTGAGACTGAGGTGCCTATCTGTACTCACTCCATCCTCAGTCAGTCGCATTTGCATCAGCTTAGTCACCGGCTGAATGCGGAATTCAGAGTTTAATCAGTAACACAATTCGACGTCACTTCGGTCTAAAATAATGAACCTGAGTATAATCCCTAAATCAAAAGCATTGAGCTAGGTCACCCAGGGTCTTTCCTTTGACGTATGTAGATTCTTCTTCTAGGTCATCCCTTCCTGTGGATGGAAACTAGTCAACAGCATGCAATTACAGTGTATGATCACAGTCCTAATACAATACCTACTTAAGAGTTAAGATCTATCCAAAGTTAACTGGCAACTTATTTAAATCCATTCATTAAAAACGAGGTTTATGAGCAAAAGGTAAAACTCGTCGATTTCTCGCAGTGTAGTGGCAGGCTTTATATTAATTACATAGTTGTTTGTCACCGGCTATGATTCTAGGTCCAAATAACAAAATGTACACATTTCTTTCAATGACATTCAGTTGTTATCAACTCTGGTACGTTTCTACATGCAGGTGACACACTGCAAGGTCTCTTTGCAGTGTCTTTGCAAAGGTTAGTTACACAACTAATAATACAGATATTTTTGGGGGGAGGGTAAACACTGGAACACTGCTGCCATCTTGGTCAGCTAATTTTGTTTCTGAACACAATTTACTTATTGTTCTTATATTCTTAAGATCTTTTACAAAGATTCACAATATGTTAACTCTGCCATATATTTTCCAGAGTTTCTATACATTATGCTCAGAATCTGGCAAGGGCCTTGCTGCCACTATAGCAGCCGCGGCCCGAGCAGGTAAGAGTGGGGGGGATTTCGACAGATGACCACGAGGGAAAATTAATTATTTATTTAATTTTCCCTCGTGATTGTCTGTCGAGATTTAGCTGGGATGGGAGTTTCATACCCACCGTAGAAGCAGCCTCAATGGACATTTTGGTTGGGATCGGTTTGCCTATAAATGTGCATGGCACACACTCACCGCTACCACCCCCCTTTGGCATGGTACAGGGCTCATCCAAGTGGCGAGGTTTGCCAGCTTCTGTCAATAAGGCTTGATAGGAATCTCGAACTTCGGGGACATCTGGCAACACAATCATATTAAGTTGTTCGTGTAATTGGCAGCTGAATTTCACCTCCATAAACCTCAATTCTTTCGTTATTTACAATTGCAACTTGCTCTGGCAGCCTTTGATGGCAATCCAATGACCATAATCCCTTAGAAGCAATATTAATTATTGATAGGCTGGGAAAAGGTGAAATATCACAGTTATATAGATCACCAGTGATCACCTCACCCAACCTCTGAAAGCAATTCAGCCACAAGTGGGCGCTTGATTGGTGACCCCATGAAGGTGAAGAATGTGACTGAGGCTAAAATGGCACCTCTGTCCCTAGCAATATCCTTTAGACTCGGCCTTATTCAATTTAAATTCTTCTAGAGATACTATTATAATCCTGCACGTCTCTTGCTAATGGGAAGGGCGAAATCCCCTAACTGCGTGAGGTGTGGATGCTCTCCCCGCACTTATTTTACACAGTTTGGGACCGCCCGGCAGCGTGCAGTTATTGACATAAGATCTAGTGGCGTAACGAAAATTAAGGGGGCCCCCCTGCAAGGTACATGGAGGGGCCCCCTCTGGACTCAATCAGGAGTTCTCAGGCCAGGGTACTTTGCTGAGGGGGTCCCCTGGAGCTTGGGCACCCCCCGCACGAGCCTATGTTACACCACTGATAAGATCTGTAACTCCGTGAGCAGAGTGGTTGGTATGGAGATACACTAGACCCCAAAATAATGCTTCTGGGTGTCATGAGCAATTGGGGAGGCTCTCGGTACACCGTTCCTTTATTGCAACTGGCTTATTGATCGCAAAAGGAGACCTAGTGTGCCATTGGTGAGATGACAGTTGCCCCATAAGTGGGCCAGAGGCATGGACTTATGCACCAAGACAGAAGAATTGGTGTTAGGATACAGGGTGTTCACAAGAAGCATGATAAAATATGGGGCCCATGGCGGTTATTTTCAAACACTGAACCACTAGACCTTGCAAATGGATGAACTCTAGTTGTCTCCAACGATATTTTTGTTGTCCTATGTTAAGCCATGTGACTTCGATTATGAGTGTCTTGCCTGTAATCATACCTGATCTAGTCTCTCTCAAAACAATAAACAGATTTATAAAAAGAATGTGGATGGAATAGTTGCAATGCTGTTATAGTGCTGCAGTGTGTAGTGTTCTTGCTTTCCAGTAAGTGGTTCCTTGGAACACTGGAGATATGAAATTGGCGCAGCAGTTTTCGATTAAAGCTGTGATTATTTCGAGACCACAACTTGTTTAATGTGGCTCCCGCCATCTTGTGCTTTAGATCAGTGGCATATTTTGGGTTTGGGCGCATGAGTTTTGATAATGTTTGTACTTGGCAGAGGCTTGCTAGGTGCTTACATTGGGAAAGGGACACAACTACTTGCCAGGGTAACACTTACCCAACAAGCACATTCCGCACTTTGGCTCCGTACTCCTGATCAAGCTGAGACTGAAGTGCAGTGCAGGTATCTTACTCCTATAAATAATGGCGTCCCCAGCGCTTCTAAGCCAGCCCATGCTTCTGTGCCATTGTTTACAGTGTATATAATACGGTGTAATCCATCAGCCAACTTTAATTTCACAGGCTATTCATTGTGTTTAAACAGTGCCTTTCTTGTATTAAATATTTATGGAAGTCTTTGGGAAGAATACATTAAAATGCCAGATGGGGGCCGTATTAACCGTGCTCTTTATTGAAGCACAGGGACCGCTGTGCATTGACAGTCTGCTTTCCGCCGGATGATACTAGCCCAAGGAGGCGAGGTTGCACGGTAATTCCCAACCCTGCAATTCGGCAGGCAGCAGTGGCCTGCAATCTTCATGCCTCAGCACCTTCCATTTTGAAATGGCTTGCAAGCGCATCGAAGAAAGGTGGACAAAACCATTTACAGTTGGACTCTGCATTAATAATTGAGCAGGCCTGTAACTTTTCCGCTCTCTGATTGCTTTGCGTTCATTGATTTTTCTTTTTATGAGTTCACGTTATAGTGAGTAGCATTGCTAATCTGTCCAACTGAGAGGTCTCTTATTGAGTGGGTTGGGGCGGGGGGGAGTAGCATGGTTTATGGGTACCTGATGCAGACCAATCGTTGCCACAGTTTCTTTTTTTACACTTCTACAGATAGCAGATAGTTAGCTTGCATCATCCATAGAAGTGGCGTAAGATCACAAGAGTTGGTCAGCCTGACAGTGGTTTTGACACTTAACATAAACGGCCAGCACCATTGTGAATGTACTCACCCCTCTCTTGAGGTGTGTTCTGTGTACATTCTGTAAACAAACATACCAATGTCAACCAGTTGCCCCACTAACTGATCCTCCCCCAAAATTTGTTCATGTAGCAAAATTTCAGTATTTCCAGTAAGTACGGATTTATGGTCATTTGTTCACAATATACTTGGTTAAAGATCACAGATTTTATATGCAAAAATAGGGTAGTAGATTTTTTTTGTGCAATTGAGTGTCTTATCTTTTGTTTGTTTTAATGTACTTCTGAAGTAAACATACAAATAGCAATTAGTCCATTGAGGGAGGATTTAATATAATTAGGGACACTTTAATTATACTGCAGAGTGACTAAATTATGCAGATTGTGTGGCATAATGCAGCAAATTCTGTGGTGAAGTATTTAGCCGTCTTTTTAAGGCACATTAATATTGTCCAGTCAAAAAGTTTTCCTCATCTGTACCACATGAACGCCAGAATACCATAATCAGCAAATGAAAGGTGACCAATTAACCTTTGCAAATGCCCTACCTCTGTGCTGCCCCACGTGCGATTTTTTTTTTTAAAGTAACATTTTTTTAAATTCATTTTATTGGCTTTTATATCGTAACAGTAAAAGGTACGAAGAGTCACTGACACACGATAGTGCTCTATGCAAATTACACACAACGATAGTGTTCTGCCAAATAAGACAGTTGCGTCTGCACCACAGGGTTAACTCAGTCCAGCAAAAATGCCCCCTCCCACTAGTCCTCCTCAAGCCATCCCCAGCCGGTTCCCAGTCTGCCCTCCTATAGTCCACAAAGTCCCCACCCCTACTGTTGGATCCAAGTGACTTGCTCTCATGTCCCCATTCCCTCCAAATCTTCCGGTGTTTGTGCAGGCAGCCTCGGGCTTGGTAAATCGGGAATTTCAGGCCCATGCTATGATCCATACCCTTCTTCCACCTGTCCAAGGACAGGCCTTTCGCGCCCTTCCTGAACTGCGCTATATTGCTCTTGGCCAGCACCAAGCTTAGACTTAACTTAGTAACCTTTGATCTATTTCAGCTAGAAATAAAGTTGTTTTTGTTGAAATCTGCAAATTATGCAAAGATGGTGGATTATGTGAACGTGCTGTAAATCCATATTTTCTCAGAAAAGTCTGTGTCACAACTTCCGATTGACACTGACTGCAGTACATACAAATATAGAATGTAGTTTGATGTGTAGGTAATCAACAAGTCTGTCACATTCAGTGTTATTAGCCCGGTAAAGTAACCTTAGTAATCCTTCTTGCCTGAAGACAGACTGATGTCTCCTTGTTTCAAAAGTAAGGGGGGTTAATTACCATAGTACCATATTAACCAAATGAAAAGTACTGTACAAAAAAATGTGGTCTTCTAATATGGTACTTCTTAGTCTACAAATATTTTGGGATGCTAGCTGTCAGAACCACATAGATGTCAAAAATGTATCTTTGTGATTATCACCATCTTCTAGTTCAAACTCAGTATATCAGGTTTAGGTTCATTAAAGCGCATTATGTCCAGCATTGCTATAATTGGCCAACCACATTACATCTTCTCCACTGCACATATACTTGATGGCGAATTTAGACCCAGGGCACTCTCTCTTTGGTTACCTTCTTACTTAAACTTTAAAGTGTAGCACGTGTCGACCCCTGAGATTCACCCCCTCCTTTATAGTTAGTGGTGAAACCCACTGAAGATCTCCCACATGAGCAGCACAATAATGAAACCATAACCCCTCTATCTTCTCACTGACACACAATACAGTACGATCTTTTTTCCGTTACCCGGTTACCATCGCCTCCAAATGCCTTCTCTAATGCTTACTCACATCAAGCATGGGCAACAACTTGTCGACCACACCGGATTGGCTAGTAAGCCAACAGAATCTTCGAATGCGAGGCTAGAGCTTCTGGTGTTTGGTTAACCTAGCTGCACTTCTCATCTACTTATTACATTTATTTGTTTTTAGGGCGTTCTTCACAAACACAGTTGTCTCTGTGTGCTGTTGAAGTGTGATTTGTGGTACTCACGTAGCCAAGAGTTTTTGCCAATATTATCTGTTTGTTCCCCTAGGCTTCATTATCAAATTTACAAAGCAAAAATCGTGTTGACTTAGGAACTGTTGGTATAGACGCCACTTTGATAGTACTTGGTATGGTTGGTGTCTTTTGGTGATCTCCCTTAATTGTGCTCAGTGGGTCTGTGAAAATAAAACCTGGGATAGTAACAGCTCTGTAAAAGTTTGATTATGGTAAGATGTGTTCAACTTTTGGGCACCACAATCCATATTCTTGAGGTTTCTCCCATTAATTGATTACCTTGCTATCTAGTCTTGGCTGGAATATGGCTTCTGTGACTCGTCACCCTGTTAGACTGTTATGTGGTGCAGAGCACCTCGCAAAGGATATGATGTTGTGTTGGTTTGTGTGTGGAGAGCGCATCTGGAAAATGTATTTGCACTTGTGGACGTTGTCTGAAGTATTTCTGCTGCAGATGCTGTTATCAGTTGAACTAGAAATGAACTGGAAACGTTTTATAATTCATTTTGTAGTTCATTTGACTCAATATAATTTATTCATGTTAAAGGAATGTAGATTCAGAACCAGCAGTGGTTTTGTGCTGAACACTGCCCTTTTGCCACGTCTTCCTGCTTCAGCTTGAAATAGTCTGCAACCAGGGAGGCAAGACAAACGGGTAGAAAGAAACAGAATGGTAAGATGACAAAAGTTGTGCGTAAATACAAAAGTAACAACGAAGATTCGATTGTCACTAGAAGCCAAATAGTAAAAGAAAAGTGCTTCAGAAGTGGTTGACCATTAGATCTTTTTGAGGTAAACAGTCACAACATTTAGAATTGGTCAGCCTGCAGAATGCAAAGGTCTGTACTCTCTGGGGTCTTGCCACAGGGACCGTGCTGGAGGTGGGCTACCGCATGATGGACGCTCACCCTGATCCTTTGAAGAAGTGGTTCTTACAAAAAGCCTACGGGGTTTTACGTTCTGCCAGATGAGCGAGTACAGTATACGCTAGCGCGGCCGCCCAAGGCTATTCGCGCAAGTTAGGTTGATTGCTTTGATGTGCATTATGTTTCTTTGGAGATTTTGCTAAGAGAAAAGAACTCGCATGACCCCATCAAAAGCTCAATAATTAATTTAGCCCGATTCACCTGGGCATTATGGACCTGTGGAAATACGGAGCAATTTTTTTTTCTATCACTGTTGATAAAATGAGTACGTCATTGCATCTTGCGTAATTTTTGAAGTGGTCGATATTTGCAAAAATATGCTGCAAAAACCTTCTTCGTGTGTGGTTCTCACATCAGTGCTTAATTTGTAAAAGAATAAGTGCGGGGACTGAAGTTTTGCTCAGAAGCCCATGGCCTTTGCTCCTTGGGGTGCCGCATATTAAAACTGCAGAGTTTTGTTTTCAACGTATGCTAATTTTTCCATCACCAGACACTCCCTGCCCATTTATCTCACTCTTGCACTTTCTTTTTCACCCCAGATTTCTCATTTTGTCACTGTTGCTCCATCTTTTTCTTCCTGCTTCTTTACCCCTTTTATGTTCTCTCTCTCTTACTCTGGATAAAAGTCTGATGAGGAAATAAGTCCCAGTCCCCAAAATTGAATGCTGGTGGGCCAGCTCAAATTAAGCACTGGTCTCATAAGCGCTTTATCTGCCTTCCTTTTATAGTGCGGATCAGGCTCATATATCCCACGTGACATAAAGTTGCAAGTGGTCGCTGTCTCACGGTGCCTGTTTGTTATGGAAGGGGTGTTACGCAGTTTTCTGTCCGGCCAATTGAAGAATAACATGAGCTGGTTCAATAACTGGGGGTGACCGCTCTGCATCCTGACACATTTATTTTCCCTGTCACTGAGCAGGGTAGACAGAATGTTACCTCTCATCCAGTTGGACCTGTCCTTGCTCTTGTTGTGACATCTGCGCATTAAGACAAGATCTGCATTTAAGAATGTGTTGTAATCATTCTGTTATGTACTGTTGAAGAAATTAGTTCTTTATTTTATTATGTTACATTATCGTATTTATTTACCAATGTTGTTTTGTATAGCATCCTTTGTCTGTTGCTATGTGATCACAGATGGGATGACCACTTTTCCAGGAGGGTAGGCAAAAGGTTCAACCAAATTGCCTCTTATTTTTCTTTTTTGTATAGCAATTGAATAGACCATCTTTTCAGAGCACTCAAGTAGGTAAGGGGGAATGGTAAGAAGGTGAAATAGATATCAGAAATATTATAATGAGTCCAGTCCATGAGCTTGGTGGATCGGACAAGTCTTTAAGATATTTGTCCTGTTTTCTGGAGTGTGGAACCTCCAGCCCTTGTGACTAGAACAAAGTTCCATAGAGTGTGGGACCACAAGAGTGCACAGAATTCCCATATTGCTTGCATCATTATGGTAATTACAGTAAGCAATTCTGAAAAGCCTACTTTAATTGTAGGGGTATGCGATAAGCGATTCAACAGGTGCCCAGGCGCTCCTTTGCTCAGGCCCTCCAATGTGCATATTTGATGATGTCTGCAGAAGCTGGAATGTGCCCATATTGTTCACGTTTTTTCTGGAACCTATTTTTGTTGACTTTAGGACCATATGGACTTCACCCCTATTAAACAGTAGTAAAGTACTTGTGCTTCCTCACTAAAATGTGTGCTGTGTATTGGAGCTTCCTAGTTGGCCTGTTTAACTTCCTTATACGTCCATTGTATATTGTGCTTAAGTGCCACTTTGGAGTAGAAAGTTAAAATTCATATGTGGGCTGCAGTGTGAACCTACACATATAACAAACATTTGTCTGCCAGGAGCATTACGGTGGTCTGGCTAGACTGCAACGACACTTAACAGGAAAAGCTGCCTTTTGCTTTTTAGAAAATGCCTATTTTTGTATATTCAGAAGTGACCCGTAAAGTGTGCCTCAAAAGTCTACAGGGCCGGTGCTAGTATATAAAAATAGTGTGCCCTCACTGTGAAATAAATGCCAAAAGCTATTTCACTTGGTAGGTCTGACTAGTCCTTCCTCTAATAGGCCTAAGTGGGATTAAAAACGTACTCCCTACCACCGCTTAGGAAACAGTAGAAAAATGATACAAAGTTATTTCCTGCTTAGTTTTTAAAATCTGACTTAATAATGAAGTCAGATTGTTTTATAACTTAAGCAGAAAAGTACTTTATAAGAATGCACTTTAGGCTGTCAGAGCCAGAATTGGCTTAAAATCAATTCTGCCACTTTTTCACAGCTCTGGACCTGAAAAGCACATCCTTGGCAGGGAGACCTCACAACCCTGGCTAAGAGAGCACTGGCTTACCTTTGTGCCCAGGAATGGCCTGCGGTGTTACCTGCTGATTACGTAGCATGGATTAGGTATCTCAGAGTGGACAAGAACAGTTGGCAGAGCGAAGGGCAGCTTTAGCTCTACTTCACTTGGAGATGCCAATGAGCTCTTCTTCTTTTCAGCCCTAAGAGCCTTCTAGACAGGCTCTAGCGACATTTGGAGTTTATTGATTTGGCAGGGTGCCCCCTTCCGATAATTAATAACCTAATTTCTGATTCTTCAGAATGGATGTTTTGATGGTGATGGGAAGTGTCCTTGATTACATTTTTTACCTATGGAGTGAAGGACAAATCTAGGTTTAAATTAATTCATAAATGTCTGACACTGCCTAAAGGAGTTGGAAAAGCTCCCAAACCACACATCCAGGTAAATGTTAGCCTAAAACCCTTTGTGGTTGCTGAGAAAATACATGTTCTATGATGCCATACTAATTGCAGATTGGGTGCTAGGCAAGAGTTAACACATTGTAATCAAATGGTGCGACAATGATTCTATTGTGAATTAGCACTTGTGTTTATCCACATTCTTAGAAATCCTTATGATAGAGGTAGGGTGGGTGTCATCCAGTTGGAGGTGGGATTTTAGGTTGAGGCTGCTGCTGCTGCTCCATAAGGTGGTAGAGCTGTGGTCAAATGAGACAGGAAATAGGGTAGAACCTTACAGCACACCATAGAACCCTGATGATTTCTGAGAGGAAGTCACATAGCTGTTGAGTGAGTGTTAGACTAAGGCGAGCATTGCATGATTTTGAGTGTGCCTAATTGTTAGCTGAGCAGCTTTTAATGAGAAGCCTTCTTTCGAAGGAGGCTGTTTAGAGCCCTTTCAAAGGAAATGGGTCTAGGCAGCCATTTAGGCTGGTTTCTGAGCCTCCCAGAAGAGCGTGCTCTTCTTTTTGATGTCTTTACATTTGACTCACCTAAACAGTCCGTAGATGCCTAACCTGAGCATTTGTCTTGTTATGTGAATAATGGACTGCCAGTTTCAGCAGGTGATCTAGCAAGTTTTCTTCATCGGGTTCTGAAAAACTTTGCAGTCCGTTTTTGGATCCTTTGTAGTTAATCTCCTTTCTCGACTTGTCATTGTACACTGTTCCTGTAGTTTAAATAGGACAGCCCAGAGCAGGGCAGATCCTGGTGGTTCAACTGCAGTAACAGAAAGATCCTTAGCTGGAAATTGGGGCACTTTACAGTAACTTGAGTCTTTTGAACAGGTATTTCAAAATGTTCTTCCAGGTGGTGGATCCAGGTTTCAAGATCATTATTAGACCCTACCTTTTTCCTGTGCCGATGTCTTGCCATGATGTGTTTACATCACATTTTCTTCTGCGAAGGAGCGCCAGAGCTTGCACATCTAGCCTTTTGCTAAAGTGCGGTGGACAATTTTTGCTGCAGTCCCAATCTGGGGCTTATTGACATTTGTGGTGCAATTTGTTTGTTCCTTTTTAGGTCGATAGCTAGGTGTTGCCATGCATTCGTTATTGTCATTGTGAGCCGTGTATATATCCCAAGCCCTTCTCTGTATAGCCGATTGAAGTGTGTCCGATTAAAAAGAATCATTAAAGCTCCTGAATAATTTACCTGGCTGCTATGTATTCACTGTAAAGACCCCAATGCCCTGCAAGCATGTGACTGACAGTCGCCTCAGGCGGAAAATATTTTACCGATGCAATGAGATAAAAGTAATTAATGAAGATGTAGACAGATAGGTAATTAAATCCACGTGAAGCGTTTTGTAACTAATTACTATGTTCTAATGAAAGATTGTCTCCTGTCTAGTAATGCAAGTGAGGATATAATTACATAAAAAGGTATTTTATTTGAGGCAGTTTTCATTTCAATTGGATTAGTGGCATAGAAATGGGAGTGCTCCACAAATGGCTGGGTTAGTGCATTGCATTGTAATGCGCGTTTCATATATTGAGTTAAATCTATTTATTGTTTCCCGGCCTCCCAAAGCCGCCTCCCCAGCACGTGTGTCGCCTCCGTCTCCGAGTGCTCCAAGAGGCACGAAGAGTGCCAGCTGGCGCTTTAAACATTCACTGCTTGCAGCTGTCTCTTCTCAACTAAGTCTGACATGAGTGGCTATACAAGATATGCAAAGACGTACCATAGTGATGTGGTCCCATTTCCCTTCTCCCTTCTCCTCTGTCTCTTTCTGCCCCAGCTCTGGTTTAACAAAGCGGTAGCAGCAGTTTACACTTGTGGGAGCTGCCATTGTGCTTTTAGCTTTGGTGTTGGGTGACCAGAGTTTGGAAACTAGCTTGCAGGCCACTTCACAAACATAGAAGAGGGGCTGCAGTTTTGCATGAAGGAAGGAGCACAGAAGGACTTGATTGATGACACTCACCAACATAGAACAAGCATTGGCATAGCCAATAGGTCTCGCCTTTGGGGCCTTATAAGTGTTTAGCCAGAGCTACTGACTTTGCCAATGTCTTCAAGCTGTGCTGTAGAGAAGTGTGGCTGCTGTGCAGCATGCTGAAAAGTTATAATAAAAAAGTGTCAGAAGCATTTTTGTTACTTTATATATGACCAAGAAGGCATTATGTAAAACTGAGCGACCATATTAAAAAAAGTATTTACAATAAAAAATTTCCTCAGTTTTCTTTTGTTCTTGCAATGCTGGCAACTTGTTTCTGCCTATTGCAATGGTTGTTTGTTAAAGCTTTTTTTTTGAGGGGGCATAAACAATCGGAGGGTGAAGGTTGGGAACTAGTACCTGTATTATAACACTAGCAGCGGCCAGACGCTAGGGGGGAATCAACAGATGGGCAATCTACCTTTAGATTTATAACCAAGTGTTGTTTTCCATTATCCTTAAATGCAGGTTTGTCCCAGTACTAACAGGTAGTACCCTGTTTATCCTTATAGTAGTAGGCAATATCCTCACACTATTACAAGTTTTATTTTTAGCTATGGGGCATGTTGCACACCCCATTTCACTGTAGTTAGTCATTTCTCACGGTCCTGAAGAAACGCCACAGGCGTGAAACATGTCGACCATCAAGGAGTAGAGCGCCTCTTGAACCCTGGTAGCTTGTTAGTCGCCTCTCCTCACTATTTTTAATCAAGTTGGGATCCATTTAGAATAAAACTTGCTCTCATAGGATCCCCTCTTGTTTTATATTCACTTCCAGCACATCTACACTCACACTAGGTCCCTTACACCCACGGCACCCTTACGGCAGGAACAAAAGATCTCCGGCAAAGAGCCCCTCTATGGGTGCCCGTCGGGTATTGCAGCGCCGACCCGACGAGGAGCAGACCCATATGATAAAGCATGACACCTAGCTTGCTGGGTGTGTGAGGGCCTCAGTTCCAAAAGGAGGAATTCCCCTCCTTTTTTGGGTGCCTGGGACACTACCTGCATACTGAGGAACTGCGTACCTCTTTTTTGCGTTCACTCTGATAGGGCAAGTACGCTGGACCTCTTGATTAAGCCCTCTGTCCCCCCCTTTTTGATAAACGGGAATCAACAGATGCCAGATTCCGAGAGCAGGCTGAGTGATGCTGAGGTGGTAGTGGTGGTGGTGGTGGTGACTGTTGCGGAGACGATGCTGAGGTGATGCTGAATGATACTCCGGTCTTGCTGAGTGATACTGCTGTGGTGCTGAGTGATGCTGTGGTGGTGCTGAGTGATATTGTCTTGGCGCTGAGTGATGCTGTGGTGGTGCTGAGTGATATTGTCTTGGCGCTGAGTGATGCTGTGATGGCGCTGAGTGATGCTGTGGTGGCGCTGAGTGATGCTGTGGTGGCGCTGAGTGATGCTGTGGTGACGCTGAGTGATGCTGTGGTGACGCTGAGTGATGCTGTGGTGGCCCTGAGTGATGCTGTGGTGGCCCTGAGTGATGCTGTGGTGGCCCTGAGTGATGCTGTGGTGGCCCTGAGCAATGCTGTGGTGGCGCTGAGCGATGCTGTGGTGGCGCTGAGCGATGCTGTGGTGGCGCTGAGCGATGCTGTGGTGGCGCTGAGCGATGCTGTGGTGGCGCTGAGCCATGCTGTGGTGGCGCTGAGCGATGCTGTGGTGGCGCTGAGCGATGCTGTGGTGGCCCTGAGCGATGCTGTGGTGGCCCTGAGCGATGCTGTGGTGGCCCTGAGCGATGCTGTGGTGGCCCTGAGCGATGCTGTGGTGACCCTGAGCGATGCTGTGGTGGCCCTGAGCGATGCTGTGGTGGCCCTGAGCGATGCTGTGGTGGCCCTGAGCGATGCTGTGGCGGCCCTGAGCGATGCTGTGGCGGCCCTGAGCGATGCTGTGGCGGCCCTGAGCGATGCTGTGGCGGCGCCGAGCGATGCTGTGGCGGCGCCGAGCGATGCTGTGGCGGCACCGAGCGATGCTGTGGCAGTGCCGAGCGATGCTGTGGCGACGCCGAGCGATGCTGTGGCGGCGCCGAGCGATGCTGTGGCGGCGCCGAGCGATTCTGTGGTGGCGCCGAGCGATGCTGTGGCGATGCCGAGCGATGCTGTGGCGATGCCGAGTGATGCTGTGGTGATGCTGTGGTAGTTCCTGAGTGATGCTGTGGTGGCGGTGAGCGATGCTGTAGCGGTGCTGAGCGATGCTGTAGCGGTGCTGAGCGATGCTGTGGCGGTGCTGAACGATGCTGTGGCGGTGCTGAGCGATGCTGTGGCGGTGCTGAGCGATGCTGTGGCGGCGCTGAGCGATGCTGTGGCGGCGCTGAGTGATGCTGTCATGACGCTGAGTGATGCTGCGGTGACGCTGAGTGATGCTGCGGTGACGCTGAGTGATGCTGCGGTGACGCTGAGTGATGCTGCGGTGACGCTGAGTGATGCTGTGGTGGCGCTGAGTGATGCTGTTGTGGCGCTGAGTGATGCTGTTGTGGCGCTGAGTGATGCTGTTGTGGCGCTGAGTGATGCTGTTGTGGCGCTGAGTGATGCTGTTGTGGCGCTGAGTGATGCTGTGGTGGCGCCGAGTGATGCTGTGGTGGCGCCGAGTGATGCTGTTGTGGTGCCGAGTGATGCTGTTGTGGCGCCGAGTGATGCTGTGGTGGCGCCGAGTGATGCTGTGGTGGCGCCGAGTGATGCTGTGGTGGCGCCGAGTGATGCTGTGGTGGCGCCGAGTGATGCTGTGGTGGCGCCGAGTGATGCTGTGGTGGCGCCGAGTGATGCTGCGGTGGCGCCGAGTGATGCTGCCGTGGCGCCGAGTGATGCTGCGGTGGCGCCGAGTGATGCTGCGGTGGCGCCGAGTGATGCTGCGGTGGCGCCGAGTGATACTGCGGTGGCGCCGAGTGATGCTGCGGTGGCGCCGAGTGATGCTGCGGTGGCGCCGAGTGATGCTGTGGTGGCGCCGAGTGATGCTGTGGTGGCGCCGAGTGATGCTGTGGTGGCGCCGAGTGATGCTGTGGTGGCGCCGAGTGATGCTGTTGTGGCGCCGAGTGATGCTGTGGTGGCGCCGAGTGATATTGCTGTGGTGGCCCTGAGTGATGCTGTGGTGGCGCTGAGTGATGCTATGGTGGCGCTGAGTGATGCTGTGGTGGCGCTGAGTGATGCTGTGGTGACGCTGAGTGATGCTGTGGTGACGCTGAGTGATGCTGTGGTGGCGCTGAGCGATGCTGTGGTGGCGCTGAGCGATGCTGTGGTGGCGCTGAGCGATGCTGTGGTGGCGCTGAGCGATGCTGTGGTGGTGCTGAGCGATGCTGTGGTGGTGCTGAGTCATCCTGTGGTGGCCCTGAGTCATGATGTGGTGTCGCTGAGTGAAGCTATGGTGGTGCGGAGTGATGCTGTGGTGGCGCGGAGTAATGCTGTGGTGCTGCTGAGTAATGCTGTGGTGGCGCTGAGTGATGCTGTCGTTGTGCTGAGTAATGCTGTGGTTGCACTGAGTGATGCTGTGATGGCGTTGAGTGATGCTGTGATGCGTTGAGAGATGTTGTGTTGGTGCTGAGTGATGCTGTGCTGGCTCTGAGTGATGCTGTGCTGGCTCTGAGTGATGCTGTGCTGGCTCTGATTGATGCTGTGCTGGCTCTGATTGATGCTGTGGTGATGCTGAGTGATGCTGTGGTGTTGCCGAGTGAGAGATAGAGTGAAGATATAATGCCCAATTAGAGAGGGTGGTGAGAGAGAAAGAGAGAGAAAGGGTGTACATAGAATAAAGAGTGGAGCGGGATAGAGCGAGAGAAAGAAGGGGAGAAAGAGTGAAGGAGTTTGAAAGAGAAACAGATAAAGGGGTGAGAGAGAATGAAAGGCTAAAAAAGATAGAGAGGGAGAGTTAATTAAGTAGAGCGAGAATTAGAGAGGGAGAGAGAGAGAAGGAGAGAGACAATAAGAGTGGGGGTGTGGAGTTTAAATAGAGTGAAGAAGTGACGCGGAAAAAGTAACCTTAAATATAGCTTTGTGCTTTGCGCGAATAAATATAAAAAAAAAGAGTGAGACAAAAATACTGGTAATTAGTCTGTGACTCCCAATATAAAACAAATAGCGATATAAGGTGAAATCAACCCACCGAAGCAATATTTCTAACTAGACAAAAAAGCTTGCATTTCAATGCAAATCGCTGTTGTTTTTCATGTGACTGTAGTCCAGGGCCGTCAGTTGGTAATGTGAGCTGCTGCTGCGATTGAAACATCAGAGTCCAGAGAGTTAATGAGCCATGACGAGGAAATGAGGAAGAGATAGGAAACCCTGATGGCAGCTGCGCGCGTGCACGCCATCGTGAACGCAAGCTGGTCGCCAGCCGAAAGCCAGTGGGTTTGCACTTCCAAAACCCGCTTACTAAAACTCTCGGCCAGACCAGCGCAAGCGCTGGTGCAGGCCGAGACCTAAAAAACAGACAGGCGCTAAGTGGAGTACCATTCAACATTTACCCAAGTATGGTCTGTGGTAACCAAACGGATTTCTGGGAGAGGCTGCTAAGTAATTTTGCACTTGAACATTCGAAAACTCGCTTCCCTCTGTGTGATCAGTCAACTCTCTCTTAAAGCCTGAACATGTGCTAAATTTATTGAAATTTGCCTGCCAAATGGTACAAAAACGGACTGTCCAGGCAAATCGGGGGTGCCTGGTTACCCTACGTTAGTGTCTTTGCAGTGCTGAGCCTTCACACGTCTTTCAGACTGCATAACAGAAATATTCTTCAGCATTCAGGTCATGGTCGGAAAGCATTTGGGATCCTGGGACATTGTAGAGCTTTACAATAACTTCAATTATCCATCAAATTAAGCTATAACTGGTGTTTTGTAATGGAATTGTATTTGTATAGTCCTTTCTACCCCTGATGAGGCGTTGCACTAACTTAGTGGTAAGGAAGCAACTCAGAACACAAGTTCTGTGGTTCATTTAATGGTATTTTGCTACATGAATTACCCCAGTTTGCTCGCAGAGAAATCAAAGGGAGTTAGATACAATCGCTCATCAGGCTTTAAAGGGTTATGTCACGTTGTGCAAATAATAAGGAGGGTTAATAAATATTGTAGAGGAAGCTCACACTAGGGAGTTGTATGTTAGTGGCAAATTCAGTGGTATGTTAGTTTGTGTGAATGATCCAGAAGGTTTCCTTACATCTTGGTTTCCGTTCTATATCACTCTCTCTCCAGTCTGTTTTAATAGTCTCTATTCCCATAAATCATATCTCTTCACCAATTGACAAATCATGTATCTTCATCAAATGTGTAACAAGGGGATACCTCTCATCTCTATTAGTTATCGCTCTGATGTGTTCCCTTTAGCTTTCTTTGAGTTTTCAGTTAAGTTGATACCACATATTGTAATCCACATATAGAAAGGCCTTCTGAATTCATAAACTAAAGACTGTCCCTAAGGGCCTATATTTAGATAGGGAGCTTTTTATTCTTTTGTAATTTTAAGCATTTATGTTCATCTAATGACAACTGAAGATTGATGTTCACCAGTAATAATTCTTTTTTTTTTTTACTCATAATCTTTTTATTGAGAATTTCTAGCACATTACATCAAGATGCGACATAGCCACTAGAGGTCATTGCATTAGGGCAGGAGAGAAGGCAATGGGAAATATAGAGGTATCCAAAGGGCAGGACATAGTAATAAGCAATACATGCATCAAGAATATACTCACAAAAGTCTGCTGTATCACTTTGTGTCGCCTAATAGAAAGAAACAAGGAAACAGAGGTCAATATAGAACAATTTTAGGTCAAGGATTTCTGCATACCATGGCACAGAGTATGTAGTGTCTTGCGTTATTGCGTGCATGGGTGTCGTAGACTGCATATGGGTAGACAAAGGTACGCTTGTGAGGTCAGGCATTGGCAGAGAGTCAGTGAAAAAGTTGCAGTGTCCTGAGTTTCGGTGGATTGAAGCAGGTGAACTCCTAGAAAATTAAGTTCCGGATCAAGGGACGGCAAGCCTATTGGAATTTAGTTGCAGTCTGCGCTAGGGTGTGGGATAGTTCTTCCATCGCTAATATGTGTCAGAGACGGTTGAACCAATGGGCAATGTAGGGAGCAGCTGTTTTTTCCACGTCAACGCTATGAGCTGCCGTGCTGCATTGAGCATGTGGCTCATAATTTTCCAGTCAGCATGGGTCATTGCTTCCAAGGCTAGAGGGCGAATACACAGGATCAGTGTGAGGTAGGAGGCATGAAGAGGGTATTCTACAGTAGCTTTCATGTGCCCCAAGATCTCTTTCCAGTAGGTGGCAATGAGGCTGGAGGACCACAAGATGTGTCAGAAGTCTCCTGCCGCAAGGCTGCATCGCCAGCAGAGGGAGAATGTGGTGGGGGTAGATGGTGGTGAGACGAGCCTGTGTTTAGCTCATAGGCCGCCTCTCTGTGTGACAGACAGCAAAAGATTTTGGGAATGTCGCGCCAGAGGGTTACCCATTGTTTTGGCGAGATTCCCTCTGTAGTGGTATCCTGCCAACAGTGTTGATAAGGGTGAGCTCTAAGGGGCGTGGAATGTTGAAGCATCTGATAGATGTGGGAGATAAACCCCTTGGACCCATCAAATGTTCTCACCAGCTTTTCAAAAGGGGTGTATGGCCTGATAGCCTCAGGGTAATTGGTGGGTTGTAGTGCCCAGTGGGGCAATTGGCAATATTGTAACCGCGTCATTTCAGGGAACTGGTATTCGACCGTGCATTGGTCAAAGGATTTCATAACAAGTCCCACAAAGAGATCCCGCAGCGTCCTCAGTCTGCATTTGCCCAGCTAGGCAATGAGTGGGGGCTGGAGCGCAGGTGTAAGATCAGGGTTGCATGCAATCAGTGTATTGGGGGAGGGGGAAAGTAGTGAGTCCCCTTTTGAGTGCCAGTTTGTCCCAAATGTCAAGATCTGTCCTAGTGGGGGTAGCTAGATGGGTGCTGCGTGGCCGAGCATGCTTGGGCAGCCAAGCTGTGTCCCAAAGGGGTGGGCAAGTGACCTCCCTAACCATGTGGAACTAGTCTTTCTCACTTTCGCAGACCACCCACTCAGAGATGTACCGGAGGTGGGCAGCCCAATAATATTTGAGGAGGTTAGGGCGGGCAAGTCCACCCTGGTCCCAAGGTTGCATCAGTAGAGCATTGGAGATCCTCGGCTTGTTCCCATTCCAGATGAAGGAGCTAATGTTTAGCTGTAGGCAAGAGATATCCTCCTGGCTAATTAGAGTGGGCAAGGATTGGAAAAAATACAGAGCCTGAGGCAGGATATTCATTTTTATGACATTGATGTCCCCCATCCATGAGAGAAAAAGGGGCCTCAAACATCGAAGATCTGCCAGTCTGGATTTCTGAAGTTGCGGCCAGTTGGCCTGTGTCCAGGAGGACAAGGCGGGGGGTGAGGTTGAGACCTAGATATCTGATTGTGTTGGTAGCCCATTGAAATGGTGCTAGGGCGTGCAGGCCAGGGAGGTCTTGTTTGGGTATAGTAAGATTCAGTGCATAAGATTTAGTCAGGTTAATTTTAAAGCCGAAGACCATCTCAAACGTGGTAAGGCTGTTAACAAATGCCAGCAAAGTGGTAGCAGGTCGAGAGATAGTTAGCAAGAGATCCTCTGTGAATAAGCTGATCTTGTGTTCTCTGCCCCTGAATGGAATGCCTGCAATGACGACGTTATGGCAGATGTGAATGGCCAAAGGCTCAAGGGCAAAAAGAAGGGCGAGAGCAGACATCCCGACGGGTGCTCCTAAGAAGGCTGATTGAAGCCATGTTTCGGCCATTGACCTGGATGATGGCCGTGGGAGCCACATACAAAGCCATATCCTTAGCAGTCATCCGTGGCCCTAAGCCAATTTTACCCAAGACTGCCCAGAGGAAGGACCAGTGTACCTGGTCAAAGGTCTTCTCTGCGTCAAGCGAGAGAAGGCAAGCTGGGATGTTGTGGCAGTGAGCCTTTTCCACTAAGTGTGCCACCCGTCGCACATTGTCTGCCCCCTGCCATTTATGAAGTTCAAATCAAAAAAATGGAGGGAGAAAGAAGCAGAGGTTCATTCAGCTTCCAAGTGATATTTGTCATCAATCAAAACAAGGGGGAGAATGAACTACGTAGGCCTCAATACCAGAGTCTCATGGATAGTGTCTCAGAGACGCTCAACCACGCGTTCACAGTCTGCGGTGTATATAATCTCCGCTTAGTGTGGTTCGGTGGATAGTGTCATCTTAGGGTCTGTCACTTGAATGTCCCATTCTCCAAGTGACATCATAACCTCCACCAGGAGGGAGACAGTCTGGATGTCGACAGTGGTTGGTGAATTTTAGTGTTTTGATTTTATTATGTGGAACAGGACAGATTGGTGTAGTGTGAAGTTTCGATAACGTGGGAAACGTGAGTTGAGCTTGGAATGTCTCATATAACAGATAAATTTGCTTGTAGATTTTGTGAAGATTTTCATTAAAATATATTACATTTGGTTTATGATCTAGTGCACAGTGAAAATTTTAGCTTAAGATTAGGGATCTGAACATCTGAGAATCTATAGTGTGAGGTTTTGACTTGGTGACTATGACCTGGGAAATCCCATGTTTAATTCCGGGAATCATAATGAGAGTGAAATAAGATTATTGTTTTACGTTTCTTCACTTTAATTTGTAAACCATTCTAGTCGGAGATTGTAAAGAATTCCACAATAGTGTTGTTTTGTTATTGGTTTAGAATATGGAGTATAGTGAATCTATTAGCCAGAATAAGAGGGCTGAAATGTTTGAGACTGTATGACATGGATGAATTGACTTGGTGAATAGAACTTGAGTTCTGGGTGTCAGAAAAAAGAGCTTTTGGGTATTTATCTTTTCCTTTTTATTTATGGATTACATCTGATGCGAACCTGTGAACAATTATAAAAATATTACATCACTAAAGGTGCCGGCAGCGAAATATTATTCGGGACTCGACGGGGGTTGATTTTTAAGTTGAGTCTTTCTTTGTTTTATTTCTCTTTTCGTCTGCCGCAAGGTACTTTCTGATAAAACCGCATGGAGAATGTATGACAAGAACTTGGTTATAGTATTTGAAGGGCAGCAAAATGACACCTAGGTACATGCAAGGAACCCATCAAAGAGACCGTAGCAGTGTAATATTGTTGCTGGAAGTGAGTGGGGAGTTACTGTCTGTTTTGCAGGTGATTTCTAACAAGGGGAGGTTTTTTATTATAGCGAGTGTATTATCAGGATAGCGATTAATATTCAGATAAAGAGTAATGTGATACCAGAAGGTTTAACTCTTGGTACATTTAGCGACATCTCGTTTTGAGTATATGACGCTGAAAGAGGTTTTTGATGCAAATGATATTGGTTTCATTTTAAACTGATTTTGATTGAAACATGGTTCACAAACAAGTTTAAATTTGAATTATAATAGTGGGAGCAAGCGTGTATTCACTCGGATGCGAGTAAAAGTACCACTGCCATTAGGAACATAGGCTAGATCAGTTGCCAGTGTTTAGAGAAGTTCAACTTCGCTTGATTTCTAGTTGGATAAACGCACGGTATACCAATCACAAATGTTTGGAGAGGTTAATGTCACATGAATTTTCATTGTAATTCTTTGTAGATACCTAAATGGGACAACTTAAGAAATGGATATTATAATGTAGATAAGACGGTCAGATTAAGAAACATTAAAGACGGATGTCAACGAAGAACTATAAGCTGTGAGGAAGAGGGCATGTCCCTCAAAACACGTGTTGGATGGCTATACATTTGGTCTGCAATTGAATAAAGGTGTATTTGAAGAGATACAATGAAGAGTTATTTGAATTACTTCGGGAGATCCTTAATGAAATAAGATAAAAATTGAGTATGTGCCCTCTTTTGATGGATTTAGCCACATCGAATAGGACATGGTGCATGACTATGGGCCCTTTGCAGTTTACTTATGGTTTTGTCAATAGCCTAGTTCAGTGCTTGAGGGACAACTGAAAGGAAAGAGAGAAACAGGGAGGTGGAATGGTTGAGCCTACCATGTTTTTTTCATGCCTCTCAACATAGTCTTTGATCTCAGCCTTCTATCATAAGGTAGTTAAGAGACAGAAGATATTCATAGTGCTCCCCTAAAGGACTAAAACGTTACCAAGATATGGTGACTAGAAAATGAGTGCATTGTCAGAAAAACATATATTTTGAATTCTTATCGATCAAAGTCCATTGTTGGCATGAAAAAATGAATAAATAATACAAAATTAAACAACAGTTCAGCAGTGGAACCAAAAATAGATTGAAGTTCCAGTCATTAGCTGAAGTGAGGGAGTAGCGCGTTTCAGGGTCTTCAGGCCGCATGTTGTATGGATTTGTATCTATGGAAGTGTTTGCTCTGATATGGCAACTTTGTGTTAATCCATCTTCTGTACATAACTGTGTTTATCCAAAAGTCACAAATACGAGTCTGTGTTTTCGATTCGAGAATAAAAACAACTTACTGTATAAATCACTGATATAATGAAATGGGGGAAGAGGTAGGCAGTGTAGCTACCGTGCTGCACAGCCTGTGCAACCGGTCAATGTGGTGGTGTCAAGAAATGAATGCTGTGCTTCTGCTGAGGGGACATACTGCTTGTACAGTATAGTAAAATAGGTGCTATCGAGGAGCCGCTAGGGGAGTAATGCCTTGTCTGTGGTGTGCAAGCACTACAGCAGGTTCTCAGGCCAATGAACTGTTTTATCAGTGGAGGCTATTACTGCTGTTCTAGCAAAGCACCATGCACTCTCACCCCCACTACTAATTTGTTGAGATGCTCCATAAAAACGTACCAGCCACAGAATCTGCAGTCTATGTTTCAACCGTTTTATTGCCACCTCTGCACTTGTCGCCTTCTGTGCCTGCTGTCCATCTTTTCAAAAGTGGGAAATTGATTTCAGGTAGAACATAACAGACATGGATTATTACATATGCTCTCACGCTATTGAAATACAGAAACCATTTTACATATTCTGAATTTGTATCTATTCCTGTGATATTGGGGGTCATTTTTGTCAGGTACAGTTGATGTAAATAAAATAAAAAATCAAATTCAATTATGGTGCACATCAGCACAACACCATATTCTGTCATTCGCTGCACTGTGTTGAATTCAGTGAGGGTTGGAATGCCCGTCAGTCAGTCTGTGGTTTACGTTGGAGCAGAAGTCATTCCTTCTTCTGTTCCTCCTCTTCCAGTCCCTCCTGGTGCTGATCTTCCTCATTGAGGACTCGAAGAGCGTTGCGCAATAGTTATCTGTGGGCCGTCTTGGGGTATCTCCTAGCGTTAAACCTCCTATTATTCTTCCTTCCACACTCAGTATCTTTTCAGGTCATGGACATAAAAGATAACAAAAGCCGCTCTAACCTCCTTGATGACAATTGACATAATGATGCAGCATCATAATTTTGAGCCGGTTAATGTAAATGGAAACAGTTGCGCATTTCGCATAGTGAGAGAACACTAGGGGTGCCCTGTTTGAGTGAGATAACAGGATATCTGGTGAGATCAGACTCCCAGGGAGAAGGGATGATAGGCCATGTATTGATTAGCGGTTGCAGAGTAGTCACATTTGCACTTTCTTTGTGCCCGGTCTTTGCTGGCGCTAGGCAGCATATGAACATTGTTATACCCGGGACAGATCTCACGCAGTTTCCTCAGTGAGATGTTGCTAGTGTTTTCAGCTTTCTTTGACGCTCCCTTAACTGCCAGGCAGGAGAATGCTGCAGAAGTCAGTGCTAGGCTCTTTAAGAGGCACTCCATAGCGTAAAGGTGGGGTGTAGAACACAAGGTAAAAAGAAGTGCCTCGCTTTCTCGAGGCACACCAAAAAGCCCACAAGAAGGCTAGCGGCCTTTCTCGACCAAGTCACACTGCTATGTCTCAAACTGCATATGTACTAAGAAACAATTTACAGTACGTTGGCACCAACATTGTTAATGAAGGGGTTTATTAATGCGTAGCTTTGCGTTAGCATTGTGTACTGTACCAATTGTTCATGTTCGTGTTGCTTACTTGTGATGTTGATACAGTGCACTGAGTTTAGGCTGTGCTGCTCAGCTATGTTAATTATTTTATCTGCTTTTGGTTTCCTAATTGTACTTTTGCTAATTTCTTTTTTATGAGATGTCCTACTAAATCAAAAGTGAATATGGTACCCTCAGGCGCACTAGCCACTCCGTTCCCAAATAGTTACTGTAATGCTCTACTTTTTAGGTTTCGCCTGCTGTGCTTGAGAAATCTATTCTTTTTAATATAAACTTAAAAGGGATTTACATCCCGCCTCCTCTCTTTCCTGGCTTCTCATTGGTTCCTGTACATGTCACTTACCTTTTCTCCATTTCTATTGGCTGTAGCTTATTTCCCTGCATTTACCAATGCTTGTTCCTCGTCTGCTTCTCTTATCAGTTTCACACCGCCGAAATGCTGTTAACATCCGCTTTGGTGGAATTATATTTTCATAAAGTTTTCCATTTTACTCTTGCAGCATATTTATATAACAATTTATCACCCGGAGAGATTAAGTGATTTGCATAGAATCACAGGATGTTGCACTGCACTGCCGAGACTCGAACCGGGATCCCTAGCTCTCGAATCAGCAGATCTGGCTGCTGCGGCACATCCTCTTCACTCCTATGTTATCTGTCAGGGAACTCTTTCCTTCTGCCGGATGATGATTGATGAAAACAGCTCTGTATTCATTATATAGGCAAAACTGATGCATTACCAATGCTTGTTAACGTTAAATGGGACTAGTCTCTACGATCACTTTTTTTTACGAAAATGAAATATGTCGTTCCTTACTTTAATACTTTGTTCTGCATGACATTTTCAATTAAAAATTCTTTCAACTTTCTCACTTGCATCCATTGTGCTTGCTTGGGCCCTCATCTGTTTTGTGATCTGCCTGCCACCTTTAAAACAGTAAATGACAGGGAAGGTTAGGTGGGCTGGAGTGCAGCTTTATTACTGGAGCAGCGGTGCAAACTAAAAAGTGTTTTGATCTTTTATTTTCTGACGATAAACTCTGAACATTTGTCAGAAATGTATTGGTGTAATCTGAAATTTTACAAGTGAAACAATTTTGAAATCTGTCCCAAGAATTGGGAATTTGAGTCATGGATACATTTCACTAGGTGAAATGTAACACTATGTGCCTGTTGGAACTAAATGGTGTATTTGGCCCATGCCTTTCTGCACCACATTGTTCCTATTCACTTTTGGAAAAATTGGCATGGCAGTTTTTTTTAAGAGTAACAATTTGGTATTTATAACACAGAAGTGCTTCTTGCAAATATGCTAAAACTACCAAAATTCAGTTTATAGACACCAGGGCTGTCAAACTCGCGTGTGGAGATGGCAGCTTTGGGACATTAACAAAGTACGACACACCCGAGGGATGTGGACCTACTCAGGGCCGCATTATTTGTTCGCTTTATTAAACAAACATTAGCAAAGCCAATAGGTCTGACTTGCATTTTGAGTCCTGACTAAAACATTTAAAAAGGCAGCTGCAGGGGAAAAAAATACAGTGCATCTACGAGATAAATAATTTAATATGGGATGATTCCGCATACTTTTGAGGTGTGAAGTAGTCTGGCATGCATTGCAATGCAAGTACTCCGTGGAAGGCAGACGGTTGCACCACACAGCCAATAACATGAGGTGAGCAAAATACTCAGCGGGTCAGAACCAATGCAGAATGTATATTTTAAAGAATTTGTAACAATAGGTCAAGCTAATACCTTCAGTGTCAAGCCAGACATAAAAAAGGGTCCTTCTATCTAGTAACTGTGTCTAGCAAGACAGAAAGCCAAATACCTAGATGTCACAGAAAGCAGTAGTGATGGGTAGCCATTTGAAATGAGTCTAGGCTCGTATAGTGGCTCATATTCTTAAAAAATATCTCCCAGCACACGGATATTTTTCGCTCCCCACACCATTCCCCTACCTCGTGTCTTTTTGGTTTGAGTGCCTTCAAGAACTAGAGTGCGTTATTTATGTGAATGAAGATGCAGTAGGTTGCAATTATGATTGAGATGTTGCCAATATTAAGTCGTCCTAAATGCCAGAGTGATTTTAGATGGAATCTTGTTCTGGGGATTTGTAGACAAGTTGCTTATTTTGGGACCATTGAGAATCCATTAGTCTGTATGGCAGTTTTCACAACATTTTAAGAAAAAAATGTTTGCTCTCAGATTTCTCAGTAATTCATCAGTGGACAGTGCGTCTTTTGATCTTTCTGCACACTCTTAATCTCGTTCTTCGTAGGGAGGGCTTGTTCTTCGGGGGAGGGGGGTGTTAGTGCTTTAGACCAGACTACATTTTTTCTCCTTCCATTACTCTTTATTCCCTTTTATATCCCATGACAGACATACTGAAATCTGCAACAATACCTCCAATTTTGAGTAAGTGTGCCAGGCAGCTGCCGCTTTTGTGAGGCTCCATCTTAGCTGCCACAGTGTTTGAATAGGATTTGGGAGGTGGGAGGGGGCGAGTAATTGAATGGCGGGGTTTCTGATTTGACTGTCGGAGCAGGGGGCTTCTTGATTTTTGGTCTGCATAGTCGCACGCAAGAACATGGCTACCTCATTCCGATTTTAAAAACAAAAGGGATTGCATATGGTTTAAATGAGTGGCAGGAAGGGAGATGTAAAAAGAAATTATTACTGGCTAGAAAAAAATGTAGACTAACTCTTCTTCCAGCAACTGCAATTAAATGGTTGCTTTTCTCACCTCCTTCCAGCTTTCTCTCTTCCCCTTATGGTTTGGAATAATGACGGATAAAGAGATCTTCTGTCACTGGTTTAATTCCCACCTTCAGGGTGAAGTGTTACCAAAGAAGGGAATTACCTGTCAGAATTTCAGTATAAAAAGACAGTGTACTTAGGAAAAAGCACAAAAAGACCACAAAGGGAGTAACAAGTGCAAACAAATGCATGTAAATCTCCAGATGACTCCATCAGGCATAGGGTTTTCTATGCCCCAGTGTCAGGTGGAAAACTCATAGAATGATTACAAAAAACACATTGTAGCAAAAATATCACTGGGATTTGCGATCAGGCCCTACTACGGGCCGTATGGGTGACCGTGGGTTGAAGGGCACGAGACATGAGATTCCAGCAACAACAAAAAAAGAAGCATGCAAAGGTTTGGAGGTAAAAACGCATAGCAAGCAATTGCTCCACCACATAATGACTATTATTTTATGTGTACTTTAATGATCTTACAATGACCATCCTTCCTGATCCCCTTTGTGCCCAACGCTTGAGAAAAATGTCCTGTACAGCTACTCTAAATACTCTAAATCGGGGGGTGGTTATGTTTTTTAATATTAGTCACACTCTCCTGTCTCTGCACCATTCTCTGCACCATTCTGAGGATTGGTCACTAACAACACCATGCAAAGAAGTAGCGCAGTCTGACCCTGACCAACTGGATGGAAGAGCGGGTTCTCCTTGTACGCTGCCAACTAGTGATTTCATGCATGTCTTATGGAAAGATACAGCCTTTACCTTCAAGCTCGCCACTTTGACTTCAGAACTTTTGACATTTTATCTCATTATTCCATTTTTAGTACCTTTCGCATACATTTTGAGACTTTATTTCCCTGCTCTAGGAAATAATAGTCAACTGTACTTTCAATTGTAGTGCAACCAAATCTGATTTTCCTGCCTGAAATAAAATTCCTCACACAGCAGGATCGGGCACTTTACCAGTCTACCTGGTTGCTTGGACAGCTTACCAATCTTGTTGAAAGTACCCGAAGGCCTCTTTTTTTTTTTTTTTTGCACTGTTTGATCCTAATATCAAGGCTATAGAGACAGACACTTGGTCAGTCTGTAGCCTTGCAAAGCTTTCGAGCCTGATTTTTTTGCGGAGCCTTAATCCTAAAATTTCCCAGTGTGTTTTACCTCCATCCAGAATGAATGGGTTTCTATCAGTGCTGACTCCATGTTTTACATTTTATTTTTGATTTTTATTGTGTGTAGACTTTGAAAGTGGTATACGAACATACATTTGTCACACTACAAATGGTTGCTTCGCACCAAAAAGAAAAGCAGATTCTATTTGCCACTCGCGTTTTTAAATTTTTCACGACAGACTGTTTTAGTAGCAGTTGAGTACGCATTCGTGAATAACTTGTAGCAAGTGGCATATTTAAAAGCACATTAGGCCTGTAACACTGCAAAACTGATTAGGGCTTTGAGGCATCCTTACCTGGGGCTACCGAGATTATTCACTAAGGACATTTTGGTGTAAATGAATGGCAAATTTTAGGTTCATATGAATTAGCTCTTCCATCCCTAAGAGAAGTGGTGTCGCTGGTGATAGTGGTGACTACCTTAGCATTCTTGCGTACATGCTGGCTGTCCTTGCAGCATCACCACCAGCAACTGCTGGACACATCTGCTTCCAGTATGACAGTAACGCCCTAACCATTGCGTGCCTTCCCCACATAACCAGCCTGTATTGGCACAGAAAAACTGCCCAAGCTGGCCATTTGGACCAGTTTTTCTGACTATTTCCAACCAGGTCAGTCCAAGGCTTGCTAAAGGACATTATTACAAGGAAATGTGTATGTAATTTTGCTTCTGTAAGACAAACTGTTAAACGTAATTTTCCTAGTCGTCCTGTGTTTCACTGTTAAGACACAGTGGCCTTTATGATGTGACAACGAATGAAACAAACTAAAAAAAACTGCACCCTAATTTGTTTGTTTTGTAATTTTTGTTCTTGTATTGTATCTGTGACATGGCTTGCTGGTGGCCGCTTCTTGTCAGGCACTTGAGCGCAGCCCTGTGTGGTCTCAAACACCCCATTGTCTCAGTACATGAATACACGCAGCAGGAGCTCAGCCGGTGGTCAGCTAACAGCCTGCCTGTTGGGTAATTGGCACTGAGGTTGGCATGGGTCGCCCCTTAAGAAGCACAGAGCTCTATCCCCCACCCCAAGTTAAAGATCGGCGCTTGAACAAGCTAAACTCCGGCAAAATAACATTTGCAAATAGTGAGAAAACAATGTGCTTTGCTAGGCACCTGACCGCTGAATATTTATCCATGGTTACTGCCAGGGAGAAAAAGTCTGAAGAGCCGCGCTACTAGTTTTTACTGAGCTGATGGATTGATTTTTTTTTCAGAAATGTTATGTTGGCATGCTTTATTGAGAGGGATGCTCATGGTTGTGGTGTGGTTGCCAGTGCTTTAGGGGTTTAGATGCTTGCTACTGCTCATCACTTGATCTTAGTTCATTTTTCAAAAGGCAACAGTTGTTCCTGTGCTCCTGTTTCTGACTCCACCAAAATCAAATTGACCTCTTTTCCCATTGCTTTTTGCATTGAATATGTTGAAGGTTGCAGACGCTACCTTAAAGCCGACTTTCGCGCGTTTCAAAGCAGACTGCTTTGTACGGTCTGCCTTTGTGGCATACATAATATACATACACAGAGGGAGGGGCTTGTGGCCACCAGGCTTTATCCATTGATCTGTTGAATTCTCATTCAGGTTTTGCTTAAGCCCACTACAGTACACCACATGGAACAATGTTCCAGCCCGCTTTACTTACTGCCTCACCTCGGTCACACACACTTAAAGATAGTTCCTTTCTCTTCACTGACACAAGTCTTTAAAAGTGTGATTTAAATTTTGTTATTTGTATATTATCCTTAAAAAGCTATTTATTTTAGCTGCACTTCTGGTGCCCAGATAGATGGTGATTTATTTTCTGTCTCTTTTTCAGGTCTAGCCTATTGGGCAGCACAGTTGTCTGGTTGAGAAAGACATATTGTGCGATTACCAAGAACAAGCCCCCCCCAATTGCTTACAATTGATTGATTTTACTGGCATAACCGTTTGCCTGCTTCTTAATCAATGGCTTGCCTTGTCCATCTTGTGTCCGTCCCTCCCCTGGAGCATTTTCAATTTACTTGCAGGAAATCCGCATTACCTGCGTGGTTACCCCATATTTTTTGCTGTTTACTGGAGCCTATATTTTTGCTGGTGTTAGAACTCTGTGCACTTTAACCCTGCCAAGCATTGGTAAAGTGTCTGTGCTCCTCCATTTTTAACATGGTTGAATTGGCATATTCCTAATTTGTGGTTTTAACTTCCCTATAACTCCCTAATATATGGTACAAAATATACCCATGGCCTGTAAGTTAAATGTCACTAGTGAATTGCTGCACATACTGTGCCATCTACAACAGTGACCATGTAAAACATGGCTTCAGGCCTACCATAGTATTCTGAAAGTGGCACTTTAAACACTGCAATTCGACCTGTAAAACCATTTAGACAGGTCTATACCTCCCTTTTAATTATTAATAAGTCACCCCTTTATAGGCCTTGTAGCCTACAAGGAAGGGTGCATGGTATTTAAAAGTAGGATAAGTAGAAATGTGGTGTGTGTTTTTTTTTTGTCCTCATGACACCATAGCTACTGCAGATTCAGGCTGTGTTATATTCGGTGGTGTTTCCATCAGCCTACTGCATTTGCAATGGTCCCAACGCACTTTTATTGGCTGAGAACCAGTAACCAAGGCTTGGGTGAACTCATAGGACTTTCATCTCCCTGAATCCAGGATGTCGCTCCATCTTATATACTCGGCCCATATTGTGCCCGCTCGAGCAGTGAGTGCTTCCAATATCCAACCTACTAGTCCTACGGACTGCTTTTAGCCAACTCACTGCCATCGGAGGGCTTGGGTCCAACCAGTGTATGCATATCTCCCTTCTGGCCAGCAATATTAGGTAGAATAGCAAACGCCACTGAGGCTTACTGAGAATACACCTTGTTGTAATATCCACCCCTGACATAACCAGCACTGGGGTCATCTTAATATTTGTTCCCATTATTTCTGATATAACACTACTCACGGTTTCCTAATACCGTTCAAGCCTTGGACAAGCCACAAAAACATGTTCATCATTTGCTTAAAGAAATCCACATCTTCTACATTTAGGGGTCTGGACCTTTACAAATTTGGCAACCTTCTGGGGTGTCCAATACAATCTATTCAGGGTGAAATAATGGTTTCTCTTTAAGTTGGCTGGTTTAACCGTAGAGTATAAAAATGTTAAGGATGTGTGCCACAGATAGGACAGTTCTTGCCCTGGTATCATCTCCTCCCATATCTTCTGCGGTATCTGCAATCTCCTGTCCTCCGCATCTAATAATTTCCAGTACCAAATAGCGACTTCTCTGCCTTTAGATTTCACGTCTTACATAGGGGATTCTTCCTCCCAGGTGTTGTTCCATCCTTGAATATTTCTTTTGTACCAAGCAGAAAGCTGCATATACTTAAATCTTGATAGGGAGCCCCCTGTCTTAACATTGAGTATTCCCTAAGGTATTAGACCCTGTTCAGTAAGTAGCTCCCCCCAGGTGGCTATCCCTGCCCTCCTCAGGGGGAGACTTAGACTGCCCAACATACATTCCCGTGTACCAGGAGAGTCCCAAATTGGTGGAAACACAGAGTAGTAGCTTATCCCCAGAGCTTTCCTAACTTTGACCCTTAAAGTGAATGCAGCTCTCATTACCTTTAATCTCACTTTTTTTAAACATTTCGGAGCTCCAAACTTATAAGAAATCCCGTAGCTCCCCATTCTGTGGTCATTTCTGCCAACATCCTCCCCCAAGATGATCTATCTGGAGTCCCCAAGAGCATCCTACAGTTCTTGAAATTGAAAGGCCATGCAATACAGGTTTAGATCTGGGAGCGCCAGACCTCCTTGCCTCACTCTCCACCTCAGCTAATTCCAGGAGAACCTGTCTCCCCCCGAACCCCAAATAAAACTTGTAAACTTCCCCTGTAGTTTATCTAAAGCTGTGCTAGGAAATACTAACGGGATACAGTTGAAAAGGTAAGTCCGTTTAGGGAGAATTGACATTTTAATCAGGTTTACTCGCCCATAGATTGTTAAGGGCGAATTCCTCCGTCTGGTAAGCAATGAGTCAACCTCCTTTGCCACCCTTCCCAAGTTAAGTGTTGGAAGAACCTCTAGAGACTGCACTATAGAGATACTTAGATACTTAATCTCTGACTTAACCTCTCCACCCCAATTATTTATATTCCAACACATAACCTCTGATTTTGATGTTTTAATTGAATACCCTGATAGTGCCCCAAACTCCTTTGCCAACTTCTCAACTCTTGGAATAGTCCTGGGGTTCGATATATAAACTATAAGATTGTCGGCATACAAAGCTATCTTATTGTCATAGTGCTGCCAGGTAAAAGGAATTACTTGATGGTCCCTTCTAAGCAGTTGGGCAAATGGCTCGATGTATATATCAAAAAGTAGGGGAGAGAGGGGACATCCCTGCCTCGTTCGTACCTCTACTGATTTCAAAGCTCTTTGTCAATGCCCCATTAAATAAAATTCGAGCAGACGTATTTTTATACATATTCTGGAGAGTTGTGATAAAACATTTGCTAAAACCAAATATTGCAAAAGCCTCCCAGAGATATGCCCAACACACACTGTCAAACGCCTTGGCAGGGTCAATTGTAGCTACCGCCAATGGGACAGAATGCATTGTGGCCAAATCTATTGATGCTATTAACTGTTGAGTGAGCTCATGAATCTGCAATAGATAAAGCCCTTTTGATATGGATGTATTAAGTGCGGAGCTACTTTGGCCATTCTGCCAGCCAATATGCTTGTAAAGACTTCATAGTGGGCATTCAATAATGAAATTGGCCGATATGAATCTGCCTTCTTGGGGTCATTGGCTGGTTTTAAAATCAATACCAGCGTGGTTTCCTTCCATGAATCTGGAATCTGAGCGTTTTCCAAATAAATGGAGTTGAACAATTCCCCCCTTACGGGCACAATCTCCTCCCTTAGAAGCTGATATAGCTCTACTGGAATGGCATCCGGTCCTGCCGCCTTCCCTGCCTTAACATGTTCAAATGATCTAAAATCTCTGTCTCTGTGATCTGGGCTTCTAGACATCCCCGTCCTGCCTCTGTTAATTCAACTAGGTCCCTTTTCTTCAACCATTCCCTTAGCTTATCTAGGTCTGGATAGACCTCCTCAGAGGAGGACTATCCAGACCTAGAAATGTGATGTTAACGTGTCCTTATAGTGACTAGCTTCCAAAAGCTACTTTCACTGTGACAGGCCTAGCTGTCCTGTGTAGAAAACTAGGCAAGATGAATGCTGGAGGGTCCTGGTGTAACACAAGACACATTCATTCTGCGGATCGTTGTGTCTGGTCTGTGGTTGCCCAGTGCTCTTCACGGTGTGGGGCAGAGGACAACTCTTTCCAATGCCCTTCCAAACCTGATAGTGAATGGTCATATAAACTATGCACTGACTTTACAAATGATAATTGCTGCAACATGTTTATCAACTGTCTTGCTAGATTTTAAGTTGACAAGTGTTTTACATAACATGTTTATATATGTAGTTTGTATGGTGTAACATGATTTTCATGCACAAACTGTGATAATACTTAACGTACTGCTGAAGTAGGTACACACAGGTGTCATTTCTGGGTTTGCTGCTATTTATATCAAAACTACATTAGTGTGATGTGCACAAGAGCTTTCTCAATGGTGTTGTCAAATTAAAATGGTAATTGTGGGTACTGGGATATGCTTAAATGTCACTGCTTGACGGCTGCTCGTAAAGGGATGTTAACAAGCACTGGGGTTGCGATTTCTGGCGAGGCAACTATCTGCCTCTTCTTGATAGTTAAAGTGTTTCTAGAAAGACTGTTAAAAGTCACATTAATTAACAGTACAAATTAAAATTAGTTTCTTTCTACAAGTTTACATCCACAGACTGCATGCTATGCAAAAATCGCCCTCCTATATTCCTGTAACCCTACATGAAAAAATTACCTTGACTTAAACTTTCAATTTTTCCCCATATTTTTTTTCTTATTCCTTCTTCATGCTTCCTGTATATGTGTGTGTATGTATGTGTATATATATATATATATATATATTACTCTAAATCGCATGCCCATCTTAATCTCTCTTTCTTTGAAACCATAGCTCTGCAACCTAACAATATCTATTCATTCCATCAATTGTCTGCTTCTCACATAACCCCCTCTAACAATCACACCTAAGTCATTAATAAACAACAAAGAAACTTGAGTAAATGCATGTACTGGTCTCTTTGAAAGGACAAGACTAATTCCAGTAAGCAATGGATTGACCGGGAACTTTGGGCTCCCAAGTAGGGTGCTACTCACCATAAAGCTCCTCTATGCCTTGTCAGGGGTAGTAAGCCCTATATAAATGCAATTTCAATTTAACTAATACATGTAGTATGAATGAGTCCGTGTACGGTGGCCGAGTCAGTCCAGCTGTTTGATTTGTCGTTATGGTAAAACAAAATTCTGATAATCTTTGGCTAAAGAGCTAACCTTCATCTGTGTTTTCTTTTTAGCAATGGCATAGCATTTTATTGACATGGGGATTATTTCTGCTGCCGACTCCTGGGCACCCAGTGAAGGGCACATTATAAATAACATTATTTTGATGATTAGGTATTCATAACTTTGTGCACGGGTGGTAATGACTTTTTTGGCTGGAGAGTTTCATTGTCCACTGGAGGAGGCAGTCGCCATAAAACATGTCCGTTTAGATTGGCTTCTTGAATTTTATCATCGTTTATTTCAATATTTTGACTAATAGCCGGTCCATGAAAAGGTGCATTAAATAAGCAGAGGGCAGGTTAATGGGCAGACGTACTATATAAAGGGAGAAAACATATTAACACGCTTGAGAACCTTAAATGATTTAGCTCAGCCATCGCTGTGCATAGTGTATCCTCAGCAGAACCTAATTGCGTTTTGATCATGATGTATTTGACTGGGGTATCATTCAGTGCAGCGGCTGCATCTCGGAGGAGACGCTTAGATATGCCCCGGATTTTGCTGCGTAAAAAGCCCAGCACATTTCACTGGCATGGGTTCAGAATTTAATCAAGCTGGCAAACAACTGTGTTTCTTCTCGTCTTCTGTCTGTAAGCTCAATGGCACTTTATCCAAATTGGACCCCTTAGTTTTTTGTTAATCTTTTCTCCAATGTGGCCTACTTAAATTCCGCAAAGAATTCAAGATTGACCTGTTGGCCAGGTATTCTGTAAATCACGCACCCTACGGCCTTGTATGGATTAACCGTACCCATGCTAAGGTAAACTTATAGGGGACTGGGTCAGTCTGATTACTGACCAGTACACATGATAGGTGCTGCCATTTACCACTGGTACAAATTACTGAATTTGATAGCTAAAAGAAGTGGCTCATGTTTGCAAATTGGGGCAGTTTAGAACTTATAAAGACACGCTTTTATTTGTGTTTTTCAAGGTATGGAAGGCTACGTGGGTTTGAGCTTGCGGCAAGCAATGTTTGTTTTCAAATCCGGGAAATCAACAGTAAAAACTAGCCTACAAAGACTATAAAACAGGCCTACAAACAGCCAAAATCCCAGCCCACACACTCACCTCTCAGACCAGCCCTTTGGGCACTGCCTGATTGCCCTGTAGGCCAGTCTGACCCATAGTCGTTTTGGACATTCATGTTACCTCTTCTATACGTTTGTCTCTTTAAGGGTAGCAAGGGTAAGCATTCATTACTTACTCTGGGGGTTAGCAGTACGTTTGGTTCTCAGATGTAGTTCGACACAGTAGTCCCACTTGATGAAATCAATGTTGTCAGAGCGATGTATTTAAAAAGAATATGTATTTCTATACACAAAAGAAATGAAAGGCCGAAAAATACTGAACAACAGATTCACCAGGTCTTAGCACCTTTTACGATCAAGACAGGCCCGGTTCTAGGGGGTGGGCCGGGTGGGCCAGGCCCACCTAAACATGAGCCTGGCCCACCCAAACATGAACCTTGGCCCTCGCAGTGAATTCACCACCGATGTGCAACAACAATAAAAAAAAATCAGATAACTGGTGATTTATGATCCTGCTGGAGAGCAATCATTTGTCTGTTGGTAGTTTTTAAATGCAGATAAACTGATTTTTATGTGGATAGCTCAGGGGGTTACTGCCTTTGTCACAGAGATCCTTGTGTTACTTGCAGTTCAGAAGGAGGAGGTCATGGGGTGAGGGTGGAGCTACGGAGAGATGAGGGGCACTAGTGGAGGGTGGCAGTGAGGGAATCAGAGGAGGAGGTCATGGGGTGGAGCTACGGAGAGATGAGGGGCACTAGTGGAGGGTGGCAGTGAGGGAATCGAGGAGGAGGTCATGGGGTGGGGGGAGCTACGGAGAATGAGGGGCACTAGTGGAGGGTGGCAGTGAGGGAAGCCGAGGAGGAGGTCATGGGGTGGGGGGAACTATGGAGAGATGAGGGTCACTAGTGGAGGGTGGCAGTGAGGGAATCCGAGGAGGAGGTCATGGGGTGGGGAGGAGCTACGGAGAGATGAGGGGCACTAGTGGAAGGTGGCAGTGAGGGAAGTCAAGGAGGAGTTCATGGGGTGGGGGAGCTACGGAGAATGAGGGGCACTAGTGGAAGGTGGCAGCGAGGGAATCCGAGGAAGAGGTCCTGGGGTGGGGGCTACAGAGAAATGAGGGGCACTAGTGGAAGGTGGCAGCGAGGGAATCCGAGGAAGAGGTCCTGGGGTGGGGGGCAGCTATGGAGAGACGAGCGACACTGGTGGAGGGTGGTAATGAGAGAGTCTGAGGAGGAGGTCATGAGGGAGAGGGGCTACGGAGAGATGAAGGGCACTGTTGGAGGGTGGTAGTAAAGGTATCTATGGAGAAAGAGGTCATTGGTGGGGCCCCAAAAACTTTTGCACCAGCACTAAAGCAAGCCCTGTCATGGCCTTTCTGTTTTCGTTTATTTAATTAACAGTCAGGTGATTAGGACAACTGTGGAGCATACTTTAAAGTGCATGCTAATTACATTTTTCTGCTATATTCAATGTTTCAAGTTTGAAGGTGATTTTACTAATGTTTTTTACTGGTAACAATGAAAGTGGAACCGGATGGTGGCTGATATGGGGCTGGGGCCCAAGGTCAGCTGCGAGATAAGATGCACTGCAGAGGGGTGGTAGAAAAGTGGATAATCAAGCCTGTAAGGGAGTGCGCTGCACAGTCAGGGGTGAGGTGGAGGTAGTAATGAAGAGGGATTCTCCCTGAAGGCTCGCACAGAGGGTGCCCGAGTAGTGTCACTTGCCTGATACTCCCACTTTAGAAACCTCCTCTTCCCATCAAAGGGACATTACATGGAAAAAAAAAAAACTTTTTGAGAGTGATAACATTTAGAAAGAGATTTTGAAAAGAGTGCATTTAACTGGGCCTTGTAAGACTAAGGAGAGATAAAGGAGGGCCCAGAAGCAGGCCTGGCTAGACATATAAGCGACAAATCGGGCCCGCAGTGGCCCACCCGAATGCACCCTTGGCCCACCCAAATAAAAGTTCCTGGAGCCGGGCCTGGATCAAGATATGACCTAATCCGTTTAATCGTTACAATGTTAGCCTATCCTGATAGACTTTAGCTCTCAAGTTCCATTCTTTCTGTTCTCAGCTCTTTTACTATTAATGTGTTCCTCGAAAGTGCACCTTGCGTCTCTGCACGAGGAGTGCACGACTGCTTTTCTGTTGCGGTCTTGGCACCTATTGAAGTGCCATAACAGGGTGGATAGACCCCGTGCCTTTACACATTACAATATAATACAAGCATGTTGTCCGGTAACTTGATGAAACATTGGCACATGGAAGCCAGCGGATGATTAGTTGCCTGCGTTATTGTTCTCGGGCGTTAATAACTTTTGACTCTTGCTTTCACATGCTGGTAATGTTTTGGGACTACTCATTAAGTTGCCTTCCTGAACTGCAATCTACAATATAAACACTGGAACCTGAAGAAGTCCATTACTATGGATGAAACGCATTGGCTGTTTCTGCTGTAAAGTTCTGACAGTTTTTAGAAGAATAAGAAAATAAAGAGAAGAATTGAATATATTCTGGAACTTGTTTTTGAATTTCTTGCAATTGTTACGAATTGTGGTGTACCTTTATTTAGTAAAAATGTTCCTCGAAAATATCAGACAGAATTCTGTTCTCTCAGCGACTCTGGGTGCAACATTTCGTGGGTGTGAATCCAGGTGGCAGGGAATATTGCAGAAGAGTGTCCAAAGCCCAAAAATGTTTAAAGCAAACAAAAATTAACTTGGATTTCCAAACTCTAGAAATGAAAGTTTTTGGGTGTCCAAAAGCTTTTTTTTCAAGGTCATAGTCTCAATATCTATTTAACTGGCTCACACGGGGTCCAGTCCCAGGTGAACTGGAGTGGGGAGGGTGGGAGCGGGTTAGAAGAGGTGGATACTTAATCTGCACCTAGTGTCTTTAAATGAACGTTCAAGCATGGTGACTGCAGGTACTGTGAACGGAGTTGGGCAACCGAGGTAGTTTTCAAAGAAGTATCTGAATTTAATGGAAGATATCTTCTGAATGGCTAGCTGTGGCTCGACCCTGGTTCTTCCTAGTAATTAATAATAATGGCTATCCCCACTGTTGAAGCGTGACATCTATGGAACCATACGCTGTAAAGAGATGGTACTAACAGCTCTGCAATCAGGGTCACTAGCCTCAACCAACCTGACACTGCTCTCTGGCAAGATTACGAAGGAAAAGTTCCAGGTGTCACTTTTGCAAAGGACTAATCACAATTTTACGTAAGCACAAGAAAAGACATTGCGGCTCTCCATCCTTGCATTTCTGGAATGTCTCTTGCAAGTCGTCTACCCCTTGTGTTAAAGAGATGCCCTTGGTTCACCTCTGGTTAGTTGGACTGAAAGGCCATTGTTTCTCCTGATGCAGCGCCGTTCCTTATGATGAATCCTTTTTTTCTACTGGCCATGGTTGAGCTCTTCCTCTTAAACCAGGCTGCAAGCTTCCTCTTCATCCAAGTCACAGTAGCAGAGCTTTTTCCAGTTTACTATATTTCTTCTTTTCTGTGCCTTATCCGTATCCCTCTTATCCGAGCTTCTCCAGGTGTCCAGACTGCCTTCAGGGCCAGTTCATATGAAGCTCAGGGAAGGAAGGGTTTGTGGGAGCGCTAGTGGAACCAAGAGCCTAATCAAAAGTGTGCCACTTTCAAAGCCCATAGGTCTGGTCAACAAGACCAGGGTACTTCCACTGCTTTTTGGTGGGGGAGTTTTATATAGTGCGATCTTGACCCAAAGGTATCAGAACACTTTACTTGAGCACCAGTTGCGTTACAGATGGACACATTCATTTTTTGTTAGGCATGGGGAGATTAAGTGATTTGCCCAAAATTCCAGGATCTTGAGCGCCCCTGCTGAGACTCGAACCCGGTTCCCCAGCTTCAAGGTTGACCGCTCTAGCCGTTAGGCTACATCCTCTCCCCTACTTCCTCTGCTTTTGCTACAGATGAGAGGTGGAGGCACTCATCAACTGGTCAAAGATGTATTTTCTCCAAAAAGAACTGCTTAGAATTCCTAGGTAGGTTCTCCAAACACTCCTACGTGGGACAAAGAAAAAACCCACAGGTAGCCTTAAAGTGTGTAATGGCAGTGATAGGCCAGACTTCCCAAGCCTGTTGCTGGGTAAAGCTGATGGCAGTGCCTGCCAAACGAGCACATGCAGTTTTGTTCCGACCTTTGCCAACAAGTACAACATTGCCCCTGTCAAGATGTATTTGAGGATTCAACAACCCTCCCAGACTGAGTGCATGGGAAAATATACATGAAGGATGTCATATCCACTAAGGGGCGATGGTGAGGAAAGTTAATTTTGTGCTGTGATCACTGTCACTTCAAGGAGGGCACATCTGCAGAGCAAAAGTAAACCTAGCCATGCAGCAATGAAACAGACCATGCACCACACACTCGCTGCATATCTTAAGTCACCAAAGTCACCATCAAAATACATGTGGAGGCAATGGACCCCTGATTTGGGGGGAGTGGACTGATTTTATATCGAACATCAGTAGACTCCTTACCAAGGAATACAGGCAAAGAAGCCTGTGCCACTCGCAGTCATTTTGGCAGTCACCAGCGTCATACAGCCCATTGTCTGTAGATGAGTTAATAGCCACACTTTCCTACTGTTGGGGGTACAGCTGAAGTGTATCTCTGGCTAGCAAAATCTTGTGTTCTACCAGTAGGACTTCAAAATATCATGAAATGGAGTCTGATTCTTCTGAACTCTGGTGGGAAAAATTACAGGACATGCCTGGAAACGTGAATAGGGGCAACATGGTACAGTTTTCCTTGGCATTTAACGGCCTGCATCTGTTCACTCACCCATAAAATGTATGCATGCATTGTCTCAAGCTCCTTGGCTAATGTACACTCGCGTGCATAAGCAATGCACTACTGAAACTGTTTTGAAGGCATATGGTGTAATAGAAGGACTACTGTAGCATGTTGACTGGAAATCACTGTAGTTGTTCCTTGGAGATAAGCGATCCATTATCGCATGATAGCTGATCGAAACCCTAAATTGCTTGATCTCAATAGCTAGTTTCCATTGCACATGTGATAAATATAGCTATATGTCATTCGAATTTGAAAGGCAAACTATAATTTTGCCAATGTCAGATTACTGAGCATAGTTACAAATTAATTCAATTCATGAAAAAACTCATTGGTATATTGGAAAATGGTGCCCTCTACTTAATTTGGTAAGAAGTCCCTGTTCCCTGTGGTATAACTGCCGGCACGGAGCACTTGGTTAGATCACCTGAAAGAGTTTTTACAAGTTTTGGGCCAAACCATAAACCTCCCACCCACAAATGATGAGTACCTTTACACCAAAGTGACTGCTCATATGTGTTACGCCCCTAAAGGAGCTTATATACTGGTGTTGTTTGTTTCTCTGCTCACGCTCAAAATGTGCATGACTGCTGAAATGAAATGAAAAAACATTTATATAGCGCGATAGCTACCCTGAGGCATCCCAGCGCTGTGGACGAAATGCAGACAGAAGGAGGACTCAGCGGTTGTTGAAAAGAAAGGTTTTTAGGAGTTTGCGAAAGGACAGGAGATTGGGTTCCGTCCGCATACGGAGGGGGAGTGCGTTCCAGAGCTTGGCGGAGTTGTAGGAAAAGGATCGTCCTCTGCATCTGGCTCTCTTTATGGTGGTCAGTAGGGCGAGGGAGGAAAAGGTTGATCGGAGAAGCCTGTTTGGTTGGTAGGGTGTTATCAAGGACTGACTGATTGACGAGCCTGTCTTCCAAAAAGCCTTGTGCGCAATGCACATGGCTTTGAATTGGATTCTCTCCCTGACCGGTAACCAGTGGAGACTCCTTAGTGCAGGGGCTGCGGACTGTCGGGGAGGGGTCTGGAGGAGAGTGCGGGCTGCACAATTTTGGATTACTTGAAGCTTGCCAATGGTGAATTGCGGGGCCCCCAAGTACAGAGCGTTCCCATAATCCAGGCGGGAGAGGATGAGACCTTGTATCATGATTTTTCGTGCTTGAAATGGGAGAAGGGGAAGTATCTTGCGTAACATCCTCAGCAGGCCGAAACAGGTGGCCGAGAGTTTCGCCGCCTGGTGGTTAAAACTGCGGGAGCAGTCAAGCCAGATGCCCAGGCTTTTGATTTGGTCGGAGGGTTCTGGAGCGGGGCCAAGACATTTTGGCCAGAATTGCTCCGTCCTGAGAGAGGGGGAGTTCCCGAGAAGCATAATCTCCGTTTTGTCCCCGTTAAGCTTCAGGCACGAGTTTTCCATCCACTTAGCCACCTCAATGAGACAACTCTCAAGGTTATTTGCCGCTTTTTCAGGGTCGTTTAGTGCCACCACCAGCTGAGTGTCGTCAGCGTAGGTGACGATTTTGATGTTAAATGGGAGGACAATCTCTGCCAAGGAGCTCATGTAAATGTTAAATAATGTGGGGCTCAGGGAGGAGCCCTGAGGCACACCACAGCTTAGGGGCATTTGTTCGGAGACCACATCGCCTTCAAAGACCTGGAAGGACCGGTCACTTAAGAAGGAGTGTAGCCAGGCAATAGCATTGCCTGATACACCCATGTTCTTTAGTCTCAAGATCAGCGTGTTATGGTTTACAGTGTCGAATGCGGCACTGAGATCAAGGAGGATAATGGCCGCAGAGCCTCCCTGATCCAGGATCCTCCTTGCCTCCTCCGTTACGGCAAGGAGGGCTGTTTCGGTCCCGTGTTGAGGACGGAAGCCACTCTGAGAGGGATGCAATAGGTTATTAAATTCTAAAAACTCTCCCAGCACTGAGTTGATGTGCTTTTCCAGTATCTTGCTCATCCACGGGAGTAGGGAGATTGGGCGATAGTTGCTCAGGTTATTCTCGTCTAGGTTTGGGTTTTTTAAGAGGGCCTTTACCATTGCACATTTCCAGGCCAGGGGAACCACTCCGGAAGAGATAGAGGCGTTCAGTAGGTCAAGGACCGTTGGTAAGATGTTTGCTGTGACTTGTAACAAGGCGCGGGGAGGAGCTGAGTCCAGGGGGGAGCCTGATTTTACTCGGTGCATGATGGAGTCTAGGGATGTGGGATCTAAGGGAGGAAATGATTTCGATGTGGCTTGGGTTTCACAGACTGACCAGTTAGTGGTATCAGGCTGGATAGGAGTAAAGATGGAGTAAATGTTTTGTACTTTCTGGTGGAAAAATTCTGCCAAATTGGTGCACCGGGATAGGGCATCATCAGAGGTGGGTTGCTTCTGGGGCAGTTTTGAGAGAGTTTTAGCGATCCGATAGATCTCCTTAGGGGAGTTGGAAGCTGCCTTGATTTTTTCTTCATAGAAGGCAGCTTGGGCGAGTTTGATTTCTAATTTATAGGTTTTTATTGCTTCCCTGTATTTGGTTTTACTCGGAACTGAGTAGGTTTGTCTCCATTTCCTCTCGAGCTTTTTACAGTGTTGCTTGAGCTCGCGTAATTTCGGGGAGTACCAGGGGGACATCTTTGCTCTACCTTTATGATGGATGTGCCTTATGGGGAGGATAGCGTCAAGGGAGCTTTGGATCCAGAAATTAAAATTCTCATTGGCTAGGGTAGGGTTAGAGTTTTTGTTAGGTCTGGTGGTTTCAAGGGCTGAGATCCAGCGTTGCCTGGGAAGCTAGGACCAGTTGCATTCCCGTCGTGAGGATGAAATGGAGGGAAGGGGGTATTTCGGGATTTCCCAAGTTATGGGAATCAGAAAGTGATCGGACCAAGGAAGCGGAGATGGCTTACCAGATGTGAGTTCGGGGCAGTTGCTAAAGACGGGGTCAAGTATGTGGCCTTTAATATGACTGCTACCTCTACAGAGCGCACCAACGAGCAATAAGGATGCTTATGTTACCACGGCCCTTGTTACACCGCCATTCACTCAGTGGGTATCTGTTCTCTGTACCTTCTTATCCTAATAATTCTTCATTCTCTGAAACTGACCATGCATTACTTTATTTTTTTTACACAAGAAAATAGAAATGGCTTCCATGGGCATGATAACATGAAGTGCTTCCCATTCATTAATGCTAATGTCAGCTAGCATACCAATTCAGAATTATGTAAGATGCCAGACAAGAATACTTTTGATGGAGACCCCTTGTTAGAGGTAAATAACCCGTTCATTTCGTATACATTTGCATGCTCCTTTTTTGACTAATACTCAAGAGTATAGTGTTCAGAAGTCATAGTGGCAATTGTACAGGTAGATCTTTGAAGATGTTTCTGGTGAAAAATAAAATAAGAGCACATGTTATAGCCACTTTAGAATTTACTCAGATACACATACCAGATTTGAGTCATTGATAGAGTGCTATTGGAAACCAGTTCCTTTTGTAATTCAGTTTTGCACCCGAATGTAATTGTTTACCATTCTACCTCCATCTTGCCTCATGCATCAGCTATTTTGCATGCACCTTGTCTTTCTTTTAGAGATGAACTGTGTCCTCCGTATGTATATGACCAGAGCGCTCCATGTCACAGGGTCGACATTTTCATTCAATTTAAGTAAGGCAAGATTAATATGCAGAGCACACACTGATATATTGAATGAAAGCCCATGACTTGAACTCATTTCATAGGGCACAGCATTTCATCTGGTCGCCCTAGACTTGGGGCTCCCTATCTCTTGATATGCAATGATGTCTCCATCCTACAGTGTGGCATTCCAGTATCTCTTTCTTAAGTGAGGGGTTATGGTGGTTAAGACACATGGATTCATATGCAAGGCACATCACTCTTAATACAGCTGCACTCTCATTGGCTTGGAAGCCATTATATGTTATTTGAATAGTAATTGTCGTCTATGATCTATCTCAAAATTATTAATTGAGTGCATATTACTCAGTGTGATTGCCTTTTAGTTTAGTTGACATTATAGCACATAGCATTATGGCCTAAGGCAGGTGCGTTAGAGTTTCTGTCTGCAAGCCCTTCACATTGCTGGAGCAGGCCATTTATGTTTGGATTCCTTCTCTAATGCTGAGGGCAAGCTTGTTTAGTGGCTCTCTTATTGTTTTTATTATAAAGCACTGTCCAAAGTGTGCATACAGAAACAAACTAACATAATTCAGAATTAAAAATGTGATAGATTGCATCCAAAAAAATCATTAAATGAGAAAGAAACAGAGTGAAGAAACATCTAACAAACATGGCAATGCCAGTAAGTCTGGTATTGGCTGCAAGCCTTTTGTTTTTTTTCAATGCTTGTCTTGTTTTCTGATAGTTTTTGCAAAACTTAATTGTTTGGGAAACTGCCAGGCCCTTGTCAGTCTTAAATAAAAGAATTGGCTAAAAGCAAAAGTATTTTTGGTCCCAGAAAGCACAGATTGCCAAAGTCGATGTTGACATTGAAGAAAACTACTTTTTGTGTGGATCTGCTTTTTATGAGAGGGCAGAATGCCGTCACTCACAATGGAGTTAGCCAATGGCTAAAAGGGGTTGACCCCTGTAGTGGGCGGAAGAAAAATGTGAGTGACATAATATCAGACCAGTTTATGATGCGTTTTTTTTTTGTTTATTCCGTTTTCAAGTCAATACAAAAATCAACAGTGCACCATAGCATCTTCAAGCAATTACACTCTATAGACGTGGTATGTACAGAAGTAGGAATTCCCAGGTGAGAACAGAGAAATAGAAGGGGGAGACACATATATCCAAAAGCCAAGCATCCATCTGTTCACTCGTGTTCGTGAGGGAGTTATGCATAAGTCTAGGCCAGTTATGTTTCAGAAGTGGTCCCACTAATTGTGGAGGTGGTAGGTGACCGCACAGGCAAAAACAGCAGTTGCTCAATCAGTCCATCCTCAGTCAGGGATCACTGAGGCCGTGCTTCCTCCTTCTGGCGTGGCCAAACCTAAGCTGCTAACTCAGGGCTGTGTCATGTCTGCCCAATGTATCCAGCATGTTACCCCGGCTCTCCAGGTCCCTTTCTGCATGTTCGTCAGTGCATACCTTCTGGCCTGGCCAAACCCAAGCTGCTAACTCAGGGCTGTGTCATGTCTGCCCAATGTATCCAGCACGTTACCCCAGCTCTCTAGATCCCTTTCTGCATGTTCGTCAGTGCATACCTTCTGGCCTGGCCAAACCCAAGCTGCTAACTCAGGGCTGTGTCATGTCTGCCCAATGTATCCAGCACGTTACCCCAGCTCTCTAGATCCCTTTCTGCATGTTCGTCAGTGCATACCTTCTGGCCTGTCCAAACCCAAGCTGCTAACTCAGGGCTGTGTCATGTCTGCCCAATGTATCCAGCATGTTACCCCAGCTCTCTAGGTCCCTTTCTGCATGTTCGTCAGTGCATACCTTCTGGCCTGTCCAAACCCAAGCTGCTAACTCAGGGCTGTGTCATGTCTGCCCAATGTATCCAGCATGTTACCCCAGCTCTCCAGGTCCCTTTCTGCATGTTCGTCAGTGCATACCTTCTGGCCTGGCCAAACCCAAGCTGCTAACTCAGGGCTGTGTCATGTCTGCCCAATGTATCCAGCACGTTACCCCAGCTCTCTAGATCCCTTTCTGCATGTTCGTCAGTGCATACCTTCTGGCCTGGCCAAACCCAAGCTGCTAACTCAGGGCTGTGTCATGTCTGCCCAATGTATCCAGCATGTTACCCCAGCTCTCTAGGTCCCTTTCTGCATGTTCGTCAGTGCATACCTTCTGGAGTGGCCAAACCCAAGCTGCTAACTCAGGGCAGTGTCATGTCTGCCCAATGTATCCAGCATGTTACCCCAGCTCTCTAGGTCCCTTTCTGCATGTTCGTCAGTGCATACCTTCTGGAGTGGCCAAACCCAAGCTGCTAACTCAGGGCTGTGTCATGTCTGCCCAATGTATCCAGCACGTTACCCCAGCTCTCTAGATCCCTTTCTGCATGTTCGTCAGTGCATACCTTCTGGCCTGGCCAAACCCAAGCTGCGAACTCAGGGCTGTTTGTTGTCTGCCCAGTGTATCCAGCATGTTACCCCAGCTCTCTAAGTCCCTTTCTGCATGTTCGTCAGTGCATACCTTCTGGAGTCGGCACTCTTCTGCAGCCGCCCACTGCAGATTATCAGCCCTCCATTTCGCCAGAGTTTATGAAGAGGGTTAGCTGAAAGTCCCCTCTCTGTAAGTATGTATATTGTAGAAATACTTTTAGTAAAATCAAAATGTCTTGGCCTACGCCAGACCGAAAAATACTGACACATTTAGGCAAGGGTTAAATTGAGTAATAGTCATGTCTGTGTGTTTTTTACAGTGCTTAGTACTGATAGCGATGTGATGTGTGGTTTTATATAAACAAAAGTTCCTATTGTGGGAGGGATGTCATTTTTGTGAGAATATCCTCTTTTTTTTTCTACTTTATCTGCTCTTCAGCTTGAGTCTGGCAAGCCATAGGAAAGTGAACTTTGCATTAGCATTCATCATTGGGGTGTGTACAAAAGCCCTGGGCTCACTGACTGTGCAGAGTTAGCTAGTGCAAGAGGCCTAACCAGGCCAGGGAGACCTTTTTCGACATCTCTCTGATCATATTTGCAGCGCTGACTGGTTCTGTAATGTATTGCGTGGTAAGCCCTTCCTTTGACCTTTGCAGGGTTTGTTTATAATGCAGGGCTCTTACAAGGTTCATGTGTTAATATGAAATGTCTGAGAAGCTGCTTTTTGTTGAACCATGATTATTTTGTCTGCAGTTGCATAGAGTGCCCTGTCACTTTAATGAGGAGATGTATATTTATGTTTAAAAAAGTCATTTAGTGAGTCTTATACGCCCTGTCTCCCCCCACTTCCCTGTAGTTACAGAACCATTTGAGTTGAATCCAGTTTTGGTAGAGGCAGGTTTGGTGACACAAAGAGCAAAATATAGTCTCGTCTCATTTTCAGATCATACTGAAATTTTGAAAACATATTGCCAATTGTCTTAAATTATATTCCAAATACATTCTTTGTTAAGTAAAGATTTTCCAATAACACACTCTTCTGGAGGCAGGGATAGATTTTCCCTCTAATTTCTTAAATGTCATTTGTCCCATCTTTGTGAATGATTCTGACCCCACCTGTAAATGAGTGGGACAGATTTTGCCGTTCATTCAATTGTTGGCCTCTCTGTTGAGACAGACAACTATGGTTTCCTTGTTTGTGGTGCATGCAGCGTAAAGTTAAACATGTAAAAATGTGTCATGCAAGGAAAAAATAGTGCTACGTGATGTGTAGTACATGCTGTACTATATGCTAGTTTTAATCACATTATGCAGCAATCCACATTAAAAGAGAAGGTGATTCAGTGGATTCTTAATGTCCCTGTACATATGCATCACTGCTCTGAAATGAAACTATCCTTCACTGTTTGGCCGGCGTCTTGAGTTTCTCATCTTTAACAGACCTCTCCTCACCCTTGGGTAAGCTCCTGGTGGGTCATCGGGTCAGAGTGTGGTCTCCAGTGGCTCTAACCTGTGGATCAACTCCTGCCAGGGCTTTAAGTGGGATGTAAAAATGGGGGGGGTCTCTCAAAGGGGCATAGCCGATATAATTAAGGGCGTGGCTTAAAACATTTATGCTAAAAATCTGTGCTTAGCATAATGTGCTGCCCGACTGGTATTTCGCACCTTCTTTTATTGCATCCACATACATAAACAATACAAGTAACCTACAACAAGCCAGGACTATTGGCTTTGTCAAAGGTTGTTAGTTGCATAAGATAAATATACTACATGCATACATACAACTATTGCTTCATTGTATATAATATTGAAAATGCTTGTTGAGGTTATGGCGTAATGGCTAGAGCTGCCAACTTTTGAGCTGAGGAAGCAGGTTTGAAACTCAGGGTCGGCTCAACATCCTGTGTTTCTGGGCAAATCACTTAATCGCCCGTGCCTACCAAAAAATAAATGAATATATCCTTGTTGGTGCTCATGTAAAGCACTTCGAGTTTTGCAATACAGAACTGCAAAAAAATAAAAGTTACATCAAAAACAGTGAACTGCTGCAGATTTAAGATTTTTTTCCCCCCATTCTGAGTGTGAGGGCAAAAATGGAGAGCCTGATAGGGACCTGTTTCGGCACTTGCTTTTAAGAACTGCCGTTGCTGTGTACCGGCAGGACCCGGCCCACTTAAAGCCCTGACTCCTGCCCCGTATGTCCTCCTTGGCCAGGTCACGCATTGTCCCAGGAAGCTGACCGAGCGCTTCAGGTCATCTTCATAGCAGCCGTCTTCTGTTTCTACAGCTTTGCAGTCCACACTGAACGCTTGACCAAACAGTCACTTCTTAGCGCCAAAAACAATCCAGCCGCTTTGAACTGGGTCTGCAGGTGCCAACGTGCCGTCAACTGTAATCTGAGAGGAACTGCTGGCCTCCGTTCGCTTGCAGTTGGGCTATTAGTTTCTTGGCAGTAAGGAGAAGAGGGCATTAAGATAATTAGGATCAAGGCCAAGTCAGATCACGGCTTGCATCCTCTGTGTGCAGTGTCTCCCCAGTTACAACCCATGCCACTCAAGATGTTCAGGGTGTGTATTCGATTACGAATCCCAGAGGAACAGCCTGTTGCACAATAGAGGAAACTGGCTATGAGGCAAATGGGCATACCTCATTTCACCTCCCTCAGTTTGGCAAAAGGCAGATTTGGACAGGAAGTAGCTTGTTTGTGAATGTATTGGGCCTTGCTAGACTCTGTACCTCTGCCTGAGTGTACCATTGTATCATAGAATGTATCTAGCGTTTACTGCCCTGGCGAGGCGTAGAAGCTCTCCAGTTCACATTAGTGTGCTCAGTGCCCTCTTCAGATTGCAGGGTTGCTATGGCGTTAGTTGTGGTGAGTCGTGCTCTGAACATGGCCTGGTAACCTGGAGCGGAGTGCAAAGATATGGTGGTGCAATAACATGTGAGCAGGGCTTTAAGTGGGATGAAAAAACTGGGGGGCTGGTCTCTGAAAGCGGCGTGGCCGATGTATTCATGGGCGTGACTTAAACAGGTAAGCTAAAAATCTGTGCTTATCATAGCGCGCCACCCGACGTATTTTGCTGTTTCGGTCATTGCATACAGATATATGTTACAACAAGTAACATTACACCTACAACAAGCCAGAACTATTGGCTTTGCCAGTGGTTGTTAGTTGCATAAAATAAATAAGCAACAACTATGGCTTCGTTGTATATAATATTGAAAGTGCTTCAGTTCTGAAATGATTAGACTATGAGAGGACTACAACGAGTCTCTTTGAAGTTACATCAAAGGCAGCGAAGGGTGGCACTGCTGCAGAGTTAAGATTTTCTTTTCCACTCGGAGGGTGAGGGCAAAAAGTCAGAGCCGGATAGGTACCCGTCTCAACACCTGCTTTTAATAACTGCTGGGGCTGAGCACTAGCAGGACCCGGCCCACTTAAAGCCCTAAGTGTGAGAATAGATGCACAGTTGCTTGTGTTGAAATATACCATTTAGCGTTGGTCTAGAACTGTCAACTAAGTTTGAAGAACCCTTTTTTTTGCCCTACTGTAAAAATAAATGTCTATTTTGTTACTACTTGTGACTGCCACAAGTGCAGGGCTTAAGAAGGAGAAAGCAGGCATGGAATGATCATCGGCAAGGACTGAGTTCAGATACCGGGTCATTCAAACTCACTCATTTATTGTGAGTCCCTTGGGTAAACGAAGAACCGTTTGAAAAAAATACATACTTTATCTTTTTTCAGTGGAAAACACGGTGGAGAGAATAAATGTGCTGTATTTGTCTTGCTTCTGGGCAGCAGATACCCCTGGATAACCATTAAAACGTCAAATGGAGCAGAACATGGTTTCCATTTTGTGCCGCGCGAGCCCCTTGCCTGTAAGAGCGGACATTTCGCAGGCGGTCCCCAAAGAGCCTCCCTCCTTTATTGGCCTGGCGCGGCATCACACACTAATGGAACAGACCTGCCCTGCGCCGCGTGGAGCTTCTCCATGCCTCCGTGGCAAAAAAATAAAACTCGCTGGTGGCTTTCTGGTGAATTGGGAAAACAGTATTCGATGGCTCACACTGAAGTCAGATCCTGGCCCACATTGGGAGCGTGCCCAGTCCACGACACCAGGCGGGAATACTTCGGCTCAGCAGATTTATTCTTTTCAGGATAAAAGATGACCTCATGTTTCTGGGTGATGGATGAGACCTGTCTTTTTGACACATCACTGTTATGAGTAGAGATGTTGTGCTGACTTGTAAGTGAAAAGTGTAAGGCAGGCCATCCATTTGGAAAGATTAGTTACCAGCGTCTACAGTGGTTTAGAGCCCCCCACTCCTGCCAGCTTCTATTTGGAAGTCCATCCTGTACTTGAAATGTGCAGGAGTGGTGGTACAAGTAGCACGTAGAAAGTGTTCTTTGGCAAAGCCTCAAAGACGCTTTACAGTCTGGGTGGGTAAGGAAAAAGCATGCTTTGAAAGGAGGCATATTCGGGTGGGTAAACATCGTCCCCGCAGGAAATTAGAACACGGTCGTTACAACGATCGCGTTGTAACAACGCATACCATTACTCCGCAATTCGGAACAACGACTTGCGGAGGGGTAAGAAGGTGTTGGATTTCCCTACTGTTGCACATACTGGAGTTGGAATAGTAAATTATACTATTCCAACATCCAGCGACCCCCCCCCCCCCTAGAGCAAGTCGTTGTTACGACTTGCGGGGTAATGGTATGCGTTGTTACAACGGGGTCGTTATAACGACCGCGTTGTAATTTCCTGCGGGGGAAAAGCATGCGTTGAAAGGAGGCATATTCGTCTGGGTGCCTAGTGTATTTCATCCTATGCAGCGAGCATTCTGGCGTCACTAGGTCACATCTCTGCTATCTTGGGGGGTGTTTGATGTTTCCCTAAAGATTATTTGATTATGTAAATGGTAAATTAAAAAGCAAGCAAAATTTGGTGGTATTTTGAGTACTGAAAATCCTTTAATAGGTAAGTCAGTGTAACTATAGCCCGCTACTCGGTGGAGTATGTACGCTTCAGAAAATAGACTAGAAGGTGCTCTATGGACTAGAACAGATGGGGATAGAGTTGGGCCACTCACAGGGACAAAGGCGCACCCACTCAATTTTTCCTTTTTGAATATACGCATAACTAAGATCACCATTTCCATGAATCAAAGGGGTTTAGTTGGCCGAGACAGAAAAGGTGAGTGAGAAGTTCTGTGCCTGGTTAGTGAAAGGCTTTGTGGACGAGGCACGTTTAAAATTGATGAAGGCTTTTAAGTTTCCTGATGAAGAGTTGATACCGTCTCACTTTGGTGATGTGTGTGATTGCAAATCCTGACTGTCATCCATTAATTGACCCACTTTAGGTAAGTAGCATGTGCCTATTTCCCCAACACCTGGGCTACTGCTTCCCCTGTTTTTCCTGTTGCTGTTTGTGTGGCATCTGCCTGCTTGTTGTTAATTGTTGTTACCGATAGTCTGTCGTACTCTAGATGGCTGTTTCTGTCAGTTTTTGTCTTGATGGGCTGGGGTAAATCTTTCTCATTCGGGGCTCACAGAAGTTGGGGGGACTACGCTTGAAGACCACTATGAACTGGTGTTCATGCTATCAGAGGGAGTGGAATCCAGTTCATGTTCAAGTTCGGTACCCTACTGTTCTCTTAGCTTGTTCAGTAGTTTGCTATTTAGGTTTGTTCAGTACCCTCCTGTTTCCTGGTCTTGAGTCCTGTCAATGACTGTGACGAAGACCACAGTGCGCTTGTGGACTGTAGTGCATATAATGCCTTTGCTGATGAGGTGTGGGGTGGATTGTTTCCTTGAACTGGATGCCTGGAGTATTGGTATGCATTTCTAACACACCAAAAAATATTTGGTATCCAAGTACAAAACGTTATAGACTGAATACCTGGTACTGAAATTGAAAATCAGATATAAGATCTGCTTCTACCGTTATACCCTTCAGGCACTTATAAAATCCAAATATTTTCAGCCTCTTTTTCTCTGTCAGTTTCGTTGACGGTCTGTTCCATAGGATAGCTCAATTCAATGTGCCTGACCCTAACAACGTTTGTAAATGTTAATTTGTGGAACTGTACGCAGCCCCTTCTTTGTCTAAGGGTGTGGCCCAATATACATTTCAAAAATAATTTTTTCAAAGATGCCGGGGCTATAGATCATATGCACTGGTGCATCATGGAGGCCAATTTAAATTTGACTATTTACTTGCTTTTGTGATTTCTCATGAAATTGTGGAGTGATATTGTTTGGAACATGTGCTTGACGCTGGAAAGCACTTGCAGATAATAGATGCAACTCCTTGTGATCTCATTTGCCTTTAACTTAATAGGTGATTCCGGATCTATTATGATCCCCTTGTGTGTTTACTTTTTGGTGTTTTGCAGTGATACCGTCTTCTGCCCTGAAAGAGCTATATTGATTTAGAGTGTTTTTTCAGCACAGTTCCACAGCCATGGCAACATTAGTTAGACTTAATTTCAATTTAGAGGTAGGTAAATTGAACCCATCTACCGTCTGTACACTGTACAGCACTCTGCTGCCTTTTGGCTGTATAAAAATACCTCAAACATACATAAATATGATCACCTTGTAATGGCCATTCAGTATCTTTGAGTCCTGCTTGTAATCTCCTAGGAGGATGAAGACATTTGGGCATCCTCTGCATATTTAGGGAACCGTATTCCTCTCATTTCTTGCAATTCATTCAGTGGTAGCGTATGGATATTAAAGAGACTGGAGAAAAATGATAAGTCCTGTGGGACCCTCTGATGAAGTAATGGGCTCATCTGCCTGTACCTTACTGGACTTCTCTGCCACCACTTAGTCAGTACTTACTTTATAGGTTTTTTTCTGAAAGAATGAAGCAAACCTAATCCAAGAGTACTGAGATAATCCTCAACCTTTACAGTAGTGTGTTATGCTGTATTGTCAGGGACACTGGAATTAGATGATAGGGGAGTACTAAATCGTACAGCAGTGTTGACTAAGTTATGCGGCAAAAAAGACAAATGATGCGGTGTAATGCAGCAAAGTTTGTGATGTTATTTTGTCATTTTTACACGTCAAAACCGGACAAATGTTTCAGTTCGTTAGTGCCAGTTTAACACCCAAATGCTGCAATAAACAACTAGAAGGTGACAATTTAACCTTTATGAAGGGCCTTCAACTTTGCGGAATCACATGTCACCACGGTTTTAGTACCTTCTGATCTATTTGATTTAGAAATATTTTTCTGTGTTAAAATCTACAAATTATGCCACTGATAATGGATTACGTAACAAATGTGGCTAATCCATAATTATGCTGAAAACGCCTCAGACACAGAATCACATAAATCCAGTGGGAATGTACATAGTATCTTAAGTGTGGCAGCTGCCCGTCCTTGAGGGTGGAGGTGCCATGCACCTCACCTTTTGGCCAGCATAAAGAGTCAGCCGGACAGACAGTCTTTATTTTCAGGTCAGGCAGCCAGGAACTAGATATGTGCTAAAACTGCAGGCGTCTGGCTGCTTGAGCTGATCCTTGACTTGGGTCAGTGAAGATACTATGAATGGGTGCGACAGATCTAACCAGTACATCATGATTTTGGCTCCTGAAAAGAGCGTTTCTTTATAATTTTTTGTTCCACATTTACGGCAAGCTACTTGTGTTTCTCACACTTGCCCTCCTACTGCGAAATGTATTTACATCGATTTCAGGCGTCTTCTCGCAAGCTCCTTTTGCCTCTTTTCATCTTCGCATCCTCTCATCAACCCCAAACTTGATGAAACACATCTGTGATGGAAGACCATCTTTGAGAATTTTTTTGCAGTTTTATATAGCTCAAACTCGACCTGAAGATATTGGAGCGCTTTACATGAGCACCAGTTGCATTACACAAGGACACATTCATTTATGGTAGCACAGGGAGATTAAGTGATTTGCCCAGAATCACAGGATGTTGAGCCGAGGCAGAGACTCAAACCTGGTTCCACAGCTCCAAAGTCGGCAGCTCATGCCATTAGGCCACATCGTCTGTGTGCCTTCCTTGGAGAAGGCTAGGCGCAAGGATGCACTGTTTTAGATTGTTATTCTGAAAATCAGAAATAGGTTGTTGTTCAGTAAAAAAAAAGTGCAGTTTGTGCTTCCCTTGTACGTGGCTTGGTTAACAGTTGATGAAAGGTGATGGCCCGCACCTTGCAGGTCATCGCGAGTTGCACAGCTGTATGAACTGTAGTATTCCAAATAATTCACTTTCACCAAAATTATTCCAAGTTTTATCCGTTTTATTTCCATATTTTATCCAAGTCTCATTGTCACGCCAAAGCCACGAAATTCATTTTAAACTGATGCATGTAATTACTTCATGATTGCCTATCCAGGCTTAAACATAAGCATTTATTTGAATTTCGAGTCCTCCAAATTATACCAAAATTCCATCACACCCAATGCATTTCGGTAACAACCTTCGTCAGGGGTATCTGTGATGTGAAAATATACATGTATCAGTCACTTTAAATTAACACGCAGTGTAATTCACAAATACTTTAAATACTATACCCACTTCAAATTCGAGTGACAACTAGTTTATAATCCCCCACACACCCCGTGTTTATGCTGATTCTACCCCAACATCATAACAACAATACATATTAAAACTAAATAAAACCACCCTGTAATCGTGTGTCAAACAAATCTTTTATGTAACTTAAACCTAAGCATAAATCCAAACCTCCCCCAAATCATACTCTGCCCAATCTTGTAACTTTAATGACTCCCAATATTCCCCTCTGCTGCACTTGAAACATCCTTTACACAAGCCCTCTGGCTCCTCATGCGTTAACGGATAATTATTTGATCCTATCCAACTATGGTTCGTACCTGATGTAAACCTGCCATGTACCGACCTCCATGTCTGACATCCGTTTCACCCGTGCACCTGAAGCCCACTCTATTTAAAGTTACATAACCCACCCACCTGTAACGTGTTTACGCAATCAATCACGTGTCTGCATCACCCCTCCCCATTAACATCCCGTTCCCAACAATATCTGAAACACGAAAAACTTCGAAATATCACAAAAACAAACCATGCGCAGTGAACATTCCTCCTCCCATATAAAGTAGGAACATTTAAAATCATAATTTAGTGTCCCACAGTTGTGTGAAAAAAATGACTTGTACATGATCCAACAGTCCTCTGTATCAGTAACTTGGTGAATAGTCCTTGGCGTGACCTTCGTGCAATTTATTGTTACTCTCAATTTTTCTGCGGGGTGCTGAACAGGTTGGAACGGTGTGGTACAAATCAGCAAATATAGTTCTGGAGCACACTAAGATATTTGCTGATTGGTTAACAGTTGATCATGTTTGCTCATCACGCTTGGGGCGTATAGAGCATAGGGACGGGTCATTAAGTCCTACTGCACTGTGCAGATGATGATTATGTTTTGGTCCTCGAGTAGCAAAATAAGAGTACTTATCTAGCCATGAATAATGTGTTTCTGATGTGACATTGATTATAAAATCAATTTAATTGGCATACTCCAGTCGTTTATTTAGTTCATGTGGGCGTACAAACAAATGGTCTAGACAGATCACAGGGATGGCTTTTCTCTTGGCTTGTTTGTTTTTCATTTAGGCATTTCATTTATTTTGGTGCTTTCTATAAGACCACCACGCCTTAGTATCGCTTCTAGTTTTCCCATAAATAGTTTAGTTCAACACAGCAATCGCCTTAGTTATTACTTGGGCATAAATCACATGGGTCAGCGGTCCTTAACCTTTTGACTTTTGTGGACCCCACTGAATCACTACTGAACGCCAAGGAGCCCTCGCTGAGCAATTTCGATGATTGGAACCTTAAAGCAATACACAAAAGTACAGAAACTAGTATATATCAACCAAATAAATGAACTATGACATTTCTCATTTAATTCACAGATAAAAATATGCAGTAATCAAAATTTTAATTTTAATGGGTTGGTTGAAGCTTTTCAAAATGTTGTTTATTTCTAAAAGACTAAGTAATATCTTAGTGAAGCAATAGACTCTAGCATGTCACTTTGTCTTTTTTGCTTCTAATGCATCCTCTTTTTTGTCAGCGCATGTCAGTGCTTCAGTTGAGGTCACCAGTTGTCCACACTAGATTCCGTTGGCTATACTTTTGTTGCTCCCAAGAATCAAGATAAGGATACCAGCTTTATTTTTAGGCTCCAATTTCAAATTCCTTCACTTTTAAGGAGTGTTTTAAAATTTTCAATTTTACTTTTTTATATATACATATATTATTGAGCTCATACAATAATTTAATCTTCTAAAAAGTCGCAGACCGCCTGAGTAGCCGTCTCAGACCCCCGGGTCTGCAATCTCTATCTTAAGAACCATTTACTTGGGTGATGCAACAGAGAAAGCACAGCTGTTGGTGGGAAAATCCAGTTCTTAAGACAAAATCTCCCATGGAGTGAGCTAGTTTTGAAAAGGCCCTGGGGAATCGGGGGTGTCACGGGGAGGGTCCTAATTTTGTGCATAGGTGGCAATGAATGTATTCATTAGCCATTCCAGAGCTTCCTGAAGGTTAGGTAGTTCATTTGACATCTCAGGATTTAGTTGAGATGGATTATTTGCATCACACAGGTTTTTGCCCTCTTCTGCTAAGAATCTTCCCATGTTTTTACTTGAATATTTGTTGCCACGTGGTGAGCGACTTGGTCAAGAATAGGATCCTTGCTGGAATTCATTGGAGGTGGGGGATATTTGTCGGTTGAAACAGTTAAGCAAGGTCTATGTTCGGGATGACTTGTGCATAGTGTATAGATTTGTGAACCTTAAGTAGCGAGCAGTAGACTAGTCAGTGTGTCATGGGCCCTAGTGCAAGGGAGGAAATGGGCCCACTGGCTGCTGTTTGAATGATGAAAAACAGCAATAATCCGGGCTCAGTGGGCTCCTCGGGCCTCTGGGCTCCGGTGCACTGCACCTGCAGCACTAATGGAAGCCACACCCCTGGTAGTGAGTGGCATTAGTGTCTAGGCTTCTCCTGCCCATTAAAGCCCACACAACCTTTCCATGGCAGGATACTGAGCTACTCTCCTCTGATTTCCCATTTCCTCAGCCTTCCTACCTGTTTTCCTTCCCCCTCCACTAAAACAGAAGCTGTGGGTGTGAAAATATTCTCTAGCAAGCACCTATGTAAAACTTAACTTTCAGCGAAAGAACAAAATATCTCAAAAGTGTCACAATTGTAATATTCCCTTTTTGAAGTGCTTTAGGACCATATTGAGGCCCGCTGTACATAATGCGACTGAAGCGGTAGTCGGCACCATCCAACTATTTTATTTTTTATTTTTTGCTGTTTGGTTGGTATTGGGACACATTTTTTTAAACACCCCAACCAGAATACATACACAGTTAAACTGATGTAATCTTCAGCCGCAGCGCTCAGTTTTTTTTTTTTTAAATACAGCGAACTCAATGCATTTTTGTGTGTGAACTCCTCAACACAGTCCATTAGGACATATTCACATTATTTTACAGAAAGAGAGACTGCAGAGCAAGCTCTGTGATACGTCTCGTGAAATGATGGGGACGAACCACTCCGTCAGGTCCTTAACAAAACAGACCTTTTTCCATGTTCACTGTGGCCCCGGCAGGCCCTGAGACCAAGAAATATTTGTGAGATAAGTGAGACCCCCCAAGCCACCCTCCCCACCCCCTTTTTGTGTTACGCCACTGTGTGGCGAGCGCGTGGCGCCTCGGCCGAAGCGTTGCATTTTGGGAGCTGTGTTGCTATCCACGGCTGTGGCTGTTAATTCAGAAGCTGTGTGTGGAGGTGAGGGTGAGATCAGACTCCACAATGAGAGCCCAGGAAGAGGAATTCAAGCCGCACGGCTTCCTGCCTCACTGGCCGTAAAAAAATCCGGCCGGGAGTGCAGCAAGTGATGAATCCTGAAGACGGCGAGCTGGCAGGGGCAGCCGCAGATTGATTGTCCTCCCGTCTGCGTGCAATTCTTTCTGACAAACATTTATGTCAGGCCCTTCCCCATGGCAGATGGTCTCTGAGCTCGCGCCGGGGCGCGGGGAGAGGTATTTCAGTGGTCTGGCAGCATTGTGGGCTGACAGCAGACTCCTCGGCTGGAGAGAGAATAGCAAGGGGGGTCAGGCGGTTATTGATAAGGCTTGGAGAGTGCTAGTGAGAAGGTCAGATCCGGGGAGGGCGGGAGGGGAGGCCCAGGCTGTGACAGCCTGCCCAGGGCCTGCCTGCTCTACAACGACATGCTATTCGAGAGAGACAGGCACAGGGGAGGCGCTTGGAAGCAATCAATACCGTGCCTTCTGGCGCTGGATGTTTTTGAACCTTTTATTACAAGATGACAGCTTTAATTCATCATAGGACGCCGTGAAAAATATATATAATTTATGCTGCCAATGTTGCAGTTATATATTTCGTAAAGCAAATGCATTGGTGTTTGTGTCCTCTGTAGTCGTGGAAATGCTTGGTCTGGAAATTAGAGAGAAACACACGACCATGTAAAACTGCAGCCTCCCAGATAATGTGTAGAATACTTATTTGGTGGGTCCTTGCTGCGCAGTGGTGGTATGGTGCTGGAATATCGAGTTCTAAATATTGTGCTATAAAAATATTGACACCCAAAAAAGACACATTAAGTATAGCTTAACTGCACTTATGTCTTGTCAAAGTACGTAGACGTGGAGTTAAGAATCATACATGTGTATATGCTTACCTCTCCGATATTTTGGTGGTTTTGTTTTTTGGCTACCATGTTATTGTTGCACAGTATTTTTGTTGTAGATTTTCTAAAATATACTCATACTTGCTTGGCCAGTGGTGCCATGTGATAAGTTGTGTGTGAGGTTCTAAAGTTTACCTTCTGATCTTTTTAACGAAGATGCTTTTTTTCGGGTGTATTGGTTTGTATACTTTTGTATGCCATTTCTGTCTTCTTGTTTGTTTAACTTATAATAAGTTCCATTTCCCTCGTACTACGTTATGTTCTAGTATCTGTCGCCAGTTTGTTACATCACCTCATTCGTTGTGTACTTTTTGGGTCTATCTAACGTTACTACGTTATGATTTCACCTTCCTTGTGGCATAATGGTCCAGATACTTAAAAAAAAAGTTTGAAATTCTGAAATCTCTTATGTCGTACGTTTCTTCATCCAATGTGCGTACATGTCAAGCTCTCTGGGAATTCCCACACCTTCAAGGACTATGCAAGAAGATGGACTAAAAGCATATATATCCTTGCATACTCTTTTCAATGCACACTTACTGCTGCAGATTCAGGAGTAAATGTCTAGGAGTTATGTTAAGCACATTAAACCTTCATTTCTTCCTCTTCTGCAAAACTAATTTTTCATGTGAAGGAACCCTTTCCATCAACTGTCTGTGAAAAATTTAATTTTGGGGGATTTTTTGGCAAACTATGCATTCAAACATCGGTGAATCTTTTATATTTGCTTATGGAGTAAGTTTCATGTGGTAGCAAACATTTGAAATGGTTGTGACAACTTGGTGGGTGTACACATCCTATCCACTTGACACCCCCTGTTTGTCCCCTGGGTGAGCCATGTTGGTGTTTTTTTTGTGTACACCAAAGTCACATTTTGGTGTGTGCGAAAAAGTGTGCAAATCAGACCATGTGTATTTTGCTTTTTCGTCATCTGTTGTTTGGTATCCACTTCTGTTAAGTTGTGTTGTAGCTTATTCTGTGTTATTGCATAACAGTCACAACTTTTTCTGTCTTTATGCCGAAGTAGTTTGTTGTGTTGGATTTTCCAGTTTTTCATTGTGTTCTCTTCATCTCACGCTTAATCAAAGTATTTTATGTAGTCACATGTTTAGTATCAGAGTGTTGTGTCTTCTGAAAGGACGTAAAACACTTATTTGTCTGTGCGTGTATGGATGCTTACCAGATGCTTGTCTATCATCCTATTTGAATTCGGTTGTATTATGCTGTCTCTGCTTTGATTGGTGTAGGTCTTTCACTCTCACATGCACCCAAATTCATTTGGCACTATTTACAAATATGTGTACTTCTTCAAGAAGCTGGATGTAATGATACATCAGGCTGGGGGCTGACAGAATCAAATATTTAGTGGCTTGGAGGATGTTCGGAGCACGGCATGCACGTGTGCAGTTGCGTTAACAAGGATTGGCAAAGCTTATATGTCTTGACTGTGACTTATTGACTTTGCCAATTTTTTTGGCTCTAATCTGCAGTATCAGTAAAAAGCAAGAAGCTTTTTGACGATTCTGTGAAGCACCGGCAAACGAAAAAGCCAAAAAATTGTCATGACATGCTGCATCATTCAGTTGCCTCGCCCATGTGTCAATACGCATGTTTGTGCATACTGGTTAGCGTGGATGCCATTTTATTTAGGTTTTTTTGTTAAATCTATCCAAGATGACAGACACCATTTGGCTCTGTAAATGAAAAAGAATTAACTAAGCAAAAACGTGTGTTTTTTTTATTTATTTTTTTAAATTTGAGCTGCCCGGCAGCAAATGGCAGCTGCCGTGCCCTCCAAAAACAATCTCATTTTTTAATGACTGCGAGATGTGGAGGTTCAAGGAAGGAGTGGATGGTAAGGAAAGCAATGGAGAGTGGGCAGAGGAGCAGTGGACGAATGGTGGGAAATAATTTATAAAAACTTGCAAAAAAAGGCAAGGAGGAGGAAGCAATGGCAAGGGTTAGAAAAGGAGGGAGCAACACTGGATGCTCGGGATTTGGGATGCTGGGATTTCGTGAGTAATATGCTGCACACAAGGAAGCGATCCTGAAAACACATGCATGCTCAAGGAGTGCTTAAAAAAATGAAAAAAGCAGTTCCTTAAATGCGAGGAGTGAAAAAATTTGAATCAACCACTCAAAAGGATGCTAAAGAGCAGTGGTTGCTGCTCGCGTTGCTTAATGGTGGGGTGGGGGGGGACAATAAAAATGGAAGACATAATTAAAATTATTAAAATTGCACTTACCTGCCTCTCCGATGGCCGCTGCCTTGCTCCTCTCTTCTGATCCTCGACTCAGACTGCACACTGCGTAGGGTCCCAGATGCCAATCCAGGTGCTTCTCTCATGCTGGGAATCTTATTCTCAGCATAAGAGAAGTGCAGGGATTGGTCTGAGCAGTCTGGTTTGCCGCTCAGACAGTGACTGGGTGCATGTGGTGTTTCTTCCGCCCGGCTGGGCAACACAGCTGGGTTGGAGAAACCTAAGTGTGCATGTTTGTTTGGCCGGCTTAAAGCAGCCAATCAAACTGACAAGCGCGCTTAAAAGTGCCCACCACTCCTTCCCTGCCATACCTGTCACACAGGATTGCCTGGCCTGCCCCGCCCCACTGAACACTCGTGTCGTCGGCTGTCAGACAGGCAAAAATAAAATGATAATAAAATGCTTTTATTATTATTTTATTTTTCATCTTATAGCAGGGGGGGTGGCGCTCCTCCACCATTACGGAGGAGCCACCCCTGGTAAAGAGGCTATTGTCCATAGGAGAAAGAGACTATAGTCCATAGGAGGAACAATCGCAAGAAAGAGGAAGGCAAGCCATCAAATAAGCGAGCAAATGAGAGTGACATGGAAATAAAGTCAACAAATGGTAAACAGTGGGTGGTCTCTAAGGCCACTGTAAGTTTTTGGTATGGTTCACAAGAGGCTTTCGCCTACAGACAAACAAAACGCTGGCTGGTATGAGAGACCTAAACGTGACTGGTGTAGAAGTGAAAAGGGCGAGAACTCAACATACACATGTAAACAAATGTCTGTCCTTTGACACAAGAGGATTCATGGTAAGTCTCTAAAGTAAATATTATTCCTTCAAAATCCATTGTAGTTCATCAAGCTCACTTCACTCAAATTGTTGTGATTTTTGGGAAAGTTCTACTAGTTCACAGGCCTCACCTAACCTGATGATGTCTGTTGTGAGCAAATTGTTTTCAAAACCACAGTGTTGAATTTGGCCAGTTTCTTATTGGACTACTACATTTGTTCCAGCTTTAATGGTCTCTTGGGAGAAAACGGTTGCACGTGTTCAAATGTCCTACTTTACTGCTGACTCTTTAGCATATGCCCATAGTCCAGCTTTATCATTTTATTAAAATGTTTTTTTGTCTCCCTAACAGCTCGCTGGGTCCTAATCTCTCCCTTTGCAGAATACTTTAGAATTCAGAAAAAATGTTCCGATGCAAAGCAGCTCTAATGTTTTCACGGAATACACCTTTGCCAGAGAATGTGACAGACAAATCTGTAGTAATTAGGTACGCTGTCGTAGGTTCCTTCATAAATCCTCTTTATTAAGTATACATCTTAACATCTTCATAACCTCCAACCTAATGCTTTTCCCAACAACTTTTTCTAGTACGTTGCCAAACCTCCCATTCTAATGACATCAACAATGCACTAGTGCCATTCCACTTTACAGTGCATCTCCACACGAATATTAGTTCTGTATAACTGAAGAATACATGTTGCTTGCTTATTTTTCTTGGCTCTCAGTCCCAGTTTCAAGAGGGTACGGAGCTTCAAAATAATCATACAAACCATTTTTAGGTCTCACCTAGACCACAAATGTGCTTGAGGCCAACCATTGCTTAGGATTGGTTGGCTTCATTGTCACCCCCATTTGCTTGCTTCTTATTGGTCAGCTGCTGCAGGGTTTGTTCCTCTTCCTCTGTTTGTCTCTCCCTCCCTGGAGCATGGACGCATTACTGTGTCCCTCACCTCATCATTTTCTTAGGTGCTATATTTTTCTTGGTGTTTAAGCACTCTACCAGAGCATCTTTTTCAGCTGGCTACCTCATATTCTTAACCCCCTTCTTGTTCCTCCCACTGTTCCTCATCTGTGTTGCTTGCCCCGACCCTCCTTCCTTCCATTGTTGTCCGTGTACTTGCGCTCAGCCCCCTCCCTTCCACCCCCTGTTGTCATTGTTTCTCCTTGACTCGCTCTATGTTGCCTCCCACACCACAAAAAAGAAGCATGTTTCCCCCAAACCCTCTGTTGTCTGTGTTGCCTCCTCCCCACATGCCCACCCTCCTGTCTTGCTAGCAGAAAAAAAGCTATTTGATGCGTCCAGCGTTGGCAGTGTAATAAGTGTAATAGTTTTTTTTCCTTTTGACTTAAAGCCATGCTGCTCACCCGCTCTGCTGCAGTACAACATGTCTAAGAGACTTCAACAAAGCCAGCAGCTCTCTTGTAGTCGTGACCTATTGACTTTGCAAATCTTGTTGGGTTTTGCTGTTGTCTCAGGTGTCCACTGCTGTAGACAAATCTACATTTTGCTCAATACCCTTTCATTCAGGTAATAAAGAATACTATTTTCTGTAATTACGCCACCTGCTAGTCGGCAGTGTAATCTACATTGCTCCGTCGTTTTTATATCAGAACCAGACGGCTGTTAAAAGTGAGAATTCGGTGTTTGAGAATCAATGGGCCAAATCCTTTGGGAAATTGATAAAATAATGAGAAGATAAAATGATAGATCAAGATATAGAAATAAGATGTGATACTTGTGCTTTAAAAAGTGAGAGGTGTTCAAAAGCTCAGATGTTTCTTCTGCCCTGCTAGCATGAGTAAAATCACTATCCCCTATACCAGGAGTAGTGTTGTAGTTCTGACTTGTACCCTACTTCTGCGTTCTGTGTTCACCTCCCCAGCTCTGTATCCACTGACTCCTTTGACAAGAGATGAATGAAATGAGAGAGAACCATACTTGTCAGAGTGAAGAAGGTACACAGTATTATCATGCGGAAGCAGTCCTAGTAAGTTTCTCACTGGTACCTGCCCTTGTAATCTAACATTTAAATTGAATAATGTCAATGAACTCAATTCATTCACATTATATGCATGTGTTCCTACCAAATTATGTAAAAAGTAATTGTAAGAGTTTTTTAATACACATATTAATGGTTATGGTAGTTATAGTTTGCAAAATTAATTTGAATAAAGCTGAAATAAGTGATCTGCTGAAATTACAGCCCGATTTGTCTCTAATCACGGGACTAGTACCTTTGTAATATGTGCTAATGAGATTTTGTGGAGTGTAAAATGCTTTACAGATTAAAATCCTGTTTATGTTTGAGACTTGACCACTTAATTGGCATAAAGTAGTCCACTTTATTGTTGTACATTTTGGGTATGATTCAGATTTGCCCCTTTAACGTGACCTACGGTCAAGCAACACCCATGTCTAATTAACCTTAGAAGCCGCGTATGCATAGTAGACATGCAAGCGTGTGTGTGCAGATAACGTCTATTAAGTCTGAATCCCTCGCCAGTGAAATCAGTATGCAGTAAAATACAGGGTTTCACAAAAGACAGTAGTGTTGGGAAGCATAAATGTAGCGGTTCTCAGCCTATGTTCCTGCTGTCCCTCATCCAGGCAAGCTTTATGGTGTATCCATTCTTCTTAAAGACGTCCTGTTGACACCTTTTTGTGACTTTTATATACAGCAGGGAAGCTAAAGGAATAAATCCCATGTTTCTGCTGGGCTTCATCAAGCAGACTTGATGATGTAATTGGTTGAAGTCAATGAACATTTATATTGTGCATTTTTCCATCAGTAATGGGCACCTTCTGTGTCACCCAGTGAACACGTTTCTAGTTAATTTACCATTTTTCGATGCAAGACCCACTCACTACACCCCTCCCTCCCCAAAGTTGAAGTATGCATTGCCTAGATATATGGTGGAACCAGACTTCTTGGCTTCACTTTGAGTTTTTCCCCAGTTGATAACCATGGACGTCAATTCACCAAAATGACAGGGGTAGCGAAAGTGACATCAGATGCCATTTGACTCCCAGATGATGTCACAGGAAGTGACTTCACAAGACCTTTGACCTTTTGACATCACAGGAAGTGACATCACATGACCTTTGGTCTGGCGCAATCGTTGGTAGTGAAGAATCTGTCCTTTGGCTAGATCCATCACGCAAATGTTTTAGAAAATCGCGAGCAGATACAAATGAAATAGATTATAAGCAAACACTCATTAGTTAAATCCTATTGAAAATATTCGCACATACATTGGCAATATCAGAGAGTATCTTGAGATGCAGCATTGGTTAACAAACTTTGAAATAGTGCACAACAATGGAAAATATGCTGGCCAAGTTGAAATCACCCAATATCAAATAAATCACCTCAGTTCTTCATTCTCTTTCCTTTTGCTGCCTTTTATTTAGCTTTCCGTTGTCCCAACTCCGACATTGCTTTTCTTATCTATACTAACCAACGTTTACTCTACACCCTCTCTCATTCTTTCACAGGCAACTGGTCACTCCTCACCTGTCAGAATCTCAACATTTCCTGTATCTCCTGCTCCACTTTTTCAATAATTCCCCCATCTCAGTATTACACTATCCACATTGTGCAGCCTTTAAGCTCCTATCCTAACTCTCATTATTGCTTCCTCTCACCTCCTATATCACCTGACCCCTTCATTTGCTCACTTTTTCCCTCTGTAACTGTTGCACACCTTTACAAACTTGTTTCCTCTTGCTCACGTCTCCAGCCTCACCTTCCCCTCGTACCCTTTGCCACACATCTAACCTTCACTCTGAGTCGCTCTCCATCCTTTCATCATCTCTTAACGTTTCTCTGAACTCATCCCTTGTTGACTCTTGCACTTTTCAAACGTACTGAATGCTCCCCATTTTCTCCATGTATCATCCCCTTTATCTTCCCCTCTCTATTGCTTTCCTTGGCACACATCTATCCCAGTCCACTTCTCTCTCTTCCCCACCTCCAGTAATCCCCAGTAATTTCACCTTTTATCAACCCTCACCTCTGCACCACTTTATCGCAAACTCCCCAATTTCTCCACTTTAGCCTTCCTTTCCTTTCTACCACTCTCTTTCTTCATATCTAACCCACATCTCTCTCTCACATACTCTTTGACAAATTCCCAGTGTTCCAGGACCCCCACATTTGAATCTCCATCAATACTGTTTTTTTCCCTTCCACCTGTTCACCTGTCACAGGGCTCTCTTTGCTTCTTCCTGCCACCCAGCCTCTCACCCTCCATTTCCATCTCTCACTGCTTGTCTATTCCACAGTCCGCCTTTCATTTGCTTAGCTGGGTGTGTTCACAAGATTGGTTGTTCAATATGTAGACAAACTCCCTAACTGTTCCAACAAACAGTCAAAAAAAAGAATGCAGTTAGAAGGTAGAGAACAAACACTGAAAGAAGAGCAGAGTAAAAATCATATCTGAAAGAGACACGTTAGTGACAGATTCCTTACCTTAGAATATCCCCAGGCGTCAGGCTGGATCCGGAAAGTTTTGCGTAGCAGTACCCTTGTGCGTCGGTAGGCGGTGTCGTGCGGCTCCCCATCCGTCGTCTGGATCGCCGGGATGACGTCGCGGGCAGTACTTAGACGCCGCCCCTGCGCGCTGACGTCAGTTCTTTTTTTTTTCCGCGCCAGTAAGCGCAGATCCGGGAAAAGCAGTGCCCTAGTCATTTTTTGACTAAGTTTTTGTGATTTTTTTATCACTGTTTTTTCTGGAGTCGTTCGACTCCGACGGTGTCAGTAGGGATGCCCGGCTTCAAGCCATGCGACGCCTGTGGTCGGATGATGTCGATCACGGACCCGCATCGAGACTGTCTCTACTGCCTCGGATGCGACCACGACTCCAAGTCGTGCCCCGACTGCCGGGCCTTGCATCCGAAGGCTTTGCGAGAGCGGTCTCGAAAGCTCCTCGAGGTCCGGCAGTCGGCTCCGCGCCAATCCAAGCCCCGGTCACGTGAGAGGTCGAGGGGCCGGTCGCGGAGTCCTCATCGGTCGTCGGGGTCCAAGTCTTCGCACTCCTCCGGTAAGTCGAAGCATAAGAAGTCGAAGAAGCGTCATCGCTCGACGACTTCCCCTCGCCAGTTTCGCGGCTCGGCTGAGGGTCCTGTCGGCACCGTCCCCGCGGCTCCGGGAATGCCTGTGGAGCCGCCGCATTACCCGCCTTATCCGGGTTCGACGGCGACTCCGGCCGAAATACAGGAGTTCCTGTCGGCCATGGCCCGCCTCTTCGGGCCTCAAGGTCCCCCCGGTGCGCCTTCGGTCCCCGCGGGCCCTTCTGGGGTTCCTACGGCGCCGCCGGCGACTCCGGTCCCAGCGACGCCAGCCTCGGTCCCGGCTCCGGCCTCGACCCCGGCTCCGGTGTTGCTGCAACCCCCATCGACGCCGGTTGACCTGACGACACATCCACCGGCGCCGATTTCACCGGTGCCGTTCCCGGCGCCGCCCGGGGCTCTGGGAGGCGTCGTACCCGTCTCTCCGGATCCGGACACGGCGCCGGACCGGCGTCGATCGACGCCGGCGCCGATGAGACCTTGGGTCCCGCATGTCCCTCCTCCTTACTTTGAACCTGTATTGGAGGACGAAGAGGACTGGGAGGGGTCTGAGGACCCTCTCACTGCCCAATGTGAGTTCGATCAGGACTGGGCTGAGGAACTTGGGGATGCCAGTGGTCTGGACACCTCCCCTGACTCTGGCATGCTGTCTCCTCCTTCCGTGGCAACGGAGGAGGGAGCAAACTTTGCAACGGTGTTGCGTAGGGTAGCTGAGGCTTTACACCTCCAGTTACCTACAGTGGCTGTCAGGACTAACATCCTGACGGAAGTGCTTCAGCCGGCGGCTACCTCCTCTGAGCCACTGCTGCCTTTCAACGAGGCACTTTCTGACATTCTTTTGGGCACCTGGTCCAAGCCCACCACAGGGGCTCCTGTGGATAGGAACGTAGCCCGACGCCATCGCCCTGCTCCGGGCGACCCCCTGTTTCTCTCCCAACACCCCACCCCTGAGAGCTTGGTTGTCCAAGCCTCTGCTTCCCAGAGCGCCTTCCCTACCGCTCCCCTGGATAGGGAATCCAAAAACTGGATCAATTTGGGAAGAAGGTTTTTCTTCCTCCAGTGCTGGCTTGCGGTCTGTCAACACCACTTGCCTCTTGGGCCGATATTCCCACTCTTTGTGGGATTCGGTGGCGCAGGTTCTGCCCCAGTGTCCTGAGGAGGTCCAGGCACTGCTTTCCCGCGCCATTGCGGAAGGAAGGGATGCGGCGAAGTATACCATCAGATGTGGCCTAGATACCGCTGACTCGCCTAGGCAGATCGCTTGCGACGACAGTGGCGCTGCGTCGTCACGCCTGGCTGAGAACCACTGGTTTCTCGGGTGATGTCCAAAACACTCTTATGGACATGCCCTTTGATGGTGTCGGCCTTTTCGGCAATAAGGCAGACCATGCATTGGAGCGTTTTAAGGACTCACGGGCTACAGCCAAGTCCCTGGGCCTTTCTGCTGTGCGCCCTCCGCAACAGTCTGCTTTTCGCCCCTTTCGTGGCCACGGAAGTGGCGCCCAGTCACGTCCACTGCCCAGCCACCGGCCCGCGCAGCAGGCGTCTTCGCGTGGCCGAGGACGTGGCTCCCGCCGAGGCGGGTCGGGTAACCAGCCTGCGGGTCAGGCCACCACCCCCGCCCCGCCGCGGCCTCCAAGCCCTCCTAGTCCTTCCTTTCAGGTGCACAGCACGCCAGTAGGGGGCAGGGTCCGCCATCACCTTCACCACTGGCTTGCCATCACCTCGGACAAGTGGGTCTTGGACACTGTCCGAAGGGGCTACTCCCTCCCCTTCGTGACCACCCCCCCAGCCATGCCACCTCAATACCACCGCATGTCAGGGGATCACTTGGTGCTTCTTCAGAAGGAAGTTGCGGCCCTCTTGGCCAAGGGGGCCATCGAACGCGTTTCGACCCCAGAAGTAGGGCGTGGTTGTTACTCCCACTACTTTCTAGTGCCCAAAAAGGACAAGGAGGACATGCGTCCTATCTTGGACCTCCGGAACGTCAATCGCTTCCTCCGGAAGGAGAAGTTCAAGATGCTCACCCAAGCTCAGGTCTTGACTGCCCTCGACCCGGGAGACTGGATGGTAGCGTAGGACGCATATTTCCACATCCCCGTCCTGCCGGCCCACCGGCGTTACCTGCGGTTCACGGTAGGCCACGAGCACTTTCAGTTCTCCGTGCTCCCCTTTGAAATTTGCACTTGTAAAGCGCACTTATACCCCCAAAGGGGTGTCCTGGCGCTGTACGCATACCGCTGTGGAACCCTTCCTGGCTTTTCCCTGTGAAATGTCCACTCCTGGGCACCCCCAAGGTGAAGCCAGGCATCCCAGCGCTGTTGGGGCCGTTGTGGAGATTAAGCAAGCTATTGCCCAGAGTTGCAGAGTGGGACCCATGATTAGAATAGGCACCGAGGCGAGAATTATCAGGTCCGAGGAAATTGAGCCCAAGACCCGCCGAGGCGGGAATTGAACCCTGGTCCCGGCCAGATCTCTGCATCAGGGTCTGCCGCTCTAACCAGTGAGCCACACTTCTCCACAGCGCCCCTCGGGTGTTCACGAAAGTGATGGTGGTGGTCGCAGCTCATCTGCGCCGGGCAGGGTTTCCAGTCTTCCCCTACCTCGACGACTGGCTGTTGAAGGCGGGCTCGTCCCAGGCAGTCGTCTCCCACCTCCAGACTACGGCCGAACTCCTGCACTCGCTGGGGTTCTCCATCAACGTGCCGAAGTCGCACCTGATTCCTTCTCCACAGCTCCTTTTCATCGGAGCAGTTCTGGACACGACGCAGTTTCGGGTCTATCCTCCCGAGCGGCGAGTCCGGGATATTCAGGCTATGATTCCGATCTTTCGGCCTCTATCCTGGGTTTCGGTACGGATGACCCTGAGGCTGCTGGGCCTCATGGCCTCCTGCATCCTGCTGGTCGATCATGCCAGATGGCATATGCAGGCTCTGCAGTGGGACCTGAAGTTCCAGTGGGCGCAGTATCAGGGCAACCTGTCCGATCACGTCCAGATCTCAGAGGGGACTGCAAGACAGTTGCAGTGGTGGCTCTCGAACCGGCAATGGGTCATGGGCAGATCCCTCTCCCTTCCCCAGCCAGAGCACACAGTTGTGACGGACGCGTCCCTTCTGGGATGGGGCGGTCACATGGGAGAGGCGGAGATCAGAGGCCTCTGGTCTCCGGCGGAGTCCCGGCTCCATATCAACCTTCTGGAGCTCCGGGCGATCCGACTTGCACTCAAGGCATTCCTTCCCTCTGTCAAAGGGAAGGTAGTGCAGGTGTTCACAGACAACACCACCGCCATGTGGTACTGCAACAAACAGGGCGGGGTGGGGTCGTGGACCCTGTGTCAGGAGGCTCTGCGCCTCTGGACATGGCTGGAACATCAGGGCATATTCCTGATGGTTCAACACCTGGCAGGTTCCCTGAACGCCAGGGCGGACGAACTCAGCCGCAGGTGCATGATGGATCACGAATGGCGTCTTCACTCGGAAGTGGCGCAAGGACTCTTTCTACAGTGGGGAGAGCCTTGGTTAGATCTATTCGCCACCTAAGAGAACGCGCAATGTCATCAGTTCTGCGCGTTGGAATTTCCAAGGCGGCACTCGCTCGGCGACGCTTTTAGTCGCGAGTGGAGTTGCGGTCTGTTGTACGCCTTTCCGCCTATACCACTTCTACCCAGAGTGTTGAAGAAGATTCGGCACGACCGGGCCCAAGTCATTCTTGTGGTTCCGGACTGGGCTCGAAGAGTTTGGTATCCCGAGCTACTCAGTATGAGCGTAGATCCCCCGATCCGTCTGCCTCTTCGGGAGGATCTTCTGTCGCAGCAGCAGGGGACGGTCCTCCACCCGAACCTGTCCAGCCTCCACCTGCTTGCGTGGAGATTGAGCGGCGGCAGTTGATTCCTTTCGACTTGCCTCCCGAAGTTTGTGATGTGATTCTGGCAGCCAGGCGTCCCTCCACTAAGGTGGTATACGCCTGCAGGTGGAACAAGTTTGTGGCATGGTGCACAGCAAAGGCTGTGAATCCCCTTTCTGCCCCTCTTTCTGAGGTTCTTCTGTTCCTTCTTTCTCTGGCCCAGCAGGGTTCTGCCCTGGGTACCATCAAGGGCTATCTTTGTGCAATCTCGGCCTTCCTCAGGCTTCTTGATCAGCCCTCCCTTTTCAAGTCCCCTGTTGTTAACAGATTCCTAAAAGGCATTACACACCTCTTCCCTCCTGTTCCGTTTGTGATGCCTCAGTGGGACTTGAACCTGGTTCTTACCTTTCTCATGTGCGCTCCCTTTGAGCCTCTGCATAACTGTCCTCTTCGTCTTCTGACTCTGAAGACAGCCTTTCTGGTGGCTATCACCTCCGCTCGGCGGGTGAGTGAGCTCCAGGCTCTTTCTTGCAAGCCTCCCTTTCTGTCTGTACATCCAGACAAGGTTGTTCTCAGGACGCGTCCGTCCTTCTTGCCAAAGGTGGTTACTGCTTTCCACATTGGGCAGACCATCACTTTGCCCACCTTCTTTCCGCCTCTGCATCCTTCTAGAGAGGAAGAGAGGCTCCACCGTCTGGACCCAAAACGTGCGATTTCTTTTTATCTAAATCGCACACAACAGTTCCGGGTGGACGACCAGCTCTTTGTTGGCTACGTGGGCGCCAAAAAGGTCGGGCGGTACACAAGCGGACCATCTCCCGCTGGGTCGTCTTGTGTATCAAGGGCTGTTATTCTTTGGCTAAAAGGAGCCCCCTGTTGGGTTGCGTGCCCATTCCACCAGGGCGACAGCCGCCACCACGGCTTTAGGACGTGGTGTCCCTTTACAGGACATTAGTCAGGCAGCTACGTGGGCCTCGTTGCACACGTTTACCAAGCATTACTGCCTTGACAGCCAAGTCCGGAGGAGACGGCTTCTTTGGCCGTTCTGTTCTCCGAGACTTCCTTGTCTGATCTTTGTTCGCAGACCCACCACCGGGGTTGGTATTGCTGGGGTATCTATTCTAAGTTAAGGAATCTGTCACTAACGTGTCTCTTTCAGATGCACAAGTTACTAACTTGTGTAACGATATATCTGTAAGAGACAGTAGTTAGTGACAGATTCCTACCGCCCACCCATCCTCCCCGTTCTGCGAACTGATTTCTAGGGTTAAGGACATCCCTTTCAGGGCCCTAGTATTTTTCAGACACCAATGTCAGCTTCTTGCATGGCTCTGCGTTCCTGGCGCGGAAAGTCGTGTACAGAACTGACGTCAGCGCGCAGGGGCGGCGTCTAAGTACTGCCCACGACGTCATCCCGGCGATGCCGACGACGGACGCGGAGCCGCACGACGCCGCCTACCGACGCGCAAGGGTACTGCTACGCAAAACTTTCCGGATCCAGCCTGACGCCTGGGGATATTCTAAGGTAAGGAACCTGTCACTAACTACTGTCTCTTACAGATGTATCGTTACACAAGTTAGTAACTTGTGCTTTAAACATGGGAGGCACATGGGGTTTCATGTGCTGCCGCAGTGCCAGGCCCAACAAGACGAATCTAGATTTAAAAGCAGTAAGTTAAAGTAAAAAAACATTTTCTAACAACCATAAAAGATAATAAATGCCTTCCGAATGGCACTTTTGGTTGTTAGAACTACCAAGCACTATTTGGGGATCTACTTACATTTTGAAGGCACCTAAAAGCCTATGCAGAAATGTTGAAAGCACATGGATTTTGAGAGATTCCTGCTCACATGGTTAAAGCTCACAGACTGGCATTGGCTCTACTAGAATGCCGGCCATAACACAAAGTGAAGGAGTCAAAGTAACCAAGTGCTGTAGACAGAGACAGGAAAACACAGAAAGAGACCTGAGTATACTAACAAACACTGTTGATCAAATACAGAGAAAGGGGCACTATATACTGAAGCCCGAAACTTACATCTGCCCAGTATGACCAGCATATAGGCAAATAATGAATGGGTTACATGTGGGTTGGAGTTCTGAAAGAAGGCACCAAGGGCATTTAAAGATTAGGGCCCAGATTTGCTAAGATTTTGTGTCAGGGTTGCACCAACTTTGTGGCTCATCCCTGATGCAAAATCCATGTTGAAAATTACTAAGCCACACAAATCAAGATATCCAGCTCTGTGTGGGATTTTATTTCAAAAGTAACGCCAAGCAGTGCATTGTGCTGCCTTGTGTTACCTTGCGTCTGGGAGGCGTTAAATGGGTGGAGCACGGCTTACCTCTGCATCTGCCCTTATATTTAGACTCAAATCCTTATTCACTAAAGTCAGTGGACATGGGTTTGTGCCAAACTGGTGCGCCTAGTAGAGACTTGCGTAACAAGGAGAAATAACTTTATTTCTCCCTGTTACTTCCTCCCTGCATGTGTGCTGCAGCAGATATGCACAGAGGAATAGGCCACTATGAAAGGTTTTTGGGCAGGAAAATATACCTTCCTGTGCAAAAACGATTCTGACTACAGCACAGACACCCCTATGTTGTGGCTTAAGGGTGACTGCATTGGTCCTAGGCAGATAGAAGTACACCAGTACTACAAGAGAGCCGAACCTCACCGTCTCTTAGTAGAAATGGCACATTTACTCTCTCTCCCTTTGATGCAGCACAGCAACTTCCTTTGCTGTTGCATGTGATGAAAGTATAACAATAGAAACACTACAGCTATACCGGGCAACCATATTTTAAAGCTTTGATTCACTATGCAGGCCAAATAAGATAGGGCACGTACTAGAAGATAAGCATGCATGCAATCACTATCTAAATGTCCAATTTGTGTATAGTGGCTAACAGTGTTAGCCAGATTCTGTGCATTCTCAATTTTACCAGGTTAGGTAACTCAGGTAAAGGGAGACGTTACAACTTGTCCAGGGTCACACCCTTTGGTAAACAAGGTAAGCTAGGGTTAGAACTCAACTCTCCTTGTTTAAGTCATCTGCCTAACTACAATAGCAAATCCATCTTCTCTTAAATGAATATCTATAGTACATGAGGAGTTTTGACATTCATCTGCCAGCCAAATAGACCAAAATCTGTTTTGTTTAGCCATGACTTTACAAGAATTAGGCTGAATGCATGTCCTAACACGGTCTCCTCTCCCTGAATCCAACTCCCAAACTCGCTGAGTTTGCTTACCAAGTAATTGGTTTAACTTTTATAGGCTGACTCTATGTACCTGTTTGACTCTGAATAAATTACCAATGACTTTCTGTTTTAAGCATTCCATCGGATCTCCTGTGAATTCAAATACTTCGCCTGTCGCCCTTACTTTGCCTTTCTTTGACTGGGCCTCTCTCAGTGCTCCAGAGTCGCCTGGTGTGTATCACTGCCCCTCACTATACAGAAAGAGAACCCATCTTTACTTGGGAGGATTCAAATGTGAAGAAAAGAAACCTGATTTCTGCAGGGAACTAGAGTTTCACTCTCTATTTTCCCCTACCTCCTGCACTCCACTTAAGCTTGCTTTCTCTGAATTGCACCTCTAGTGACAATCTGTAGCATGACTCCCTTCAGTCTGTTGTCAAAAGCACGCATCCGTGTCACTGATGATTTTTATTTTATTTAAAAGTCTTTGAGGAAATGCAAATTGAAACTGTATGACAACATAGTTGCACACATATATTATGGCAGGGACCAGGGGGTCCAAACAAGGTGTCAGGGGTCGCAACTGGTTCCCTAGGGGCTGCAGTTGCAACCCCTGGTGACCCCAATTGACATCCATGTTGATAACCAGCAGCACAGATGTTAAGTTTGCCACATTAGTGAAAGTTCTAGAAAAATGTGTGCAACAACAATTGAGCCAACACATTGCTAAATTTAATTTGCTAGACAACTGCCAATCGGGTTGCAGGTCATAGTATGGAAACGACAATACTTCATATAGTGGATGATGCCCTACAAGCACTAGACCAAGACAAAACATGTCTCTTAATTCTCCTGGATCTATCGTCTGCTTTCGACACAGTAAACCATGATAAATTGCTAGACCGAGTTAAAAATAGGATAGGATTATCGGGAACTGTTCTTGAATGGTTTAAATCTTTCTTGTGGAACAGAACACATCGCCTTGCCCCAATATGATTGGAGAACCGCAAGGCTCAACTCTTACCCCAACACTATTTAACCTGTATATGGAACCCCACATGTTTGCAGATGAATCACAGATTTATATTTCGTCACTGGAGGAGATTAAGACAATGAATGAAGCATTAAAGATGACTGTTCAATGGTTAACAAGCAATCAGCTTAAATTAAACGTGCAAAAAACAGAATTCCTTCTAATACCCCACCCCCCCAAAAGTTCTTCTGATATAAAGGAATGAACCAAGTTGATCACCGTGCTAAATTGCACCTCGAACATAGTGGACTCGACCACATCACTAGGAATCACGCTGGATAAGAACCTGAGCATGCAAACCCACATCAACTTGTTGGCTAAAAATGCCAGATTTCACCTGAGCTATGTTAGAAAACTGAAACCATTCATTGAAACGTCAGACATCAAAAAATGGCAGTTCAGGCTTAGTCATCTTGAGGCTTGAATACGGATGTACAGCACTATCAGGACTTCTCAAGATCTCAACAACTCTTCTGAAAGCAAGTGTCATTGCTGCCACGAGACTCGTAACAGGTTCTAGAAAATTCGACCACATCTCCCGGCACTTGAAGGCTCTGAATTGGTTACCATACAAAGCCAGAATCTAACTCAAACTGGCTTGTATATCACACAAAGCATTACACTCATATCTAGCTCAGAAAAGTGAGATATCGGAGGGGGCAGGTATTCCCGAAGTGCCAGAGATCTAGTACTTAAACCTCTGTTCTTCTGGAAGAAGAAGAATATTTACGACAGAGCTTTTTCCGGGGCCACACCTCAAATCTGGAATTCGCTGCCTCCAAACATTAGAAGGATCTCGACCTCACCAAGATTCAAGAATGAAGCTAAGATCTTGCTAGTGAGCAAATTCCTACCATAACTATCTTCAGAGCATGCACCTTAATGTTTGCTTAGTAATTATCACCTTATTCCTACGGGTATGTACTCTGCTAGCCCCACAAGACTACCAAAATGAAGCATATTGGGAATTATACAACCCTCATCAGAGAGTCTAACCAAATAACTTCTAGAGTCAGATGCCCAGTATAACTGTAAAATACAGACTTATTATGATTTGCATTCAAATGTGAAAAAATTTAATACTATGTATTCCTTTAGGCTCACGTATTATTGTAATTGCATATGTCTTTTCTTGCACATAGAATTTAATTTTATGCTCTAGAGTTATGTATAATTGCTTGCTCCTGAACTGCTACAATTGGAATACTAAATCACTGTGAAGCGCTCTGATACCCTAACGGGTCATGTTCGTGCTATATAAAACGCTAAATAAATAAAGACATTTGTATATTTTAAGGGCACGATTCTGTAGATGTGTACGGAATACAACCATAGCCTCAATAGAGGTGTGACATTTGAGGAGCTCTACATTTATTGGATATTACTGCTGACCTTAAAAGCTGCAGATGCTTGACAGTCCAATCGTGTTGAGAATTCTACTGATGTCAGATTTGTTCTCAGCTGGTCCCCTAACCATACAATATGCTGAGGAGAATGAAGACCAGAGAGCGCTAGTCCACTTTATCACCCCATCCAACTGTTTTAAATGAGTTTGAATACTGTCAGTTTTCGAAGACGTAGCCCACTTTAACTCAGATCTGTTTTTTAGAATGAAGTTATGCTTCACTGTGGAGTGCATCGGTGAGTCAAACATAAACATCTCTACTACCCCTAAAACAGGCAGCTCGTTTTACTGAGGAGCACCTCTGGTCTTGTAGTGTCCGGCTTTCTGCAGAAAACCTATTTTTGGAGACCATTTGTTTCCTCCTGGACTATTTACCACAGGCCTTGTTACTGATATTGACAGATAATTCTTCCACATGGAAAAAATAAGCGCTCTCCAACAAAGTTAAGCAAAGCTGTCTCCTTCTTCCTCTGAACTTATAGATATTGAATACCGCAGTTTAAGTGCATTGCAAAAGGAGGCATATGCACCACTGGACTCTTAAAATATTTTTATAGAGAGAGTGCAGCATCACAGATACTTATTGAGCATTCCAATTTGATTCGCCACTCTTCACCACTCCACTCTTTGCCACTCCACTCTTTGCACTCCACTCTTTGCCACTCCACTCTTTTCCACTCTACTCTTTGCCTCTCCACTCTACTCTTTGCCTCTCCACTCCACTCTTTGCCTCTCCACTCCACTCTTCGCCACTCCACTCTTCTCCAGTGCACTCTTTTCCTCTCCAATTTGCCACTCAGCTCTTTGCCACTCAGCTCTTTGCCACTCAACTCTTTGCCACTCCACTCTTTGCACACCACTTTTTCGCCACTCCACGTTTCGCCACTCCACGTTTTGCCACTCCACGTTTCGCCACTCCACGTTTCGCCACTCCACGTTTCGCCACTCCACGTTTCGCCACTCCACGTTTCGCCACTCCACGTTTTGCCACTCCACGTTTCGCCACTCCACGTTTCGCCACTCCACGTTTCGCCACTCCACGTTTCGCCACTCCACGTTTCGCCACTCCACGTTTCGCCACTCCACGTTTCGCCACTCCACTCCTCGCCACTCCACTCTACTCCTCGCCACTCCACTCTACTCCTCGCCACTCCACTCTACTCCTCGCCACTCCACTCTACTCCTCGCCACTCCACTCTACTCCTCGCCACTCCACTCTACTCCTCGCCACTCCACTCTACTCGCCACTCCACTCCACTCTTTGCCACTCCAGCCTTTGCCACTCTAATCCACTCTTCGCCACTCTAGTCCACTCTTCGCCCACTTCACTCTTCGGCCACTTCACTCTTCGGCCACTCAACTACACTCTAATCAACTCTACTCCACTTTATGACACTCCACTTTACAACACTCCACCCTATCCCAGTCTCCTCTCCTTCACTATCTTTTATTCATGCTGAACAGCAGTTACGCTGGTGTACAACGTGGCAGAAAGACATTGGCAAAGCTTATTGTTTTTCCATATCCAAGAACTATTGGCATTGCCAGTGCTTTTAGACATTACTGATACCACTTAACAGATAGTCTGCATTTCAGTAGACATCTCTCTTCAAAATAAAGAAATGCACTGCTTATTCCACAGAGCAAGGCAACTAAAGTGTAGATGTAGTTGGACTTGTCCAGACACATGCCTTCTCTTATTAGGTGTCGGTTCTCCTTAGGCAAACCTGCTGCTTGCATAAACGCCAATGCCTTTGGCTGCCAATGGAAGCTCATTTGAGTTACCATGAGCTCACTTGTCCAGTTCTTGCTAAAGTGCTTCATAAAATCCATGTAAATGGCTCACCACCAGTAGAGGGAATCCCTTCTTGACGTGGAATAAGACTTGAAGTTAAAGAAGGGAATGCATCAAAGAACACACTTGTCTTTGTTGTGTGCATCCTCACATGAATAGCATGTTTGATTGCTATACAGGAAGTACCAGAGATCACAAGTCTAAGGTCAAACATGGGCATGGCATTTATGGTATTGGGATAGTTGTTCTGTGTAGTTTGTCAACCAGGTCTGCTTTTTCAAAATTCTTCACCATTGCTAACATTTTTATGCCAGTTGCAATTTTATGCCAGGAATTTATTTGTATTTATTTCTATATTGTATTATATGGTGTGGGATCCACCCAGTCACGTTTCAGAGCATTGTACAGTCAGAAATAGAAAGAGGCCAGCAGAAGGCAGGGCTCGACAACCAACAGGATAGGGTTACGACAAGGCTTATAAAGTAACAGTAAAAAGGGGGGCCAGAAGGCAAATAGCCTGCTGGACTCAGGTGCGCACAACTTAAAGTGATATACAACCTATCGTGCTTGTAAACATAAATTCAATCTTTTTTAAATGAACACATATTTAATAATCATCAAATTTCATCAAGAAAATACCTCATTGCGCATAGCAATCACATCTATGCTGTGTTGATTATTACAAACATTTTTCAAACAAATTAACAATGCTACACCAACATCATAATCGCAAAACGTAATTCCAAAACATAAGCCCAATGCATTTCGGGACTACTGATGTCCCTTCTTCAGGGGCATCTCTGCAAAACAAAGTAACATGATGCTGTAAATGTACCTTCCTGCCGATCTATACGCCATCCGTATGCTTCATTCAGTAATACAATATATTGTCCTTCTCCCAAAATGAGAACCATTATGTGCTGACCTTTAAATCAAAAAAGCGTCCACAAATGTAATGAGAAATACATGCAAAAAGAACCAACATAAATAACGCAAGAAAAGCGAAAGTAAGAAGAGAAAGAGTAAAAAGACCAAATTTCCCAACTAGTCAAATTCCTGAGATGAATTTCAAAACAACCATACTCACGGAATATATGTGGTGCGCTATCAGATGAGAAGTATAAATGGCCCATAAGGCCAGCACACGCTGTAAACAGTCAATGAAATAATGTAAGCAAAATACCTCCAACGCTCAAAACCAAGCAAACATAACTAAAACTACTCAAATTCATACCTGCTAGTGACGAGACTTTGCAAATAGCAAAAATACTCTGGATCCCGTTAAGGTTGTATGCAAGGACGACTCTACCCCAACCGTTAAGCCTCTAAAAGACACAAACAAACAAATACCCGGAAAACTTAATCAAACTTGTCAAAATAAAGTCCCTCATACTGTCTTACAACAGATTTACTGACACGCTGCTTACCGCCTAAACCCGTTCCGTAATCACCGACAACCGATAGCCTCCGCAACTGACCAAGTACACAACAATAGCAGCGTTCGGTCTTAAAGAAAATAAACCCTATCACCTGACAGGGGACAAATGCTACATCGTAAGCAGCGCCATGTTGAAATGGTAATAACCTCATAACCAACTCTAAAAAACGCTGTCTATGTACAATGAATGCTATATTATGCTTGCCACTATTTCATGCATTACTCCTATGAAAAAAACAATAATGAACGAATTAACGATGAAAACACGATGCGGAATATAGAGCTTACAAACCACCTACTAACACGCGGCCATCTTAGAATGCTGAATTCGATGATCTAATGATTCGACATAAGTAATACAACTACCCCCACGGCGTGATAAGAGTGGAAAAAGAAAAAATATATACAAAAATTAAAAAACACCCATACACCAAACAATGTGCAAACTAAAATAAAAAACTTGAGGTTCTCCTAAAATGGCGTTTAAAATATATGCACTTAAGAAGGAAACATATACAAACTGACATTGAATCAACTGAGTAAACAAAGATACCAGAATTCATTTTAGAGAAAACAACTCATCTCGAGACGATCATTGAGCCCCGTGGTTTCAATGTACTCAACCTCTTTATCCCAAAAATCTCCCTTTGTAATAGACGTTTACTAATGTCTACTCCTGTTTGTTCTGCTGCGGTTTCCAGAATCTGAAACCTTATCTGAGCTATTGTATGGTGATGTTCTGACCAATGTATAGCTAGACTGGATGTAGCACTCATATTGCGTATGCGACTGTTATGTTCAGAAATTCGGATCTTGAGTTTCCTTTCAGTCTTACCGATATATAACAGACCACATGGACACTTAATAGTGTAAATCACATTTTGAGTGTTACAATCTCCCTTGAAAAATAACTTGATGTTTTCCCCAGTGTGTGGATGTGAAATCTTATTGCCCATAATAACATTATTGCAATGTATGCAATTCTGACATTTTCGCATACTTATAGTATCTTTTTTGTTTGCGGTCGTTTTGCTAGCAAGTAATTCTTTGATATTTCTCGACCTTGTATATGCAAATAGAGGTTGTGATGCATAAATATTCCCAAAATCAGACTCTTCTTGTAAATGTTCCCATCTGTTTTTAATGATATTGCGAATCTTTGGTGAATTGGTCGAAAATTTTGAAACAAAAACAACACGTGATGTTTCTGTTTTTTGTTTTTTCTTCAATAGATCTCCTCTTTCTTGTGACAAGGCTCTTTGGGCTTGATTATCCAAAAGTTCACTGGGATATCCACGTTTTGTATATTTCAACTTCAGGTTATGAATAGAAGTTTGACATTGGGTAATATCCGAAACAAGTCGCCTAACTCGTAGAAACTGAGAATATGGGAGATTGTTCAATAAAGTAGGTGGATGAAAACTTTGGAACAGCAAGGAGCTGTTCCTATCAGTTGGTTTTTGATATAAACTAGTGATCAAGCCCTTTTCACTCCATTCCACGTTGACATCTAAGAACGAAACTTCCTTCTGACTGATGGTGTAAGTAAACTGGATCCTGGGGTTCATCAAATTCAGTTGTGAAATATTCTCTATGAGACTACCTTCTGACCCATTCCAGATCAAAAACATGTCGTCTATGTAACGACAAAAGAACACCAGATTCTCGGTCCACTCCGCTTTTGCAAAAATATAGTCTGCCTCATATTTCGCCATGAATGTATTAGCGTACGATGGGGCTCCTGCGAACCCCATGGAAGTTCCACTGAGTTGTAAATAGAACTTGTTATGCCATATAAAATAGCTATGATGCAGACAAAAATGAATAAGCTCAAGCAAAAATATTTTGCTGGTCCCAATTTCGTCCTGGTTTAGTAAACTCCACTCAATTGCCTCGAGACCTTCAGAGTGTGCAATCGATGTGTACAGTGCAACGACACCTATCGTGCACAATACATATTTTTGTTGTGATGATAAAGTCACTTTCTCCAACTTCATTATAAAATCCGAAGTGTCCTGTATATAAGTGTGCCATGATTGCACGAAAGGCTGCAAAAATTTGTCAATGAATCTGCCAGCAGGTTCAAACACAGACCCACATCCCGACACAATAGGTCGGAACGGTGGGTTGTGTAAATTTTTGTGAACTTTTGGAAGCATATAGAGCTTTGGTCTCCTTGGAAATTGCGGTAATAGAATGTAGCTGTGCTCTCTTCTATCCAATCCATGTTGAGGGCTTTTTCGATAATTTGTTGTAGTAAACCAATGATCTCACTTGTTGGGTCCTTATCCAATGGCATGTATGTGTCAGTGTTGCCCACATGTTCTGTAACATTTCTCTCTCATAAAAACAAGTGTCCATCAGCACTAAAGCTCCGCCTTTGTCTGCTTTTTGAAATGTAATATCCTTGTTTCTGGCCAATTGTGCTAATGTACTTTTTTCTGCTCTGTTGAGATTATTAGGAGAGTTCTTTTCCCTTTTGTATTTCAATTTCTTAAAGTCCTTGTTAACCAATGATTCAAACATGTCAAGCATCTTATGCGACACTGGTGCTTCAAAAGTACTTTTTGGTCTAAATTCACTTGACTGGATTTCTTTAGGATCATGTGATGGAATAACATTCTCAAAAAAATTCCTCAGCCTTAGTATTCTCATAAACTTATACATAGATAATTCATTTTCAAAAGATGATCCTGTGTAAGTGGGAACAAAAGTGGTTCCTTTGTTTAAAATGGCAGTTTCCTTAGATGTTAAAACTCGTGATGATATATTTATTACGAGAGTTTGCCCTGGCTCCTCAGGCCCTTCTTCCCTTTGTCTTTTTCTTTGTCCTCGCCTTGTTTTTTGCTTCCTCTTACTATGCTTGTATCGGGTGGCTGGCCCATATCCGGTACCTGAGACAAAAAAGAAATCTGCTGTGTAGATGATCCAGCTTTATCCCCTCTATTGTCATCGATAGCCGTTTGTGTGTGCTTAACTGGTACTCTTGCTAGATCTGTGTCCTTATCTGTCGCAATGCTCTCTTCAGAAGATGTATTCGGCCTGCGTGTAAAGCGTCTTTGGGCATACACCTCTGCCCAGGTGTATGCCTCATTAAGCTTGTAGTCAATAGTGTCACGTTTGAACTTGCGTAACTTTGTTTCTTGCAATTCTTTACCATAGTCATCCAATTTTTGATTTAGATCATCTAAAAATAGTTTCCATTCGTCCTCTGGCATTCTGCTTGACAAATCTGTGCGAATACTAGAAATTTCTTCTTCTAATTCCTGAATAGTTTTAGCTAGTTCCTCAACTAGAAGTAGAATTAAATCAAGAGACCACTTATTGAGAATTTGATACCATTTTTCCATGAACTGGACGTTATGTTGCAAACGATATAGCATGGGTTTGATCGCTAGTTGTAGTCCTCGTGGAATCCTCTTAACCTTGTGATATTGAATTAAAGTTGAGGCATGGAGTCGCTGATTAAGTTCTCGTTTGGTGATAAACTCAAGCTGTTTTAACTGGTGGATTATAGTCTAGCTATACATTGGTCAGAACATCACCATACAATAGCTCAGATAAGGTTTCAGATTCTGGAAACCGCAGCAGAACAAACAGGAGTAGACATTAGTAAACGTCTATTACAAAGGGAGATTTTTTGGATAAAGAGGTTGAGTACATTGAAACCACGGGGGCTCAATGATCGTCTCGAGATGAGTTGTTTTCTCTAAAATGAATTCTGGTATCTTTGTTTACTCAGTTGATTCAATGTCAGTTTGTATATGTTTCCTTCTTAAGTGCATATATTTTAAACGCCATTTTAGGAGAACCTCAAGTTTTTTATTTTAGTTTGCACATTGTTTGGTGTATGGGTGTTTTTTAATTTTTGTATATATTTTTTCTTTTTCCACTCTTATCACGCCGTGGGGGTAGTTGTATTACTTATGTCGAATCATTAGATCATCGAATTCAGCATTCTAAGATGGCCGCATGTTAGTAGGTGGTTTGTAAGCTCTATATTCCGCATCGTGTTTTCATCGTTAATTCGTTCATTATTGTTTTTTTCATAGGAGTAATGCATGAAATAGTGGCAAGCATAATATAGCATTCATTGTACATAGACAGCATTTTTTAGAGTTGGTTATGAGGTTATTACCATTTCAACATGGCGCTGCTTACGATGTAGCATTTATCCCCTGTCACGTGATAGGGTTTATTTTCTTTAAGACCGAACGCCGCTATTGTTGTGTACTTGGTCAGTTGCGGAGGCTATCGATTATCGGTGATTACGGAACGGGTTTAAGCGGTAAGTAGCATGTCAGTAAATCTGTTGTAAGACAGTATGAGGGACTTTATTTTGACAAGTTTGATTAAGTTTTCCGGGTATTTGTTTGTTTGTGTCTTTTAGAGGCTTAACGGTTGGGGTAGAGTCGTCCTTGCATACAACCTTAACGGGATCCAGAGTATTTTTGCTATTTGCAAAGTCTCGTCACTAGCAGGTATGAATTTGAGTAGTTTTAGTTATGTTTGCTTGGTTTTGAGCGTTGGAGGTATTTTGCTTACATTATTTCATTGACTGTTTACAGCGTGTGCTGGCTTTTATGGGCCATTTATACTTCTCATCTGATAGCGCACCACATATATTCCGTGAGTATGGTTGTTTTGAAATTCATCTCAGGAATTTGACTAGTTGGGAAATTTGGTCTTTTTACTCTTTCTCTTCTTACTTTCGCTTTTCTTGCGTTATTTATGTTGGTTCTTTTTGCATGTATTTCTCATCACATTTGTGGACGCTTTTTTGATTTAAAGGGCAGCACATAATGGTTCTCATTTTGGGAGAAGGACAATATATTGTATTACTGAATGAAGCATACGGATGGCGTATAGATCGGCAGGAATGTACATTTACAGCATCATGTTACTTTGTTTTGCAGAGACGCCCCTGAAGAAGGGACATCAGTAGTCTCGAAATGCATTGGGCTTATGTTTTGGAATTACGTTTTGCGATTATGATGTTGGTGTAGCATTGTTAATTTGTTTGAAATTTTTTTTGTAATCAACACAGCATAGATGTGTATTGCTATGCGCAATGAGGTATTTTCTTGATGAAATTTGATGATTATTAAATATGTGTTCATTTCAAAAAGATTGATTTTATGTTTACAAGCACGATAGGTTGTATATCACTTTAAGTTGTGCGCACCTGAGTCCAGCAGGCTATTTGCCTTCTGGCCCCCCTTTTTACTCGTTTGCCTGGTGTGGTAGGTTCACACCATCAGGCGCAGCACACTGATCATTTGAAAGATTAATAATTTTGGTTTAAACAAGTGAAAGCAAGGAGTGCGTAGTCCACACCCCATTCAGTTATAAAGTAACAGTGACATTTGGCACTGGTGTCAAAAAGGTGCACGGTCTGTGGTTCAAGAAGTACACAAAAGTCCGTTGGAAAAGCAGCCTTAAAATAACATTTTAGTCCTAAATATGTGAGTTCGGGAAGGCTACCAGGCCCTTGAACAGCATGGCAAAATGTGTCCAATAAGCCACCGAAGGTGATCAACAGCAAAAAAAAGCACATCTAACATCAGCATTATAGAGATATAGCATTTAAATAAATGAGTAGGGAGAGTTTTGTATGACTGAAGGTAACAGAGAAAAAAAGAAGGTAGCGTAGCTAAGTAGGAAATCAACAATACAATTTTAAAGACAAATTGCTAATATAGAGTGGATAAACAGAACTAGAATGAAAGGAGCTTTATTTATTTTTATTTATTGAGTTTTATATAGCGCTGGCTAGACCCGGAGGTATCAGAGCACTTTACATGAGGAAGAAACATTGTTTCAGAACATGGCTATAAAGTTACATCGGTTACTGGAGCGTATTTACTGGAATTACATGAGTATAAAAGCATAGCATGAACATGGGGAAAAAATAGGCAAGGGGAGGGAAGATTGGGGAGGGAGGGAATAAGGGAGGTAAAGGAGAGTAATGGAGGGAAGCGGAGAGGTAGGGAATAGGAGGCACAACGGGGAGACGAGGAAAAACAGTGTCCGGCATCCGGCTGGGTTGGTGACGGCCGAGGGGTGAACCAGAGCCAAACTCCTCTATAGCTGCGTGGGACAGCCCCACCGGTCATCGGCCAAAGGTTGCTCGGGCACCGCAGTATGAACAAAAGGTTATAGTTTCCGCCTAGGGGGACATAGTCCAAGAAGTTCCATCGAGCGCACCGGTCACGGTGTGTACTGTGCTGTGCTCCCAGCGGTAATGGGGTAAAAGACCCAGGCCTCCGCTGTGTGAGACTCCCTTGTCGCTGTGGACTCTCTCAGAGGGGTCTCTTGAGACTCCAGGTCAGAAATGCTGGATCCCTCCCCAACAAGGGGAGAAGGAGTGCTTTAGAAAGGGGCCCACTCATGGTGGCCATTATTAGAAAGTTGGTGAAGCCGAGAGGGGGGAGGGGTGGGAGTAGACTAGAAGAAAAGGGCAAACAGGCGATAGGTCAAAAACAACCAAGTTTTTATAGGTAAAAAATGCCAGGCGGCCATCATCGCTGAAATCGCTGAGAGGCGGGAGGTCGTCACCATCTTGAGTGAGACAGGATGCGGGGAAGTACATTCCAGGCCCCCCCGATAAGCGGCCTATTTTCCTAGATGCCTGGCCATGTCTGAGTTGGCCGCCATTTTGAGGTCAGGCACTCCGATGATCTTCTCCAGGCCTCCCTGTGGAGCGAGTTACCCCCTAATCTTGCCTCCTTACTTCTCAGGGCGACCCCACATTTCCTGTCCTCGATCATCGCAGCAGATCGTCCTCCGATATGCGGCCTGCTTCTCTGGATGCCTGGCCATGTCTAAGGAGGCCGCCATTTTGAGGTCAGGCGCTCTGGTGATTTTCTTCCGGCTTGTCAGGAGACTAATGTCTCCCGGGCCTTTGGATTGAAGCCTGGAGAGGTATATTCTGTTTCCCTCTCCCATTAACTTATTGAAACATCATAGGTCAGGATTATGGGCCATGCTGCAGGTTTTCCCAAACCAAGTCTTCCCTTGAGCCTCACACCTGTTCTTTGAGTTATTTCTCAAAAGGCCCCCATAAGATGCCTATACACTATCTCGACCAAAATGTATAGAAACCTATTATGCCATCAGACTTCAATACCATGTGACTTGAGCCTTCTTAAGCCCAATGGTATTTCCATAAACTGTTGTTTTAAAAACTTTAAGCACTCCTGCGCTACCATGGTGCTGAAGTGTAATAGGATAACATTGACATGATAGATTCTATCAGTAGAATTCTGCTGAACTGAGTACAAGAACAGACTGAACTAATCTGTGAAACTGGGCCCTAATAATATGGATAAATCAAGCACACTTGTACCATTGTTTCTAATTTGAATGCACTCGAATGTCTCTGTTTTTATTTGTGTCATTTCTATTTGAAATATTAACCCCGAATGGGCATTGACTTGAGTATGTTTAACTACAGTCCATGAGTAGAGTTTGACTGCTCAGCCAAGCTTACTCTGTGAACCCTAGCTTTACATTTCTGACCATGTATCCAGCATCTGGCCATGGAACACATGCTGTCTAGTCTTTGTTAATGCTGGGAACTTGCTTCAACTTTTGGATCCGGGGAATGTCCTGATCAGTGCTTAAATCTTAAAGAAAATAAGTGCCAGGGCCCTGGTCAGGAGGCCATTGCAGCTTGCACCACCCGTTGCCCCTGCCAGCGCCACCAATGGCAACCAACTCAACTACTACCCTTCACATCCCCCAAGTGTGAGAATTCAAACTATTGCAGGCTCCCAAAGCTAGGACTGGCTTGAGCAACAGTTATTAGTCCTGTTTAGTGAATATTGAATTAATAAACAACTGTTGCTGTTTCACCTCTAATTTAGATAAACCGCACCACCGTGTGGCAGACTGTTTGTAAGTTCCCATGCAATGAAGTACTAGTGCCGAGCACCTGAATCCACTGGCTCAAATTAAGAACTGGTCCTGATTAATGATAGGCAGGATAGCTGTTCTCCATATTAAGAGGAAAAAATGCCCATCAATATATCGCCTAGCGCAAACGGACTTATCTCTTGATAGTTATGTAACAGGCGCTGTATTTTGAAACACTCTGGTGCTCCTTGTAAGGATGAGTTGGAACCTGTGTCTTTCTGTTTACACACAGATCTCTGTAGCAGGTTCTGTACTGACCAAGCTGTGGTCTTTCTGGCTTTTACAAGCCACTCATGTTGCTTCAAGTGCAGCTCGGCTACTAAATTGTCCTAGTGCCGCAACTGAAATGACATAAGAAAAGAGAGAAGTATATTCAGGGGCCCTGAAATTATGCTGCAGGGGAGGACCAAATTATGCGGCCAACCTTAACTAAATTATATGGCAAGAAAAGGCAAATTATGTAGCGTCATGTAGCACATTTTGTGATACTATTACTTCATTATTTTGTCATTTTTACCCATGGTAACACTGTTCTGGGCAAAGACTTCACCTCATTAGTTCCTGTTTAGCAACTAAATACAGCAATAAGCAACTGAAAGATGACCAGTCAACTTTTGCAATGGGCCATCCACTGCGCGGGAACATGTTGCAATGTTTTTATTAACTTTTGATCCGTTTGTGCTAGAATGTTTTTTTGGGATAAAATCTGCAGCCTGTGCAGCAGCTGATGGGGTAAATGTGGCAAATCCACAATTATGTGGAAAACGCCGCAGAATCAGATAATTCCAGTGGCCCTGAGTCTATTACCTTGATGTTATGTGGCATTCAGATCCCCGACACTGTGATGGCGCTCACGCCCTTCTTTAGCTCAAGAACTCTTTTGTATATAATACAGTTTGTAAGCGTGCCTTTCGCAGGCCTTTCAGTTGTTATCTGAATATTGGCTGGGTGACTGACAACCTGGTGGGCTTTATTGTCCTTGTACAATGAAAACCACAAAAGGAAACTCAGTTCTTGGCTGACAACCCAGGCCTGTTTCCTTTAGAGCCAGTTGTCTGGCTGGCTGCTAAATCTTTTTTTCCCACATTTGTTATTAACCTTTGAGTCTTCTATTTTTTCCTGAACTGAATTTTATGTACAGTTACAGCAAAGCAAGGATCAGAGCGCAGCTGCTGGGCGAACACAGGAGACAGCTGATGAGCAACGATAATGTGGCTTAATTTCTGCAGCATGGCACATGAGTGTTTTTTGCCCGTCCTACTGAATCGAATTCCTTCCGCAGAGGCCGAGTTTTCTCCCCAAACGCCACATTTATTGAGATAGTGGCGTGACCAGTGAAATCAGAAGGAAAGTTGGCTGAAAGGAGCCATGAAGATTCTTTTCCAAGGTCTGGCCTTGAGATAGTGTCCCAAACCTCATGTTTTGCAAAATGAGAATAATAAAAACAAGCGATATGTCTCCCAATTGGGAGAGTTTACGCTTTTGGCATTGTAAATGACGATGCCTTTTATTTATTTATTTGTTTTGATAATTAACACATAAATAAAAGGCATTGTCATTTACAATGCAAATAGCTCAAACTCTTGTAAATGCGAGACCTATTTCACTTCAAAGAAGCGGCCGCCACTGTCCCGGGCTGCTTGGAAAGTGAAAGCGCGCATGACGCGCTGAATGTTGCAGGAAGCATCTTGTGCCTGCAGTAGGAGAAACTCATTAAAGAAAATAGTGCTTACAGACTAAATAAGACATACTGTGTAACAGAAGTAAAAGGGCCAGTCCTCAAGGGAGGTTACAAATGAAGACAAGGCGGTACTAAGAAGGGACTAACAAGCCATTACCTAATCAGAAGCCAGCATTAACAAAGGACAATGACACAAGCCAATGAAAAATATGGGCGGAGAGTGGGCGGAACTTCAAGTCCATACTCTAATACAGCATGCCTCTCAGAGCAGCGCATGCGCTGCCCAGGCTCGACCTAAACATGCACACACATATACATACAGGTGCTTCCATCCAGCCTTCTTAATCGGTCTGTTCAAGTGTCTTTCACTTATCCTTCTGCCCACTACAGTATTCATGAGGCGGTGAGTTCTCCCACTTCAGCTGTTGCACTGTGAGTGACTGCATTTTGCCTAATCACATGTGCACAACTGCTTAAAAAGATGTGCACTTAAGTGTTAGGGCTGATATGCCTGAGCTGCTGGACCATGTCTCAATTTATATATTTTTTTTTATACTGTGGACATTTTTTTGCATATTGCGTACGTTTGTAAAAAAAATAATTTTGAAAAGTAAGGCCATTGCATGCTTGTCAATGAAAGACCGGTTGACTTTGCCAGTTTTTGTTGTGCTTGGTGGCTTCTAGGAAAAGCAACCAGAGTGAGTAGTAAGTTAGCCTTTGAATGCTTTCCTGAGAGGCTTCGGTTGGCGGCCTCCCGAAGTCCTGTTTCAAAAGTGCGAGGATCAAGGCTTTTGAGGAGGAAGGTTGTGTGCTTTTCAGAAGTGTGAGGGCCAAGGCTTTTGAGGATGAAGGTTGTGTGCAGCGATGTTATCTTGTGTATGTGTACACCAGAGGTCTTCAAAGTGCCCGCCTGGGGGTCCGTGGCTGCATTTCCGGGGGGGGAGGGAGGCACAATTGCCTTTGCAATTACTTGTAAATGAAGATATCCTGGAGGCCCAACCTTGTTTATTTGGGGCGCTCCAGCCTCTTGATTTATAAGCAGCTGTGGTAAAAACAAAATAATATGTGTTGGAGCTGTGATACTGAGTGCCGTGGGGTGAGTGTCAGTGAGTGTGGTGGTAGAGTCAAAGGCATGGCTAACAAAGAGTCAAATATTCTGTAATTTGTTATATTTTGCCTTTATGTAACTGCATATAAAATAGGGCAAACATCTTAAATAAATGAAACCGAGAGAAGTGGGAAATGTACTCTTTTACATAATGAAACCTGTGTTAGTTAATGTGATTACTGCAGATGTCTGTGTGTGTGTGAGAGAGATCAGCGAGGCACAGAGTTGAATCCTATTGTGTGCATTATTGACTTGTGTATTTATAGTGCTACGAGGTCCCAGCCTATGACAGGACTGTCACTATGTAAGTCATGATTTTAAAATCGTATTATGGTATGAGCTAGGTTGCTTCAAAAAGATGTAGTGTTTGAGATAAAGCATGCGTCTTCAAAATGTATATTTTAGCAATAAGTAATCAGACTGTACCTAGTGGAAAAATGTTTGTTTCTCCGTTACTACAGAACTGACCTGATAACACCCTTACATTACCTCTTTAAAAGAATAAATCTTTGTCACCATGAAACTTTAAGTGACTCCAAAGGCTATTGAGAAGGCCTGTTTCTTCTTTAGGCCTTTGTATCCCGCACCCCTTTGCTTTCAGGCAAAGGTACCGCAATATCAGCATTAACTGTTCAGGGAGAGCTGTTTTTGTACCAGATGGCAGGGAGGAGACCAAAAGGGTTACATTCAGATGCAGAGCCCTAATCCTCTGGACCCATGGGGCCTCAGAGTAATGGGCCAGAGGAAAGAGGAAGGGAATGAAGTCCATGGACAGCGAGCGTCATCAAAGACATGGCCTAGTAGAGGGGGCACTATGTGGGGGGGGGGGCATTTTTTGTTTTGTTTTCAAATGAACAAATATAGCTTCCTCAGAGACATTCACCCAAGTATGGGGGCGATATATGGTGATTTTTTGGGGGATTTTTGTTTTTAATAGAGCCATCACTACTATTGGTGTAGCAGGTATTGGGGCCAAGGGTGCACCCCAATTGTGGCAGTCTCACTACGGAATAAGAGCCCATAGTCCTTGCTACCATTATAGCCCAAGTTTCCTTGCTGCTGTTTATTATTTTTTTTTAACTCCAAGCAAAAAAGTATAATTGATTTTCAAGGCAGTTGCTATCATTAGTGAGGCAGGCGCACTGGCATTGGGGCCCAGGGTTTTGAGAGGCCCACTGCCTCACAGACTGTCTCACTTTTAAAAAAGGGGCCTGGTTCTTTTTTATTTTCCTTTCTAGCATTGAGGCCGAGGACACTTGCAGAGAAAAGAGGGACAAGATGGGAGAGCTCATTTTTTAGGTTTGCCTAAAGTGCACATGCACTGTAAGTGAAAGCTATTGTTCTGAAAAAAGAAATCTTAAAAGGGGCAGAGCGCCCCCCTATGACTTATCTTTACGTACCATTGGTTGACTCCCACATCGCTTTCGTTTTCTTGCTTCTTATTGGACAGTGCCCCCTCCTCGCCTCCGGCTTCCTCCCTGGGCTCCGGTGTGTGTCCATGCCATGGAGCATTGATCAAGTACTGCTTCTTATCTGTGCCTGCATGCTTGCAGGGATACTTTAAAAAAAATGTATTTTGAACTGTAGCACTCCATCACAGTGCATTGTTTTGCAAGCTGTCTCTACCCGTCCCTCTCACCCTATCACCCTACCACCTCGCCACCCATCACCACCTCCTTCTTGTCGCTGCTTGTCCCCTCTGACCTCCCGTTGCAGTCCACATTTCCCCCATCCCCTGATTGCATTGGGTTAAAGCCTACGGAATCTTAAGTTTTGCATCTAAAGCCTATTCATAATATAAGCAGTGTGTTGGTGCTAGAAAAAGCGCTGTGGGGAGTGGGAAATGACAGCATGTTGCTGCTGGGTTGGTTATCTGCGTGTCTTTAAATTTCTTGTGTTTCTTTCTACACTGAAACAACAAAAAGTGTAATTCAATAACATCTCGGAAACTGTGAGGTTTGTTACCATTGACGATCACAAACTAGTTTTATTTACTGCGCTTCGTCATCTCTGCCCTTCTGTTAACAGGCTGATTTACTGGACAAATTTCATTTTTTTGGCCATAGAAAACAAATATTTCAGGCAGGCCAGTCTGCTACTGTGCACTGAAGGGAGAGGATGTGGCGTAACAGCCAGAGCTGCCGGCTTTGGAACTGGAGAACCAGGTTCAAATCTTGGCGTCGGCTCAACATCTTGTGTATCTGGGCAAATCACTTGCCTTACAAATAAAACTAAAATGAATGTGTCCTTACGTAATGTCACTGTTGCTCATGTAAAGAGCTCAATACCCTCAGTTTGTGCTATATAAAACTGCCTTTGGGGCACTTCAGAGTTGCAGTATTTTCCTTTACCCATCTGTTGCTTTTTTTTATTACTATTTTTTCTTTACGTTTTTTTTTTACCACATGTGGCAAAGCAGAGTGTTTTAATGTGCAACGTATAAAAAATTGACAGAACCAATTGTGTAGGCAAAACCTATTGGCTTTGCCATTGCTTGTTTTTACCTCAAAGAGCCAGAGAGGCTATTTTAAGACTAGACTGGTGGTCAGGCATGGTGAGGAAAGGGTGAAAGAGGCAGAGGAGATATACTGCTACTCAGTACCTCATTTATCATTAATGCAGCAGACGCAGTTGCATTGGGGCCTAGAAGTGTGAGGGGCTCAAACGCCCGAGTTATGGGGAGCAGCATTTTTGGGTCATTCAGTGGTTTTGTTTGATACATTTCCTGTTTCATAATTCTCACATTTAGTGTGGATTATTAGTTACCGAAAAAGTACCCCTGACATGATCTCATAAGCCCAGCACTATGCGCTTAACCCCGCCCCTACCGCTCCATAAAGGTTTGGAGGTGGGCCTGACTTCAAAACGTTTTGCTTAGGGGGTCGCAAAGCAAAAAAAAGTTTGTACAGTATACCATTGGTGCGCTTGCTAGAAACCCTACAGTTTTCTGTGTTCTGCAAGGAATAAATGAGAAGTGTGAAAGAACGGTGCAGGAAGCAGTGTGGGGGGAGGAGCGCGCGAGAAGGAAGTGAGCCTTGCAGGCTACAGATTGGTTGCAGTCCCTGTCCCTCACTTGTCACTCAGCCTGTCGCTTCTCTCCTCATTTGGCCCCGGCACACTGTCTCGCGGCCTCCGTGATCTCCGAGCAGGCCAGACTGCTATTCCTGTTTTGCAGCTGCTTCCCCTTCTTGTGATTTAATTCGAGGTTCTGGCCCACCAGGGGGCTAATAGCCCCTCCCCGGCAGACAGAAGAGCTGGCTCTTGTTTTGCACGTGGCTGTTATTTCCTCGTGCATTGGCAATGATTTCTCCCTCACTTTCACCTAGCAACAGCGCGGCAGCGATCCAGAGCCTTTTTTTCAGAGGAGTGAATACATGGAACATTCTTGGACGAAAAACACCAAAAGCCATCAAAATTTTTCTGATTGGCAAAAAATATTTTTGAGCTGTAGAGGGTTGGAAAATTGCAGTTGTTTGGTAACATTTAATGTTGATGCCATCTGTTTTGCATCTTTCTTGTTGATTCCATGAAATATGGTGTTTGCCCCTCCTCCTTAGCTTTGAGACCATATTTTAGAAGGAAATCTGACGCTACAAAATTTAAATAGGGCGTCATGCGCTGGTCGCTACTTATAACCTAGAGTCAGTTTTTATTTTCAAGTTAAAAACAGGAGAAATGTTTCGTCTAAAAATGCGCTGTGTAATGTTTTTGCAATAGGGCCAGCTTCCCTACCATATCTTTAAACTTCCAGATTTTTCTGTATATACATAATTCCTTTCAAACATGAGCATTTAAAATTTGAGTGTGCATTTTATGTAAAATTAAGCATGAGGGCATTTAAACGGATTTTTCACATGAGGCAGCCTTGCAGTTTCATAGGAAAATGTTAATAATGGGTATTACTGTAACCCATTACAATATTAGTCATTTATCAACTGTGAAGGGGAAAAAACGAAATTGCCCACAGTCATGACATAACATGGGTATGAACACTGACCCTCTGTGCTATCCTACTAGCTGTATTTGAGATAATGTACAGTACTGTAGAACAGATTTATTGTATTTTATTTATTGTTTTTGTAAAGTCATTACAGAACCAGATAGTCACTTCAAGCACTCAAGTGGTAAGATGAGGGAAAATATAGTAGGAGAAAGCATTGGAAATATGTGACTTAATTCAGTCCACCTGCTTGCAGAAAAGAATAATCCTGAAGAATTTACAGTATTTTCTTAATCTATCTTCATATGAAGGAAAAAAAGCCCGATGATTCCTAAATAGGAGGTGGATGGACTACTGGGATCTTTCTCTAGTTTGCCTGTAGCTTCAGGACAGCAGCAGTAAGTAATTCTGGGACGTTGACTTTAAATATCTGATCTGTTGTAAAAGAACACCTGCTTCCAAAGGTGCTCAGATGCAACACTCTGGAAGGCCTTCTGGACAAAGCAGTGGATTTTGAACCAAACTCTGCCTGAGTTGCAACCAGTGAAGAGACAGTGCTGGCGGGATATTATCTGTCTTTCTCAAGCTGTAGATGAGATAGGCAGAAACGTTTGGCACTTGAGGGAGTTCGCATAACTTTTTAATAGTAAGGCCTATATCAACATTGCAGTAGTCCATAGATAAAAGTCACTTAACTGAGGGAAAGGTTCGATGATGCATTGTGCGGTGTGTAATTGGTGGTCTCTGGCTCTCCAGCACTTTGAAAGAGAGAAGTGGGATACATCAGTCGCTGTAGAGACCCACCGCACTGTGGGTTGTGAGGTCCTGGTGGCATCCCTCAGCTAAAACGGGCTCCTGCACATAGTGGGGCCTTGCTAGGCTTTGCACCAGCTCTTTGGGTCTCCACCCCAGGTCCATTCACTAAAAGAGAGAGAAATCCTTTGGCACCAAGATCGCCCCATATACCCACCTCTCTCCAGTAATGACTGCCTGCAGGGACAGCCAGTCCCAGGGAAAGGCAGGCTCATTCTAGCGATTGGTGTGGTGTATCAAGGTCAACTACACAGCCGCGGCAACATCAGCCTCCCTGGGTCCTCGTAGAGGAAGAGATGACTGTAGTACTGTCTTCCTCACTAGTATAATTAAATATTAGTTAAATGTAGCATATAGCTTATATCTTTTATTCCATGCCCATACTCCAGATTAAAACCAACTCCCATGTTTTGACCATTATGGTATGAACGGCCAACATGTTTCTTTGCCACACATTAACTTATGGGCAAATTCATCAGGGCACGAGTACCAATAGCCACCCAAATATTGGTGTTTGTTTACATGAGGCACTTCCTATATATTTGTTCACATAACCTTTATGAACTGTATGGTTATGGAAGTCCTTTGTCATTTGTCCTGGCAAAAGTATCACACACAGGCAGTGGATTTGTGTGTATATATATATATATATATATATATATATATGTGTATATCCTATGTGAGAAGTATCAGGGGCTGTATAGTTTATATTGGCTTTTTGAATGTGCGTCACCCTTGATACATTATCTCTCTAAAGCTCCTGTTGTGTTGGAGCCACAGTGGAGCGCCTGGATCTTTCTCCATTGCTGGCAGCAAACTCCTCAGTCATCCCCTGGGTGAGGTGATGGGACCAAGTGTGGAAGATGGTCACAGTGCCGTGGTGAAGAGAGCTTCCCAGCAGAAGCGAAATGAATGGTGACAGTCTCATCCTGGGAGAGTGATGCAGTCTGTAGATGCCACCAGCAGACAGGGCCAGACTGATAAAAGCAAACCAGCCCTGGCAATTAAGTTGGAACGGCCCCGGGGGAGTGGGGTGGGGGGTGCTGATGGGAAACGCTGCTGCTGCTTTTGTTACAGGGGGCCGATATGTCAGCACTGCTGCAAAACCGGCCCCCATCGCTCCAAAACAGGCCCCCACCGCTCCAAAACAGGCCCTCACTGATCCGAAACAGGCCGCCACCCTTCCGGCCTACCGGGAAAATGCCCGGTGTCCGCTATGGCCAGTCCGGGCCTGCCAGCAGGCATTTATCGTATTTCATTTATTTTCCCCTCTTTCCAATCTTCTGCTCCTCTCACTGTTGTCTTCTCACCTGCTTTCTCACAGCCAACACCACCCCACCTCAATTTGTGGAGCAGGAGGAATTTGTTGCCATAGCCTGAACTTTTCACAGGCTTCACTCACTGACCTTCCAAGAGTCAGGGCCAAGGAAGGAAGGAACTGTTGAGTGAGGGCAGGGAGATGAGGTGGGATCTGTAAATCTGATTTGACTGCTCTGCTTCTAAAAAAGGGAAGAAAGGCTGAAGCTGCTCTTAACTTTAACTTGATAGAGTTTCATACATAGTTGTACAGGGGTGCGTTGTAGTGAAACAGGTCGTCTTCCCTACTAAATGTGGGTTTTGTAGTGCTCGTTGTTTCTCACTGAGAACTGCTGAGAGCCACGGTGACACTGGAGGAAACAAGCCACCAGGTTGTAGTGACCTGCCATCTTTGTTTCACGTTTCCCTCCCCACGTGAAAGTTTGGTACTTGTCAGACTGGAATAAAAGCCCTGCACGGCAACAGTCAGCAGAACACAGCTCCGTTGCTGTCAAGTCATAGAAGTAGACGGTGTGATCTGTTGGCTCTCTATAAGTGTTTTTTTTTTACAGAAAGGGAAAATGTCCACGGATGCATTCTGCACAGAATTGAAATATTTTTCAGCTGAACATATGGCTTTCTGAGGCGTGTTTTTTTGGTGAGAAAGTATTGTCCTTCACAGTGGAAGAGAAGCCTTTTTTTCGGTCTACAAAATGCGGTAAACACTTGAAAAAGAGGTTATCGTGACCGCTTACCTTCCAGCATTATATGTTGCTTGTCTGGTGGCTGTTTGTAAGACTGTTCTGTTCCACCACCTTACTTACCCCTCACTTGCCTGCATACCAAGCATGGACGTGCCTGTTCATCACAGGAAGTCACATGCTTCTACTGGGAACATCTGTACCCACAGCTTAAGCACACTCTTTCATCAATGCTTTACCACATTTAATGCTTCTCATTAGGGGCTTCAGAAGTCCGGATGGTATCCCGTTTGAGGAAAGGATGTCAGAGTATCATTTTACATTTACTTGTTGATGGAAACTTGTTGATGGAAATAAATACATCTCTTCTTTGTGGCGACTCGCCATTTAGGACTGTTTCTGTTTTTTTTGTTTAGTAATATACTGTTGGTCACATTTTTAATAAAATGTATTCATATCTAGTTGTTCTTTTTCCTCTTCAGAGCTGTTGCCTTACCCCTAGAGTAGCATTAAGAGGGTGTTTTTTTTGCCCTTTCTTTTTTCCCCTACTCCGATGAGTAGAGTTTGTGAAGTCCTACTTGCATACTGCATACACGCATATGTAAATAGCGTCGCTGTTCTGTAGAGCAGCTCATTGTCCAAATTAAACAGCACCTCTTACATTCTAGCACTTCGAATAGCACTCCCATATCCTAGAATATGGAACCAACATGTAGACATGCGCTGCGAGCATATTGGCCCCTAATGGTAGCAGTCCTGATGGCGATTATTATTTCTAGTTCATGACCTCTGAAGGTGCAATTCTCCGTACAGGAACATTGATTGCCTTTGCTGTATCCTCTGGCTCTGTATTTGCAACGGTGTTATTTCTCCCGCCACAAGATATATGATGGGCATTTTACTACCATTTGGACACATTGTATGGGATATTTATTGTTTTCCTGTGGCACAAACATTTCGCCACTGTGCACCAAGTGTTTCTCCGGTATGCAGGCTAGCTATTTTTTTTTTTTTGTCTTCAGAGACTGAACAATACTCCTCGGAGCTGTGGCACATTTTAAAATATTGTACCATTCTTGGGACTTCACCTCAGAACTGTTCCTAAAGCCTTTTATTAATCAAAGCATATTCGAGACTGCTACGAAGGGATCTTTTTGGCCCATGTTTTTACTCATTTTATTGGGGAATGAACTCTCCCTGTCCCTCCCCACCAACCTCTCTTGGGACATTGGCGGGCTCATATATTAAGCTGATATTTCGTTTGTATTTTCGTGGTGAATTGGAGTAGGTAGCCTTTTCCTTCCTTTCTTTTCAGTCAGGACAGAGATGAAGCAACCAGTTCTCCTCTGGAGAAGTGACACTGCTTCAGGTGCAGTCCCTGCTTAGGGAAAGCATCCAAGCGGCTGATACTCTGGCAGAAGACTGCTGCGGGTCCCTGATAGGTGGTGTCTGTCCTCTCTCGTCTTCTCCATCAAAACATCTGAACCTTGCCGTTCAGGAATGCCAGTCACTCTTCTTATAATGCAAACTACAGGCAGGGACATTTTGTTGTTGGTGGCCTTCCCTAGCAGTGATACACAGCTAAAAATTTCGATTCTTTTAGAGATTTGGAAGGCAATTACATAAGTTTCATCTGTCATTCAAAGCTCTCACCTAGGATTCTCTTTAAGGGGTTTGCAGTTTTTCTGTCATGATTTTCTCATCTTGTCCAGTAGAACTAGACCAGATCCATCGTTGAGTCCTCCTGCAGCGCCACTAACCACTTGACACAAAATTGTAAGCCCTGCACATGAGCTGACATCATAAGGTATTGCCCATCCTTTGAATTGTGGCATCTAAAGGCGAATGCAGTTTAAGCACCAGACCATTAAAGGTTGGATGTAAAGGCGTGTTTTGCTGGATGCTAATGTCATTCCATAATGCGAGTATCAAAGCTGAACTTTTGTTGTTTTGCCCTAACCACTGGGTCTGCTTTTCAGCCATGTATGTTTATTGTTGTTGTTTAAATAAATAAGCTGATTTCTTCAGTCCACTGTTAGTATTATTGCGATGTTGAAGTTGATCACGGTGGAGACACCATAAGAATATTATCCACCCCCTGCCCCAACACACTTTTCAGCCTCATTCAAAGGGCTTGGACTGTTTAACCATTGACTTAAAAAATACTCGTTCTGGAAGTGCTATGTATGGGGTGGTTTCATGTTTGCTTAGGCAAATATACTCGCATTCATTGAAATCTGCCCCGGGGGGGGACGGGGACCTACAAGTATGCCACTAAGTGTTGTCTCAGAAAGCGTTAATATAGCATCCATTTGCTCAAAAAGCATTGATATGACCAGCACTTAAGAAACTAGTGGGTAGATGAGCCTTACTCAGGTTTGCATACCCAAGACGCCTGCTTTGTGCTTCACTGTGGCCATTATGTTGCATCCCACCAAAGTAGCACATTGACGGTATGAAAGGTCTATGTTTCAAAGGCAAAATATAATAATGCACATTGTTTTTGTGCTTGGCACTGCTACTATTCTCTTGCAAAAATAATGCTCAAAAAAGGTTTTTTACCCACACATGCCTGTTGCACAACCCATTAAATAGTGTATCTTTACAAATATTTCCATACGTTCACGCAGCTCTTGTAGCTCGCATTACATCAGAGTAGACGCAGTATATGATGCTATATCTCTTTGACCGCTTTCTCACTGGTCCTGCGTCCCACTTTTTACCCCATACCGTTAAAAAAAAGCTTCTGCGCTCACTCACTGCTGATAAGGACTGTTTCTATGCCATTATCGCCTCTGCTGCACTGCGTCCAAGACTCAAGCGTCCATGTACAGTAAAAGACCTGTCTGCACTATTAGGTTGAATAGGATGCTGCTTAGAATGCAGCGTGCTAGCCATCAGCCGCCAACGTTAATCTCCCCACACAACACAGCGATAATTTACCACATTGTTGTGGCACTCTGGTGCTCATAAAATGAACTTAATAACCCACTGCTGCCCATGGGATAAGCTTCTTGTTCTATACAATGGAGTCGCGGACTGGATGCATAATCGTCTTCTGTCCCACTGCATTAAAAGTAGGGCCAGCAGCTGTATGATAAAATAAACAGCGCCTGAGCAGATTTGTTAATTATCTCCTCTCTTTCTCCGCAGAGGGTGTGTGCGAGATATGGCTGACCAGCGAAGACACGGGGGCCTATGGGCGCGACATTGGCACAGACCTGCCTACGCTCCTGTGGAAGCTGGTAGAAGTAATTCCAGAGGGCGCCATGCTGAGGCTGGGCATGACCAACCCTCCCTATATTTTGGAACATCTTGAGGTAAGTAGGTGGATATTTTTGGTAAGGTGGCATTTTCCAAATCAACCTACACGGTGTCAGGTAATTGCATCAAATATGTATTGCTAAAGAACCTGTTTTGCAGCTACATGTGGCGTATGTGGCTTTGAAATTAATATGGCATGTTCGGATGTGAATTTTGCACGGCAGCATTCTCCTCAGCCGTCTCCCTCAATCACCCTCAAATGTACCAATGAGATAATGCATACGCGTTCTGGCTCAATAATTGTCCGCCATATTGTACTCACAGTTCCATTTTCTTTATCCCATTTATTCTGCATAACCCCAGGAAACGTTGGGCACTTTAGCCCATCCTATCCCTGTCTACTGGGCCCTAAACAAATTACAAATGTTCTCTGCCCTGGTATGTCGTATTGATTTTCGGTGCAAAGGACAATGTTCAGTAAGTCAAATGTTTTTTTTTCCCGAGGCATTATTGCAGTGTGTATGTGACCTGCACGTTTTATGAGAGAGGGGTTGTCAGATTTATGCTCACGTCCCAACCTCATCCCACTTTCCCTGTTTATGAGCCATTCTGGCAGGTCGTATCTGGGAAATGCTGAAAATGAGAGTATCTGCTCCTTGTAGAATGGGGAAAGAAGCCTGTAAACCATGAGGGAGAGGGCTGTACGTTTTGCCAAACATGATAGAAACGTTCTGTGGGGAGGGCAATGCAATTAATGATGTGTGGCCTCAGGCAGGACTGCAGGAATAGAGGACAACAGGCTGGCAGCCAGGCGCCATATAAAGGGACTAGTTTGAAGAATTGTTGCATTGTGCGGATGGCCCTCATGAAGCTGGCAAATCTCTTGTACACTAAATAAATGATCACAGTCTTCGAGAGCAACCGACTAACGTGTAGTTAATGCCATAGTACAAACGATAAAGCCAAGCAAAGCTGTACCAGCCAAGTAAAGTGTTGCAGCGTTCAGTCTGTTGCCCGCCGGTGGGCACTTTTTTATTTTTTTATTTTTTTTAAAAGACACTTGCATGCATGTTTTCTTTCCTCCAGTTTAATTCCTCCTACTCAGCCCCTCCCCAGGAGTGGGGGAAGAGGATGACGCTATGGAAGTTGGCAGAAATCTGAGAGCCACCACCCAGGTCCTTGACAGACTGATCACTTCGTGGAGTTGTATGTCAGTACATCGATTAGGAACATATTGCGCTAAAAAATATACTAGTCAAAATATTGCCTACCAAATATCATGAAGGTAAGTATATATAGGTAAATATAGATGTACTATTTGTAACGCCACATCTCTTTATCTTGATGATAGATTTATAAATAAATGTATCGTCAAGGTACGTAGATGTGGGGTTAAGTATAGAATTTTTTTTGTTGCATATAGGTTACTACAGGGTTTATATCTGGGAGGTAGATGTGGAGGTGGGATAAACTGCTTGCAGGGCCGGACTGGCCGTAGCATGCACTGGGCGTTTCTCCGGTGTGCCCCCAGGGTGGGGGCTGGTTTTGGACCCCTGGGGGGCCATTTTTGTTACCGGGGCCTGGTTTTGCAACATAGCTGCAATATCAGTCCCTTGTAACAAAAGCAGCAGCGGTGAGACGGGAGTGGTACTTCCAACTACACCCCCAAATTCCCCCCACCACTCCTCCATGGGGGGCGGCCGAGCTGTTTGCCAGGGCCGGTTTCGGTTCCTAATCCGGCCGTGACTGCTTGGTATGGACTGAACAGGAGGTGAGCAGGGAGATAAGCTAAACTGTCAGCCGGTGGTTACTGTAATGAGGTGGAGGGTGATGCGAAAGCAATATTATTAGGTGAACATTACAATTACAGGAATGAAGAGGAGGGAAAAAAGTGGGCTATCCATTAGGCAATAATCCCGATTGACAGAAGTGGAGGAAAGGGTCGTTTTTAGGACTCCAGCAGTAAAAATGTAAACCAGAGAGGGGACCATAGAGGGTAGTACATCAAAAAGAGTTAGTGGAAAGCAGTTTCTGTGGCAGAGACCATCCCCCTGCCTCATATTATTCCATGGTCAGGCTACTTGGCCACAAGAGCTGCAGTATTGCCCCATACATTGTAGAGGTGAGTTGATGAGTCTTAAGAATGGCTGGGGGTCAGTTCAGTGAAGGAGGAGGTCTTTGTCAGTGTAGGCAATCCCTTTCCTGTTTATCTGCCTGTATAAACCACCATGGAGCACTGGCATGACCAATTGCCATACATCACTTTTCCTGGATCATCTCTTTCAGTAAACCTACCATGGAACACATGTAACTCCAGGACCAAAGAGGATGGGGACACAAAAGTTAAAAACCACATCCCTGCCCCAGTGAGGCCATCCAGGAAACTACCAGCAGGTTCAGGTGGTTGGAGGGATTTGTGCAATGAGAAAAAAGTATCTAAGACACTGCCACAATGGGGTCTTGGATGAGTTGGCAGGCACCCATATAGGGTGTGTGGACATATTGAGGGCGACTATATGACGGAGAGTGATAACCCTGCTCTGAGTCAATTAGATGTGTGGAGATGACCAGATAACAGTAAAATGCCATAGAAATCCCAATGAACATCATCTTCCACTGGGTCATAGGTTGGGAAATGTAAACCAGACCCACATCCTTGTTGCCGAGAGACCATTTACTGAACACCAGGAAAATCCTCTTGTTCCTGTAAATGTGGGGATCATGTGATCATGGTTCTTGGGGACAGTTTCCAAATTGTGAGATGGGGGTCAGGGTCGACCAGGGGTACAGTGACTTAGCCATATCTTCATGGGTCGGGAAGGGTCATCTATCACAAGGTGAACATGGCAGGGTGGGGCAAATGCATTTCTACATGTGGCCTTCGTAATGAGGATTTGAGAATTGAAGCATATATAAGAACTGGCGTGATTGAAGCATAATTTTAAAGCTGCTCCGATTATAACTGTCCTTCCCTTACGGAAATAAGTGACATAATGCTCTTTAAACCGTAAAGTAGGAAGCAGTAGAAGCTTGCTACGTCATTAGCCGTGACAAAAAAAAGTGAACCAAGCAATGGTCGAGAGCTGCCCTTCACAGCACGGAAAGACTCTCTGGCTGAATTTTCTGGTCCTTGGTGTAAGAGCAGTAGAACTACTAACCCTTCTTCCACCATTTGAAGGTCAGTGACCAGGAAGCCTGGCTATACTGTGTTTGTCCCATATCTTGATCGAATTCCAGACTGGAATTGAGGCAGGCATTGTTTAAGATCCAGAAGTGATTGTAGTTGCTTTCCTATCACTTTTTTCAAGATTTTCAAAGTAATAGGCAAAGCAGAGGCGCAACTAGAGCCAAATTTCGAGGGGGGGGGGGGGCTAAGAAAAAATTTCGGGGGGGGGAGGGGGCTGATTCTTCCAGCAATAGGCAGAGTGGAGATGCAGGAGCTCCAAGAAGGGGTGAAAAAACAACAACCTCATTAACAAGCAAATGGACTTTTAAAGACCTGTGAAGTACTCGGGTGCGGCTGTGTGTTTCCCGTGAAGCTGTCTCATCCCGGGCTGCCACACACGACAGGGGGGGGCCGGCTGAAGCCCTTTGAGCCCAATGGGCGTTGCGTGCCTGAGGCAAAGTTATAACAGGGAAATATAGGACTATAAAAATTGTGGTTTAAGTTGCCCTTTTTGGAGACTGCAACCCAATTCAACTTTTAACACCAGAATGGAACTAAACCTTCATTGATGGGAAGAATGAAAAGTGTAGTCATGATAGAAGTAAATACCCATAGTGTCAGATTAGAAAGCAGTGAATTGATAGTGGCTCCTGAGAGAGACCCTGAATTACTTCCAGTTTCAAATATGTCTCGAAAAATGGGTATGACACGATCATGAGTAATTGAGTGCTGCAGAGCGAATCTCCTCTAAGTACTGCTAGTTCTTGGTTGTTGTTCAAGAATGTTTTCTGTTGATAGGCTGTACTTTTGCCTTTTTCTGTCATGTGTTGCTCCAGTTATGCCTCCGGTTTATCTAAGTTCTTATGTTGAGAGGTACAGCACAGTGCAAGAATTATGAGTAACAATATCTTTGGGTTTTGTTACTCACATTAAAGTGCCTTATGCAGCGCAGGACCACCTCCATGCCTTTAGAGAAGAAAAAACAGAGTAGGATTTGATGGGAATCATCTAAATGATGAGACCCCACTCAAGGGCAACTGAACATGTGCCCCGAGTCATCTGCATATGGCTGATTGATTGCCTAGAAGGTTTTGGGAGGCTGATGTCTGACCTTGATGGATAGTAGATAGAAACCTCCTTAAGAGAAGAACAGGGGCACACCCATGCAGCACCCTGGGATCACACACAGTTGTGATCTTTCTTTGTTAGGGAGTAGTGTTTGGAGGGTGGGCTTGATGCAGTCTTGATAACTCGTGTTGAAATCCATCTTCTCTTCTAAGGCTGTCCATTTTGAGCTTTAATGAGCAGTTTTTGGATCGTTGTTTGTGAACTGAAGCAAGATCCAGGACTGTTCAATTCTGTGTTTGGAATTTTTAGCACATTGAAGACCCCCCTCATTTAAATGCTGCAGTCTGCATAAGCAAAAGACACACAGATGATGGACGGAATGCAGAGCAAATCAAACATTCACCCCCAGTCAAGAGATCTGGGTTAAATCCATTGTTCTTTTGCCCAACATGCCACCCCACTTTAGACCCAGCCATATGCAAATCAGTCTTGACCCTGTGCCTCATGGGAACAGTCCAGACCGAACTGCCAAGCCAGGTCCTCCCTGGACCGGAAACAAGCATCCTGGGACCGGTTTCGGAGCATCACCCCTCATCAGCCAGGCTAGTTTGAATCCAGTGGCACAGTGAGCCCGGGACCCACGTCTAGACATACCCGGTGCACTTAGGGGGAGAAAGCAAAAGACACACAGATGATAGACGGAATGCAGAGCAAATAAACCATTCACCACCAGTCAAGAGATCTAGGTTAAATCCATTGTTCTTTTGCTCACCAAGCCACCCCAGTTTAGATCCAGCCATATGCAAATCAGTCTTGACCCTGTGCCTCATGGGAACAGTCCAGACCGAACTGCCAAGCCAGGTCCTCCCTGGACCGGAAACAACCATCCTGGGACCGGTTTAAGGGCATCACCCCTCATCAGCCAGGCTAGCTTGAATGTTTTGATTTGTTCTGCATTCCGTCCATCATTTATGTGTCTTTTGATTTCTCGCCCTAAGTGCGCCGGGTATGCTCAGTCGTGGGTCCTGGGCTCACTGTGCCACTGGATTCAAGCTAGCCTGGCTGATGAGGGGTGAAACCTCAAAACTGGTCCTAGGATGCTTGTTTCCGCTCCAGGAGGACCTGGCTTGGCAGTTCGGTCTGGACTGTTCCCATGAGGCACAGGGTCAAGACTGATTTGCAAATGGCTGGGTCTAAACTGGGGTGGCATGGTGAGCAAAAGAACGATGGATTTAATCCAGATCTGTTGACTGGGGGTGTATGTTTTGATTTGTTCTGCATTCCGTCCATCATTCCGTCCATCTGGCAAAGCTCCTTGAGAAATGCGTACATACCCAGCTATGCAATCACATTGATCAGTTCCACCTTATTGACCAATTCCAATCTGGTTTCCGTTCGGGTCACAGCACGGAAACAGTCCTTACCCACATAGTTGATGACGCACTTAAAATGCTAGATCAGAACAAATCTTGCCTCCTAATCCTCCTAGACCACGGGTACTCATAGTACGGCCCGCGGGCCGCCAGCGGCCCGGCAAGCCTTCCTTGGCGGCCCGCAGACATAGTACCTGTGTTTTTTTTAATTTTTTACAGTGTGTCAGCAAACACAGACTCTGCTCTATGGGGGCCGGGCGATTCCGATAGTCCGAGTGGAGCTGCAGGGGCGCTAAGAGGTGAAATACAACAAAGCCTCATTATCATGCAAATGGTCTTTTAAAGACCTGTGAAGTACTCGGGTGCGGCTGTGTGTGCGCCCGGGAAGCTGTCTCAGCCCGGGCTGCCACACACGCGGGGTGAGGTGACAGAGAATGATAGAGGACAGCAGGGTGTGAGAGCCGGGTGAGGTGACGGAGGGCAGCAGGGAGTGAGAGCCGGGTGAGGTGACGGAGGGCAGCAGGGAGTGAGAGCCGGGTGAGATGGCAGAGGGTGACAGAGGGCAGCAGGGTGTGAGAGCAGGGTGAGGTGGCAGAGGGCAGCAGGGAGTGAGAGCCGGGTGAGGTGACAGAGGGTGACAGAGGGCAGCAGGGAGTGAGAGCCGGGTGAGGTGACGGAGGTCAGCAGGGAGTGAGAGCCGGGTGAGATGGCAGAGGGTGACGGAGGGCAGCAGGGAGTGAGAGCCGGATGAGGTGACAGAGGGTTGCAGGGAGTGAGAGCCGGGTCAGGTGACAGAGGGTGACAGAGGGCAGTAGGGAGTGAGAGCCGGGTGAGGTGACAGAGGGCAGTAGGGAGTGAGAGCCGGGTGAGGTGACGGAGGGCAGCAGGGAGTGAGAGCCGGGAAAGGTGACAGAGGGCAGGGAGTGAGAGCCGGGTGAGATGGCAGAGGGTGACAGAGGGCAGCAGGGAGTGAGAGCCGGGTGAGGTGTGCGTTAAGAGCCTGTGATGTGATGCTTCCCGCCAGCCTGTAGTCAGAGAGTTGAGCCAAGGCCAGGGAGCTCAGGTCTGGGAGGGAGACAGAGAGGGAGACAGAGAGAGAGGGAGACAGAGGGAGAGGGAGACAGAGGGAGAGGGAGACAGAGGGAGAGGGAGACAGAGAGCGAGGGAGACAGAGAGCGAGGGAGACAGAGAGCGAGGGAGACAGAGAGCGAGGGAGACAGAGAGCGAGGGAGACAGAGCGAGGGAGACAGAGAGAGAGGGAGACAGAGAGAGGGGGAGACAGAGGGAGAGACAGAGGGAGGGAGAGACAGAGGGAGAGACAGAGGGAGAGACAGAGGGAGAGACAGAGGGACGGAGACAGAGGGACGGAGACAGAGGGAGACAGAGAGAGGGAGACAGAGGGAGGGAGGGAGACAGAGAGAGGGAGGGAGACACAGAGAGAGAGAGGGAGGGAGACAGGGAGGGAGACAGACATAGGGAGACAGACAGAGGGAGACAGACAGAGGAAGACAGACAGAGGGAGACAGACAGAGGAAGACAGACAGAGAGGGAGACAGACAGAGAGGGAGACAGACAGAGAGGGAGACAGAGAGAGAGGGAGACAGAGAGAGAGGGAGACAGAGAGGGAGGGAGACAGGGAGACAGAGAGAGAGGGAGACAGAGAGAGCGGGATACAGAGGGAGAGACAGAGGGAGGGAGGGAGACAGAGGGAGACAGAGAGAGAGAGAGAGAGGGAGACCGGGAGAGACAGAGGGAGGGAGACAGGGAGGGAGACAGAGGGAGACAGGGGGAGACAGGGAGAGACAGGGAGGGAGACAGAGAGAGGGAGGGAGACAGAGGGAGACAGACCGAGGGAGACAGAGGGAGAGACAGAGGGAGAGACAGAGGGAGAGACAGAGGGAGAGACAGAGGGAGGGAGACAGAGGGAGGGAGGGAGACAGAGGGAGGGAGGGAGACAGAGGGAGGGAGACAGAGGGAGGGAGACAGAGGGAGGGAGACAGAGGGAGGGAGACAGAGGGAGGGAGACAGAGGGAGGGAGACACATGGAGGGAGACAGGGAGAGAGACAGGGAGAGAGACAGGGAGGGAGACAGGGAGGGAGACAGACGGAGACAGGGAGGGAGACAGAGGGAGACAGAGAGGGAGGGAGACGGAGAGGGAGGGAGACAGAGAGGGAGGGAGAGACAGAGAGGGAGGGAGAGACAGAGGGAGAGACAGAGGGAGAGACAGAGGGACGGAGACAGAGGGACGGAGACAGAGGGACGGAGACAGAGGGACGGAGACAGAGGGACGGAGACCGAGGGAGACAGAGAGAGGGAGACAGAGGGAGGGAGACAGACAGAGGGAGGAGGGCGACAGATAGAGGGCGACGGGCGACAGATAGAGGGCGACAGATAGAGGGCGACAGATAGAGGGCGACAGATGGAGGGCGACAGAGGGAGGGAGACAGAGGGAGGGAGACAGGGAGAGAGACAGACGGAGACAGGGAGGGAGACAGAGGGAGACAGAGGGAGAGGGAGGGAGACAGAGAGAGAGAGGGAGGGAGACAGAGAGAGAGGGAGACAGAGGGAGACGGAGAGAGAGGGAGACGGAGAGAGAGGGAGACGGAGAGAGCGGGAGACGGAGAGAGCGGGATACAGAGGGAGGGAGGGAGAGAGACAGAGGGAGACAGAGAGAGAGAGAGACAGAGAGAGAGGGAGACAGAGAGGGAGGGAGACAGAGAGGGAGGGAGACAGAGGGAGACGGAGAGAGAGGGAGACGGAGAGAGAGGGAGACGGAGAGAGAGGGAGACGGAGAGAGAGGGAGACGGAGAGAGAGGGAGACGGAGAGAGCGGGATACAGAGGGAGGGAGGGAGACAGAGAGGGAGACAGAGAGGGAGACAGAGATGGAGACAGGGAGAGACAGAGGGAGGGAGACAGGGAGGGAGACAGGGAGGGAGACAGAGGGAGAGACAGAGGGAGGGAGACAGAGAGAGGGAGGGAGACAGACAGGGAGACAGAGGGAGAGACAGGGGGAGGGAGACAGAGGGAGGGAGGGAGACAGAGGGAGGGAGACAGAGGGAGGGAGACAGAGGGAGGGAGACAGACAGAGGGAGGGAGACAGACAGAGGGAGGAGGGCGACAGATAGAGGGCGACAGAGGGAGGGAGACAGAGGGAGGGAGGGAGACAGAGGGAGGGAGGGAGACAGAGGGAGGGAGACAGGGAGAGAGACAGGGAGGGAGACAGACGGAGACAGGGAGGGAGACAGAGGGAGACAGAGGGAGAGGGAGGGAGACAGAGAGAGAGAGGGAGGGAGACAGAGAGAGAGGGAGACAGAGGGAGACGGAGAGAGAGGGAGACTGAGAGAGCGGGAGACCGAGAGAGCGGGATACAGAGGGAGGGAGGGAGGGAGACAGAGGGAGACAGAGAGAGAGAGAGACAGAGAGAGAGGGAGACAGAGAGGGAGGGAGACAGAGAGGGAGGGAGACAGAGGGAGACGGAGAGAGAGGGAGACGGAGAGAGAGGGAGACGGAGAGAGAGGGAGACGGAGAGAGAGGGAGACGGAGAGAGAGGGAGACGGAGAGAGCGGGATACAGAGGGAGGGAGGGAGGGAGACAGAGAGGGAGACAGAGAGGGAGACAGGGAGAGACAGAGGGAGGGAGACAGGGAGGGAGACAGAGGGAGAGACAGAGGGAGGGAGACAGAGAGAGGGAGGGAGACAGACAGGGAGACAGAGGGAGAGACAGGGGGAGGGAGACAGGGGGAGGGAGACAGGGGGAGGGAGACAGAGGGAGGGAGGGAGACAGAGGGAGGGAGACAGAGGGAGGGAGACAGAGGGAGGGAGACAGACAGAGGGAGGGAGACAGACAGAGGGAGGAGGGCGACAGATAGAGGGCGACAGAGGGAGGGAGACAGAGGGAGGGAGAGGGAGGGAGACACATGGAGGGAGACACATGGAGGGAGACAGGGAGAGAGACAGGGAGAGAGACAGGGAGGGAGACAGACGGAGACAGGGAGGGAGACAGACGGAGACAGGGAGGGAGACAGAGGGAGACAGAGAGAGAGGGAGGGAGACAGAGAGAGGGAGGGAGACAGACAGAGGAAGACAGACAGAGAGGGAGACAGACAGAGGGAGACAGACAGAGGGAGACAGACAGAGGAAGACAGACAGAGAGGGAGACAGACAGAGAGGGAGACAGACAGAGAGGGAGACAGACAGAGAGGGAGACAGACAGAGAGGGAGACAGACAGAGAGGGAGACAGAGAGAGCGGGATACAGAGGGAGAGACAGAGGGAGGGAGACAGAGGGAGACAGAGAGAGAGAGAGGGAGACGGAGAGACAGAGGGAGGGAGACAGGGAGGGAGACAGGGAGAGAGAGAGGGAGGGAGACAGACAGAGGGAGACAGACAGAGGGAGACAGAGGGAGAGACAGAGGGAGAGACAGACGGAGGGAGGGAGACAGAGGGAGGGAGGGAGACAGAGGGAGGGAGACAGAGGGAGGGAGACAGAGGGAGGGAGACAGAGGGAGGGAGACAGAGGGAGACAGGCGACAGAGGGAGACAGGCGACAGAGGGAGACAGGCGACAGAGGGAGGGAGACAGAGGGAGGGAGACAGAGGGAGGGAGACAGAGGGAGACAGAGAGAGAGGGAGACAGAGAGAGCGGGATACAGAGGGAGAGACAGAGGGAGACAGAGAGAGAGGGAGACAGGGAGAGACAGGGAGGGAGACAGGGAGGGAGACAGGGGGAGACAGGGGGAGACAGGGAGAGACAGAGGGAGGGAGACAGAGGGAGGGAGACAGAGAGAGGGAGGGAGACAGAGGGAGACAGAGGGAGAGACAGAGGGAGAGACAGAGGGAGACAGAGAGAGAGAGACGGAGACGGAGAGACAGAGGGAGGGAGACAGGGAGGGAGACAGGGAGAGAGAGAGGGAGGGAGACAGACAGAGGGAGACAGACAGAGGGAGACAGAGGGAGAGACAGAGGGAGAGACAGAGGGAGGGAGACAGACGGAGGGAGGGAGACAGAGGGAGGGAGGGAGACAGAGGGAGGGAGACAGAGGGAGGGAGACAGAGGGAGGGAGACAGAGGGAGGGAGACAGAGGGAGACAGGCGACAGAGGGAGACAGGCGACAGAGGGAGACAGGCGACAGAGGGAGACAGGCGACAGAGGGAGACAGGCGACAGAGGGAGGGAGACAGAGGGAGGGAGACAGAGGGAGGGAGACAGAGGGAGGGAGACAGAGGGAGACAGAGAGAGAGGGAGACAGAGAGAGAGGGAGACAGAGAGAGCGGGATACAGAGGGAGAGACAGAGGGAGACAGAGAGAGAGGGAGACAGGGAGGGAGACAGGGAGGGAGACAGGGGGAGACAGGGGGAGACAGGGAGAGACAGAGGGAGGGAGACAGAGGGAGGGAGACAGAGAGAGGGAGACAGAGAGAGGGAGACAGACAGACGGAGGGAGACGGAGGGAGGGAGACAGAGGGAGGGAGACAGAGGGAGACAGGCGACAGAGGGAGACAGGCGACAGAGGGAGACAGGCGACAGAGGGAGACAGGCGACAGAGGGAGACAGGCGACAGAGGGAGACAGGCGACAGAGGGAGACAGGCGACAGAGGGAGACAGGCGACAGAGGGAGACAGGCGACAGAGGGAGGGAGACAGAGAGAGGGAGGGAGACAGACAGAGAGAGGGAGACAGACAGAGAGAGGGAGGGAGACAGAGAGAGAGGGAGAGGGAGGGAGACAGAGAGAGAGGGAGAGGGAGGGAGACAGAGAGAGAGGGAGAGGGAGGGAGACAGAGAGAGAGGGAGAGAGAGAGAGAGAGAGAGACAGAGAGAGAGGGAGAGAGGGAGGGAGGGAGACAGAGGGAGGGAGACAGAGAGAGAGAGACAGAGAGAGAGAGATGTGTATGCCGGGTCCGGTGGCTCAGTGGACGAAGGCGTCCGCTGCAGGGGCCTGTGTTCCACCTCATGGTCACAGTTTTGTTTTGCTCTAGCCCCGCCCCCTCCCCCAATGACCCCACCCCCACAGGTGCGGCCCTCTGCCACAAACCACACTGTAAATTTGGCCCCCAAGAGAAAGTTTGTGAGTACCCATGTCCTAGACCTATCCTCAGCCTTCAACATGGTCAAACATGACAGCCTCCTTGAATTACTTGAACACAGAATGGGATTATCAGGGGTTGTCCTAAATTGGTTTGCCTCATTTCTACACAATAGAACTCAAAGAATTAAGGTTAACCAATCCTTGTCCACTACCACTCCTGTCACTTTAGGGGTCCACCTTATCACCTACTCTCTTTAACTTGTTCATGGAGCCTCTAACCGAAATTCTGAAATTTTCCAATGTACAATACCACATGTATGCAGACGACACCCAACTATACCTTAAAATCTCCTCCCCTGAGGATATCCGTCTACTCAACACAACTCTCCAAAAAACCCAAAACTGGCTAACCAGAAACCACCTTAAACTCAACTCGCTCAAAACCGAATTCCTCTTAATTGCCCCACCAAAAAGATCCCTCTACATCGAAGATTGGATGAAACACTTAACAGTTTTCAACTGCATTCCACACATTATAGATTCCACAAGATCACTAGGAATTACACCTGACAAGAATCTCAACATGCAAGAGCACATCAGCTCAGCCACCAGAGGAGCAAACTCTCAAATGAGTATTCTAAGAAAAATAAAACCCTTCCTCCCCTGCGACGACCTTAAATCAGCGGTGCAAGCGCAAGTTATCCCCAGATTAGAATATGGGAGTGCTACCCTATGTGGTCTGCCAAGATCCAAGTTGGCTCCACTAAGGGCATCCCTTAACTCTGCTGCAAGGCTTATCACTGGATCGAAAAGGTACAGCCACATCACTCCAGATCTGAAGGCACTAAACTGGCTCCCTTATGAGGCAAGGATTCAGATGAAAATTGGTTGCATGACCCACAAAGCCCTACACTTCAATACACCGAAGTACCTAGCTGACAAACTGGAACTGTCCGGCGGTGGCAGATCATCTAGAAGCACCAGCACTTTACTTTTGAAACCTCAAAAATTTCAAAAAAAGAAAACCTACAACCGAGCCTTCACCGGATTGGTCCCTAGAATCTGGAACTCCCTGCCCTCTGAAATCAGACTGATCCCTTCAATCACTTCATTCAAAAAAGAAGTCAAACTGCTTTTATTGAACAAATCTCTACCCTGAACCCACAAACTCATTCTCTGGATACTGATCTGACCAGCTGTTCTCCAACCAGGGCTTGCACGCCGTCTAAGTACTGGTTTATAACTCACTGTCCCACACCTGATTTGCAACGGACATAGTCATCGTTTATGTTTCTTGGTTATCTATTTTCTACTTATTTGACTAATCTGTAACGCGCTCTGATACCCTCTAGGGTCAAGTTCGCGCTATATAAAACTTTATAAATAAATTTGTGTGTTTTTTTGCAGTCTACATAAGGACACGGACTGGGGATGAAAATGTGCACGTATCATGATATTTCCTTTTCCATAATGTAGATCCACAATACCCAACAGATGATAAATATATAAACGTCCCAACCAACCTACGCAGACATGAGCGTTTTCTTAAAACTGTGAAGCATTTGCACCATCCAGCTGCTGTAAAAAAGCATTTTTGCATTGTCTCCTTGTCCAAAATTCTTCTTAACCAGTGCAATAATATGTTTTCTGGCCCATTGTCTTTTATGTGTGTAGTACAGTCTAATACAGCGTGGACCACAGGCTGGGTCCCAGACCACTGCATAATGATGATCTCAAGGCAAATTGTTTCTGCACTCCCTTTCATCCTCCCCAGAGCAGTCTTTAACATTGAAGAAATGCATGATTCGTTTCACACTAAGGAAATAAAGTCAGCTTGGACCATGAGGATTGTGGAAGCACCATCATTATTAGGTTGAAGCCTACCAGACAGTGTTGCAGTCTGATTTGCTAAAGACATCATGGGGATATTCAGAAAGCTGCATTCCACCTGTTGCTTACCATTGGCTTTATGGTTTTTAACTCACATTTTCTGGCTTTCTATTTGCTGGCTTTATTTGCTTTAGGCTGTCCAGCTTGAGTTTGTTCCTCCCGTTGCCCAAACATTGTTTACTGAATTCTTTCACGAACTTGCTATCTGTAAAGAGGCCTTTGAATCTTGTTCTTATCTTGTCACAGTTGCTGTGCATTCAAATACAGAGGTCAAATGAAAAGCTCTCTCTTCCGAGGGAGCTTGGTGTTTACTTTTCTTTCTCTGACTTCAAAGTGCGAAAATGTATCTGATAATCCTGCTGAGTATCCATGTAAGGGGAGAGGGTGTAGGATTTTTTTTTAGAACACACAAAAAATGAACTGTGCTGATGTTTCAGAATATATTAGAATTAGTATAAATGAAACACATTTGTTTTGTAATTCTGAAGTGTGGTGGAAACAAATATTTGAATATGATCAAAACACATCAATACACTAAATGATGAAATTTGCTCACATTATTGTTTGCGTGCAGTAAAACTGCATTTCGCTGCAAATGTAATGGTCATTTCAATGTGCTGTATGTAATGGCAGTGCGCTACCACACCATGCATACTCCACGCCACTCTATTCTATGACACCCCACTTCACTCTGACATGTCACTCCACTCTGACACTCCGCTCCAATCTACACCACTCCCCAACACAACATGCCACTCCACGCCCCTCCCCTCCACACCACTTACCCCAATCCAGTCTATCCCACTAAACTCCAATGTACCCCACCCCAGTTTACCCCAATATACTCCAATCCAATCTACCTCACCCCAATTTACCCACCCCGCTACTCCAATCCCATCTGCACTATTTCAATCTACCTCACTCTAACACAATCTACCCTACTCCAATCTACCCCAATCCAATCCACTATGATCCAATACCCCACTCCACTACATTCTACCCCACTCCACTTTACCCCACTCCACTCCCATCTGCCCAACTCCACTCCAAACTGCCCCACTCCACTCGAATCTGCCCAAATCTAATCTACCCCACTCTGTTCAATCTAACCCAATCAACCCCATCCCATCCCACTCTACTCCAATCCAGTCTACCTCACTCCACTCAAATCCACCCCACTCTGCTCCAATCTACCTCAGTCTACCCCACTTCATGCCAATCTACCTCACTCCATTGTACCCCAATCCAACTCACTACAATATACTCCACTCTAATCTACCCCCTCCACTCTAATCTATCCTAGTTCAATTTACCCCACTCCACTCTAAACTCCACTGTAATGTATCTAACCCCTCTTCACTATAATATACCCAACTCCACCACAATCTACCACACTACAGTCTACCACAATCGACCCAACTTCACTCCAATCACCACACTCCAATCCACTCAATCTACCCCACTCCACTGCATCCAAATCTACCGCTCTCCACTTCACTCTACCCCACTTCAATGTACCACACTCCACTTAAATCTACCCCAGTCTAATCCAGTCCAACCCACTCCACCCTATTCCACCCCCACTCCACCCCAATCCACACTACTCCAATCTACCCCTCCCCAACCACCCAATCTATCCCACTCCACCCTAATCTACCGCACTCCACTCAGTCTACCCCACTACACTACACCCTAATCTACCCCCACTACACCCCACTCCAATGTACCCCACTACACCCCACTCTACCCCACTACACTCTTCCCCAGTCTATTTTACTCCACTCCAATCCTAACTCCACTCTATCCAACTCCAATCCACCCCACTTGTCTCTAATCCACCCCACTCCACTATACCGCGATCTACCACTCTCCATTCCACTCTACCCAATCTACCGCACTCCAGTCTACCCAAATCTACTCCACTCCAATCTACTTCACTCCAGTCTACCTCACCTCACCCCACCCCAATCTACTCCATCCCAATCTGCCCCACACCACTCTATCCAACTCTACTCTACTCCGACACAGTCACGTGTGACTTGCAAATCCTACAGGCATCAGTAATGTGCATGTAGCCTTTAGAAAAGGTGCACGGGTGTCGCTTCATTATAATCATAAACTATAAGTGGACAGTGTGTCGATTATTAAAGCACTAGGGGCGAGTCCAGCTTTTCTACTACCGATTCACAACAAATGACGCAGAATACTACTGGTTTGCTTTCAGCATTAGCTTTTTTCACTGCCCTTACGTAGCCAGGATGTTTATCAGAAACGCTGTTTAATACCCGTTTAAAGTCAGGAGGTGTTTTCGCTGCAGAATCCTCACTTTTCGGTCTGCCCACCGGCTTAATACAGAAGTAGCGTGTTTTTATGAAAAATAGTGGTATTGTGTGGGCGGTAACATTTCTGGGTTATTTGAGATGGCGTTTCATTCCTCCCTTGCTCGCCCGTTTGCCACAGGTTGCGTTTCTGCGCTACTTTCCCTCCATGAATAATTAGTGTTACTTGTCAACTTGACAGAAAAATCATTATTAAAATCATCTTTGTAGAAATCGTTAAGTGCTTAAAATAGCTGCCTTGAGTCGGAGTGGGCTTAAGTAAAGCCAGGGGCCGTCTTGCGAGAGCAGCTTCCCGTCAGACTGCGGATCTTTGAAGGAGATCTGCTGAGAACGACGCGGTGTCTCGCGCACCCCGCGCAGTCGCGTCGCTGTCCCAGTCCGGGCATTGCTTTGCACATTCGTCTCCACAAAAGTGCCGTAGAAAACAACTGCCTTCCGCGTGTACCGTGTGATACAGTATTATGTTTATGGTTTGCTGCGTCACGTGTTTCTGCGTTCAGCGCCATTGTACGTTACGTCATTAAACTTAAGTAGAGGGCATCTTTAAATGTGAGTTGGCAAAGGAGGAGGTTAGATATGGAAAAAATTACGCATCTTTAAGATACTTTCAGCGGAGTGGGCTGTGAACAGCACTAGAACGCTGTGGAAATTCGAGAGGTATTTCCTGCGAGTATGTAATATGTATTTGACTCTTAAAAGTCCCTACCCATCAATGAAAAAAAAACCTCTTGTCATGCGTAAACTGTTTCCTGCTTGGGGGCTGCGTGGACTAGGGCGGTAGGAAATAAGGCCCAGTCACAGACCTTTGTAACAGTCACGCCCAGGGATGCGAAATGACTGTTTGACTTGGCAAATGTAACTTTTCCACAAAAATAATACCTGGCATTTTAACGTCTGCGCTGAAGCAAAAAATGCAATAATGATCAATGGTCTGTGTTTTTGTCGAATGCTGCCTAGTGGCGCACTTTTATGAAGCCCTTTAAAAACCTGTGCAGTAATGCAGGCCTCTTTTATGGTAGCCATAAAATCCATCTCTTACTGCAAAAAGGGGTTACCACCTTGCTATAAGGTGTGCACTCTCCTCTGATAATTTTCCTGATCGAAAGCTTGAGTACAGTATAAGGGAACACTTACAGGTCAGTTAATTACAGCCATCGCCATGGGACATTAATATAGTACATTGGAGAGCAAATTGCTAATTTCATACCTGATGTGCACTTTGCATAACAATGAAACATGTAGTAGTTTGGCATGGCTATGCAGAATGTATGTGTTCATTTCTCCAGCTTAATATTTCCCTCTGTATGTTAGTTTACAAATACATGAAAATATTTGAAGCTACAATTGCTTTGAGACAGTGTCCATGTTTTCAATCTACTCATTCAATGACTGACCTTTTGGGATGTTTTAAATGGAGGCAGTGGTGCTAAGCAGACACTGTTCTCCCCTCTCCAGCCCCTACTATATCATCCAGCTTTCAGTGCCCTGTTCCCTCTTGTGGAGTAACCCACCTTGGAACTTTCTGTCCTCTGAAGGTCCTGAACTTTCAAATTGCTTACCTACTAGTTTCAAACATTAAAAAAAGGCCTGTCTTTTTCTCTTCAGAGCCAGGAATGGCATTAACTAGGATGTTGAGCATGGCCATCTCTTTAACTTTTTTTTTTTTTACCAGATGGGACTATGTGGCACAGTGTGGCACAGGTGTTTGGCATGAAGACCTGTGCTGTGCACATACCCTTGGAAGGGTCTTTCTACAGGAATGCAGGGTGGCTTCAGTTACCTTTGATGACCAGGTTATTCAGATTATGCTACTTCTGATCTGCTTGGATAGGCTTGTGTTCATGATATCTGTTTACCTTTAAGAGGAATTAGACATACCACCTATTATTCATCCTGCCATGCTTGCTTGCCTACCTAGATCCTAAAGGCAAATTGGACCCTGATGTCATTATAATCTTTCAGCTATCATAGCCATGAAAATTGTCCGATATGCTGGGCCTACCAGGCAAAAAGGCAACGTCAGTAAGTATTCAGCTGATATTACTTAGCCTTTGGAAACTATGGTTAAGTCCAGTTGTTGGTTGTGTCCATCTTTGCTAGTTGTGGATCTTTGCTGGAATACAGTGGTTAGTAAGTCTCCACAAAGGTATGTAGGTCTCAAAATAGTTCTTGGAGATGGGATGTATTAGACTTATCTGATAGAGACTGTTAGTTGTAGAATCCTTACCTTAGAATTTCCCCCAGGCGTCAGTCTGGATCCGGAGATTTTTCTTTAGCAATACCCCTGCGCATCGGTAGGTGGCGTCGGTCGACTCCTCATCCGGCGTCGTGGTCGCCGGGATGACTTTGCAGTGCCTACTTAGACGCCGCCTCTGCGTGCTGACGTCAGTTCTTTCTTTTTCCGCGCCAGCCTAGCACAGGTCCGTAGAGAGCTACACCTTAGCTGTTTTTTGGCTAGCTTTTTTGGTTACTTTTGTTGGCGTCTTTTTTGAGTCTTGGACTCCTGGTGCGCAAGGGATGTCCCAACGTCAGACCAACTTCAAGCCCTGCGGTTCCTGTTACAAGATGACGTCTGTGACGGATCCGCACCTCGTGTGCTTGTGGTGTCCGGAGCGTGACCACGGCTCGAAGTCGTGCTCTGACTGCCAGGCCATGCCCCCGAAGACTCTGAGGGAGCAGTCCCGAAAGTTGTTGGAGGCACAGCAGTCGGCTCCGCGTCATTCCCGGTCTCGTTCGAGAGGAAGGTCACAAGGCCGTTCACAGAGCCCCCACTCCTCGTCGTACTCCAAGTCATCGAGGTCCTCGGGTAAGTTGAAGCACAAGAGTAAGGCAAAGATGCACAAGCTCTCGTCATCTTCTCCCCGTCGGTCGACAGATGCGACGCGGGACTCAGAGCGTCGTTGCTCGAAGGCTCAGTCTCCGGTGCCTACTTCAGGGACGACTCCGCGCCTCCCACTCTTTCCGGGAGCCAGAGTGTCCCCTGCCCAACTTAGACAATTTTACGAGGCCTTACACCTCGTCTTTGGGCAGCCCGACTCCGCTGACGCGCCTTCAGGCCCTGCGGAGCGGGTTGGGGGATCCTGGGCCTTCGATGCTGGCGGCTCCGGCCCCGGTGCCGGAGGGCCTCTTTGGATCCAAGCCTGGATCTGGATCAACGTCGGTCGATCTCACTCGACCTTCCCCGGCGCCAATCTCGACAACGACGCCCCCAGCGCCGCTTTTCCACCGGCCGACGTCGTCCCCATCCTCATCCCTGAGTTGTACACTGAGCCGGACTTACGTCGGAACCAACTCCGGAGGGTACTTATGTTCCCCTGTTCATCCCTGGTGTTCCCTATCGACCAGAGATTGGAGCGAGACCCTTTAACTGACCAGCTGGAAGAACCGGACTGGCGAGAGGACCTGGGTGATGCCAGTGGTCTGGACACCTCTCCAGACACTGGTTTGTTTTCTCCCCCTACCGTGGCTACGGAGGATGGAGCGTCCTATGCTGTGGTGGTTAGAAGGGCAGCCAAGGTCCTGGGCCTAGAGCTCCCTTCGGTGGCAGTCAGGACTAACCACCTGACAGAGATGCTTCAGCCTGCGACTTCTTCCTCTGAACCCCTATTGCCATGCAATGAAGCCCTTACTGATGTCCTCCTGGGCACATTGCCCAAGCCCAGCACAGGGGTTCCTGTGGAGTTGAAAATTGCCCGCCGCCACCACCCGGCCTCGGGCGACCCAGTGTTCCTGACCCAACACCCTTCCCCTGAGAGCTTGGTGGTCCAAGCCTCTTCTTCTAAGGGCGCATTCCCTTCTGCTCCTCCAGATAGGGAATCCAAGAAGCTGGACCATCTTTTGAAGCGAATGTTCTCTTCCTCCATCTTGGCACTGCGGACGGTGAATACCGCTTACCTCTTGGGCCGCGATTCCCATACCATCTGGGATACGGTCGAGCAGGTGCTGCCTCAGTGCCCGGAGGAGGCACGGGCCGTTCTCTCCCAGGCAGTTGCGGATGGGAGATTCGCAGCCAAATTCGCCATTCGGTGTGTACTGGATACCACCGACTCACTGGGCAGAACGATTGCCATGTCGGTAGCCCTTAGACGCTACGCCTGGTTAGGGACATCTGGCTTCTCCGGGGATGTCCAGTCAACCTTGATGGACCTGCCCTTTGATGGCCGTCATCTTTTTTGGCAACAAAGCAGACTCAGCGCTTGAGCACTTTAAAGACTCTCGAGCTACAGCCAGATCTTTGGGCCTCCATGCGCCTTCATGTCCACTCCAGTCTGCTTTTCATCCCTTTCGTGACTACGGAAGGGGCGCCCAACCACGTCCGGTCCAGTCTAGCCACCGGTTCATGCAAGCTGCCCAGCCTCTGCTTGCCTGCGGACGTGGGACCCAGCGTCCTCGCTGGTCTGGGGCCAGCAGTCAGGCCAATCCACCATCTCCCCCCTGCCACTGCCTCCAAATCCTCCTAGTTCAACGTTCCAGGCCCATCTTCAGCCAGTTGGAGGCAGGATTCGCCATCACCTCCTCCACTGGCAATCCATCATGTCGGACAGGTGGGTTCTGCAAATCTTCAGAAGGGGCTACTCCCTCCCCTTCGAGGCTACCCCTTCCTCCATGCCACCGTCTTACGATCGCAGGTTGGAGGATCATTTGGCACTTCTCCGCCAGGAAGTCTCAGCTCTTTTGGCCAAGGGAGCCATAGAGAGGGTCCCTGCGCCAGAAGTAGGTCGTGGTTGCTATTCCCGCTACTTTCTGGTGCCCAAGATGGACAAAGGCCTGCGTCCTATTCTAGACATACAGGCCCTCAACCGCTTCCTCCGGAAGGAGAAGTTCAAAATGCTCACGTTAGCTCAAGTCCTGTCTGCCCTCGGCCCCGGAGACTGGATGGTGGCTTTGGACTTGCAGGACGCTTATTTCCACATTCCTATCCTGCCAGCCCACAGATGCTATCTATGGATCATGGTGGGCCACGAGCACTTTCAGTTCACCGTGCTCCTCTTTGGCCTTAGCAGTGCCCCTTGGCTGTTCACAAAGGTGATGGCGGTGGTCGCAGTCATCTGCGGAGATCAGGGGTTCCAGTCTTCCCCTATCTAGACGACTGGCTGTTGAAGGCAGGCTCTCCCCAGGCTGTCGTCTCCCACCTCCTGCATTCGCTTGGTTTCACTGTAAACGTGCCGAAGTCACACCTGACTTCCTCTCAGACGCTCCCTTTCATCGGAGCTGTTCTGAACACAGTGCAGTTTCGGGCCTATCCTCCCAACAGTGAGTCCGGAATATTCGGGCTATGATACCGAAGTTTCAGCCTCTATCCCGGATTTTGGTGAGAATTACTCTGAGGCTGCTGGGCCTCATGGCCTCCTGCATCCTGCTGGTGGATCATTCCAGGTGGCATATGCGGGCTCTGCAGTGGGACCTGAAGTTCTAGTGGGCGCAGCATCAGGGGAATCTTTCTGACTATGTCCAGATCTCAGAGGGGACTGTGACACAGCTGCAGTGGTGGTGAACGAACCAAGATTGGGTCAGAGGCACATCCCTCTCCCTTCCCCAACCAGATCTAACGGTAGTGACAGATGCATCACTTCTGGGATGGGGCGGCCATCTGGGGAAGGCGGAGATCAGAGGTGTCTGGTCTCTGGCAGAGTCCGGGCTCCATATCAACCTGCTGAAGCTTCGGGCGATCAGACTGGCACTGAAGGCATTCCTTCCCTCTCTCAAAGGGAAAGTGGTGCAGGGGTTCACAGACAACACCACCACCATGTGGTACTGCAACACACAGGGTGGGGTCGTGGACCCTTTGTCAGGAGGCTCTCCTCCTCTGAACATGGCTGGAACATCAGGGCATAACCCTGGTGGATCAACACCTGCGGGTTCTCTGAATGCCAGGGCGGACGAACTCAGCCATCGGTACTTGGTCGATCATGAATGGCGTTTTCATTCGGAGGTGGTGCAAGGTCTCTTTCAGCAGTGGGGAGAGCTTTGGTTAGATCTGTTCGCCACCAAAGAGAACATGCAATGTCAGCAGTATTGCGCATTGGAGTTCCCAAGGCGGCACTCGCTCGGTGACACTTTTCGTCGCGAGTGGAACTGCGGCCTCCTGTACACCTTTCCGCCTGCATCTCTTCTGCCCAGTGTGCTCAAGAAGATGGCCATCGATCCTCCAATCAGACTGCCCCTTCAGGAGGATCTTCTGTTGCAGCAGCAGGGGACGGTTCTTCACCCGAATCTTTCCAGTCTCCACCTCATTGTGTGGAGATTGAGCAGCGACAGTTGACAGTTTTCGACCTTCCGCCCGAAGTCTGTGATGTCATCTTGGCAGGCAGGCGTCCCTCCACTAAATCGGTATACGCCAGTAGATGGAACAAGTTGGTGGCATGGTGCACAGCAAAGGCTGTGGATCCCTTTTTTTGCCCCTCTTTCAGAGGTCCTTTTGTATATACTTTCTTTGGCCCAGCAGGGCTCTGCTCTGGGCACTCTCAAAGGTTATCTTGCAGCTATCTCTGCTTTTCTTCGGCTGCCAGATCAGCCATCCTTGTTCAAGTGTCCTATTGTTAACAGATTCTTTAAGGGCATTACTCATCTGTTTCCTCCATCTCCCTTCATAATGGCCCAGTGGGACTTGAATCTTGTTCTCACATTTCATGTGTGTGCTCCCTTCGAGCTTCTTCATAACTGTCCTCTCAGGCTCCTCACTCTCAAGAGTGCCTTCCTTCTTGCCATCACCTCTACTCGCAGGGTGAGTGAGCTTCAGGCTCTATCTTCCAAGCCCCCTTTCTTCTCTGTGCATCCGGACAAAGTGGTGCTTAGAATGAGGCCTTTGTTCCTTCCTAAAGTGGTCACCATTTCATGTAGAGCAATCTATCACCTTGGCCACATTTTTGCCACCTCCGCACCCTTCCAAGGAGGAGGAGAGACTCCACCGTCTGAACCCTAAACATGCGCTGTCATTCTATCTTGACCGCACAAAAGACTTCCAGGTGGATGATCAGCTCTTTGTTGGCTATGTGGGTGCCAAGAAAGGCCGGGCTGTTCAAAAACGTAACTTCTCTCGATGGGTTGTCCTTTGCATTAAGATCTGCTATGCTTTAGCGAAGAAGGATCCTCCAGTGGGGTTGCATGCTCACTCCATTAGGGCTACGGCAGCAACCACTGCATTGGCACATGGAGTCCCACTCCTTGATAACAGCCAGTCGGCAACTTGGGCATCTCTGCACACGTTTACCAGACACTATTGCCTGGACAGTCAAGTCCAGAGGGACAGCTATTTTGCCCGTTCGGTCCTCCAGGACTTTCTCGTGTGAACTTGGTTTGCAGACCCTCCTCCGGGGATGGTATTGCGGGGGTATCTATTGTAAGGTAAGGAATCTACAACTAACAGTCTCTATTGGTAACGATGTATCTGGTAGAGACATATGTTAGTTGTAGATTCCTTACCGCCCCACCCATCCTCCCCGCTCTGCAAACTGATTTCTAGGGATAGGGACTCCCTTATAGGGCCCTAGTTGTGGCGCACCAGTGGTCAGTGTCTTTCATGGCTGTGCGCTTCTGGCGTGGAAAGTCGTGTCAGAACTGACGTCAGCGCGCAGAGGCGGCGTCTAAGTAGGCACCGCGACATTATCCCAGCGACCACGATGCCGACGTTGGACGTGGAGTCGACCAGCGACACCTACTGATATGTAGGGGTGTTGCTGAAGAAAAATCTCCGGATCCAGACTGACGACTGGGGGAAATTCTAAGGCAAGGAATCTACAAGTAACATATGTCTCTACCAGATACATCGTTACTGAAGGTAAGTAACTTGTTCTTTAGGGAGAGTGATTCATCAAGGCGTCGCTTCCAAAAGACCCTCTTAGTCTAATGTCAGATGTTCACTCAGTGATTTCGCAGAAACATAGACCATGTGCAGTTTCTAAACTAAGCCAGTTCAGTTGGATCTGATCACTTCCGGAATGGAAATGAAATTCAGAAACTGTGCAGAGTCTTTGTTAGGCTCGTTCTTTGTAAGCTTCCTTTTCTTTGGAAACTGAAGTGGTGGTCCACTTGTGACACTCTCCTTTCAACATAATTCTTCCAACAATGCATACGTCTCTGATGGACTCTTAGCTTTAGATCTTAATGTCCTGCTACTCCACACTATGAGGAGAAGGGGTGGTGGCATGCGGAGAGGACAATCTATCATAATATTTTCTCTGTTTCCCCGATTAGGTGTGGTCCCCAAACCTTTTTGCAGCGATTAAAAAGGAGCAGTCCAGTTGATTTTGGAAGCAGCACTGATATGTTGTGCATTTACTGCCAGCCCCTTCTCTATATCCTCTACAGAGATCGGAGGATCCCTTTTTACATCTCTGTGTTAAATTAATATGTGAAGACAGAAGCTATGCCGATAGCTATTGAGGGATACATTGTGTGTAGAGTAGTTGAATAAATCTGTCCTGGGTGTGCCTGCTTTAACACAATCATGAAACTTGCTTGCGGAAGGTGCAAAAGGTTGTGGTTAGAAGCTTCTACAACAAATCCAAGGTTTGCTGTCTGTGATCCATAGCATGGGGCAAATTACTTTCATAAAGAACACAACAATTGTGACTGCACAACACAGGTGTTTATGTACCTCTGTGGTTGCAATAAAACCTACTGAGTGCAGGGACAGGCAACCAGATACTTAAACACACCATTACTACTTTCTTTTTTTATGCCTCAGATGGTTCCTCCGTAGAGGTCAACTTTTCTAATTCAAACGCTGGGCAATGCCCTGGGAGGGGCTTCCCCTCTACAAGAAATTTCTTCTTCCTCCACGAAAATCACATTTTCATCTCATGGCCATCTCCTTTAAAATTGTACCTTTGTGTTTGGATCATTTTTCCAGGGAAATAAATCTAAGATCCCAAGTGGTGGACTGAAGGGCATCCGATTGTGCCTCATTTCTGCCCCTTCACAGCATCACTAATATCCAGGAATACTCTTAGTCAAAGGGCAGAGGTCTCCCATGAATGGTACATCACCATTGTGTTCTGGAGCCTATCTTTAATTCCACGGATATCAAGGGGAAACAAGACATCGCAAATTCGGAGAAACAAGACATTACCTCTGTTATATTATGGGATGAGTTCATAACACTGTTAGTATGATTATAAAGAAGTCGAAAATTGGTAACATTTGAGATTGTGTGCAAATGTTTTTGCACAGGAATTACTGTCAATAACGCAAGCTGAGCTTACAGCTTGCTGTATATATTTCTTTAGAGCAACCACTCTATTAATAAAATCTTTGCATTAATGAACCAGATATACAGCTTTGAACATGTTTTTTTTATATCTTACCTTAACATCCACATCGCACACTGTCAATTGGAATTCCACACTCCTGTTCCTAGCATGCGCTTGCTAAATTTACAAAAGGTGAGAAGCATGATTTTGCTGAATTTATCTTAAACTTGGAGCATAAATATGATATAAGGAGTATCGAGCAAGCCTAAGGTTAATGTTTTAAGTTGGTGCCCTATGAGGGACATGTTTAGAATCATGTTTTGTTTATACTTTAATCTAGTCAGGTGACTTATTGAGGGCAAGGACACCCAATGAATTAATTCGAATGTATACATAGGGTGGTCGTTCCTTGTCAGTCTCAAACAGTATGAGGTTCCACGAGTTCATGTCCAGTTATTTCACTGCTATCAGTAGTGAAAATACTTTGTCAAAGGCATTTGTGCTTTTTAAAAACTTGTTTTGAGTGGATAAATGAACACACGCATGCTCAACACACACACACACACACCTCCACCTCCCCCCCCTGCCACCCCAAACCTCCTGTTTTCCATATAGACTCTGTCTCCCAGAAGTTTGCCGTGTTAAATGTCTCTAATTTTGCCTCCTACTTTTTTTGTGCTTCTATCTGGAAAGGAACAACTGCTTCTGGGAAACCCTGCACAGCTTATGTAACTTCTAGCATGAATACTGTTTGAAAGGTTTATTTCCTGTTAAGTGAGAAAGCCCATAATGTTTCCACACAACCTTTTTGCTTCAAATTTTTGAGGCTATCGGATGGAGACGCTGATGAAGCTAGTTGCCTACAATGGTCGTCAGCGACGATCTTCTCTTGGTCAAGCCCTGTTCTTTTTTCAATCAGATCCTGGTACCCTCCCAGTGTTATCACAGGCAGGGTTTCTATAGGCATAGTTTAGAATGCAAAGTGGCCGTGTCCACGTTGTTTTTTTTTTTTATCCGGTCCTTGTTTTAACTGCAAGGGAGAGGCACCATTGCCTGCATTGTTATGAGCCTGGAGAGGGCCTGAATACAAGAAGATAGTTATCTGCATCTGGTGCTAAACACCAACATGAGCGAAAGCTCTTGGCAAGTGGTTGTGGCTAGAAGTGACAGGATACTTGTATTTTTAAATTGTTTTGATGACGGTTTCACATAAAGGATGCTCATTCAGATTGAATCCTTCCCCCACTGCTTTTTTCAGTCCAGTTATTTTTGTGCACTCTTGCATAGTTTGGCATGTGGGCTCCTCTCAACACAGTAACCAAAAAATAATGTGTGCAATATGATACTAGGTGTAATGCTGAGTTTGGTATCTCTATAGGTATCTCTATAATTCTTTGAGCTCCTAAAACTATTAGTGATTTTACTCAACTCCGCACTCGCCGTACACTAAACCAGTACCTCTTTTAAACCGGTTGACCCTTAAGCAATAAAAAAATTACACACAACTTGAATGTTGCACCAGTTACTCTGTTACTCGATTTTTAGGTCAAAGCTGTCTGGTTTGTTAATGACATCTTGGGGACATTCAGAAAGCTTCCCTGGGAATGCAATCCACCAATTGCTCACCATTTGGTTTGTAACTCACATTTGCTTGCTTTCTATTTGCTGGCTTTGTGTTTTAGGCTGTTCAGCTTGAGTTCGTCCCTTCCTTTGCCCAAACCCTATTTGCTATATTCATCCACCAGTACTGAATTTCTGTAAACAGGCCTTTAAATCTTGTTCTCATCTTGTCACATTTGCTGTGCATTCAAAATCGTAGGTTAAATATCAGGCTCTCTCTTCCGAGGGAGCTTGGTGTTTACTTTTCTTTCTCTGAATTAAATGTAAGAGGATTTATTTATTTATTTATTTGAAACACATTTTTTATTGTTTTCATATAACACAAAACAATAGCTGTCTGGACATAGTATATCAGAAGTATTCAGTTTCCTATGCACAGCAGTAGTGCAGAGTAATCAGGTGGATGGTGACAGGCCATCGTGTATAATCCGAGAACATAATGTAACATACTATAGGTCATCTCCAGCTAGCAGTAAACAAACCCCACCGCCCAACCCCCTTATCCCTAGTTACCCCCTGCCATGCTGTTAAGTGTAGAATTCCATACTGGATATTAAGATTCTGAGACCTCCCCTGCAAGTCCAGAGCCTTCCCAAGGTGCCCCGTACAGGGTTGGGTGTGCTCAGTTACCTGCGGCAACTGATTCCTCTGCTGATAGTAGGGAGCTATTCGGTGTATTTGTGTCAGTGTCTGGGGCCACAAAGCGATCTACAGGCGTTCCCAGGCCCTAGCCCTATCGATTGTTCCACGCCTTCTCTGTAGTACCCCGGAGCAGCACAGCACTCTCGAGTCCCACCCATTTAACTCGTTCTTCTCGCCATTTAGTCAGTCTCGGCTTTCCAATGAAAAGTGAGAGGATTTATGTGACAAACACTGTTTATTCGGGGTGTGTTGTATGATTTTGTTTTCCTAGCACAAAACAAAATGTCTGTAAATGAACTGTGCAGAAATTTCAGAATATGGGATGCACAAATGATGCACATTTTTTGGTAATTCTGAAGTGTGGTGCACTAGTGTAACAAAACTTGAGGGCCCCCCTGCAAACTACATGGGGTGGCCCTCCGGACTCAAACAGGAGCTGTTATGCCAGTGTACTGTGCTGAAGGGGCCCCTGTAACTCGGGGCCCCCCGCACCGCGGATGCCTTTGTTACACCACTGGTGTGATGGAAACAAATAATTTTAATACGATCAAAACAAATCAATACACTAGGTGATGATTTCCACACGTTATCGTCTGTGCGCTGTATACTTTTATCAGTAAAACTGTATGTCTGTGCAAATGTAATTGTCATTTCCTTTGAAGATGTGTTCTCTGTAAAGGCAGTGTGCTACCACACTAGGCATACTCCACTTTACTCCACTCTGCACTACTCCACACCACTGCGATCTACTCTCTACCACTCCACGCTGGGCCACTACAAAACCACTCCACACTGCATCACTGCACTGCACCATTCCACTCTATGCCACTTCACTCTACGCTCCTCTACTCCACTCTACTCTACTCTACTCTATGCCAATGCACTCTACCCCACACTACTCTACTATGCACTACTGCACTCTTCGCCACTGCACTCTAAGCCACTCTAATCTACTCTGCACCACTACACTCTGACATGCTGCTCTGCGCCATTGCACTCTACACCACTCTGCGCCAATCCATTCTACGCCACCCACTTCAGTCTGCACTACACCTCTCCTCTCCACTCTGCCCTACTCTATTCTACACCGCTGCACTCTGCCACTGCACTCTACGCCAATGCACTCTATACCACTTTACTCAAAACAATACACTTTACGCCACTGCTCTCTATGCCTATCTACTCTGCACCACTACACTATATGCCACTACACTATGTCACTGCACTCTTTGCCACTGCACTCTTTGCCTCTCCACTCTTTGCCTCTCCACTCTTTGCCTCTCCACTCTTTGCCTCTCCACTCTTTGCCTCTCCACTCTTTGCCTCTCCACTCTTTGCCACTTCACTCTTTGCCACTCCACTCCTTGCCTCTGCACTCTTTGCCTCTGCACTCTTTGCCTCTGCACTCTTTGCCTCTGCACTCTTTGCCTCTGCACTTTACTGCACTCTTTGCCACTGCACTCTTTGCCACTGCACTCTTTGCCACTGCACTCTTTGCCACTGCACTCTTTGCCACTGCACTCTTTGCCACTGCACTCTACGCCACTGCAGCACTGCACTTTGACACTGCACTTTACCACACTTTACTCTATGCCACTGCACTCTCCACTCTACTCTGAAACGATCTCCTCTACATCACTGCACTCTTTTCCACTCTGCGCCACTTCACTCTACGCCATTGCAGTCTACCTTGCCCCGCTCCACTCTACCCCACTCTATTCTACACTGCTGCACTCTATGCCACTGCACTCTATGCCACTGCACTCTATGCCACTTTACTCAAAACCAATCTACTCTACGCCACTGATCTCTATGCCAATCTACTCTACACCACCACCACTCCACTCTTCTCCACTCTTCTCCACTCCCCTTTACGCCAATCCACTCTTCGTCAATCCTCTCTAATCTACTCTGCAACTCTGCACTTTGACACTGCACTTTACCACACACTACTCTATGCCACTGCACTCTCCACTCTACTCTGAAACGATCTCCTCTGTCACTGCACTCTAGTCCACTCTGCACCATTCCACTCTACGCCACTTCACTCTACACCACTGCAGTCTACCTTGCCCCTCTCCACTCTACACTGCTGCACTCTATGCAACTGCACTCTATGCCACTTTACTCAAAACCAATCTACTCTACGCCACTGATCTCTATGCCAATCTACTCTACACCACTGCACTGTATGTCACTATACGCTACTCTACAACACTCTACACCACTGTACTCCACACTATTACATTCTACGTCACTTTAGTCTGCACCACTCTATGCCACTGCACTCTACACCAATGCACTCTACGCCACTCTATACCACTACACTCTGCAACACGGCACTCTCTGCCACTGAACTCTACACCACTCTACTAGGCGCCACTTTACTCTGCATCTCTGCACTTTGTCACTTTACTCTAAGACACTCTGCTACACTCTACGTCAATCCACTCTATGGCACTCTAATTTACTGTGCACCACTGCACTCCACAACACTGCACTATATGCCTCTCTACTCTGCACCACTCTTAGCCAGTGCACTCTATCCCACTCTACTATGCACCACTGTACTTTTCGCTACTGTACTCTGACCACTGTGCTCTGCACCAGTGCACTCTATTCCACTGCACTCTACTCTGCACCACTCAACTCTACGCCACTCTAATGCTCTCTACGTCAGTGCACTCTACGCCGCTCTACTCAGCATCACTCCACTCTGCATCACTTCACTCTATGCCACTCTAATCTATTATTCACCACTGCACTCCACGCATCTCTACACCATTCTATGCCACTGCACTCTACACCTCTGCTCTATACCCTGCACCACTCCACTCTGTCACTTCCGTCTACTCTGAAACAATCTACTCTACACGAGTGCACCCCACACCACTCTACTCTGTGCAACTCCACTCTACGCCATTGCACTTTACGCCACTGCAGTCTACTCTGCACCACTCTACGCCAATGGACTCAAAACCAATGCACACTGTCCAATCTACTCTGCACCACTGTACTTTATGCCACTTCACTCAAGTCCACTCTGTGACACTCCACTCCTTAATACTCTACGACGCTCTACTCGTTAAACTCTACTCCACTCTGATACTCTACTTTACTCCACTCTACTCCACTCTATGCCACTCTAGGACACTACTCCAATGTGCGACGCTCTACGCAACTTCATGCCATTTTACTTCACTCTATTCTATGACACACTGTTTCACTCTATGCCACTCCGCTCTACAACACTCTGTGGCATTCCACTCTCCGACAAACGACTCCACCCTACATCACTCCACTCTACAACAATCTACTCTACGCAACACCCTCTATGCAACAGCTTCTATGCCACTCCACTCTGCTGTGCAATAATAATTTCCACTCAAATCTATTCCACTCTACACCCTTCCACTCTGACACATTCTACTTCCTCCATGACACTCCACAACACTCAACACCACTCCACTCTCTGCCACTCCACGACTCTCTACGCCACTCCACTTTATGACACTACACTCTTCTTTACACCACTATCTTTTAACCATGCTGAAAGGCAGCCATGCTGGTGTACAACATAGTTAAAACATATTGGCAAAGCCAATAGATCTTGCATAGGTGAGACCTATTGGCTTTGCCAGTGCTTGTTATGTCTGGCTTGTCACTAGCCTCATGTAATGCAAACATATACACATATGTAGACAGGCTTTGAGTCAGCCCTCTTCATCCATTGGTATGTTTTACTGTCATTCACATTTTGCTTCCGACCACCACCAGATAATGTATGAAGCAATGTGTTGGCCCACTTCAGCTTTTTGCTTTCTTGCATTGAGAGCGACGGCATTTTTTGTGATCAACTGAGTACATAGAACTAAAAAGAAGCGTGCCTCAGTGCAGTAGCTGGGTGGCTAATATATTACATTGCCAGAGGTTTGTTCTTTCAATTCTTTATCCTTTTTGGTGTTTTTTAAACAATGCTTCCAGGTTACAGTAATTAAAAGCCAGTAGTACCCGTTCTTTGTACCAATAAGAATCATATTTTTCTGTGTATTAAAACTACAAAAGATGTTTGTACTACTGTAAGAACACTTGCCTGCTAGGAAGTACAAGTACTGTTAATAAAATTATAAGCAGGAGTTCATTTTAGGTCTCGCTTAGGCAGCGTTTGTGCCCTCTCTTCGAAACATGCTGTGTTCAGGATATTGGCTTTAAGCTCTGACCATTTCCCGCCCATGTTTTCAATTTCCTCTTATGGTTGTCTTTTGTAAAAAAATATTTCTTTGGTTAGTTTGTTTAGTAGTCCCTCCTTTTCTACTTTGTAACCTTCCGTAAGGACTGCCCCTGTTACATTTGTTGTTACTCAGTATGTGTTATTTACGGTTTGGGAACTCAATTTTGTTCATGACTTTCTCCTAGCTGCTGTTGAACGACTCACGCTCCACGACAGCGTATACACAGTATTTTTAAATTTTTTTAAGCAGCGCTACACACCGCTCTTAAGCTGTATTAATGGTAGCCGCGTGCCTTTCTTTTGTTATGTGCAGCTCGACAAACTCTTTTTAAAAAAATATAATATGTTTTTTTAAGCAGCGCGGCATGCTTCTCTTGATTTTCATATAATATGTTTTTTTTATCAGCGCGGCACATCGTGCTTGATCTTCAACATATTCAGTCATCTTTCCTGCAAAGAGGACAAAACAATATTTCACATTGGTAAAAACAAGCACTGCGGCCGCGCGCCTTTCTTTTAGTTTGTGTGGCTCGCCCAACTGTATTTTTTCTTTTTGCAACAGCTAGCTCCTCCGTACTAGCAAGAAAACATTATAACTTTATCTCCCACCTCATAACTTTCAAAAATGCATTGACTTTAAAAAGCCTTGCTCTTGCTTGGTACTGCAAGGTTTAAAGTCAATGCATTTTTTAAAGTTACGAGGTGGGAGATAAAGTTATAATGCTTCTTAGTACGGAGGAGCAAGGTGTTGCAAAAAAAAAAAATACAGTTGGGCGAGCAACACTTTGCTCCTCTGTACTAGGAAGCATTATAACTTCTTCTTCCACCTCGTAACAATAAAAAATGCATTGACTTCAAAACTTTGCAGTACCGAGCAGGAGCACAGCATTTTAAAGTCAATGCATTTTTTAAAGTTACGAGGTGGTAGATAAAGTTATAATGTTTCCTAGTAAGGAAGAGCAAGCTGTTGCAAAAAGAAACAAGCGCGACACGCCACGCTTGATCTTGAACAGTGGCGGCCACATGCATTTCTTTTCTTCAGCGCGGCTCGCCTAACTGTGTTTTTTTTTTCTTTTTTCAAGAGCTTGCTCCTTCGTACTTGGAAGCATTATAACTTTATCTCCCACCAAGTAATTTTCAAAAATGCATTGCCTTTAAAAGCCTTGCTTCTTCTCGGTACTGCAAAGTTTAAAAATGTCTTTTCCGCGGCTACTGTTAAAATCTGGACCGGATTATCTCACTCGCATTCGGATCAAAATGATTTTCAAGTTCAGTTATTTTTCATTAAACATCCCAGGACTTCACATAAATTAAATTCACACTTATTCTCAGATAAAATTAACAAAATAAAATAAGTACATTTTCGTAACCTTGTACTCTTTTTTTATTTTTTAAATAAAACCTTGCACTCCACATTAGCAATCACCGGGAACCAAACACCACGTGTCATGTCATTCAATACAACATAACTAAACCATTCTGCTAGCCATTTAAGTTCAGCCCGACCCGTATTTTTTAAGTCCTCCAGACAGTGCTGCCTATCACATTTCTAATTTCCCTAACCATGTTGCAGGGTGCTGTACCTTATGTGGCCAAAAGAAGTGCCACGGGACACCCTAGTAACAGCCTGTGGTACTGCTCCCTTTCACTGCTTCGTGCATAGTAAAAAACGAAATGTTGTTGTACCCACAATAATGTGCTGCATACCTAAATACTTATAAGGTCCCAAAGGCGAGACCTATTGCACTGTAAATACTTGTTAAAATATTGGAATTTTTTGTGCAAGACTATGGCCACCTCAAGTTTTCCTTTTTTTTAAATTTCTTTTTTTAAATATTTGTCTCATTTGCTTATGAAAAAGTATAATCAGCATTTGCAAAACAATAGGCTTAGGCATTGCCGCCTGTTGGCTCTGCCAATGCCTTTTAGCCATGCTGTACTGCATCTGAAGAAAAACAACCTCAATGACATGGCTGCCTTATTTAGTTGCATGCGCATGCTGTAATACGCATACATGCCTACAAAATGATGCGGCGGCCATTTTTTTTTTTTTTTACAGATCCGAGATGTATTGGTAAAAAAGAAATAGAAGTAGCTGAAAAGTGTTTGAAGGTGGGCGGCCGTCAAGAATTTGTTGCCTAGTACTCCACATTAAAAATAAATATATTTAAAAAAAGACTATAGTTGGGCAGGGGGCGCAGCAACAGGATGGTGAAAGGGGGCAGCGAGAAAAGCATACAAAGGCGAGCGCAACACAGGAGGCACAGAAGAAGCACAGGCGTGAGAGCAACACAGAGCGAGGCGAAGGGAACGAGAGAAGCAGACAATGGAGACAGCTGGAAATCCCATGCACTCACATGGAGAGCTTAGCAAGAAAGAAAAAAAAAAGTAGTGCCTAAAAAAAGGAAACCATGAACAACACAAGTAATGCGCTTACATTCCAGGACAGGAAAAAGTGCAAGAAGAGGTAGGAAAGTCGACACAAGCCAACTATTCAAAAGCAAGCAAATGAGAATTACAATAACGCCGACAGTTGGCGAGCAGTGGGTGGGGCTCTAAGCCCACTGTAAGCTGACATAAGGTCTTTTTGCGAATCAGAGAGCTTGTGCTTGTCTGTAGGGCAGACCTATAATGTAACCATATCAATGGCTTGCCCAGGCCAGACTTCTTGGCTATGCCAGTGCTTGTTTGTCTGTTACCTGTCAGTTCTCGACTGTAGTTGTTTACTGTTTGATTGCTATTGTGCCAGAAACTACTAGATTTCGCACCTGCTGATGAATCTGTGGTGTAACAAAGCTGCTACGAGTCCTTGTCAGAGCCGGACTGGCTGTACCGGGCATCGGGCGTTTTTACGGGAGGCTGGAAGGGTGGGGGCCGGTTTTCTTACTGACGGCCGGTTTTGCAGCGGTGCTGCAATATCTGTCCCCATTAATAAAAGCAACATGCAAGCATTTCCAGTCTCCTGGGGCCAGGCAGTGCTTCCCCAGGTGCTGGTTCAAGAAAATTGCCAGCACTGCTTTGGGTTCCCAGTCCGGCCCTTGTCCTTGAACCCGCTGGGTAGGTAGTAAACAAAAAATTTAATAATCTGTGTTCAACAGGCCCTGTGTCACTGCAGCTGCTGCATCATTCATAGCTGTGGTCCTGCAAAAAAGAGGTTCCATGAAGTCATGGTTTTGGGTTGTACATGGAGGAATAGATTAATTCAATATTGGACTTATGTTCATTGAGGTGAATGATACACCTTATTGTGGCCAGAGAAAATTCATGGATAGGACTTTACAAGGAAATTTACAATTTTCTTCCACTTGAATCCATGTCCAACCGATAGATGTTGTCACTTACAAAACACCTGCCAGCCACGGTGCAGCAGTTGCAATAAGGGGCAGTGGTACAGTGTCACCCAGGCAAAGTTTTATGAGAACCCTGAACAACCTAGTTATGGCTATCTTTTACTTCTGCATTGGTAGGGCCCATGTGCTGTGGATGCATTAGGCCCTTGCTGCAACAAAGCTTTCAGCCGCGTGAAAAGATCTGACGTGTTTCACTCTGCTTGTACGCGGCCATTTAAATGAAATACTTGTAATTGTTTTACCAGGGACGTCTTCAGGATTCAGGGGGCCTGGGGCCAAACGGATTTTGGGGGCCCCTGTTCAGAACAGCTTTGAATTTATGATCCAGTTTCAGCTCGCTCATGCCCTCTTTGGCCAGGTCACTGACAGTGCACAGGCACCCTGGTACATAAATGTGTTTCCATCTAATATTCAGGGATAGTGACGTGTGTTTTCAGTATTGTAACACAGCTGCAGCAGGTCATTAATATTACTGCAGATAATCTCTGTGACACCCCTCCCAGTTCTCATATTTGAGGTCTTGTTTTGATCTAAAAGAAACTTTTTTAATGGATGTTGAATGAAACATAAACACAATATTTGACACAAAAATGTCTGTAATGGACTCTCACACACTATCCACATTAAAAATAAATTAAAGGAAAACGCTATTTACAACAATCTGTTTAAGAATTATTCAACATCATCATGGCAAGACTCTCTCGGGGAACCCTGACAGGCTGGGGCCCCGGGCCAGAGCCCAGCCCACTTTGCCCATGCCTTAAAAGGCCTCTGTGTTTTACGAGGAAGCTTTTCGTCTGTTACCATTTCTGCTGTAAACGTAAGCGAGGTACCTCACAGAGGTGTAGGGTTTTCACAAGAGACTATATTAGTCGTACATTAAAGAATGCTTTATTTTAATCAGAATACATTTCTAATTTTCAAATTGCTAAGTCCGTCTCATTTACCCTATTTTTCCACACCTCAGTGTGTTAGGCCATGGGCCGCCTTTTGGGTTCTGGCGGATTGGTGGCTAATGTAAGGGTAAATGTTTGCTCCATTCATTAAGGCGGCTGTTTTGTTTGGGAGGCTTCGGCAGTGTCAAACGTTAGAAAAATAGAAACCAACAACAAATGTCTTCCTGCAGTATTTCATTGGCTAGCATGCTTATATAAAATAGTCTGAAGCCTGTGGTACAATTTAAGATGGGAATCGATATAAAGTGCATTAGTGTAATTCTTTTCTGATGTAATGAATCGATTGGGCTAGGCTTCAAAATTAACTTTTGCGGATATTTGTTTGAAGTCGTTCGAAAAAGTTAATTTGGAGGGGGTATTGGGGGTGGGGGAGGGTGGAGAGGAAGGGGCTGTGGGAGGGACAGGTCTTTCATTAGGAGTGTTCATCTTGGCTAGGAGTTGGATAGTGTGATGCAGGGTGAAGTGTAGGAACAGTCAGAGCGCCTAAAGATGGGCCACTAAGCACAGCAGTATTAAACGGGTTTCCCATTCACATCTAGCAAGAGCGTACCAGCCGCTTTGTGTAACCAAGCATTGACCCATTTTCTGGTTTTGTTTTAACCCACCAAATCGTAGATAGTTTCATGGGCAGTATTGCAACAGAAAAGGGATGATCGAGAATCTTGTGAAGGGCCCAGGATCCACTTTGAAATAAGATCATTAGCCCTGTCCGAATAACTGGCTAACTCAAATCGACAAAGACTTCTTACTTGGCCTCTCTCTCTCTCGCCACCCATCTCTGTTTAGATGTTAGTCTCTTTTTTCTAAACTTTTGTAGCATGTTGTGCCACGAGAACTAACTAGCTAGGCCTTTCACCCTACCCGTTCTTTCTCTTTTTACTGGATTTTTCTCTCTCTGTTGTTTATGTAGTAATAAATCTGCAGATGTAATACCTTTTTATTTCTATTTTTTAGTATGAGAGTGGGGGCGGGGTGACATTACTTACGAGAGGCGAAGCCTCAAGTGGCTCATGACACCTCCCCCCCATCCCCCAACAATGGTGATCAATAGGATATTCTAGTCAAAGCCTCCTCATATGTGGATACACTTTGTACCCTGCTGTTAGTCTCTGGGTAGACGTTTTAAACAAAGGCATTTAGCACAAGGAGTTAATTTTATAAAATGATCCTCGTGACGAGCGGTCCAATTGTTTTTCACTGTAAAGCACTTTAAAGTTGAATAAGTGAGGCAGTAAACCGCGATTAGGCTTTACTATGAACATTGAAATTGACCTTTGCACTATACTAAGCGTGAATATTCGTATATTACCATTTGAGACATATTTTCACGAGCTCTCACACACATTCCCTTCCCACCTACACCTATATCTCAGGGGAGAGCATGAGAATTTCTGAAATGTAAATAAAAGTTGCAGTACATGCTAAAATACCACCAATGAAGCCACATCCCAAAAATAAACGGAGCAAATAATATTTTGTAGGGGCAGTGTAGACAAAAGTCAACTCATTTGAAACATTTATTTGAAGGTTGATATTTGGTGCTATTGTAGGGCAATGTAACCGAAACAATCACACTTTTCTGGAGGCTGGTGTTCCATTGAATTGTTTTTTTATGAGTGCCATTTGATTAGGCCGGGCGTTAGCCAAGACCTTTCTATTTTACAAACATTTTTTATGATATACTTACGTATGGAGCTTTTAGCCAGCCCTCTTCATCTGTTGGTCTGTTATTATCTCCTTCATTTTTTTCTTACGCCCACTATCAGAACTGCAGCATGGGCGAATGGGTCAGCCATCTTCATCCATTGCTAAATTTAGTGTGAGTGACAGCATTCTACCATTTCAGAAGAAGCCTACCCACACACAAAGTAGTTGTCTGCAGTTGCCAAGGATTAGTAGGGCAAGGTGTGCTTTTCGAGGCCCAAAAATATTTTTGCTTTAAACCAATATTTTTTTTTTTTTTTAAGATTAACAAGGGCCCTGCAGCTTCCCCAACAATAAAGTTTTGCTAAAACAATGGCAAAACAAAAGAAGCATTGACAATGGCAAAAGAGACTCAACCAACACCAACCCTGTTGGCTTTGCTAGTGCTTGTTTTTCTACCGCTACGTAGTAAAATGCGATGCAGTATTATTATTATTATTTTTTTTAATAGAAGCAGACGCCTTGCGTTGATTGCACTAATAATCCAAAATGGTGACCATCCCTTAGAGAAAATGGTACTGTACAACTACCCGCTGCTTCAAATGTAAGATGAAGCTTTGGGCCGTTATTTAAGTGGTGAAAATGTGCGTTTTTCAATGTCGCCCACAGACAATTGGAGATTTGGGAGAGTGTGATTGCAGATGGATCCGGACTTAATCTTGCGTTCAGTGTCAAGTCTCCTGTCAGTCAACCGCAATGCCATCTGCCGAGAGTGGGGGAAAATGGGAGCAGAGGGGCTCTTTTCATTGGTGGATGACTAGCGGAAGAAAATTGGTGTTAATTGAGTCTTCCAAATGATCTGCCACAAGCTTTCATTACAAACAGAGTGAGTGCTGGCTCGGCTACTAAATAAAATGCATATTTCAGCAGTTGCTTCTGGCTGCGGGGCATGGTGACAGAAGATATTGTGACTGGTACAGGGCAAATCTTTATCTCCTCCACTCTGCGCTTCCTTTAATATTTTCACTTTCATTAATAACCAAATGAGATCTCCTCTTCTGGCTTATTTATATTCTAATAGGTAATTAGCGCGCCAGTGGACTCTGTCCATGCTCATGCAGAAGGCCAGCCCCGGCCCTAGATGCATACAAATCCTTTGTTTCCTTTGACAGATGAGCTGTCGCATACACTGTGCTTGGCCACATCATCTGTATAATCTTCAGGAAAAGGGTTTGATTCATTAGTCTTCGGTTTTTGTTCCAGAGCAGCCTGGCTTTATGCGGTCTTGCTCTGGATATTGGAAAAAGGATATTAAAGTAGTATATTTTCAGCCATTTTCAGATAATAAAGATGGATCCTATGTAGAAATCTGATACAACGAAATTAGAAGATTATGCATATTTTTAAAGTGTGCATAAGTGCTATGTTCTAAATTCGTATTTAGTTTTTTTTTGAGGTTCTGATAAAACCCTAAAAGTATTGTAGCCAATGGATTTGAATTATTTATAGGCATTTCTTTCAGAGTAAATAATAATCGACGATTAATACCATATTAGAAAAGGAGTATTTTTTTAAACAAAAACACTTACCTGTATATATTTCGCCAATGTATTGTCTGCGCGCTATGTGATCAAGGCTCATGTCTGGCAGCCGAAACGCGTAATTTGGACTTTGATGCTTCATTAAACTTCTAAAAAGATATTCAAATCAGCTTCTGGAGTCTGTGCCCTGGTGTTGCGCCGCAGTGGATGTTAATACTAAGGGATTTCGGAGTGATGTGTATATATATATATATATATATACATACTGAAAAAATAACTGTTAAAGTTAAGGTAGGTGCAAAAATTAGGTAAAACTAACGTTTAAAAAACAAAAACTTCTGAAATTCATCATTTATAGTTAACTGGCCTAACTATAACTTAGGTCCTCGCCATGGCCTGCTTATGACCTCACGTGTTACATCACCCATGGCATGTTAAATGACATAATTGACTACATTGTACAATCCTTGTGACACTGTTCTGCAGGGTTTCTGGACTTGAAGTAAATCAACATGCTACCACTATAAACAATTTTCTGTTCACTTTAATGGGAGTGCCCTCTTAAAGATTTCACATTACCCGCTATTTTAAGTTAAGAGGTTGACAGATCTACATATGCCACTGGGAACACTCCTGCTGTCAGGCCGTATGGATAACACTGCATAATAGTTGAGTAAAGTAGACTACACACATTCTTCAGATGGGCATTATGGCATACAACCTTAGAGCCGTGCTCACAACACAAGTATGAGATAAACTACTTTTAAGTGAGACAGCCCTACATTCTACATTATTCAATAATCTTCAGTGCCTGAAAGTTTTTAGGGAAGTTCTTGAAATAAACATGCACAATTTATAACATTTGTCTGTACCACTGTATTACCACTACTTAACATTGGCATGTGCCTTGATTTCCACTGGTGAGTAATGTATTGTCAACAGTAGCTTAGGCATTTCTCACAAATTGTTTAGAAAAGGGTTTGGCTTTAAGCTGCAACCTACTTTCAAACATACTTCTGCAACTCCCATCAGGTGTGCTCAGCCTTTAACATTGAGTACTACTTCTTCCACCCAAAACTTTAGTTTTTTATAAACGGTACACCATATAACTTTTTAAATGATCAATTGCGCTCGTCTCCAGGGCTTATACAATTTCCATACTATCGAACCAAATGTGTACACTCAGTAACTCTATGCCTTATATGAATATGTTCGCATCACTGATGTCATCATTGATATCATTCAACATGTCACGAGTGATGAAATGTGAGGGCATAAGCAGTCCATGCCAGGGCTCAAATTATAGTTGGGTCAGTAAAATATAAATGGTGAATTTTTGAGTTTTTTTGTTTTTTTAAAAATGTTTGTTTTTACCTTATTTCACCACCTAACTATAATGTCACTTTAACCTTTATTTTTTTCCAGTAAATTTGTAGGGTTTTTGTTAATGTAAACTAATATCTTATTAGCATAAGTGACTATAACGTCCCTTTAACCTTTGTCTTTTTCAGAGAATGTGTGTGTCTATATATATATATATATATATATATATACAAACATACATATATATATTAATTACACAGTGGCCGTCACCACTATCTAGTTATAGTTAGGACCTAGTTACCATAAAAAATTTATTTTTTCATTTTCTAATAACTTTGGTGTAGTTTGATGAATCTTCATGAAACTTTCCAAAAAAAGTTCATCCATCTCAGCTCCTTCGAGGAACGATTTGGGGTGATCCGTCAAGCGGGGGCTGAGGAAAAAAAAGGGGCGCAAAACTCATTTTCCCCATGCAATTTCTTTTGGGATTTTTGAACAGCGTTACCACGAAATCTGCTGACCAGAATTGTAGCATATTTGGCAGACAGCTAGATCTTTATGCAGAAAGTGTGCTTTTTGTTATTTGGTGTAAATCGGTTCAGTAGTTTGTGAGTAATTAAGGTTAAAAATGTATGTATGTCTGGACAGTTGGGTTCACGGGATTCACGTAGGGAAGCAACTTCAAATAATAGAACAATCTGATTGGCTGAGGGGGTCCCCCCCCCTTCCTCCTGTTAGCTGTCATACCCTCTTATTGGCCACAATATGAAGACAAATGTTGTGGCCACCATTACAGGACATGGGGACTCAGTCTCCTTGTTCTGAAATTGAAAAAACTTAAAACATAAGGAAGCAGAGTAGAGGTACCCTGACAACTTGAACCTTGGTGGGAGCTTTAGGACCATTCTTCCCTCACCTGGGCCCCCAAAAAAACAAAACAGTTTGGCCAGGACACAATCCTGCAAGACTCTCGAGGCAGCCAGTGCAAATCCCTTACTCCAGGAGAGTCCCATAGGTGTACCGGGGTCTGCACTGGCTTCCACAAGAGTCCCGCAGGATCAGAAAACCATGTAAAAAAAGGGGGAGGGGCTCGAGTGTCTGGTGGGTTGTCTGCATACAGGCTATTGGCACTGTGGCTAAGCCATATCACACACGATCAAAGGCTGTGCACAGTGAGGGTCACTGCCTGCTGGAGTTTGAGCGCAGTCCCCGAGTCCTTTAGCCGTGCACGGCAGGGGGTGGCTGCAAGCAAGGTGTTGGGCGCAAGGCCTGGTGTTGGTATAGTTATATATGGTAATAAAATATTACTTAAAAAAGAAAACCCAGTAATTCTCTGAAAAAAAGACAGATTAAAGTGACATTATAGTTGGGTATGGTAATAATATCCTAATTTACATATCATTTTTTTTAAATTCACTGAAATAAACAACGTTTAAAATGTAAATTTTAACGTTACATTTTAAACTGCACAAAAATCTGAAATTTATCAATGATAGTTAACTGAAGTAACTTTAGCTGGCACCCTTGCGTGCACTTATCACCTCACATATTACATCACTCATGACATATTCTATGACATCATTGATAACATCAATACAACATCAAAAATGACAATTGAAAAAGCACTATACATGGTGGGGGCGGGAATTACAGTTACTTCAGTTACTTATAACTTGTAAATTTCATAGTTTTTTTTTGTTTAAAATTGTACGTTAAAACCAACATTTTCACCTAACTATAACGGCACTTTAAACCTATGTTTTTCTCAGTGAATATATATATATATATATATATATCTCCCAGCGGTCACCACTGGGTATGTATAGCTAGGGCAACATTTCCATAGGGAATTTGTTTTTGGTTTTCTTATGTCTTTCACGCAATTTGACTAATTATCACAAAGTTTTTCAATAAAAATCTCATACACCTCAGCTCCTTCTTAGAACATTTTGGGGTGATCTGTCAAGCGTGGCCTGAGAGAAAGGGGAGGGGGCCCAAAACAAGTTTTGCCCATTCATTTTTCATTAAAATTGAACAGCGATACCGCTAAAACTGCTGAGTGGAATTACACCAAATCTGGCAGACTGCTAGATCTGGGTCCAGGAAGTATGCTTTTTGTGATTTGGTGTAAATCAGTTCAGTAGTATTTGAGAAATTAAAATTTAATATTTATGTATATATCACGCCGTTGAGGATCTGCAGAGCCGACATATTTAAAGATAAGATCTGATTGGCTGCCACCACATCAACAAAGATGTGGCGGTAGCCATTTTAGGACTTGGGTATTCAGTCCCCATGTGGCGGTAGCCATTTTAGGACTTGGGTATTCAGTCCCCTGTCTTAAAAAAGGTTTCAAAAACTATTTTTAATGTTGTGGGGTGCTGCAGGGAGTACAGCAAATCCCCAGAAACATTAGAAAAAAATAAATTAAGCCTCCTGGGTCATTAAATCCATGACCCCAGGAGAAATTACGATATGTTTTTTTAAGTACTCCGAGCTGGAGCTGGATGCTCTTCAGCTGGTGCAGCTTGTGGTGGTTCTGTGGCTGCACTTTGTTTCCTGAAAAAAATGTTTTTAAAAAAATGACGCCGACTTGTTTTATTTTATTAAAGAAGGCTTTATTAAACAAGCATTTTCATTGCAATAGGTCTCGCATTTGCGAGAGTTTAAGCTATTGGCATTGTAAATGACAATACCTTTTATTTATGTTTTAAAAAGCAACACATAAGTAGAAGGCGTTCCCATTTACAATGCCTGTAGCTCAAACTCTCGCAAATGCGAGACCTATTGCATTGCAAATAATTTATTTTTAGTTTTTATGATCAGCTTCATAGTGCAAAATTGCGGCAACTAGGACAAAGAGTTTAGAGCCAGAAGTGAAAAGGAGAGATGTACAGAGGAAAGAAGAATTGATTGGGATCTGGGCAGGAAAGAAGTAAGACTACCCATGCAGCTCTCGATTCATTCATGGAGATTTTAATAAAACTGAGTGGGCGCTTTTAAGCCCCAGGCTAGAGCTTAAATACCCCCAAAACAGAGCACTTGTAAGCAAGTACCTGCAATATTTCCAAAAGCCCCCACCGCTTGCTCAAAATGTCTGGAACAATTAGCTGTGGCAGTCTCGTGAGGGAAGGCAAAATATGCTGGTTGTTAGTTTAGCTTCACTGCTGCAACCACGCGGAAGGCAAGCTTCGCAAAGATGATGTTATGCCCTGGCCATCGCCTATTAAAAAGGGCCTAAATGTTCCCCCTCTGACATAACAACATGGATGATGCCTCACTCGAATCAAATAGAAAGGGTTGGGGGAGGAAAACTCTGCGTTTGTGTTTGGGGTGGGGGAGGGCTCAATGCGAATCGGGAGGCTAAAAGCAATATTTAGTGAAAAAAAGGCAGCCATTAGTTGCCTGCGGGAAACATCTTATTGTTTGTTAAACCATAGAAATTCATGAGGAGCACGAGTTATAGTCACTTGAGGTAACTATAACTAGGGCCACCAGAATTATGCAGCAAGAAAAGGCAATTTATGCGGCGTAATGCGGCACATTTTATGATAGTATTATGCCGTTATTTTGTTATTTCCACACTTGTTAACACTGTCTGGACATTGGTTGCACCTCATTAGTTCCAGTTAACATTCAACTTTAGCAACAGAAAGGGTACCAGTCAAGCTTTGCAGAGGGCCTTCCTCTGTGTGGCAACATTTGTTGCACTTTTGCCACCAGGCCCGGCCGCAGGTTGTCTACCAAAATGTGGAAACTGGGATACTGCTCTTTGTAACTATTTTTAGCCCCTTAAAATACATTATGCCTCAAATACTCACATTTTTAACCCTCCGATTTCATGTCTGCATTAACAACTCCATTCTCATTTACTTCAGCCTGCTCTTCAGAAAAGGCTTTAAATTCAACTTCTCCTATTCCAACAAAATGGCGTTCAGAAGTGCCTTACTTGTGTCTTTAATGCAAAATGTTAGTACGCTAGTTGTTCATTGTAAATCTTTGGGGACCCTGCAGTTGATTACTAGGGATTTAACTAACAGGCTGTTACATGTTTCACTCTGCATGCCTTGGAATGCTTTACTGAAATGGATGATGAAGCTATTTGAGAACTCATTACAATGTGGCATCATTGTAGCTTTCCAAGAGCAGTAACCATAATGTCTATACCAAAAGAAACTCAGCATTTCTTCATTTACTGCAGTGTACTCTAGGAAATGCTTTCAGTTTTACAGCTTTTATTCCATCAAGATGGTGTTGTTGTGTTCCACCTTTTTGTCATAAATACAGAATGTTAGAATTCCGTTGCTCATTAGAACTTCGTGGGAATGCTACAGTTGATCACTAGGGAGTTAACTGGCAGGCTGCAGCTGAAAGCATGTTTTATTCAGCATGTTATAATGTTTTACTGACATAGGCGCGGAAGATATTTGAGAACTCATCGAAAATGTGTCCATTTCAGCTTTCTAGAGCACTAACTATCCTTTCTATGGCAAAGGAATCCCCTCATTTTGTTCATCTCTATTGGAAGTGCTTTAGGTTTTACAGCTTTGACTCCATGAAGATGGAAGCAGAGTGACTTCAACTATTACCACATCAATTTTTGTCCCTAGTGATGTTTTAGCATCAAGAATTGCTTTTAGAATGGCCTTGAGCTTTCCATTATGTCCATCCAACACAACTTCCATAGATTTCAGGTCGCTCTTCGTGTCTGTTGCAGTAGTTTATGGTTTCTCCCCATCTTTGTTGCCTGTTTGTGACCTCCCCTCCTATGGGTTCACCATTGTGCCTCTGTCAATAAGACTCCCTGGCAGGTAGTTCATGCAGTAAGTATCCCGGGCCCATATACCATACTAAAACAATGCCAGCTCCCAACAAACAGTCCCAACTTCTCCATGCATCGTCCTCCCTACTTTCAGGTCCAAGTAGAACTGCATGCCAATAATCTGGCCCGCCTCTAGTCCCACGCAAGCATGTCTACATTATTCATTAATCTGCTGTGCTTGAAAGTCTTTAGGGAAGTTCTTGAAATAAACATGCACAGTTTATAACATTTGTCTGTATCACATCCGACCCGGGGGTGGTTCACCCGTGTGTGGTGCCACCAGGAGTCTGATATAACCCCACAACAATTGGTAGCAGAGAGTTTCCCAGTGATCACTCACTTCTTCCTCACTGCCTTCTTCCCTCATCTGCTGCTGCCCCGAGACCCTGGCACAATCTCTTGTCGTAGAGCATCTGTTTACACTCTTTGGTCTGCAGCCGCCATCTTGGCCTGCGGCCTCTCTGCTCCGTTGTCTGGGCGTTTACCTTTTGCCACAGGCCTTTGGATCCCCGGGGCAGTTGCCACACTTCCCGTCCCTGCATGTACCCGCACCTCTAGGTGTCCAGGTGTCAGCTGTGGGGTCACTGGAATATGTTAAACTGTATTCAACAGGCAGGCTGAGCAGGACCGGCTCCGAAGTGTGACCTACTCCATCGTGCTCATAGCCACACCCCCACCCCCAATAATTGCACCTGTTAAACCAGTTGTACACTACAACTACTTGAATTTCTACCTTTTTAAAAGGTCACAGGCACATATGCAAAAAGATCTGAAAAAAGACTACAGAAAATCAAAATAGTCTTGGGTTTGTTCTTTCTTATTATCAGATTATGGGAACGTGCTACCATTGTGTGTCAGGACTGGAATCTGTTTCCTGGATTGATAAATCCAGATTTGTTAGTTGGTAGCATGCATGCATAGCCTTTTGTATTTGCAACAGTTCCTCTTCCTGTGCACACATAAAGCACATCCACCTACATTCACTTCTTTTCACCATGCATTGTCGTTTCGAACCAGCTTTGTGGTAACAAGGCTTTTTACAATCTCAAAAGGGGTTTATGCCCCTTCATACTTCTCTCATGCTTTCATGCTTCTTTTTCTTTAAGTCACTAATCTAACTTCCTGTTGGTTTTTGAAATTTTCCTTTGTGGCGGGAAATTGGCTGCAGCACAATTTCATGGATTTTGTACAACATTTTGGCAATCACTTTCTTGTGTTCCTGGCTCTGTACTACAGCAACCAAAATTTGGAAGACTATGTTTATATGATTGAATTTGACTGCGTCAGCGGTTCAATGGACGGCCTATTTTAGTACGATTTGCAAAGCCATTTGTTTTTTCTGTGTAACTGAGTTTGAAACTACAATAAACATAATATTAAACAAAAATTGTTTTGAAGACTAGCCTTTAGAAAATTTGGGCAAAGGGATAAGTTCCATACTTGTGGAGGGAATGGACTAAACCCAGAATTGCTAGAAATGGAGCAGTGATTGGATAATGGCAACAGCAAGGTATAATCAGCTGGGCCATATGGCAGCCATTGAAAGGGAAACCCTTGAATTCCGAGTAGGAATGATTATTCCTTTACCTGCGGAAAAAAAGGCCAGCTCACACAGCCATGTAAATTCCCAGTACAAGAAAGGGTTCCTTTTAGATCCTTTTTGTTCAGTGCTGAGTAGGGGAATTATTTTTAAAGGCTGCACTGGAAGTAAGATCCTTCAAGAGGGTTGATCATGCCACAATTAAATCAACAGACTTTGTTTCTGGTACCCCACGTGTGCCGTGATCAGGTTGTTGCTCCTAGCCCCTCACTTAGGTGAAGTTTTTCTTTGATACCAACTTTTCCAGAGGCCGATAAGGTTGACATTAAGCCCTTTGAAGAGGCTTCCTGCTTTTTAACATTTTATAGAAGGTATAACAAAGCCATTGAAAGTAGTGCTATCTGACAATGACTATGGGTGTTTAATGTGTATCAAGCAAATTAAGAGGCTGAGCTTCCCTGCACATAACTGCAAAAAAAGACAAAGAATAAAGGGGTTGGCGTGGCCAACAAGATGACGTAGTAGATGTCTCGTTGCTGAGCTATGCCACGGCCTCACAATATCTTTCTGAAAACCTTTTGTCTCCAAGCCCATCAACACCCCCGCCCCCCCATCCACCCCCTACTATTCCTGAGTGAGAAGCGGGCAGCCGGAAGACGGCTCCAGAGAGCGGGAAGAACTGAGCCAAAATGGCAACCCCCAACGCTTGAGGCTGGCGGCAGGGGCGCAAA